>CM071937.1:59343692-59974646 GCA_016081115.2 Rehmannia glutinosa | reverse complement strand
TTTCAGATTTGTTTCAGAATTCTCTCTTATTCTTGGTCGAACACCTGAATATCTGAGGTAAATTTTGCCTCTTTGATCGTTTTGATATCACATGGATCGCCCTCTTCACTTTTTATTAACTTAAGTTTGAATTTGATTTGAAGGTACATTTAGAAGACTTTGAAGATTGAGAGTTTGTCATTGAAGAAGGACTTCAAACTTGAAGAAAGAATCCAAGAGATAATTTGAATTTAAGGTAAGAATCGAAAGTACTGCCTCCCTCTTTATTCCCCTATTCTTTCTATTTTTTCAAATTTTAACACCCCTTTTTCATTTTTGAGAAATAGGGGCTGATCTTAGGTGATTTTGGAAGTTGAGCCAAAATTTCCAATTTTAAGCTTCAACTAAGTCCCCAAACACCTACTACACAAGGTAAAGTGTGTAGTCCTTCTCATTTCTTATCTTCTTCTTTTCTCCTTAATTTTTCTCTCATTTTTCTAACTTCAAATTTTGATATTTCTTGACTTAGGGCTGACCTAAGAAGCCTCATCAAAAAATTGTGAAATTTATCCTTTTATTTCACAATTTCCAATTTTAAAATGGGTGGAAAAATATTTTCCAACTATTAGGTTTTTATTAAATGCATGTAGAAAATTTGATCATGAGCCTTGAGATATATATAATCTATGTATTGCATGTCAATTTTATGTATCAAGTCATGAAAAATTCTCAGAGTTGCTCAAAATTACTATTTATTGAATTTTAGGTGCATGCATGTGCAATTTAATGTTTTTATTTGATGAATTCTTGTATGTATTGGACATGCATGTGTATGATCTTTAAATTCTATGTTTTGGATGACTTATAACCTGGACAAGTCGAGCATAATTGATTAAATTTCAATTTTGGACTTAAAAATGTAAAATAGAAAGTTGGTGGACTAAATTGCAAGAAAATAAAAGTTAAAGGACCACTCTGCAAATTTCGATTTTTGGGACTGTTCTCACGTTTAAAAATGACTTTTGGACATTTTAATAAAGTTTTAGAGTTTTAAGATAAATAAAATCAACCTTTAATGTTGAGGACTAGATTGTAAAATTTTGAAAGTTTAAGGGCTACTTCGCACTTTAAAACTGCACAGACTAAAACTTTAAAATTTGAAATTTTACTCTTAAGGTACTGGGAATTACATATTTTAAAAGTATTCCAAAATCTAAGTGGTTAGGGCTTGGAAAGCAATTTTACTAAAATTGAGGGACTAATGTGTAAATACTAAACTTGAGGACCCAAATGAAATTTCCAGGACTTATGCAGCCCATGCACCTGGAAATACTAAAACTACAAACTTAATTATATTTTGGACCCAAGGTTCAAATTTCATAACAATTGGACCCCCTAAAAGCCTTAAAGGCAATTATTTCAAAATGGGACAAAAAATGATATTTTAAACGTTAAAGGACCTACACTTATTTCCTTTAAAAACTGCTTTTTTCCTAATATCCCGCTAACTTTAGTGACATTTCCAACTGGAATCACATTAAAGCCCTTCCAGTTTGTGAGTTCGATTATTTTAAACTTAAGGTCCGAATTGAAATCTCTTTTTCTTCAATCTCATAATCTCTCATTCTTTGTCTTTGGGCAGCTGCGCCCGCGCACGCCTATGACTATGTGCTACCGTGTGGATGTGGCTATTGAGTTTTGCTTCTCTTGCTAAACCAGAAAACGATCTATTTCCAAGCATTTGACATGTACCAAGTACTTTCTCGTCAACTCATCGAAAGATACCGAGTCCGGTAACCAATGGGCTGAATCCACCTTTCTTGGATACCATAAGCCAACTTCCTCGCATCCCTTCAAATACCTTAGGATTCTCTTAGGCTGCGCAATCATGTGGCTCTCCTTGGGTGCGGATGAAATCTTACATGAACTCCACGCAAAAGGTTATGTGTCAAGTGCTCAGCGCTGTTAAGTAAGCGGTAATCCAATGAGTACTGGTTCTATATCTTGTTTGATCTGACCCTTACCATACGCATCCATGTCCATCACTGATGTGTTCATTGGTATTTTTCTGAAGACTTCTCTTCCATACCAAATTTTTTCATTAAATCTATGGTATATTTTGTTTGATTTATGAAGGTTCCATCCTTGATTTGCAACTCAAGTCTGGGAAGAAAGCCTCGGCTCTCCCATCATGCTCATTTCAAATTTTCCTTTTTTGTGTTTGAGAACTATCACACATCTCTTTATTTGTGGATCCAAAGATGATGTCATCCACATATATTTGAACAAGCAAGTATACTCTCTCCATCTTGAATTAAAGTGTTACGTCACTTTGCCTTCGTGAATCCATTATCGGTCGAAAGTGAGACAATGTATCATACCATGCTCTTGGTGCTTGTTTCAATCCATATAGTGCTTTTTTGAGCTTGTACACCTTATCTCTAATAGTTTTTCGCTCCAAAACCTCGAGATTGTTCAACATAGATTTCTCATCTAACGATCCGTTTGGAATGCACTTTTCACATCCATTTGATATACGAAGGAAGTTTTTGTAATGCAGCATAGGCAAAGAAACATCCTTATCACTTCCAATCTAGCTATGAGAGCATATGTTTGTCCAATCTATTCCCTCTTCTTGGCAATATCCTTTGGCTACCAGCCTTGATCTTTCTTTATTTCTTACCACAAATCCTTTCCTCATTCGTCTTGTTTTTGAAAACCCATTTTGTGTAATGACATTTTGATGGGTTGGTCTGCACCACCCCCATACTTTGTTCCTTCAAACTAATTGACTCTTTCTGCATGGCTTGAATCCAATGTGTGTCATCCAATGCTTGAGACACATCTTTTGGCCTCCTATTTGGGAAATAAAACAAGTGAACATTTGCTTCAGCTCGATCTCCGGTTCTCACACCATCTCTCGACATCTCCATAACTAACTGCGGTGGATGGTCCTGACCATCTCACATGGGTTGACAAGCAAGTTTGGATTCAACAGATCTCGGTTAAGTTGTCTTGAACGACTTCTTCATCATCATTTTTGTAGACTTTCCGTAGCCTCTTTGAGATTCAGCTATCTCATCTTCATATCCTGTTGATTGCTCTTTACTTGACTTCAACATAAGGACTCTTACGCATAGTTGGATGATTGACTTTATCGACCTAACTCTTCAATGTCTTCTCCACTCATTAGGTTCATAAAAACCACATGAATAGACTCTTCGTGACCATAGTCCTCTTGTTCAAGACTCTATAGGCTTTGCTCTCAAATGAGTATCCCAAAAGATACCTTCATCAGCTTTAGCATCGAAATCCTTCAAATTATCTTTACCATTGTTGTGGATGAAGCATTTACATCAAATATCCTCAAGTACCCAACATTTGGCTTTCTCCCCGGCCCAAATTTCATAGGGGAGTCTTGGTCAATTGCTCGTTAATCATGCACTATTTTGAGTGTAGCATGTTGTGTTAATGGCTTCACCAAAAATCTCTTAGGCAATCCAGCTAACAATACGGTTCTTGCGCTTTCCTTGAGAGTTCCATTTCCTTCTTCAGTTTCTCCATTCTCCGTGAGTCCTTTGTGGCGATAACTCATGAGCAATACCATTTTCAACACAATATCGAAGTTATTATCCCATTGACAAACTCGGTTAAAGCTATCGACCTTATCTTTTATAATGGTTTGGCTCTTTTTCATTTTTGAACTCTTTTCATCACCGAGGTAACTTCCTCGCAAAGTTTCTTATTTTAGCAAATGAAGATTGTCCATGTATATCTTGAGTAATCATCCACCCACTACTAGGGTGTATTTCTTTCCATTATCTTGTCGGCCGGTTCAATTGGACCAAATAGATCCATATACAACCAGGATGCAATATCCTTGTTGAAGAAACTGGAAAGCTTATCCTTGAATGAAGATTTGATTTGCTTCCCCATATGGCATGCATCACATACACTTTATTTCTTGTACAGTCCGGGTCCTTCCACAAGATGACTCCTTGCGCTTGTTAATTGCTTTGAAATTCGGATGGCTCGAAAACGTGCCACAACCAACTTGATTCGATCATTTTTTTGCTAGCGACAAATCTTGCTGGTGTAGCATGACCAATCTACCACATACATGTTCTTCTTCTGTCTTGATCCTTGCAAGCAGACTATTTCATTTGATTAAGCATCTTTTGACCGCACACTCCCATATTGAATCCAACATTATAGCCTTTTGTCACATGGTTGGGCTTATGCTTAGCACAAGTTGAAGTTGAGGCCTTCAACATATTCAACATCTATGATTTCAATCCATTTTTCTTTGATAGATCATGTGCCTTTGATTTCCCCTCGAGCTTCATTTATCCAAATAAGACTTTTGCACCTCTAATCTCCTCGAATCTTGACAGGTTTTCTTGTTCCTTTGTCATGTGTCCGGAATAGCCACTGTCCAAGTACCAGGTTCCTTGGCACTCGAGTTGTTCCTTGAACCTCGCAAACAAGAAAATTAGTTTTTAGGTACCCATACTTGCCTGGGTCCCGAGGGGTTAGTCTTGTAAGATGATCCAACCAACCTATAGCCAAACGACTTGACTCACAGAGGTTGCCATCTATCGTGCCATAATCATAGTGCACATTAGTAAATTGCTTGGGGCGTTTTTTAGGTTCATACAACCTGTCTCTTTTGTCGTATGTCTTGTGTGTTAGCAATTGCTTTCTTGGGGTACTTGTGATATTTCTGAGTGTAGTGCCTCGGTGGATATGTGTGCTGATAATAGCTCTTTGCCTTTGGAATGACCTTTGGCGAGGTTTAGGTCTTTGCCATCTGTGCTTGTATTCCATTGGTCTTTCTTGTCGATATTTCACATTGTTCCAATCACCGCTTCAAGTAGTGTCTACCATTCCCATCATATGTGTTTCTCTTATGAAACTTCTAGGGTTTTTGGTAGCTCTCTTTATTCTTCACAGTACTTTCTATTTGAATTTTGGCTTTGAGGGACTTTGGTTGGATTTCTTCTACCACCTCTCGGATACTCAATCGAGTGTTTTCCTTTCCCTTTATATCCAAGGCCGCTTTGTTTGTAATTTTACTTTGGGATGAATGTGGGTGCAACATTTTGGTGTTTTGGATTTACCGAGATGCTTCATCAAGCTTGAAGATCCTTTTTCCAAAATCACTCTAGGAGTTTACCGTGTACAACATAGTTGAATCCCTATGCTGTCTTATCTCCACATTCTTTTTGACTCATGATTAGATCATCCAATGATTTGGATGCCTTTGTAGATGAGGCAATCACATTTTTAAGATCATTTTCTCTATTTTCTATAGTAGCTATCTCTCGCTTAATAGTTTAGTATTCTCGACGCCTTATTTCGGTGTTCTCATTAGCTATGTGACTTAGGTACTCGGCTCCCATAGTCACCGTAGTGTGAGTTTTGGCTGGAAATGGCCGTTTTCCTCATTTAGAAGTGTGTGTGAGGATTTAATGTGCTCAAAGTCTTCATCATTTTGCTAATGAATCATAAAGATGGAGTGGGTGATGAAAGTGTGTGTCACAATCTCTATCATCTCAATCTAAATGAGATGAGTTAAAGTGCACCTCATCTTCTTGGTCCTGTTGAACTTGTTCTTTAGCCATAAAGACAAATCAAGGCTTCTTCTTCTTAATCACTTGACTAGTCATCTTCACTACTCGAGTCCGCCGCTTCTTTAGACTTGTGTCTCGTCTCGGTGTCCATGACTAACATAGCCTTTTTCTTTTCTGTCTTCTTTCTCTCGATGACCTTTCTTTCTTCTTCATTCTTGTATTTATTGGTAGTGGATAGGAACAAGCCAATTGCAAAATGTCCTGGTTGTCTCGCAATTCCAACACATGTTCTCGATCCTTTGATCGCCTCGTCCCTTCGGGTTTATCGCTCTTTGATATTCAACCCTTTGATGTTCAAACTCTGCTTGGGTGGCCTATCTTCCCTTGACTTAGAGGGTCTTTGAATGTCTCTGGAGGTTTCACCCTTGTTTCTTTTGGCAGTTCTTATTGAAGAACTTGTTGAATCTTTTAACCATTGTGGCTATTTCCTGCTTTGGTCTATGGTTTCCTTAAGTTCAACTCTCTTTCCATCCTTAACTATCAATGCGCTTGTCTTGGGTACAATTGTCTCCTCTTGATCTTTTCTTCTCGGCTCAAACTCATAGGCTTTGAGGTCCGAGAATAGCTCATGATTGGGTGTTTTTAATAGGTCCATTGAATGTCTTAGAGCCATAGTCTTCATTTCCCATTCAAATTTAGGAGGCTCCTCAAGATCTTCATACACATCTCATTTTTTTAGTGTATTCCTTCACAAGAGTCGAAAGTTCATTTGTGATCTCAGTGAATCTTGCATCAACCGATCCATGGATTCTCCCCGCAAACATTTTGAAATTTTCAAATTTTTGAACATCAACGTATAATTTATTTTCTTTAATTTGCTCGATCCTTCACAAATAAAAGTTAGTTTGTCCCAAATTTCTTTTGATATTTTGATTTGACTTTATTGAACATTCTATTGTCCAAAGTTTTGTAGAGTATGTCCTTGGCCACATTGTCCAAGTTGTATCTCTTTCTATCACCGTTTGTCCACTCGATCCTTGGTTTTTCAACCAATGGGTCTTTTCTTCAACAACGCTTTCTTCCCCTTGAGCTGTTTGCTCTCCTTCTACCGTTTTCACTTTCAATATTTGCGGTGGCCCATCCTCTATCACAAGCCACATTTCATCGTGTAGAGAAGATAGATGAGCACGCATACGAATTTTCCAGTCATCAAATTCTCAACGATGAACATAGGAATGCGTGTCAAATTTGCTTCCATGATAATAGCTTTGCTAAAAATGAAAGATTTTGAAAAAATACAAGTGTTTGAAACCTTTTAGAAAAGATAGACATCTAGTTCGAAAGAATCACGGAAGGCTCAATGAACCAACCGCTCACGATACCACTCAGAGGTCCTGGGGTGTGAGTAAGATTTAGAAGGGGAGGGGTTGAATAAACCTTACCAATTTTTGATTTTAGTCATTTTCAAAATATTCTGAGTTAACACAAACAACTAAGTCCTTGAGGGACAACTAAGTTGGTTATTCACAGAGTTAGCCACTCAATGCACTCGATAGAGTTAATAGAATAACTCGACTATTTAACCTGAACCTTAACTTGGAATGTTTGTGTTGGTTTTATCGGGACTTAACACCCTTTGATTTGTTTTAAGCTTGTTTTAACACTTGATTTTAGCTCTTGGTTATTAATCGCTTGGATAACAAATAAGTTTATCACCAGATAAAAAGTAAATATGCAGAAATATAAATGTCTTAGAAAAATAAATGACACAGTTAATTTTATAGAGGTTCGAAGATGGGGTAATTCTTCTAATCATGTCTTCTCCATCTCCTGGAGGAATCCACTACGTAAAAGATCTGTTTACAAAGTGGTCAACATTCTAGAGACAACCTTGATCACACATCCTGCTTCTTCCGATTCAGCCTTCTTCACAGGGCAAACCTTCCCATCTTCACTCACTTTCTCAAGCTCTTGGATTTGATCACGAAGCCCTCTAATAACTTGATACTGGTTCGACCTTGAACCTTCCTACAATCCTCCTTGGAAAGTAGACCCCTTTTGATTCTTCAAAAGTTTCCTCTTCAACAGCTTTGAAGTAGTCTTTTCCTTCACAAATATGTTGGATCGATTTCCTTCAAATTTCAGTTTGAGGATTTGCTTGAATATCTTTGAGAATATTTGCGGGTTAATAGTACGAATAATACTTGCTTGTTCGTGGTTCGGGTAACCCTTTCTCAATGAAATTCTCGCCTTTATAGTGAACTTTCAAAAAATTGCCCGTTGAAGAGATGGGCCGATTTTCAAAGGTCACTTCAGGTTCGCTCAGGCTTGTCTTTTCTTGGTCCTCAATCTTGAGATGTAAACCCTTCGTCATATTAAATGAATTTGCAGCTTTTTAGGATCGACCACGAGGTGCAGTGCTTCCCATTGGTTTATTCCTTTTGCACGCTTCTGGGATGAGCACTTAAAGACCTGGCAGCATGGAGGTATTACTTATTTAAGTAATGTTCTTGACTTCTCGTGCAATGGAATCATTTCGCTTAACTCCTCTTGGTCACGCTTTTTACCCAGGTGACTTGAAATGCGCTCAATCATTAGAAGACTCATCCGTCACTTCAACTGAGACTTGGCTTCTTGAGTTAACTTTGGTGACTCTTTACACAAATTGCTCCTCACCGATACACTTTCGGTCGAGTTCTTGTTCTTCTATCTTGGCCATACTTCAAATTTGTTCCATAGCGGAATCTTCACTTCAGTCTTGAGTTGACTTCTTTGTATTTCTAGCATAATGACTTGACTCAACTTTTCCACTTTATCTCTTACAATGAAAATTACAAGGAAAATGGGGTGCCAACTTTCTAGTTAAGTTTTACATGGCATTCATCAAAATCTATAAAATAAATTTCCCAACACTTGAGAATATCTCAGGTTAATAACTTGAATAATACGTGATTGTTCGTGGTTCAGTAACCTTTTCTCAATGAGTTTCTCAGCTTTATAGTGAACTTTCGAAATTTTGCTCGTTGAAGAGATAAAGCAATTTAAAAGTTACTTGTATTCGTTGGCTTGTCTTGTTGCGGAAATCCTTGATGTTGACATTTCCTTGTATTTAATGTCTTGCAAAGATTGCGGCGTTTCGACACTTGCGTGCGGTCATCCCATTTCCTATGGCTAGAGAAGGTATTTGAGGTTTCTTCTTCGCCTCTGTGCGAGGGCGGGAGACTCTTGTAGGGGCAGTGTGCATCCTTTTCTTAGTCTGCAGGGCAACCTTCGTCTTCGGAGTCAGCTGCAGGCGCTTTCTTTGGATGAGGGGTAACCGTGTCTTCCTCAGATCACCGATTCCCCCACTTGTGTCGCCTCTTTGCATGAGCTCTCTTCTAGGCACCGACAAGTTTGCTTAACATCCTCTTGTTAATGTGAAACGGTTTGCCATGGCGAAGGGCAACACCTTTCACTTCCGAAGTGGCCAATTACAAGACCATAACCAAGTGATCCTCCAAAGGATCCATCCTCCTTAAAGGTCTTGTTCATCACATTCTCGCGAGTCTCGCATATACGAACTCAGCCCGGCTTAACCTTCTTGCCCCCGCATTTGGAGACGGCATCCATCCTTATGATAGTCGTATTTGACCAATTTCTTGTCACCAGGTAGACTACCTTAGCAAAGACACTCGTGGTTTGGCTACTTCTTTCCATGCAAAGACCAAGTCTACATCGACCTTCATGTATCTCCTTTCTACCTTCCGACGGCGCAGCAGTTAAAGGCTCGAAGGTCCTTAGCACTTATTATGATGTCCTTTGCGACGGGACAAGACTTGATTCATTCCTTCGTCCCGCACCTCCGTGTTGACATAGAACATCGCTACCTCCTCAAGGTAGGTATGGGAATACTCCACGGTTAGAAAAGCCTCGAGACTCCGACTTTTCTAAAGATCTCAATTTTTTAACAAGGGTTTCATCAACCCCGCTTCACCATTCCTTCAAGTCAACCGATGATCCTGAGTGGATTTGCTTGGAGAGCTTGGCATAGTCGGTCTTTGGTGCCATTTCGAGAGTTTTACAAATTAAAAACCGAGAACGTGCTTGAGGATACTTAGGGTTTTTGAGAGAAAAGAGAATTCTTTTTTTGAGAGAAAAGAGAATTTTGCTTTGCTTTTGCTTTGAAGATGAACAGTCTCGGTAGAGAGAGAAGGCTGAAAAATCGATATATAAGGGTTATGAAAGGACAATTCTTGATTTTGAATATTTGATCGAGATCAACGGCTTTCCATTAAGACGTCAAACCACATTTAATTCCTTGCATTTAATGCGGCGTATTTATATCCAATCATATGCTTATCAGGCAACTTTTTGTCCGCACTGCCATTATTACGCCGACGCCATCCTTAAAAACATTCCCGCTCATTTAAAACGACATCGTGTTTTTGTCACTTAGTTCATAAATGACTCGAAGTTATATCAAATATGACTTAACTCTGCTTCTCTTTTCATTAAGTGACTCACCGTTGCTAACTCGATACAAATGACTTTCCGATATGGTCAAGTTTCACTTGGTTGATTTGTGAAACTTGCTCTTTTCTCATTTTCTCATCGACTATCTCTCGATTGAGTCTTCCGAGTGTTAAATCAGCAATTAATCATAGCTCATTCTTAAGCTCTTCTAATCTTGACTCACATAGGGCTTGGTCAATATATCGCCTAATCGCTTATCGCCTGAGATATATTCCAAAGTGATGTCTTTCTTCTCAACATGATCTCTTATAAAATGATATCCGACATCAATGTGCTTTGTTCTTGAATGCAACACAGATTCTCGAGTGATTGCATAGCACAAGTGTTATCACACATAATTGGAATCTCTTTTTCTTAAATCTCGTAATCTCTCACCGTTGTTGTCTCATCCATAAGACTTGGGCACAACAATTTGCCCGCAGCCTATGTACTCTGTACCAGGGATGTGGCTATTGAGTTTTGCTTCTTGCTAAACCAGAAAACCAATCTATTTCAAGCATTTGACATGTACCGGAAGTGCTCTTCCCGTCAACTCTACATCCAAAGATAGTCGAGTCCGAGTAACCAATAAGCTTGAATCCACCTTACTTTGGATACGATAAGCCAACTTCCCGCATATCTTCAAATACTTTAGATTCTCTTTTAGCCGTTAATCACGTGGCTCTCCTTTGGTGCAGATTGAAATCTTGTACATACACCCTATCGCAAAGGTGATGTCCGCCTCGCCGGGTCGTTAAGTAGAACAATGATCCAATAAGTGATCTATATCCGGTTTGATCTTCAACCTTGCCATCCGCATCCATGTCCATCTTGACCGATGTGTTCATTGGTATTTTCACTAAGACTTCTCTTCCATACCAAGTTTCTTCATTAAATCTCCGGTGTATTTTGTTTGACTTATGAAGGTTCCATCCTTCAATTGCTTGACTTGAAGTCCTTGGAAGAAAGTCAGCACCTCCCATCATGCTCATCTCAAATTTGCCTTGCATGAGGTTTGAGAACTTATCACACAACTCTTTATTTGTGGATCCAAAAATGATGTCATCCACATATATTTGAACAAGCAATATACTCTCTCCATCTTGAAAATTCAAGAGTGTTCTCATTCACTTTTCCTTTGGTGAATCCATTGTCAGTTAGAAATTGAGACAATGTATCATACCATGCGTTTGGTGCCTGTTTCAGCCCATATAAGGCTTTCTTGAGCTTGTACACCTTATCTCCAATAGTCTTCTGCTCAAAACCTAGAGGTTGTTCAACATAGACTTCTTCCTCTAGCGTCCATTTAGAAATGCATTCTTCACATCCATTTGATACACAAAGAAGTTCTTGTGTGCAAAGATGGGCAAGAAACATCCTTATTGCTTCCAATCTTGCAACAGAGCAAAAAGTTTCATCAAAATCTATACCCTCTTCTTGGCAATACCTTTTGGCTACCAATCTTGCTTTGTTTCTCACCACAGGATCCTTCCTCATTCATTTTTTTCTAAAACCTATTTTTTGCCAATAACATTTTGATGGGTTGGCCTCTGCACCAATTCCCATACCTTGTTTCTTTCAAATTGATTCAGCTCTTCTTCTTGCATGGATTGAATCTAATGTGTGTCATCCAATGCTTGAGACACATCTTTTGGCTCTATTTGGGAAATAAAACAAGTAAACATTGTTTCATGCTTTGCTCGATCCGTTCTTATGCCATCTCTAACATCTCCAATAACTAACTCGATGGATGGTCTCTCGGCCATCTCACATCAAAGTTGGAGCAAGTCACCGGATTCAATTATTTCTCGCAGCCTAAGTTGTCTTGCACAACTCTTTCATCTTCATTCAGCTGTAGACTTTCCACCTGTCTTTGAGATTCAGCTATCTCATCTTCATCTTGGTTGATTGTTCTTACTTCAGCTTCAACATAAGGACTCTTCTGCAAAGTTGGCTAATTCATCTTGTCAGCTAACTCTTCAATGTCTTCTCCATTCACAATAGGTTCATCAAAAACCACATGGATAGACTCTTCTGTTACCATAGTGCTCTTGTTCAACACTCTATAGGCTTTGCTCTCACCAAGATCCCAAAAGATACCTTCACGCTTTAGCATCAAAAGCATTCAAATTATCCTTGCCATTGTTATGGATGAATCATTTACATCCAAATATCCTGAAGTACCCAATATTTGGCTTTCTCCCTGTCCAAATCTTATAGGGAGTCTTGGTTAATTGCCTGTTAATCATGCATCTATTTCGAGTATAGCATGCGGTGTTAATGGCTTTAGCCCAATATCTCTTAGGCAATCGAGCTTCAGCTAACATGGTCCTTGCAGCTTCCTTGAGAGTTCTATTTCTCCTTTCAGCTACTCCGTTCTGCTGTGGAGTTCTTGTTGCAGATAACTCATGAGCAATACTATTTTCGACACAATACCGAGTAATTATCCCATTGACAAACTCGCCCTCTATCTAACCTTATTTTTATAATGGTTTGGCTCTTTTCATTTTGAACTCATTTTGAACGGTCTAGAGACAACATTGGTCACACAAAACGGCTTCTCTTGCGACTCGGTTTTCTTCACAAGTGCCTTTTAACTTCGACTCACTTTCTCAAGCTCTTGGATTTGATCACGAAGCCTCTAATAAATTGATACTTGGTTCGACCTTGAACCTTTCTACAATCCTCCTTGGAAAGTAGACCACGTTTGATTCTTCAAAAGTTTCTGTTCAATAGTTTTGAAGTTGTCTTTCCTTCACTTGTGTTGGATCGATTTCCTTCGAATTCCAGGCTTGAGGATTAGCTAGAATATACTTGAGAATATCTCAGGTTAATAGCTTGAATAATACGTGCTTGTTCGTGGTTGAGGTAACCTTTTCTCAATGAGTTTCCTCGCCTTTTATAGTGAACTTGTGTTCGTTGGCTTGTCTTGTTGCCGTCCTTGATGTTGACATTTCCTCATATTTAATGTCTTGCGGATTTATTTACGACACTTGTGCAAGATATCCCCATTGGTTTGTTCCTTTTGCACACAACTGGAACTAACACTTTATCTCTGACAACTTTAACATGTTACCATTCTGAGTAACATTCTTGACTTTTATCAACGGATCTCAGTCAGTTGTCTTGACTTGACTGCATTCTTTTATTCCCCAGGTGACTTGTGTTAGCTTCCAATCCTTGTGTTGAAGCCTTGATTTTCCCTTGGGTAGATGCACGGGTCGTGCGTATAGGCATGACCAGCCCGTACGTCAAGTCGAATGTTGATTTCCTCGCCGGGACCTAGCACGGGCCGTGCCTATGAGCACGGGCAGGCATGCGTGCCTTTTTTGCTCGATTCAGCTCCATACTTCACGTAATCACTCGATTCTTGACGGTCCTTTACCGCAATGCTACGATTTGCCACAAAAGTGCTACAAACATTGTTAATTTCCTGCAAAATGAGCAAAGCATAATTTCTTTTCCACTTTATGAGAACACAATCCATTTTACTAAGTTAATGCAAGTTCATCAACCAACTATATCCACAATTATGCCCAAAATACATGCAGAACTCACACTAAACAGCCGAATAGGAGAAAACGACGCCTGGGCCGGATCCAAACTCGTAAGCCCGGTTATTAGTAGTATATCTAAAAAGTATTAGTAATCCCCCTGAACAATATTTCTAGTAGCTTTCGTGAAAAGTATTAATTTTTTGCCTTTAAAAGTATTTCTTATCCACCTAAAATGTATTAATTGTCCCATTGAAAAGGTGCATGTAAACTAAACTTTTTTTGAAAGATAATAATTTTAAATGATAGCATAGATAAATTTTTGATAGTTAGAATACTGCTTATCTCTCAAAGTTGTTATTATCTTTTAAATTTGTAATCTTTTAAATTCAAAAATCCAAATATATATTATCAATTCACCTTTAGTTTGTTGATAGGAATGTCACATGGAACTAACACTTTATCTCTGACAACTTTAACATGCTACCATTCTGAGTAACATTCTTAACTTTTATCAACGGATCTCATTCAGTTGTCTTGACTTGACTGCATTTTTTTATTCCCCAGGTGACTTGTGTTAGCTTCCAATCCTTCGATGACTCATCTGTCACTTCAACTTGAGACTTGACTTCTTGAGTTGACTTGACTGACTCTCCATACAGTTGATTCACAGCTGATACACCTTCAGTCGAGTTCTTGACTCTCCTTCCTTGCCATACTCAGCTGTCTCACAGCGGAGTCTTCACTTCAGTCTTCAGTTGACTTCTTGTATTTCTAGGCGTAGTTGACTTGACTCAGCTTTTCAGCCCTATCTATTACAATGTAAATTACAAGGAAAATGGGGTGCCAACTTTCTAGTTTAAGTTTTACATGGTATCATCAAAATCTACAAGATAAATTTCATAACATTATATCATAAAAAGAACAAAGCAAGAGTTACAATTGAAAAGATCAAGTAGATGAATGGATTCCAGGGTTATGGTTTCAGTTAATCTCCCTCTTATTACCCGATTAATTAAAACCAAAGTTATTATCTATCTTCCCTATAAGACGATCACAAAAGTAATTTATCCTCTCTCTCGAGACACAATAGATATGTTGATTGAATTATCTATGCTAGCATCTCTACTCAACATCAGATAAACAACTCCCAAAAGTATAAAAGATCAGTTATCCTCACAAATACTCACAGACTTCTCAATCATGCAAAATATTCATGTCAAGTACTCAAGATCTAGTATTGAAACTCATCTCTCGAATTATGAATCAACACATCAAGCATGTTAAACCATTGGCCATATGATAAAACAAGTAATAAAACAAAGTACTCGAATAGGGCTCGAAATAATAACTTCAATTAATATTAAGCATCAAACAAGAGTTAATTAACCTAATCCCAAATCCCAGAATCCCAAGGTGTTTAGCCGGACATGGGAAATAAAGAATTCATAGACAGATTGATCATATTCATATCAAACTAAGTGAAAAATAAGAATACAATGGGGTAAGCAAACTCAGGGATATCGATGATCTCTCAATGAATCTGCAATCCTCAAGCGTGGATGCGACCTCAATTTTTCTCTCGATTCCTCCGGTAGAAGGGTGCTCTTTCTCTGCTTTCTAGGGTAAAAGTAAGTGTTTTCTCTTTCGGGTCTGTCACCTCTTTATTTATAACATCCCTGGCCAACCCTAATTAGTCAAAACGCAGCGAGACTATGAAAATCCCGCACAGATGCACGGGCCTTGCCTATGCGCACGGGTTGCCCGTGCTTCAAGTTGAAGCCTTGATTTTCCCTTGGGCAGATGCACGGGCCGTGCGTATAGGCATGACCAGCCCGTGCGTCAAGTCGAATGTTGATTTCTGCTGCAAGGACCTAGCACGGGCCGTGCCTATGAGCACGGGCAGGGCATGCATGGCCTTTTTTCGCTCGGTTCAGCTCCATACTTCACATAATCACTCGATTCTTGACGGTCCTTTACCGCAATGCTACCATTTGCCACAAAAGTACTACAAACATTGTTAATTTCCTGCAAATTGAGCAAAGCATAATTTCTTTTCCACTTTATGAGAACACAATCCATTTTACTAAGTTAATGCATGTTTATCAACCTGTTATATCCACAATTATGCCCAAAATACATGCAAAACTCACACTAAACAACTGCATAGGAGAAAACGGCGCCTGGGCCGGATCCGAACCTCGTAAGCCCGGTTATTAGTAGTATATCTGAAAAGTATTAGTAATTCCCCTGAACAATATTTCTAGTAGCTTTCTTGAAAAGTATTAATTTTTTTCCTTTAAAAGTATTTCTTATCCACCTAAAATGTATTAATTGTCCCATTGAAAAGGTGCCTGTAAACTAAATTTATTTTGAAAGATAATAATTTTAAATGATAGCATTGATAAATGTTTGATAGTTAGAATACTAATTATCTCTTAAAGTTGTTATTATCTTTTAAATTTGTAATCTTTTAAATTCAAAAATCCAAATATATATTATCAATTCACCTTTAGTTTTTTGATAGGAATGTCACATGGATAATTATAAAGTAGACATGTGGAATAGGGAGAATGAGGGTTGACACATGTCAATATTAATAAGGTGATGATATGTGTCAACTTTGTTTTCTCTTTTAATATATAATGGCTGATTATAAATTTTCCCATAATTGTTGTCCGCTTTGAACATCTCTAGATTCTAATCTCTACTAACTTATCCCAAATCATGATTTGGCCGACGCTGTTATTTTGGGCTTATATTTACAATTTGCTATAATCTATCTCAATTTTTTTGAAATATATAATCCAAACTAAATATATATATATATATATATATATATATATAGGGGGAGGATACATTGAGACCACATATTATAGTGAGACAATGTGGACTCATCTCAACCCTCTTTTATCTATATCAATGGCTAAGATAAATAGGGGTTAAAATTACATTAAACTTTTAATTAAAGCAAAATAAGGATATAATTGTAAAAACAAACATGTGGGGGACCATCCAAATATGGAGGAGAGAGAAAATCACGTGGGAAGAGAGAAAATTGCGCTGGAGAGAGAAAATCCCGCATGTGCTCTGCCATGCAGTATATTGTACATTTATCAGTGATTTGATGTATACTTAACACTATTTTACTGTATGTTTAACATAATTTTACTGCATATTAAAATGGTCAAACAAAAATATGTGGGGACCGTGAATTAAAGAATCAGTTATAGAGAGAGAGAGAATCACACTCATTAATATGTGGGGACCGTGGATTATGTAAATAACTTATAGAGAGAGAGAGAGAAAATCATGCCCATTATTGTACTGTATATTTAACATATATTTAATGTATATTTAATACTATTATGTTGTATATTTAACATAATTGTACTGCATATTACAATTGTCAAATAAAAATATAAGTATACAACAAAACACATATAAATATACAACAAAACACATATAAGTATACAACAAAAAACATAAGTATACATCAACATAAATACATACATCAAAAATTAACTACTTATACAACAAAACACATATAAGTGTACATCGAAAAACATATAAGTATACAACAATCCTCACCGCCTCCTCGTAGGCCCTCGTTTTCTCCACGTTAGCATCGCTTCTTCATCAATCCTCCAATCCTAAGATCAAAAGGCCGAGTGACAAGCGGAGAGAACGCGACGCCGTCTCTTCGACTTTACCCCACAAAACAACCATATAAATGTATACCTAAAATTTTATTTTTGTCTCCTCTCGACCTAGCAAAATTCTCCAACCATTGCTATTCACCAATTCACACTATCGATTTATCACTTTGGCTCATCAATGGTCAAATGTGTTGTTTCCGAAACAACGAATCTATCCTCTTCTCCACTCACTGACGACGCCGGGATGCCACACGAGACGTTGCTGTGGCAGGGGATATAATTACTCAATTTGACATATATTTTTGATTTGGTGTAATTATACAATTACAATATTGCCCTTTACATATTTAAAATAAAATAAAAAGGCTATTAAATTAGGTAAATCTCAACCATCTAGAATTACAGTTTTGTGGACATGATTAGTCCACACTGTCTCACTCTAATTATGTTGTCTCATTTGATACAATCCCTATATATATATATATATATATATATATATATATATATATATATATATATAGGGGATGGTTCTTGTGAGACCATCTCTTGGGTGAGACCGTGAGGACTCATCTTGACCGTCATAACAAATAAATGGATGGATGAGATATAATGATTAAATATATAATTTTTATTTCATTCATGTAGAATAGGGGCAAATTTGTCTAATTAAATTGTTGCATAAATTTCGGCCATAATGAAGATAGTTATTGATGTCAACATACCTTATCTGTAAGCTATATTTTAGTAATTATAATCACCCATAATCACCATCAAAATTGAATTGATGTTCTAAAAAAGATTTCGTATACTGAAACCCAAAAATTACTAGTCCGAGTTTTTTTTTATATCAATGATTACCGATTTCCATTTATATATTTTTATTGATGTATATCTAGCTATGTATTGATGTATTTATATGTCTAAAAGGTTGCATATTTTATTAGGTGGTGAAAATGTTTGAATCCAAAAAAAAATGTGAATGTTTCATTTTTTCCAATAAATTGTTGTATTTATAACTCAATTCTGTTGCATTTCATACGAAATTTGATGATGTCATGGTACAATTACTTCATAAATTAACGAACAATGAAATGAAGGTCACATGAAATGCGAGGGCAAATACGCAATGTAATAATGCATATTTAACAATATATTGATGTATTTATAATTATACTATGTTGCAAATTTTATTTGGTAGTGAAATTTTTTGAATAAAAAAAATGAGATTATTGTAAATGTTGCTTTTTTATCAATAAATTGGTGTATTTTTAAATCAGTTCTGGTGTCTTTGATACGAAATTTGATGATGCTATGGTGCAATTATTTAATAAATTAGGAAAAAATGAAATGAAAGTCACATTAAATTCCAAATGGCAATTCCATATTGTATTAATGCATATTTAAAAATATACTTATGTATTTATACGTACAATATGTTGCATATTTTGTTTGGTGGTGTTGTTTGAATCCAAAAAAAATTGATTATTGTAATGTTGATTTTTTACCAATAAATTGGTGTACTTATATCTCTATTCGATGCATATGAGACTAAATTTGATGATGTTATGGTGCAATTATTTCATGAATTAGCAAAAATTACATGAAATTGACATAAAATCCAAGGGGCACGCGTCCATATCGTATTAATGCATATTTTACAATGAATTAATGTATAGATACGTATTATATGTTGTATATTTTGTTTGGTGCTAAAATTGTTGAATCAAACATTTGTGATTTTAGTGAAGTTTCATTTTTTCCATTAAATTGTCGTATGTATAACTCTGTTGTGGTGCATTTGATCCAAATTTGATGATATTATAGTGCAATCATTTCATGAATACGCAAGTCTTTGTTAATTCACATAAGAATACGTTTATGTATATCTATATTGTATTGTTGTATATTTAATTGTATAATGATGTATTTATGTGTGTAATATGATGCATATTTAGTCGTGTATTACGAGCTTAACAAATATGTTGTTGAAACTCTACATTTATTATGATATGTACCTAATATTATTGTAATGCCAACAGGTATAATCAACAACCCAAGAGAGAGACTTGAAATATCTCGTGGATCAACAAAGTACTGGATTCCAGAGGTGGAACATGACAAAATTCCGCGCGTTAGCATGGAGTTTTCCTACATGATAAAAGATCGCTACTACTAGATTATAGTCAATCAAGTTACAAAGATGATTCGATCATGAAATGTAGTTGCAAGATGTTTGAAGGCCTAGGTCTCATCTGTCAGCATATGTTCGTGCTTCTAAAGGACCGTCAGAAATTCCAAGTAAATTCCTTCTTTTGTTTGGAGTTAGCCATTTCTGACAACCTCGGAATGCTAACTTGCCCCTGAAAAGATATGCATAAATAAATGAGTAAAAGTGTCAAAATTTAGGGTTTTCGATGTATATTATATGATTCAGGCAAAGTATGAAAGTCATCTTACAAACAATTTCAAAAAAGTCCAATCTCAAAACAATGTTGGGACCAACACTCGCGAAAAGTGTTGTATAAATAGTGCAGAATTATTGCATAAAAAACTAATGAATGATGCATAATTCAAACAACAACAGAAAAAAGTTCGGGGATAATTATATTTACTGTCTTAATATATAATATGCATCAGATACATTCTAAATATGCAACAAAATAATTATATCTTTACATCAAACATATGTACAAAACAAATAACTAAAAAACTATACATAATCTAAAATTGCAAAAAAAAAAAGTGTCATTTATGCAATGTCACAATGCTAAAAATACAACAAGTAAAATATATGTATATATCAAACATCCGTATGGATCCACACAAAAACCTAGACATGAAAACTGACACATTCTTAAACATGCAACAAAAAGATTATATCTATACATCAAACCCATAAACATAAACATCAACTAAAACCCATACGGAATCAAACATTGCAAAAAATCGAGTACCAGGCCCATAAATATGCAACAAAAATATTGTATCTATACATGTGTTGGTTCGAAACCTACCACATAATCCAAAAATATAAATATGCATATAAAACCTTGAACCTATACAAGGGTTGGTTCGAACCAACCAAAATGTACAACGAAAAATATAATTATGCGACAAAAAAAATATAAACATGCAACGAAATATGCAACCCCGTTGTATATGTATGCCTCCAACAAAATTCGAAAAAAAAAAAAATATTCGAACCAAACCCTATATAGGTATGCTGGAGTTTAATAATTTAAATGCATATTTATGTTTTTTTCGTTGCATATGTAATGGAAAAAAAAATCGAACCAACCCCTGTCTAGATGTAAATAAATTCGAACCAAGCAAAATATGTGAATAAAAAATTTTTGAAACCTAACACCTAATGTAAAAATTATATGAAACAAACCATATGAAACAACTAATGTAAAAGATAACATCCACTACAAAAAATCATGAACAAGGAAAAAAAACTGAAAATTGACAAAATTTCATAAAAAACGACTACAATCAACATGCAAAAAAAATATTGCAGATTTTCATGAAACAAATGTAACGAAAAAATTGCAGATTTTCAGAATGTATATTCAACAAAGATATGCATATAAGTATGTAATGTGTTTCACAAATTGTGATTTGTAAAATCGAAACCTTCCACAACAAAATTCTTACTCGATTTTTCTTCAAACCTCTAGTTGCCGTGACCAAACTCTTTGAGATTTTTCGAGAGGTTTCTTGCGTCCCGGTCTTTACGATGGCTTTTCCTCTTTCTCTACATTTTTCTTTGCCAATGAGATAAGTTTTAATGATTATATCGAATTTAAGCATGATAATAATTCCCAAAAAAAAATTGGCACTCACGCCAATCTCTTTCTACCGAAAATAAAGGGATTAAAATCTATCCATAATTAACACACTAGGCGTAATTACCTATATATCCTTTTAACAGTTTTTAAACATTAAATAGGGAAAATTGCAAAATTAGTCCTATAACTATAGGCAGTTTGCAATTTCGGTCCAATTTGATTGTGTTTGCAAAATTGGTCCTGTAAATTTAATTGTGTTTGCAAAATTGGTCCTACATGTTTCATACCTAAGTAATTTCGGTCTGTAAGTTTCAAGTTGTTGCAAAATTGGTCCCCAGGTTTATTTAATATTTTCAAAATACCAAGAATACCCTTATGCACATCAAATGGCTTATTTGACCACGTGTTTTGCTCAAAATAGTATCAGAACCTAGATTTTATTAAGAACTTTTAGATATATTTATTATATTTATGTAATTAACAATTGATGGGGAGGATTCTCTCTGAGAAAATAGATTTGGACAATTTTTCAAGATGTCTACCTTATAGGACACAACAGCAGATCTACGTACAAAATTGGGGGTACAATTGTACCTCCAACTGAAAAAATTCAACTATATTTTTTAGTAAAGAAACAATTAATAATAAATTTGTACCCCTATTTTTACAAAAAGTAAAAATAGAATTAGAAAATTCAAATAAAACAATACAAATCCCCATAATAAATTTCCGAAAATTAAAAGATTGACTTAGCAACTTGAATAAATAAACAATGGCAAAAGTCAAAACCTACAAAACTAAAAATATCAAAAAATAAAAATCTAATAATATCAATAATGTTACCAAAATTGTGTTTTGTTGCATCTTGTTTTCTTAATTATTCTAATATTTCTATTATATATCTGTATTAACTTTTCATGTACTATTTACATAATCAACTTTTACAAAATTTTAAAAAGCATTCGTACTATGACTTTAAATAATTAATAATATTTATATGCACATTATTTTTAAATCTATCGTACCCCAATTTCAAAAATTCTGGATCCGCCACTGATAGGACATATCGTCAAATTTTGACGATGTATGCCCAAGAATACCAGGACAAAACAACATATTGGAACAATCATATTAAAATATCTGAATAGAGATTGGATCTAAGTAGGTGTAACAATGCCACGAACAAAATATGTGTCAGAAAATGTGAATCTTTTATTCTATAAAACCTGGGTTTAATCTAAATAAATTAGATATAATATGTTAAGGACTAAAACGGTTAATGCTCGAAAGTTATATGACTAAAATTGCTATTGTTAGAAAGATAAAGGACCAAAAATGCTATTTAGCCATAAGGGCAAAATTGTCCAGGACCAAAAATGCAACTTTAAAAGATAAAGGACTAAAATTGCAACTACCCCAAAGTTACAGGACTAAAAATGCAATTTACCCCATTAAATATGCCTTAAAAAGTGGATTAATCTCAATCATTCAAAAAATATAATGGATGTACCAGATGAGTCCCTACGGTCTCACCCTAGGATATTGGTCTCATTTGAACCAATACATATATATATATATATATTATAGGCCTGGGTGGTGTTAATTACAATTCTTGTTCTTTTCTGTTTTCTTCTTGGCTCCAGCGAGGAAAAAAGGTAAAAAATTAAATGGAAAAAAATTAAAGTGAACCACTAATTATTATATCCCCATCTGCCTCCCCCCTCCTTTTTTCTTTTTTGAAGCAAAAAAGTTTAAAGTAACACTGAAATTTGGATTTGATTAGGGCAATAATTGTGATCCAGTTTTTAACGTTGTTAACATATAGCTATAACTGTCCCCTTTAGATTTGCTTAGATCGTAAGTATTACCATCATTTTTCGACACAGCGCGCAAATGGCATTCCACGTGAAAGGTTTTAGTTTGGAAAAGGGAATTAAAGTCCATCTTAATTACTTTAATAGCTCATTTGAGGACACATTAATTTTAGCTTTAGCTTTAACCTCATTGGTCAAACACAATCTAATTAAACTCAGAGTTCTTTATCTTTACTAAACATTGCGCAGTGACAAAATTCTTTGAGTTTTGAAAAATATTTCTACTAAGATATGATAATTTCAAAAAATGTTGCAATGTCATTCATATCTTTTTTTTTGGTAAATATATATAGAAATTTATTTATGATCTTTTTATATTTTAATAAGATGTATTATTTTGTTGTTTTTTGTTTTTATAAAATATAGCATGGCTTATACTAAAATATTTACATATAAATGCGTTATTTTTGGTTATAAAATACTTAGGAATTCTTTATTGATATATATATATATATATATATACACTTGAATTAATCTTGGATTTTAAAAATAAATTTTTTATGTAGATGAGAATCTGTCACTTCTTTTTCTTTTTCTTTTTTCAAATTATCTCTATATATAACTCGACATACAAATTTTATTAATTAACACCTAAATTCCGAAGTTTTACTATGCAACAATATATAGGTTATACATCTGTGCATGCATTATGGATCTTCTGCTCACCAGATTGAGTGTTTCTGTTTCACATCCCTATTCCATTGTATTGGATGAATGTTACGTGTACAATATGTCATAATTGTACACTTAACATTTATTCAATGCAGTGACTAGGAAATAGAACAAAAACGTGGAAAGTAGATATTTGGGCTCTCTAAGCACCACTGAGCGTGGTGAGAAATTTCCAAACATCACTCGATTAACTCATGTCCATGGAAATCTAACAGGAGTTCGATTTTCATACGCTGTGCGTTTATTTTTACCCTCCGACCTGTATGTTTACCTTCCCCGCTTCCAAGGTCTAGAAGGTGTCACGTATGGCCGGTGCTCCAACTACAAATGACATTTCATTCTTCAATTGATTTAACATCAAATAACTTTGATTGCCTCCTTGTACATTTTAATTGTGTTTGACAAAAATATTAGAAGACTTAAGTTCTGTGCTCCCTCAATTGCGGCACAACAGCCTAGTGAGATTTTAGTAGGTATGCCACTTTAGTAACAAATATCAAAGCTCAATAGTTGAATATTGATGATTATCGTTGAATAATATGAGAGTACGTGGTGTTTTATCGCTCAATCATGTTTTAATGAATATATATATTTATACTAGAAAAATACCTGTGTGTTACATGTAGGGACTGATCCAGAATTTTTTTATAAGGGGAGCACAAGACAAGGTAAAAACTTATGTATTGCGATGGAAAAAAAATGCGTTTATGGGTAAAAATAATACTTTTCGGATAAAAGATATTATTTTTGGGTAAAAAATAATACTTTTGATTGAACTTACTCTTTTAGTTGTTGAGATAATGTATTAGTTTTTATGCTAATTTTTTTTTTAAATTAAAAAGCATTACTTTTTATTTTCGTAGCATGGGATGACAAGACCCTACTCATAAATCAAATACAATTATAAACTATATATATCAAAAATAAAATAGGTACAATTATAAACTATATAAAAAAATTTGTACACGCATACTTTTAATTTTTTAATCTAATTATTAGATTTTAAAAATAAATAATAAAAAATAATAATAAAATTGTTGACGGGGGCACGTGCCCCCCAAGGGGGGCTGTGCATCCATCTATGGTTACATGGGATTTGTGCTAATTTTATTAAATTTGAGCCATTTTCTTAATTTTGTTTTTGTATTTTGTCTTGTCAAAATAATATAAATTTTTAATTACATTATTACAACCATTTTAACATTAATTCTTTACAAATTAATTGTATATTGCAAATGACTCGATACTTAATTTTTTGGCATTGAAAAATCAATTAGTTAATTGTGATAATTTTATTAATCAAAAGTACCCAATAAATATATTATCTTCTACTTTTTAGAGTAATTTATTTTTTTAGATTATATAGATATATTGTTTAGATTGTATAGGTAGAAACTTTGTTTTTGGATTATTATTTATCTTTTAAATTATAATAAACTATACTGATAGATCTTTGATTTACGAAAAAATAGATTGTATAGAAAAAATCGTTGGTTTTAGGATTATTTATTATCTTTTAGATTATATATGGAAAATATATATAATATGGGGTTTGCCACACGGATAAATATGAAGCCGTCATGTGAAATTAAGAGAGTGACGAGTTGACATATATCTCGGAATAATGAGCTGATAACATGTTTTATATTTGTTCTTTCATTTAGTATATATGGCTGATATACAATAGCTTAGCCACCTTAGAACCAGTGCGGTCGACGGACATCACTGGATCTAGGACTGACGTCTCTATTAAATTTAGGCTGAACCGCACTAAAAATTCAAATTTCAATATCTAGTCCATATAAAAAAATTTGAGTAAAGATTTAAAAGGCCATAAACCCACTGTCTAGGCTGTTGGAAAACATTCTCATTTCTTATAATTTATTGATGTTGCAGGCATGATATTTTACTTGACGTTGGAGGAGTTAATCTTGGTCGACCAAGAAAATTCCATATAAATGAAATTGTAAGATACATGGGCCGAGCTTGGTCGAGTTTGAGATAGACATACACTGTCGTATAATTAATGACTAGAACAAGTCCATCTAGCTCAATCCATATTGGTCCTAAAATTTGACTTCATAGTTCAACCATAAAGGAGTCAAATGAAAATGCGTGCCTAACATTAAACATGTATAGTGGTATTTGTCTGATATACTTTGAAGCATTGAGTACTCCTATCAGAATTATAGGTATTTATCTATTTTCAGAGTTGTTCATTATTTGGTAATTGTAAAAACATAGTTACCTGTAAATTATTAGTCCATTATTACTTGGAGCAGGTCTCTTATAAGACGTTCGCACAACGCGGCAGATTGCATTTTTAGTGTAAAAAATGATACTTTGTCTGAATACATTTAATTTTAGTGTATTCAGACAAGGTATCACTTTTTACTCTAAATGTATCACTTTTTACTGTAAAAGTATCACCCGTCGCACCGTGTGACCATCTTACACAAGTATATGCCTACTACTTGGTATTCTAATCTGGCTTACACAAGTTGTAGGTCCCAAGGGGTGAGTTTTAAGGTTTATAAGGAGGGGAGGGTTGAATAAACCTTACCAAATTCTCGATTTAGTCATTTTAAATAATTTTTCAGAGTTAACTCAAATCAGCTAAGTCCTTGAAGGACAACTGGGTTGGCTTACTTCAGTAAAATTACCGACTCAACAGACTCGACTGAGCTGTTGATAGTATAACTCAGCTGGGAGCAGCTAACACTTAAATTCACAGTTGATTTAGTTTTTGTTCAGCGGAAGACTTTTCACCCTTAATGTTTTAAACTTATTTTTACCAAAGGTTATTATCAGTTGAGTTTAGCAATTATAACTTAGTAGCAGATATAAATAATATGCAAGAAATTAAAGTGCTAAAAGTAAATAAGACCCAAACAATTTTATAGTGGTTCGAGGATGTGTTGATTCCTCTAATCCTCTCTTCTCCAGCTCCTGGAGGAATCCACTAAGTAACAGATCTTAGTTACAAAGTAGTCAATCAACCGAGTCACCTTGATCACACAAACGGGCCGCTCCCGGGACTCGAACTTCTACACAAAACAACCTGTCTTGCTACTCTAGCTCCCTCGAACTCTTGGAATTGATCACACAGCCTTCCAATGAGCCCAAAACTTCTGGTTCGAACTAGAAAGGTGTGATTGGTTGTGAGAAATTTTTCAAAATTTTCCTTTTTCAGAATTGTTTTTGGAGAGTGTGATTGTTTGTGAAATAAGTGAGTTTTTTTAAAAAAGAAAATCTCATTTTTTTTAAATTAACTCATTTTTCTCTTTCATTTTCACACTTCCCAATACCCAGTTATACTATTTATTTCTCTCTTCCTCCTATTCATATAAATAATTTCGGTAATTTTTTTTTTGCTATTTTTCTCTTAATCTTGATATTAAAAGGCATAAAATGAGATCCATATTGCCTATTTTTGGTTCAATTTTTTATTTTTTATTCAATTTTCTTACATTATGTTTTACATTATTATTTCCACAAAAAATTCCACAAACAATCAATATCTCTAAAAGTTCTCAATCACATCAACACAATTATTATTTTGTCTCCATCCATTCTACTTTCACTTGCAAAAATATTTCACCACTATTCACTCGGAAAATAAAAGTGGATAACTAAAGCACAACCAATCACAACCTTACTACTTCTCCTTCAACCTAGGAGAGTAGACCCCATTTGTTCTTCAAACAAATTCATCTTCAACTTGATGAAGTAATTTTTCCTTCACTTAGTGTGTTGGATTGAGTTCTTTCGATTTTAGGCTTGAGGATTGTCTCCGAAAGCTTGAGAGTATTTGCAGTTTTGCTTGCTTGAATGCTTGGTTGTCTTATGAAAATCGTAATTGGTTACCTTCTCTCACTTGCCTCCCGGCCTTTTGTAGTGCTCATTCAAAAATTTGGACATTGAAGAGATAGACAATTTTTAAATAACACTTCTTGTCGTTGGCTTGTCTTTTCTTGATCCGCATCTTGTGATGGTGACATTTTTCTCATTTTAATGAGGTGTGCGCGACTTTTGGTTCGACATACGCTCATTGTATTCCATTGGTTTATTCTATTTGCACGCTTCTAGGATGAACACTTTTAGACATGGAAGCATGGACGTATTACTATAATAAGTAATGTCCTCGACTTTTGTGGAACGGATTTATCACAATCGACTTGACTTGATAGTCGCTTTACCCCTTTTGACTTGAGTCATCTCCAACCTTTTAGGAATGACTAACCTCACTGTCACCGATATACTCACTTCTTCACTCTTCACTCACTGTCTCACGCCTAGGTTTTCTCTTGATCAGTCCGTAAGTTTCAACTTGACTTCACACACCGACATACGGTTTGGTCTTCTCTTCAATCTTCAGTTGGCTCTTGTAAACCTCAACTTAGTCGACTCCAACTCAACTCATGCAGTCCTATCTATTACAAGTTGAATTACAAAGAAAATGGGGTGCCAACTTCCTATTCTACGTTTTACATGGTATCATCAAAATCTAAATATAAGTTTTCTTAACGATTTCCCCCTTTTTGATGATGCCAAAACTTAAATAAATGCAATAAAATAAATATTGCAGTAACAAATAATGTATGTGTGAAATATGTCAATTTTATTGAACATATCATTCTTGTACTTTACAACGCACTTTACAAAGTATACAATATACACTGTTCAGAGCTATACTATTTATACAACTGTATCAGAGCTTATTATCACAACAATATACAAGTATCAGAGCTATAAGGAAAAACTTACAAATATGTACTTACAGCCAAGTAAAATACAATTGAAGGGGTTTCAACCGTCTTCAATGCTGTGGCTGCTTCCTTCTTCTCTCATCTTCTTCAGCTCTCTTCCTCTTCATTTCTTCTTCTTCTCTCTTTCTCTTTTCATAACCTCTTTTAGCAAAGCAGGTCCTCCCGTCACGCCTTCTTCCTGCCTCTCGATTTGCTCTCTTGCTCTCGCTTCTTGTCTTCTTCTAACCTCCTCATTCTTGCGCTCCACTTCAATATTTGCAAGAGTGTCGAACCCGACCAATAGTTGATTCCCTTCTTCTGTGGATCAACGTACCTTACATCTTTAGGTCTTGGCTGTGGTGGAGTGCCTCTGCCTCTTCCACCACTTCCAAACCTTCCCCTTCCTCTATTAGACTGAGCTCCTCCTCTAGGAGTGTACTGTACATGAGTCTTCTCAGTCGACTGACTACTAGAACTCTTCTCTTCTCTCACGATTTGCATAAATTGAGTCCTTTCTCCCAAGACAAGTTCCACGCCCGTGGTAGAGTCATGTTCTTGAAGTATCCTTGAGCCTCTAGAGTTTGAAATTCCTCTAGTGATCTAGGTTCGAGATCTTGCATCGTGCATCGTGATTTCTTGAGGAGGTCTTATAGGTCAGGGAATCCTTCAATAAACCAAATTGGGGGCCTTCAACCTTGATTTGATGTCTTTTATGCTCTCGGAGTGCTTCTCGGCTACTTTGTCGAATTCAGCTTCTATGGCTTTTCTTGATCATTTAACGCCAATTCAACTTTCTCTCTCCTAAGCTCTTTTGGTAGTTTCTTTGAGAGAATGAGGTCAGAACTTCACTCTCTTTTGTGGGTCTTAGCAAACATGATTTTCAAGGGTGGCTTATTCATTGAACCGCCTTCCTCCTCGCTTGCTTCCCCTTTCACTCCTTCTCTATCACTCTCGCTCTTCCCTTCTTTCATTTCCTCTTCCCCCTTTTTGGCATCATCACCAAGCGAGCCAAGTTAGGGAATATCCCACTAATGAGGAGATCAATCTTATTATTTGTCAAATCATGCTTATCATGAGTCTCACCGCCATCAAATTCATCTCGATCGAGCACCTTTATCTTTGTTCAACATTGGCCTCCATTCTTTGAAAACAAAAAGGAAACAAAAAACAGGCCTAAAACGCTAGAAAATGCAGACTTTGGCGGCGCCAGCACATGGGCAGGCTGTGCGCGTATGCATGAGTTATGCGAGCAAGACGAAACATGGTCGTGCCTACAAGCACAACCTAGTCGTGTGAGCTCTCTATTTTTGAGACCAAGCCTGCACACGAGCATTGCTTGTCCTCAAGCAATTACAACTCTAAAATAAAAAATACAAGACACAACAATACAAACAAACTGCAAAACTTCACAACCAATATCATTTGTCTCATACTCATTTCACTATCAATCAAGCATGTGTTTTAACATTGTGATCAAAAGTATGGAATGTACATGCCAACTCCGTTTATATTATTCAAATAGATTCACGCAATCAAGTGTTTTCAA
The DNA here is from genome assembly GCA_016081115.2 of Rehmannia glutinosa. Classification (NCBI taxonomy): domain Eukaryota; kingdom Viridiplantae; phylum Streptophyta; class Magnoliopsida; order Lamiales; family Orobanchaceae; genus Rehmannia; species Rehmannia glutinosa. The sequence continues at coordinate 59,944,819 of CM071937.1, read as the reverse complement.
AATGATCCACTTTTTGAATATAGAGATGAGATGCTTACCGGACTCCATAGGCTTGTCTTTCACACTAATCTCCACTAATGTAGGCTAATGTAACACAAGGATCAATAGGACTTTTAAAACTTGTATTGTGGGCTTAGGGTAAGGTAGGAAAATATGGGATTAAGTGACTCAAATCACCCAAACACACAATTAACACTTCGAATTATCAATAAGCTACTACCCTTCACTTTTTGACATCCCCAATGTTTATGAACCTTCAATCCCGATGATTTTTCTCAATTTTTTTTTTTTACACATATTTTTTTTTCCGAAACCCCCAAACTTATTCTTTTGCGTACATGGGGTTCCATATTTTCTTTTCTCGGACAACTTCATTCAATTAAATACACACCCTTCTCATCATACCCTCCTCAACTTCCAATATTTTTTTTTCTATACTTTGTGTGTATGATTGATGGGTAATTAGGATATTAACCTTTAGGCTCTGGGTATTAGATTGGTTGCCAAAGAAACGGGTTTATAAGGCTCAAAAGGGGACACTAGGGAAAATATAATACAAAGGTAGGCATTCTAGGCTCTGGCTTGTTCAAAGATGGCCTAAATCACTTCCTTAATGTTACTTCACCTAAGATTTCGCCTCGACTAGTGATTAGACAAGTTCTAGCATCCGGTGGGATCATAAAGTAACCACTCAATTGCATAAATCATCCCCAAATAAATCAACAGAGTTAAGCACATAGATGGAATTAATGGAAAGAAGATTAAATCACAGTTTAACACATGCTCTCTTGACCGTTCAACTCATATTCGACAAATTCACTTAGTCAAGCAATTTCACAGTTTTACAAATGACCTGACTCGACTCAACTCAAAGCAAATATGCAAGAAACAAATAAAAAAAACACGAAGAAAGTTGGATCACAAACTGAAAAAGGTATTACCACTCCCCCAAACTTAATATAACCATTGTCCTCAATGGAAGAGGTGAAACTCCTCGTCGGAATCGTGGGGTGAAAGAGAAGCAACAGGGCCAATTAGTAGCACTCCATAGGGTCGATGGCTTTTTCCTTGCCTTTCTATGATTTAGGAGGTACAATACCAACTTTGTCAAACAAAACCAAACGTGGAAACGAGCAATGGGGTAAAGTACCACAATATCATGTGAAGACCATGGGAGCTACATCAATGTTATATAATTGTGATCGACATGTGAACTCCTCCAAGCAATCAACCAAGAAGGGTATGCAAAAGTGTTAAATTTCTCATTGAGGCATTTTATCAAACACATGGTGGGCATAAATCAAGGTAAATGATGTATATGCAATTATATATCAAATTATGCCAAATTTTCAATGCATCCAAATACTATCACAATAAGCACCTTTTGCACATAATTTCACAAGAATCGCGTAATGAGCATGCAAGAGGGATAGGGGTGAGATGCAACATGACTACTTCTAATAAAACACAAACATTCTAACTAATCAAACTATGAAAGCAAGTAAAATGAGCTTGGGTTGCCTCCCAAGAAGCGCTAAATTTAAAGTCTTTAGCCAGACTTTTGTTTTACTCAACCGGGATCCAAAAATAAGTGTCGGTCATGCCACGCCTTTGTATTTTCAATAGTATAGGCGATCCTTCAAATGTATGTAAGACGTGGATGATTAAGGATCACAATGTTGATGGTATTTTGGAAATAAAAAATGTGTTCCTAATGATGAAAAATGGTTTATCAATCATAGTAAAGATATTTCTATCTTTACTCACATTAAATATCATGAAATCAGAGAACATGTGAATTGATCACCATTTTCAAACATTGTTCCTTCAAGTGTATGCTTCTCAAAATTTGATACATTTGAATTGAAGCTTACATCTGTGAGTGCACATATTTTTGTCAATATGAGGATTTTCAATTGAGTGAGAGATAGAGATACTCCCCGAGTTAATTTGATGTGGCTCCTCCTCTTGTAAGATCGGATTGCACTCTTCAAAAGTCTCCTCCAAATTTTGAAGGACGCGTCCACCTTTTTCATAATGGGCAATTCATGTTCATGATTTTCTATTTCACCAGGTCCCAAGAATGATGACGACTCTTCATTATTAAGTTGGTCAATCATTTGTTGGAGTAACTTTGACATAGTTTGACATGTAATCTCAATTTGTTGAATGCTTGCCTCGGTTTGTAGTAATCTATCATCACTTTCTCGATTTCTTATCTTACACTCTTCGATAAACTCAGCAAGATTCTCTTCCAACTCGGACCGACGTTTTATCTCATCTTGACGTCTTCTTGCCTCACAATCATCTAGAAATTGATAAAGTATTTCTTCCAAGCTAGACAATTGTTCTTGTGGCTGATGAAAGGTTTCATGAATTGCCATATTTTGGGTCCATGCATTCTCTTGAGGTGGATAATAAGGAACAAAATGGTTCACACTTTGACTTCCAAAATCACAAGAAGATCATCGGTTGTACGTATATGCATACATTATAATTCCATCCAACGATGTGCCTAAAACAATTACACAAAATTAAAACAAGAAAAGAAAAAAACAAAAAAAAATAGTCAAATTACAACTAGGCAATCAACCTTGATATCATACAAAACACATTCCCCGGCAACGGCGCCAAAAACTTGTTAGAGATTTTTTTCTAACCGCAAGTCTACGGTGTCAAGTTTTAATATAGTGATATGAGTAGGGTTGTCGTATCCACAGGGAATGCGTGTATAAGTACCAAGTATAAATTACCTATGCTATATTTGACAGATCAATAATAGGTGGATGTCTCAATTCTAGAGGTGTGATGAATCTAGTTTTCCCTTATATTATCAATATGGTATACCAATCACAAATTACCAATTTATAAGTCTAGATTCCTACAATAATCATTTTCTCTCTCGAGTGCCAAACGATTTTAGATCACAATTGGGAAATCAATATCTCTATAAAAATCACCAATTGAAATCTCAATAAAAACTATGAATCTTGGTTGATGACTTCAAAGGATTCACAAATCTCTCAATTCTATGAAATCCTAAGTTATGCTATTTCAAGGCCGTATGTATTCAATTACCTCTCTCAAGTGTCAAATCAAATACACCAAACACTCTAAATTATTGATCAAGTAATTTAGAAGAAATAAATCCAAATAGCACAAATAGATTGGGAAATCTAGATTGACAAACCACAATATCAAAACATAAGTTCAAACATAGATTACATCATCCCTCTAGAATTATAAAGTTTAGCTCATGATGAAAATACAAATACCCATAATCAAATGAGAATGCATCTCAAATGATATACAAGAAACAACAAAGAAAGAATTAAAGAGATTAAAGAAAAATCTTATCTATTTCTAGATGATAAATGTCTTCAATCCTCTTCCCCAACTCTTCCCTTGTGTATTGGTGGTGTTGGTTTTCATCCCCAAGTGTCCTCCATGCCCTAGATCAAGCCTCCCATGTATCTATTTATAGTACCCTCCTTTTAGATCCAAAAATCGGACATTTCTTGTTTTGTCCGTCCACGGTATTAAGCGCTGAAAATGGCTGCAGCGCCAAAAAACAACCCAGACTGCCAATTTTCTGTATCGGGCGCTGCAGCGCCAAGGAGGGGGCGCTGCAGCGCGCGTAGAACACCCCTGGGCGCTGCGGCGCCCGTTTTGGGCGCTGTGGCGCCGCTGTTGCGCTGCAGCGCCTCTTTTTCGCGCTGTAGCGCCATCCAAACGTCCGAATTTGCTTTTGGTGTATTCATAAGAGTTGTAGCCCTTTCTCTTAGCTTTCCATAGCCACTTGAATCAGCTCAATATCAATTTTGTAGAGAGAGTTATGACCAAAATACTAAACTCTGCCAGTGCTAGAAATTTCAGACGCGTTTGGACGTTTCTTCAAATCAATCTTTCGTTGTTTGATCATACTTTCTTCTTTTGACACACGACTCATTAAAATTACTCTAGACTCAATATAATTGGCCTTCAACATGGCTTGGCCACTCAAATGACTCGAAATAATGGAAATCAATGCCAAACCTATGAGATATAACAAAAATGACTCAAAATACTCAAAAACAACACAAAACTCAAATCTAGGAAGCCCAAATAAATGGTATAAAACCAAGTGAACAAGCATGTAAAATAACACACGGGTGTGTGCACTGACACATGCTGATCATGTGGCCCTTCTATTATCCCAAACGTGCGAATCATCTCCTTGGGTCTCCATAAGAGTTGTAGTCTTTCTCTTAGCTTTCCATGCAACTTAAATGAGATCAATATCAATATTCTAGAGAATGTTATGACCCAAATGCCAATCCCTGCCAGTGATAAAAACTGTTGACGAGTTTGGACATTTTTGAAAGCATCATTTGTTGTTCGGTGCGTCCATACTTTTTTCGGCACATGGCTCACTATTATGACTCTAAACCTGGCCTTATGAGTTTATCTGGCCTCCAAAACATCCAAATGACTCAAAGCAACTCAAACAGACATCTAATATAAGATAGAAAAATGCAAGAAACTGAATAACTCTAATACAAAGTCTTAAAGAACTCAATTTAACTTGCATATGGTGTTGCCCGTATCCTTCGTAGATGGATTCACATTACTTAGAATTTTGAAGGTTGAGCCGAATCCTCACTGTCTAAAAACCTATCCGAAAAAGTTAATCTCACCTAGACCAAGTAAATTACGGGGTGTAACTCGAAAAGGACAGAACAAATCAAGGAACAAGGCTCACCCTGCATCAAAACATACTCCCGAGAGAAGGAAGTGCACCCTTGCCCACTCCCAGGAGATTGCACGTCCTTACCCGTTCACGGGAGAAGGGGTGCTCTTGCGCACTCTCCTGGGGAGCAGGCGCCCTCATTTCCTTCCATCCACCCACTTTTAGTCTCCGCTCACGCGATTCTATTTTGCGACATTTTGCTACTCCTGAACAATGACCGGAACTCCAAATCAATGTCCGACAACTTTATCCATTCTCTAGTTTATGGTTTCATCTCCCAAACCTCCCACGAAAAGTTACTGCATTCAATCAGCAAAGATAGATATCTGACCGTTGAGAAATAATACCAATCAAATCTATGACATAACGTTGAGGGACAAGAATCTACGTAATAATTTTAGTATCTATGTTTAAAAATAACCTCTATAGACTATACATATTCATTCATTGGCTTAGTTTAACGACTAGCTAGCCACTACTAAATCAAGAGTTCTCAGACGTTCGTAGCTATAAGTAAAATCATATATGCATTAACAAATCAAATATTATGGTGTTAGAAATCGTCGCGATTCAACTCGCATCTACGTTATCTATTCAAGGCAATCAATCACTTTGCTTTTAAAAACACAATTTATAATGCTAATTCAGGTGAAATTGGGCTTAGTTGTTGACTAACAAACAACATCCCCCGAGTGACTGAGCGCTCAAGGTGCGCCTTGAGGGCGCCCTTGAGAGGGCGCCTCCACGCATTTGAGAGCCCCTTGAGGGGTTTTCTCACCCACTCATCTCCTCTCTCTGCTCCCCACGAGATTCTTACCAAGTTATATATTCCCAACAATATACATCTTCAAAATGGTGCTAGAAACCTGATTTGTTTTCAGGGGTGTTGCGCCGAGGCTGATCCTCGTTCAAAAGTGTCAAGCATATAAGGACACGCTTCTATCAAAGAACAAATACGAAAAATGCTAACACATACAAGGGGAAGCAGGAAATTCATAACTGCATCTAGCTAAGCGGAGCAGTAAAATGCTCAAGTTTGGGGGGCTTCCTCATCATGATAATCCCCTTCGTCATCTCCACCGGGAAACCCTTCGGAATGCCGTAGAAAATGCATCTGCTTCCCACAAGGTGAACCATGATTCCCAAAAAACTTAGCATTCTGAAGGTTGAGCCAAATCCTCACTTTCAAAAAAATTCTCAAGAAAAGTTAATCTCCCACGATCAAGTAAGTTATGGAGTGTAACTCGAAAAAGACAGAATAAATCAAGAAAGAAGCCTCACCCTGCATTAAAACATACTCTTGGGAGAAGGAAGTGCGCTTTTGCCCACTCCCGAGAGAGGGCGTGTCCTTACCCACTCACGGGAGGAGGGGCGCCCTTGCCCACTCTCCTGGGGAGCAGGTGCCCTCATCCCTTCCATCTGCCCAATTTTAGCACTTCTCACGCGATTCCATTCTGCGACATTTTTCTACTCCCGAACCATGAATGAAACTCTAAGGTCCAAGACTCGGCTCAAAATGTCCAAACACTCCAGTGAGAAAGATACCCCGCGAATAAGAAACCCTGCATGAAGAAGAAGGAACTAAGACACGACAAACATCCCCTGGGATTGGCTTGGGGGGCTCAAGGGCATGCCCTTGAGGGCGCCCTTGAGAGGGACGCCTCCCCACATCATTTAGGGTGCCCAAGGGGGCTCTCTCACTCACTCACTCCTCTCTTCTCTCCGCTCCCCACGAGATTCTTACTAAGTCATATTTTCCAAACAAAATGGTGCTAGATATTTGATTTATTTTCGAGGGTGTTGCCCTAGGTCGATACCCGTTTTGAAGCGGCAACCATACAAGGACACGCTCCTATCAATGAATACTCTATAGAAAAATATCAAGAAATACGAAAAATTATAATGGATATAGGGGGGCAGAAAATGCATCACTCCATATAAGAAAATATCGCCAGGTCTCACGGAGGTGACAAATATCTCAAGTACAGAATATAAAACATCCAAGTACATACCAAGAATAGATAGGCTGAAAGAGAAAGTAATCTAGTTAAGAGAAGCAGTAAAATGCTCAAGTCCCTGGGGGCTTCATCATCATTATCACCCCCTTCGTCATGTCCATCGGGGCACCTCTGAAATGCCATGCGAAACATTTATCTCGCCCCTATAACCATTTGAGACTTCAGAGTCCAGTAAACCCATAAACTCCCTGGGATTTGTTCCCTTTCTTTAATTAAATTTTTGTAGTGGATAACAGTCCTGCCATAAAATGATGGAGAACTTATCCATCAAACTCGATCTATAGCCAAAGAGGCCTTATAGGTCCCTATGTCAGTTAATTTCTCTTTGGCCAAGCATTAAACTTCCCGAGAGAACTTGACAGATTCTTCTCTAATTTCACTATATGGCTCTCATGCATTTCCACAGAGACCATCAACTCCCCCAGTCACATTTACTCAAAATAATTAAGCCCATAATGGTTTACTCCACCAAGCTACTCCTCAAATGGAAAAAAGCTATCACATCCTAAAAGCGGTATTGTAGCAAGAGTCAGCCATGCACTGGTCAGAAGACAAGCCATATAAGAGGTGGCTACAAGCTACTAATGGCCAATGGCATAGATAGGGAAAGCTAACTTGGGCTCCGGCTCCCCCTCTTTGAAAAAAAAAAACTAGTAAGAATTTTTTTGAAAAATAAAGTTAGTTACAATTTATATGATTGTTCTTGGGTTTTTTATCCGCCATCCCATTACTCTTTTGCACTCTCTAAGACTAAGCCTCGTAAGATATATCTACGTACTATCTAGAGCACTCATCAAGCACAAAATCACACAAGAAGTGGCTTTACTCCAACCTGGGGAAATCCTATGAAGACTTTCCAATAAAGTGCAGAAAAACGTCAAGTCATGAAAAATACCCACACATCTGAAAATCGAGAAAAAATAATGAAGAAACAAGAGAAGACAAAAACACGAAGAAGAGCCAGTGGGGGAGCAAGAGGTGCCCCCCACATGCGCCCCCTTGGAAGCGCTCAACTACAAGGTGAATTAGTGGAGCTAGCTTTGCTGCAGACAACAACAGCAGCAGTCACCAGTTTCGTTGAAGAAACAACAGTAAATTCCCTTAAAGCCCCTACTGATCAAAGTTGAGCAAGAGCTCCTACGTAAACAGAAAAGACTGGGGATGTCAACTCCAACTGTAGCAGCGGTAATACCATCAAGAGCGTTAAAGGTTAGAGCTTCTTCTCAAAGTGCGCCCTTCCGCACCCTCTGCCGCGTGAGATGGCTCATCCCACTCCTCACCTCTACTCTCAAGCACTCTCCAAACTCTGTACTCCTGCATGTATACTCTTTACTCTCAACTCACCGACGAAATTCCAATCAAGTAAACTCATGAGAAACCTCTAAAGGGCTAAGTGCAAAGAAGTATTCCACCTCTCAAAAAGGCTAAACCCTGTGAGGACTCATCCCTTACAAGAGACTCAATTCTCGGGCTCTTGTGAGCCCTCGCACTCCGTGCGCTCCATGCTCCACACTCTAGGAGCCCCCACGCTCCATAGGCTTCTCACATTTTGGGGACCTCCCGGACTTTGCTCTTTTTGGAGATTTCCCGTCTTCCAATGACTTCTCGTATTTCAGGACTTCCCTCCTTAGGAAATCTCCCCTTTCAAGGAGACATCCTCCTCAGAAGATCAAATCCTTCACGGATCGAGTGATTGGGCCCACACGCCCATTTTATCCTATAAGGCCCATGCGACTCATCAACCCAAGTATAAAAAGGTCATTTCATCCCATTTGTAAGTATTCTCAGTTAATTACTTGATACGTGTAAAATCTACGTGCATTTAGTGGCTTATTTTGATGTATATTTGATGCATTTGTATGTATATTTAGTATCAACAAAGTTGATTTCCTTTATTGGGCGTGATACTATGTATTCTTGTGATTTTAACAGGAAACAGAGCTAAATTTGCAAAGATATCAGTAAGACGACCTGGACAAGAATGCTGCATGCGAAGAGACGATCAAATACGCGAATAAAATGACAAAAAACAAAGAACACGGTCAGACCCTGTAGTATTACACGATTGTGTAAATGGTGTCCGCGTGATTTTACACGGGCGTTCGACTTGTTCGAGGGAAGAATTTCTGAGATGGAATACATGACCAGACCGTGTATTATTTCAGACAAAAAACAGAGAGAAAAACTATTACATGGTCAGCTCGTGTGGAAATACACGGTTGTGTATTTTGTTTGGTGGTGGACTTTGTTTCCTAATTTTGTTGGGACTCTACCAGTGATCTCTCAAAGCATCTGTAAAAGGAAGACCAAGCCCTAAGCCTAGAACATTACCATATACAAGAAAATTAAACATGGGATACACCAATCTACATACTTCTGAGAGAGAAACACAAATCAACGAAGAATACCACAAGACCTTTAGCATATATGAAAGCACAAGGGTTCAAAATTTTGAAGAAGGATCCATCCTGACAAGAAGGGTTCTATCCTTTTAGTTTAGATTTCTTGTTTGTACTTAATTCAATGTCAAACTATTTGATTTCAAGTTTGTCTAAGAATTTGTTGTAAAATATGCTAGGCTAAATTTTCTGATCCTAGGTCATAATCAAAACTGTGGATTCATGACTTGAAACATGTAAATGAAGATAAACCTACCTTAAAGATACTCAACATTAATTGGGGAAAATCTTATATTCAATTAGTTAAGGAAAAACCCTACGTTCAACTAGTTAAAGGATAAGCCTATATTCAATTATTTAGAGGAAACCCTACATTCAATTAGTTAAGAGAAAACCCTACATTCAATTAGTCAAGGTAAAACCCTGCATTCAATTAGTCAAGGGAAAACCCTATATTCAATTAGTTAGGAGAAAACCCTATATTCAATTAGTCAAGGGCAAATCCTTCATTCAATTAATTAAGGGAAAAACCTATATTCAATTAGTTAGGGATAAACACTACATTCAATTAGTTAAGGGAAAACCATACATTCAATTAGTTAGGAATAAACCCTACATTCAATTAGTTAGGAGAAAACCCTATATTCAATTAGTCAAGGGAAAATCCTACATTTAATTAATTAAGGGAAAATCCTATATTCAATTAGTTAGGGATAAACCTTACATTCAATTAGTTAAGAGAAAACCATGCATTCAACTAGTTAGGGATAAACCCTACATTCAATTAGTTAGGAGAAAACCCTATATTCAATTAGTTGGGAGAAAACCCTATATTCAATTAGTTAAGGAAAAACCCTATATTCAATTAGTTAGGGATAAACACTGCATTCAATTAGTTAAGAGAAAACCATACATTCAATTAGTTAGGGATAAACACTACATTCAATTAGTTAAGGTAAAATCATACATTCAATTAGTTAGGTATCAACCCTACATTCAATTAGTTAGGAATAAACCCCACATTCAATTAGTTAGGTGAAAACCCTATATTCAATTAGTCAAAGGAAAATCCTACTTTCAATTAATTAAAGGAAAATCCTATATTCAATTAGTTAGGAATAAACCCTACATTCAATTAGTTAAGAGAAACCATACATTCAATTAGTTAAGGGAAAACCCTATATTCAATTCATTAGGATAAAACCTACATTCAATTAATTAGGAAAAATCATACAATTAATAGAGGTGTGCGATTAACGTCGTGTCCTGAGCACTATACCCTTACTTCCGTAATCATAGGATAGGAAACTTACAATATATATTATAAACAATTCAACTAGAGTAACCATATTTCACTTTGCTTGATGTGCTGAACAGAAGGCACAAACTAATACATTAGCCTAATCTATTATGAGTCCATTATATTCTAAAGTCTTACTTGGTATGAGAAACATTCACTTGACAATTATTTATTAAGCTAATACTTGATTATACATGTGTACTGTTCACATGTTGGAATGAATATATCGAGATGAGTTCATGGAGTAATATGGCGTGTTCAATATAAATTCATGATAGTAGGCAGAATAAATCATAAAAAAGATGTTTGGATTTCAAGTGGGACAAAGAACTTAAGCCTAAAATTCTTTCTAAACGAAAATTGAAATATTCAAACCTATCGAGTGACAACTCGATCAATCCCACAAAACACAATCATTCATATAAATTAGACTATAAGCTTTCCAATTAAACATAATGATAACTTAATTCTAGTTCTACGTGAAACTAAAGAGATTATTTGTCTGTTCAACTTAGGGGTAGTAAAATCCTTTTCATGTCTCTTGCAAATCAATCGCGTCGGGGAAGTCACCTCTCTTCCTTCTCTTTTCTCACTACAACAAACTTGTTTTTTAGCAACGAAAATATTCGCTGCTAACATAAAATATTCTGCCGCTAAAGAATTTTTGCAGCAGAAAATTTTTGCCGCAAAAATCGTTGCAGTAAGGCCGTCTCAAACGTTTCAGCGGCGACTGAAATTTATTTCACTACAAAATGTTAGTAACGAAATATTTCGTCGCTAACATAAAAAAATCGCTGCTAATATATTAAACAGTTTTTGCTCTAAAATAAAATATTAGCGACAAAATCGTACAATTTGTTGCTAAATGTTACAACTATTAGCGGCCAATCTTATACTTTCGTCGCAAATTATTAACATTTTCTATTTTTAAAAGGTACAATTTTAGCAACGAAACAACTTGCTTCCGTTGCAAAAGTTGAAACTTGCAACGAATTTCGCTGCAAATGTTTAAACTTTGCAGCAAATTTCGCCGCAAAATTTTAATACATTTGCAGCGAGTTTCGCCGCTAATTTAATACTTTTTTTATTTTTATTTATTTATATTAATCCACTATTATACCTATTTTCACAATATAATCATAATAAACTAATTGCAACACCAACCACAACACAATCCAACAACATCATTATATAAAAATAATAATAAGCACTACATATGACTAGTCAATAGAGATTCAAACACAAAACCAACAACAAATGAGGAACAAAAATAATAAAAAACGTGCACAATCACTCAAGTAGTCACTAGTCACTCTGAAAGATAAAAAACATGCCCAATACTGTTAGTCACTAGTCACTCTGAAAGATAAAACGTGCCAGTTTGGTTACCTTTCATTACAAGTGTTGCAACAAAAACATCTAAGAAAAATTAGATAACCCCTGTTTTACTCCCAAAACTACTTCAATGATTAGAGATGCAAAAAATTGTATCTACGACTCAGAGTTCGACGGTGGAGGTGGCGGAGCTGAGGAGGATGGGTGTTGCTGGAAGAACGACTGCATTACTCCTGGAGCTACACTCTCAAATGCTTGTAACATTGTTTCTAATTTTACTCCGCAGACCTTGACTTGCAGTATCTTCAAGACATACAGGACACGCTTTATAGCCTTTTGTGCTCCACCCAGATACTGCCCCATATGCTGGGAAGTCATGAATTGTCCACATCACAGCAGCATGTAATTGAAATACTCGTTCAGATGATGCATCATATGTTTCCACCCCATCATCCCATAACTCCTTCAATTCATTAATTAAGGGACGCAAGTACACATCTATCTCTTTCCCTGGTGCTCTAGGCCCGGGAATTAAAAGAGACATAATCATGTATGACGGTTTTGTCATTTTCCATGGAGGCAAATTATACGGCACAAGTAAAACTGGCCACATACTATAAGAATTTGACATGTTTCCAAATGGGTTAAAACCGTCAGTCGCCATTCCCAAACGAACATTTCTAGGATCATCTGCAAAAGCTTCATGTAATTTATCAAATTCTTTCCATGATTCGGCATCTGCGGGGTGTCTCAATACCCCATTGGTTTCTACCCTTTTCTCCTTGTGCCATCTCATATCTTTTGCCGTTTGTTTTGACAAAAATAATCTCTTGAGTCTTGGCTTCAAAGGGAAATATCGAAGCACTTTTTGAGGAACTTTCTTCTTGTTTGCATTATCATACTTATATCGAGGTTCGTTACATACCGGACATGTGTCCTTGCCCATGTGTTCATCCCAAAATAAAATGCAGTCATGTTTACAAGCATGTATGCATTCATATCCCAACCCTAACTCTCTCAACATTTTCTTAGCTTCGTAATGTGAGCTAGGAATTGCATTTGGTTTGGGAAATGCTTCTCGCAATAATTGAAGCAACATATCAAATGACTTATTGCTCCAACCGTTCAACACCTTCACATGCATTAATTTCACCAAGAAACTAAAAGCAGATAAACTAGTACATCCCGGGTACAACTCTCTTTGTGCTTCTTCAAACATTGACATATAACTACCTCCCAAATCTCCTATAGGCACGTTCTCATTGTTGTCTTCTTGTCGAACCCCACTATTGCCAACAACTTCAAAGATCCTCAAGTCATTTAACATGTCAAAAAAAGTGTCATCTTCTTCATCATCGCTGATATGTTCGACTTCATTTATATGATTCGTATTAACGCTTGGTATTCTAGTTTCGCCATGAAACGTCCACACTTTGTATAATCGATCAATCCCCCATCTATAAAGATGTCCTCGAACGTAATCAAAACTTAACTTATTTAAATTCCCACACTTTCGACAAGGACAACGAATCTTCGATAACCCGGACGTTGTCATATACTTCTCGGCTATGTCCAAAAATTGGTTCAAACCATTTATGTACTCTTGACTCACTCGATCTTGATTCATCATCCAGTCTCGCTCCATAATTGAACAACCTGGCCTCATTTTTTAAGTTATAAAAAATTTCAAAAGGTAAAAAATACTCCCACAGAAATATAACTTTGAAACATGCAATTTTGATGTTCACGTCTCAAAAAAAGTTTGTAATAAACAAAAGGGAAGGATGATTACCTGAAAGAAAATCAAATCGCCTTCGCTTAGCAACTACTGAAGCTGCAACCAAAATTTAGAAACAAGTCAAATTAACAAAGAAAGACATATAAGAACATTGGCTAAAGTCAATATAAAGACTAATAAGTAACATCTAAAGCAGAATTTCTGATTATCTACATTTAAAATACATTGAAATATCTCAGTATGTACCTACATGCTACTTTCCCATTCCACTCTTAATTTCCTTATCATATAACATATGATGGTGATCATATTATTGTTATGGAATTTCTTGAAGGATTTCAATCTATATGTTGTGAAAGCAAAGAAGAAAAGATCAATATACAGGAGCATGCATGGCTAAGTGCTATTACATGCTGTTAATGGAGAAAAGAAAAGAAAATTGTATAAAGCTTTTCCTTGTGTTGATGCCTGATAGAAATAAACCTTAGTTTTGTAACTCTGATCAGCAATTAGACTTTACCTACATTTGGTAGTACTAGGTTCAACCTCCAAGCTGATACAAATCATACAGGAGAAAAGTGATGAAAACTTAAAGTTCAATATGGTAAAAGAATAATAAAATTCTTAATAAAATATCAGGGCTTATTTGCACCATTAAGGATGCATCAGCCCAATATAGGGTCATCTATCCCTGAAAACATTCACTACAGGCAAGCATAACTCTCTCATCTAGTATTTCAGATATTATCACATTTTAAGCTGTTACAGAGCAATGGAGAAATGCAGAGTATACCTCTGATTTTAGCAAACAGAGAGCTCAGTGTTTTGAAGTATAGAAAAGGTATAGCCTATAGTAGATAAACATTATCTTCTATTATTATTTAATGGATGTTGTCTCTTGATAATTTTTTCACCTTTTCCCATGTAAACTATTTGCAGAATAAACCAATTTCAGTCCAAAACTTGTGAATCAAATTAAAGCATCTACAGAATGCAACATTATATTAACCTGGAGGGAAGAATATTCTGTTTCAGCCTCACCCCATAACATTTTCAAAAACAAAAACATACCCCTCACCTAAAACCTTACAAATCAAACCATTTTTATTTCAGAAAAAAAAACTAAGGCTCATAACCAATTAAAAACTTAAAAACAAACAAACAGCAGAGCTTTATATATATGAGCTATCCATGTAAGGATTAATTTCTGAACAAAAAAAGTTGGCAGAAAATGCAAAAAAAAAAAAGCATGTTATTCAGGCAGAGGAAGACAAAAGCGAAAAAGAAACCTGTTGAATGTGAACAGAAAAGCTTAGAAATCGCCCCGCAATCTTCCCCTGCATAGCAATATGAACATTTGGAAACATCAAAATGAGAGGATGACTAAACATGCATATCTTCTAACTCAGTCCAAAATACATTGAAGACCTGAATCCAACAATTTGGAAACATCCAAGTAGCACAATAGCATTTAACACTAGATTTGTGCATCAATAGATAAATCCAAACACTTGAGTTTAAACAATTACCATTCCAATAGCAATTTTTTATGCCTTTTTAAATTTCTGGTTCGTCTCCAACAACTTCTGATAAACTTCAGCCTGAACATTATCCGCATCCTTAGCCATATTAGTCGGTGCAACAATAAACCCAATGCGTTGAGGTAATTTCACCAAGTCAACAACATGTTTGGTGGCTTTTGATACACAACTCAGAAAGGCGATTTTCCCGTAGAACAATGAATAACACCCAAAATATTCAAAAAAAAAAAAATGGGCATAAAAAATTATTGAAGCATGTTAAGCAATCACTGAAAGCATAAAATACAAAGCAATCAATGAATGATGTTAACCTCTAATTTGCACTACGGTGGCAGCGAGTCATGGTGGCTGGGAGAGGAGACTCATCGTCTGGCAGTGGGAAAAAATTGCGGGAGGGGAAAAGATTGCGGGAGAAAGTGAAAGAAGAAACCCAAACGAGTAGTATTTATCATTCTGCGACGAAGGTCAAACGATTCGCTGCAAACAAATAAATTGTAATTAAATAAATTAAATATTTCTGCGACGAAAACGAAACAATTCGCTGCAAATATAATTTTATTTTCATATATTGTTGCGACGAAACCTAAATATTTCGCCACAAATTTAATTGTAATTTACATAAATTAAATATTTTTGCGACGAAAACTAAAGAATTTGCCGCAAACGCAATTGTAATTTTCAGAAATTAAACATTTTTGCGACGAACACTAAACAATTCGCCGCACAATTAGTCATAATTTTCATAAATTTAAATTATTTTGAAACTTTAGCAACGAGAATTTATATATTTGCAGCTAACAGTTATTTTTTTTAATTTTTTTATATTTATTAATATTTAGCTACAAAAAAGTAATTGTTTGTCGCTATACTTAGCGACGAATTTTCTTTGTTTTGTTGCCAATACACTAAATTCTTATATATTTTTATTATTTTAATTAGTTGGCAACAATTTTTATAATATTCGTCGCTAATATTCAACTTTAGCAACGAATATTTATATTTGCCGCAAATATTTTGTTGCAATTTCTACATTTTTTTGTAGTGTCTCCTTTCTATTCCTTTTTTCTCTTCTTCTCTGGTCGTCTCTCTATCTCTAACGAGCCAATTCATTTTCTATAATTTAGCCGTGTTTTTTGTGTTCTCTGTGTGTGTTTTGCGTGTCTTATATTTGTATTTAACCTACTCTAAATTGGGCTAGATTTAGAGTACATGGGCTTATAATTAATCCACCAATTACAAAAAGGCTTATGGGTCTGAATTACAACTCCAAACTAATTAAAGGTCCAATTATTCGGACAAGGCCCAAATAAAATAAATTCACAGTCCAATTAAAAATACTATTTTACTATCCATAATTTAACCAATTAACTATCTAGTAAAATTATTAATAAATTTCTAATTCTCTATTATTATTCCGTAAAAAAAACTGATAACATAATTAAGAAAATACTTATTAAGGCATAAAAATTCAGGTCGTTACACATCCTTCCTTGCTGATAATAAGATCTCGGATCTCAAAAATGCGCTTGTGCAGTGGAGAGTCCCCTTTCGCTAGAGACCAATCCGAAATAGATGCCCCATTAAGGTAAACTTGGTCCACCCATCTGATCCACAAAGAGTTCCGTTTTTCATGAATGTTCCATAGGACCTTTGCGAGAAGGGCCAGGTTCTAACTTTTAATGTCCCTGAAACCAAGTCCTCCCTTAGAGTTGGGGAGACACATATTTTTCCATGACACCAGTGCCTTGCGTTTACCCTAAAGGAAAAGATGACATAAATTGGTATTCTCATCGACCGTACCTGGACTGGGAAGGATTGATAACCAAAAACACTCCACCCCCTGTACTACCGATCTGATCAACTCGGTACGTTCGGCATAAGAAAAGGGTACAATTAGCCTATGCATTGATATAAGATGCTACTTTCTCAACAAGAGTAGCATTATGAACAACTTTCCATTTTTCAGCTGCAAACGTTATGCCAAGATATTTGAATGGTATAGATCCAATCGAGTGACTTATCGAGTGAATTTTGATGGAAAACCCGTACCTTCAAGAACCGCTCGAAAGAAGGACCAACCGACCGAATCATAAGCCTTTCTCAAATCAATTTTGAGTAAGCATCTAGGAGAAATATCTTTTCGATTGTATTGCCAGAGAAGCTCTTGTGCAGGATGAATATTCTCAGTCATAAGTTTTCCCCCGACAAAAGTTGCCTGAGCTGGATCAACAATATTCTCCATTAACGGTGCCATTTGTGAGGCAATGATTTTAGTAATCACCTTATATAACATGTTGCAACAAGCAATGGGTATATAGTCCCCTACAAATTGAGCATGCTGACCTTTGGGAACTAGAGCAAGAACTGTGTGATTAATTTTCTGCGTAAGGACCCAGTTGCAAAGAATTCCTCACTGCCTCACAGAATTCATCACCAATAACTTGCCATGCCTTCTTGAAGAAACATGAATTAAACCCAATCGTTACCAGAAGATTTGTTTTCTCCTATATCAAACAAAGCGTCCTTTATTTCCTGGCATGATATGTCCCACAACCTGGTCAATAGATATGGAAGGACCTGCATTAAGAATTTCGCGGTCAATCAGTTCACATGAGTCTTTTGTGCCAAGCAATCGCTCGTAAAACTTTGTGAACTCCTTAGCAACTTCATCTTGGGATGTGGTAGGGAGACCATCATCCTTACAAACAGCCATAATCTGGTGCTACGGTCACTTTAGTTCAAGTGCTTGCCCTTAGCCTGTTGGAAATAGAAGCTCCTTTCAGACTCACTCAAACTCATGGATTGCTTTCTCATGGTGGCCACAAGATTCTGCAGATTCACATTTGTGGGGTCATCATGTTACTGTAATTGGGCAAGCTCCAAATCCTCTTTAAGAGTCTGTTTCAAATGTTTAAGCTCCTTAAGAGTCTGTTTCAAATGTTTAAGCTTCATGCAAAGAGTCTGTTTCAAATCCACTTAGCGGCACAACTTGATATATGTGAGAAATGCTTGTTGTTAAGCTCCTTAAGAGTCTGTTTCAAATGTTTAAGCTTCATGCAAAGATAAATTGTTTTGTGACTCTAACATATAAATCCCAATGTGTGGCTACTAAGTCATTGAAATCCGTATGACTAGCCCACATATTGAAAAAATGAAACGGTCTATTGGTGTTTGTAACCACATCCAACAATGAAACAATACAGGGGGAGTGGTCCAAAAGACAACCCGAAGGCAAGAAATTTGCCATCCCATCCAGACCTTGGTCAAACCAATGCTTATTTGTAATATCTGGAATTTATTTTGGGCTTTTATTTATAATTGTGAATTTTAGATTTTAGTTAGTTTTTATTTACGGGCTATATTATAAATCCAAGCCCAATTCTCCAGTTAACAATTTATTTACCCAAGTCCAAATTTTAAGCCAGGCCCAATTTCAGTCAAAGCCCAATTTATTTTAAGACCAATATTGAAATCCTTTATCAAATAAAACATATGTGCCCAATTATTTTGGAACTCTATAGGGGCCCGTTTACAGTAACATGAAGACCCCACATATATCAGTCAAAGATTTCAGTTTATCTCAAACACAACTCTTAGAATAATATTATAACAATACTCTTTAACCCTAATAAAGCCTATAAATACAATCCCCTCTTATTACTTTTTTTCATGTGTTCTCGTTCTAGTAATAGGTAATCTTTAATTTGTTTCTGCAATAATACACGTTTCTTCTTCCCATCCAAATCAACCCAGCAGTCCTAACTTCCAATCAATTCTCATTCACAAGCAAATATGTGAATGTTTCTGCCAAGATAAAAATTCAACCGAATACCAGAAATTCATTTCCCAAACCATCCGAGCGGCAGTCGTAAACCAGCACTCTCACGCCATCACCGAATATCGAACACCGATACCCATCGAACATCCAAACCCATTCCATCCTCGATTTTTGCCGAAAAAATTCCGAACCCACGCGAAACCAACAATCCCAAAACCTGTCGCCGCTGCAAAATTCCCGAATCAACCCAAAACTAACTAAGTTCCGTCCAAAACCACTTGCGGTGCCGCCGGGCCGTGCTGCCCGGGTTGTCGTTGCAGTTGATGGAAATTACAAAAGAACAAAAAAGAGTTTGAGGGGTTGGGTGGCGGAAACAGAGAAGGGAGTTTAGGAGATAAGAAAGAAAAAAAAGAAAAAAAAGGGAGTTTGGAGGTGATGCAGGTGACGGGGGCAGGGGAGAAATAAGGAAAAGGAAAGAAAGAAAGAAAAAGGAAGAAGAAAGAAAAAAAGAAGGAACGAAAAAGGAGAGAGGAGGTGAGATGGTCTGTTGACCGATTAGAAATAAGGAGAAATAAGGAAAAAGAAAGAAATAAGGAAAAGGTGGAAAAGTGGAAAAAAAGGAAGAAAAAGAAAAAGAAAATGAGAGAGAGAAGAAGAGAGTGTTAAGGGGGGTATACGTATGGGGAAGAGAAGAAAAGGGGAAGGAGGATTTTGGAATGTGGTCCCCCATAAACCATTGACAGAATTGCCCTTCAACCCCAAACCATCCAAATTAGCATTTGATTCCAATTTCTACTTTCAATTTCAATTTAGCCTTCAATTCTATTTTATTCTTATATTCTATTAAGCCCCTAAATTAGAATTTTTAGATTATTATTTTCAAGTTTAAGTTTAGATTATTCGAGGTTTTGACTAGTATTATATTTTCTATTGATTAGACGATTTATCGAGCGAGGATTAAGCGTGCTTGCATCCGACACTTCAAGGCTCTACTGAATTTTCAAAGCTACGTTCAAGGTGGGGTTTGTTTTCTAAACTTTATTGTCCTTGTTAAATGCTTAGATTATGAATGTGTAGTATAGTTGCTTAAGACACCCATGAGCCAGGGACTCAAGAGGTGGGTCGATGTATCCATCAGGTGGAATCCCTGCAGTGCAATCTATGTCTACGGTTTTTCAAGAGATCTATGCATATCTATGTGAGATATATGTGTATTTAGCTTGGACAATTTATACCCCAACTTTTCAGGTGAAGGAGATGACGCTGGCTAAGAGCGGTGGATATGACAAGGTCTATGGACTTATTTATGAATGTTTATTAAAAAAAAGGTTGAACTATTTGCTTCTTTTTAAATGATTAGTTTTTACTTCTAGTTTATTAGAAATTGATAGAATCACACGATGGTAAAATTCTTATTCATGAAATATTTTGTTTCCGCTACAATTGACTCATTTAAATTTTATTTTAAATTATTCGTGTTCCTTTTCATCGTTAAAATTAGGTGTATGCTCGTTTATTTTATAAAAGAAATTTTAGGGCGTTACATTATTAACCATCGCCCGATCAAGTTTACACCAAACTTCATTGTTAGTCCATGTGAAGTGACATCCCATAGATCTCAAGTCCATTAGACCCGTGAGAACATAACACTCCTCAAAGTCTCTAACCTTGGTGCTTGTAACATCTTTGCCATTACATTTCTCATTAGCATTGAGAACATTATTAAAATCCCCAATGGCTATCCAAGTCAAGGAACAATTTCCAGAAAATGAAATGAGATTGTCCCACAATGGCTTTCTACTACCCATGGTATGATATGCATAAATGAAACTTGCAATGAGGGAAACATAAGATACCTTGCATGTAATATCACAATGAATAACTTGTGGAGATATATCCAGCTCCTGAAGATCAATAGTTGTTGGATTCCACAAGACCAAAATCCTACCTGCGGGATACGTGTGAAAGTTGCAAGTATGGTTCCAGCCGGCAAACCAAGTTCTCAAAATTTTCTTCAAAATTTTCTCGTCCAAGTTTGTCTCTAGCAAACCAATAACATCTAGTTTATGGTGTCTCAACAAGTGCATGACACCCTTTTGTTTCAGGGACTTGTGAAAGCACCTGATGTTCCAACTGGCAATCTTCGTGATGATTTAGGAAGGGTAGACTCCCTTCCCTTATCTTTTCTATTTGGTTTTTTGACAGGGCCCTTTGCTGGATTCTATTGAATGCCTTTAGGCTTTAAGTCAGCTGTAGCATCTTCATTGGTGGGTTTATGAGTACCAAGATTTGATGGTCCTCCTTCACAATGTGTATCTGAAGTTGGAATTGGAGTTATCCTTTTCCTAGCTTTGCCCCGTTTAACTTCAGTGAATGGCTGGGCTTCACTATCATTCTGTTCAGGTTGCTTCTCCTTCAAAGGTTGGTCTTGAGCCTCATCAATGATATGAACAGTCTCCTTATCCTTCCATGGATAAACTTGTTTCTCCTTTGTTTCATGTGCAGGCTCAGGAGCCTTTGAAACTTACCTTATCTGTTGTGGGTTTTGGTTTTGAGGAGCAGGCTTTCTAACCTCGGCTTAAAAGGTTGTCTATCTCCTGCTTTCTTTTCATTGGTACAACCCTGAGTAGTGTGGCCAATATCTTTGCACTTAGTGCAAAATTTTGGCTCATGTTCATACACCATTTGCTGCTGTCGTCTCTTACCCGAAGGCAAACGAATGCTAAGTTCCCTCTTGACTCCTTAGAGGTATCAAATTCAACCAACATTATTGGGAATGAAATACGTTCCTTCGTAACAATAAGAGAATCCATATGCAATGGTTTCCCGATCTTGGTTGCAACCATACTTAAAGTGTTGGGAAATTATTTTTAGATTTTGATGAATGCCATGTAAAACTTAGAATAGAAAGTTGGCACCCCATTTTTGTTGTAAATTGCATTGTAATAGATAGGGCTTGGTCGAGCTGAGTCAAGTCAGCTATGCCTGAACATGCAAGAAGACAAACGGAGACTTGAAGGAAGACTCATTGCGAGGCGGTGAGTGTGGCAAAGAAGAGAAGACAGAACTCGATCAAGGTGCAATTGAGATACTGGTGAGTGAGGAATCGGTCAAGTCAACTCAAGACAACCAAGTCTCAAGTTGAAGTGATAGAAGAGTCATCCAATGATTGGAAGCTGACTCAAAGTCACTTGGGGAAGTCAAGGAAATGCATTCGAGTCGAGATAACTGAAAGAGATCCGTTGCACAGAAGTCAAGGAAATTACTTAAACAAGTAATACTTCCATACTGCCTTTCTTAAAGTGCTCGATCCCGAAGCGTGCAAAAGAAATAAACCAATGGGAAGCACTTTTTGCACTGTGTCGAACTCGAAAAGTTGAAGAATCATTCATAAGAGGAAATGTCAATTCCAAGGATCGCAACAAGACAAGCCAACGCGTCCACAAGTGTCTTTTGAAAATAAGCCTATCTCTTCAACGGCGATTTTTGAAAGATCACTATAAAAGGCCGAGAATCACTCGAGAGAAGAAAACTCGAACCACGAACATTCAAGCTAACATTCGAACTGTAACCAAAAATTACTCTCAAGTCATTCAAATTCAATTCTCAAGCCTACACTACAAAGGAAATCAATCCAACACTCACCTGTGAAGGAAAGACGACTTCAATCAGTTGAAGAGGAAACATTTGAAGAATCAAGGGGTCTACATTCCACGGAGGATTGTAGGAAGGTTCAATGTCAAACCAACGTCAAGTTTTTGGAGGGCTTCGTGATCAAATCCAAGAAGCTTGAGCAAGTGGGTTGTAGTAGCAAAGCGCAAAGCGCCTATGAAGAAGGTTCGAGTCGTCATGAAGAAGCCACCGTGTGTGACCAAGGCATCTCGGTGAGAGTCCCAAAGGATCAAGTCGGATGTGTGATCAAGACTTGTATCTGGGTATCATAACCACTTTGTATATTGATCAATACTTAGTGGATTCCCCAGGAGTTGGAGAAGAGAGGAGTAGAAGAATTACCCCATCTTCGAACCTCTATAAGAACTTATTGTGTCATTTACATTTCAAAGACTTTAATTTACTCATATTACTTTAATATCTGGCGATAAATTTGCTATCCAATTGATAATCAACAAAGTGCTAAAACCAAGTATTAAAACAAACTTAACCAAATTCAAGGGTGTTAAGTCTTCCAATGAAAATATATCACAATCGAGTTAAGTCTTTAGTCAAAACAATTGAGTTATTCTATCAACACTCGATCAGTCTGTTGAGTGACTAACTCTGGCGATTAACTAACTTAGCCGTCCATCAAGTACTCACCGTGAAATATTAACTCAACGTTTTAAAAGGACTAAATCGAAAAGTTGGTAAGGTTTATTCAACCCCTTATAAACCTTACACTCACACCCCTTGGGACCTACAAGTGGTATCGGAGCGGTTGGTTCATTGAGCCTTCCGCACCGGTCACCGAACTAGATCTCCAAATTTTTCAAAGGTTGTTTTAGCACTTGATCTTCCAAAACTCTTTTATTCAAAGAAAGTTATTATCATGGAAGCAAATTTGACACGCATCCCTATGTTCACAATGGAAGAATTTGATGATTGAAAAATTCGTATGCGTGCTCATCTATCAAAGATTACGATGAAATGTGGATAGTAATAGAAGATGGGCCACTCCAAATCTTAAAAGTGAACACAATTTTGCAAGGAGAGCCGCAATCCCAGAATGAGAAGAGGATGTTGCTCCAGACCAGCAATGGTTGAAAAACCAAGAGCTGAATGGACAAATGATGACAGGAAAAGATATAACTTGGACAATGTGGCCAAGGAAATTCTTTAAAAAACTTTAGACAAAGCCATGTTCAACAAAGTCAAATCATGCAAAACGATAAAAGAAATCTGGGACAAGCTAACCTTGATTTGTGAAGGCTCAGAGCAAATCAAGGAAAATAAACTATCTGTTGTTGTTGGATCAACTGGATGCTCGGTTCACAGAAATTACCAATGAGCTATCTGCACTTGGAAAAGAATATACACAAAAGGAAATGTGTATGAAGATTCTAAGAAGTCTCCCAACTGAGTGGGATATGAAAGTCATGGCCATGAGACATTCCATGGACCTATCAAAGACATCCAACCATGAGCTATTCTCAGATCTCAAGGCCTACGAATTTGAGCTGAGAAGAAAAGACCAAGAGGAAACAACTGTGCCCAAAACAGCTGCTCTAATTGTTAAGGATGGCAAAAGAGCTGAGGTCAAAGAAGTCATTGACCAAGAGGAGATCGCACTGATGGTTAAAAGGTTTAACAAGTTCTTCAATAAGAATTACAAAAGAAGCAAAGGTGAATCCTCCAGAAGACACTCAGCTCCCTCCAAGTCAAGGGAAGAAAGACCACCCAAGAGAGCAGCGCATCAAAGAGTTGAATATCAAAGAGCTGACAATCCAAGGATGGAAAGAACTGATCAAAAAGTTGAAAATCTATCTTTGGAACTATGAGTAACCCGGTCACTATGCCATTGAATGCCCATATCCTGTAGTCAACAAATACAGGAATGAAGAGGAAAGAAAAGTCTTTTGGGAAAGAAGATAGGAAAAGAGAAAGGCAATGTTGGCTGCAGAAACTACTAAGACAATCAAGTCAAAAGACACAGCAGACTCGGAGAGTAGTGAAGCTGACTACTCAAGTGACTCTGGAGAAGAAGCCTTGATCTGTCTAATGGCTAAAGAACAAAACCAACCTGACCAAGAAGATGAGGTACACTCTAACTCATCACACTCAGATACTAGTGATAGTGATTGTGACACGCACACTTCATCACCCACTGATCTTTATGATTAATTAGGCAAAATGATGAAATATTTTGAATACATTAAATCCTCACACACACTACTAATTGAGGAAAACAGCTTTCTCAAGAGCTAAACTCACAAATGACTAAGGAGCCGAGTACTCTAAGTCAAATAGCCGATGAGAATAAAAGTCTAAAGGAAAATGCTAAGTTAATAGCGAGAGAGATAGCTGCTATAGAAAAGAGGGAGAATGACCTCAAAAATGTGATTGCCTCATTCACTAAGGCATCTAAATCCTTGGATGATCTTATTATGAGTCAAAGAGAATGCAGAGATAAGACAGGCTTAGGATTTAATTCCTCTATACTATGTCATCTCCAAAAGTGATTTTGGAAAAAGGATCTTCAAGTAATGAAGCATCTCTAAAATCCAAAACTCCAAATGGTGCACACACATTTATTCCAAAGCACAATCATAAGCAAACTGGCCTTGGTTATAAAGGAAAAGGAAAACAACCAGTTGAGTGTGCTGAGAGGACAACTGAGAAGAAATCCAGCCGAGTTCCTCAGCAAACTCCAAACAGAAGATACTCTGTAAAGAAGAAACAGAGCTATCAAAAGCCCCAGAAGGTCTATAAAAGAAACACATATGATGGGAATGGTAGAAAGTACCCAAGCCAAGCTGATTGGAATAATGTGAACTATCAGCAAAGATCTATGGAATATAAGCCTAAGTGGCAAAGGCCTAGAACTCAGCAAAGGCCATTCCAAAGGCATAAGAGCTATCATCAGCACACATATGCACCTAGGCACTACACTCAAAGATATCACGACTACCCAAAGAAGGCAATTGCTAAAACACATGCACATGCATACAGACAAAAGAGACAACTGTATGAACCTAGAACCCCCAAGCAATTTGCCAAAATTAATTATGATTATGGCAATGATAGATGGCAACCTCTTAGAGTCAAATCATGTGGCTATAGGCTGGTTGGATCATCTTACAATACTAACCCCTCAGGACCCAGGCAAGTATGGGTACCTAAAACCTAATTTCCTTGATTTCAGGTTCAAGGAGCAGCTGAGTGCCAAGGAACCTGGTACATGGATAGTGGCTGCTCCAGACACATGACATGAAACAAGAAAAATCTATCAAAATTCAAGGAGGTTAGAGGTGCAAAAGTCATATTTGGAGGAAATGAAGCTCCAGGAGAAATAAGAGGCATTGGATCCATCAAGAGAAATGGATTAGAAATTACAGATGTTGCATATGCTGAAGGCCTCAATTTCAACTTGCTAAGCATAAGTCAACTCTATGACAAAGGCTACAATGTTGGATTCAATATGGGTGTATGCCAAATCAAGGACACTGAAACTAATGAAATAGTATTACAAGGATGCATACAAAAGAACATGTATGTGGTAGATTGGTCAACTGCATCACCGAGCACTTGTCTGCTAGCAAAGAGCACAACTGAATCAAGTTGGCTGTGGCACAAGAATCTAAGTCACCTGAACTTCAAAACTATTAACAAACTTGCAAGAAGTAATCTTGTGGAAGGACTTCCAGTCCCAGTATACAAGAAGGAGAGTATATGTGATGCATGCCACATGGGAAAATAGATCAAATCATCATTCAAAGAAAAGACATGTCCATCTTCAACAAGAATATTGCACCTGCTACATATGGATCTATTTGGTCCATTGAACCAGCAAAGATAAGTGGGAAGAAATACACCTTGATGGTAGTAGATGACTACTCAAGATATACATGGACAATATTCATGCGTAAGAAGAAAGAAACTCTGCGAAACTACCACAACTCGATGAAGAGAATCCAAAATGAGAAGAGTCAAACCATTATCAAAATAAGATCGACGAGGAACCGAGTTTGTCAATGGTATAATAACTCAAGATCTTGTATTGAAAATGGTATTGGTCATGAATTATCTGCAGCAAGGACTCCACAAATGAGAATGGAGTTGCGAGAAAGAAGGAATAGAACTCTCAAAGAAGCAAAGAAGGACCATGTTAGTTTGAGCGGGGATGCCTAAAAGATTTTGGGTCAAGCAATAAACACAACATGCTATACTCAAAATAGATGCATGATAAATGAGGTGACAAAGACTCCCTATGATATTTGGACAGGGAGAAAGCCAAATGTTGCATATTTTAGAATATTTGGATGCAAATGCTTCATCCATAACAATGGCAAAGATAATTTATAGGATTTTGATGCTAAAGCTGATGAAGGTATCTTCTTAGGATACTCAGTTGAAAGCAAAGCCTACAGAGTGCTCAACAAGAGAACAATGGTTACAGAAGAATCCATCCATGTGGTGTTTGATGAACCCAATGTAAACGGAGAAGACATTGAAGAGTTAGCTGATAAGTTGAATCAACCAACCATGCAGAAATATCCCTATGTTGAAGCTGAAGCTAGAACTATAAGTCCAGATGAAGATGAGATAGCTAAGTCTCAAAGACAGCTGGAAAATCTGCAGCTAAGTGATGATGAGAGAGCTGATCAAAATAACACAGCTACAAGATGACTGAATCCAGCCAACTTACTTCAACCTGATGTAAGATGGCTGAGAGACCATCCACCAGAACTAATCATTGGAGATTTAAGAGAAGGTGTAAAAACTAGATCCAGCACTCAACAAAAAGCTATGTTCACTTGCTTTATCTCACAAATAGAGCCAAAAGATGTGTCACAAGCTTTGGATGACACACATTGGATTCAAGCCATGCAAGAAGAGCTGAATCAGTTTGAAAGAAACAAAGTGTGGGAATTGGTTCAAAGACCTACCCATCAAAATGTTATTGGCACTAAATGGGTGTTCAGAAACAAGATGAATGAGGAAGGTTCTGTGGTGAGAAACAAAGCAAGATTGGTAGCCACAGGGTATTGCCAAGAAGAAGGAATAGATTTTGTTGAAACTTTTGCTCCTGTAGCAAGATTGGAAGCTATAATGATGTTTATTGCCTATGCAGCTCACAAGAACTTTATTGTATATCAAATGGATGTAAAGAGTGCATTCCTTAATGGGTTATTGGAAGAAGAAGTATATGTTGAACAACCTCCAGGATTTGAGCAGAAGACTATTGGAGATAAGGTATACAAACTCAAGAAAGCTTTATATGGATTGAAACAGGCACCCAGAGTATGGTATGATACATTATCACAATTCCCGACCGAGAACGGATTCACAAAAGGCAAAGTGGATAGAACACTCTTCAGAAATCAAGATGGGAAGAGTATACTGCTTGTTCAAATATATGTGGATGACATCATCTTTGGATCCACAAACAAAGAGTTGTGTGATAAAATCTCAAATCTTATGCAAAGCAAATTTGAAATGAGCATGATGGGAGAGCTGACATTCTTCCTTGGACTCCAAGTGCAACAGCTGAAGGATGGAACCTTCATAAATCAGACAAAATACACCAGAGATTAAATGAAGAACTTTGGTATGGAAAAGAAGTCTTCTGTGAAAATACCAATGAATATATCAGTCAAAATGGACATGGATGCAGATGGCAAGCCTATAGATCAAACCAGATACAAAGCACTTATTGGATCATTGATCTATCTCACAGCAAGCAGGCCAGACATCACCTTTATTGTAGGTGTATGTGCAAGATTTCAATCTGCACCAAAATAAAGCCACATGACTGCAGCCAAGATAATCTTGAGATATTTGAAAGGAAGCCAAGAAGTTGGCTTATGGTATACAAAGGAAGGTGGATTCAAGCTAATTGGTTACTCAGACTCGACTATCTTTGGATGTAGAGTTGACAGAAGAGTACCTCGTGCACATGTCAAATGCTTGGAAACAAAGGCTAATTTCCAGGTTTAGCAAGAAGCAAAATTCAATAGCTACCTCCACAAACCAAGCGAGAATACATAGGCTGCGGGCAAAACAGTGCCCAAGTCTTATGGATGAGACAACAAATGAGAGACTATGAGGTTGAAGAAAAGGAAATTCCAATTATGTGTGATAACACAAGTGCAATTGCAATCACTCAAAATCCTGTGTTACATTCAAGAACAAATCACATTGATGTCAGATATCACTTCATAAGAGATCATGTTGAAAAGAAGGGCGACCTATACCTGGGAGTTGGTTTTTTTGTTCCAGACTTCTCTGTTTCGAAATTTCTTCAGGTCCAACCGGTCACAGCTAAGGGCGACCGGTCGCACCCCCCTCCGACCGGTCCCCCTGTGTAAAAATTCGCAGAATTCAATTTCAATATTATCTCTATGCGACCGGTCGAACCCTATGTTTATCAGCAAACTATCCGTTGCGTTTTCAGACAGCTTTTCCCTATATTGTGGGATTGATTTCTAACAGCTATATTGATCATTTTAAATGGTTTCTTTTGCAGCAAATCACTCCCCAAGGAGGAGCCAATGTCTGGAAATGAAAGCCAAGTCCTCTCCTATAAATAGAGGCTTCATTCAAGCAACAAGATACAACACTTTATACAAGCAAAGAGCAATTGAGCAAACACTTTCATATATCTTGTTGTATTAGCCTAAGCACTTTCACTTGCACAAACTTGAGGTCTAGGCTTTCTATTCTTGATTACACTTGTACTCATATTGCATCAATCATTATTGAGTTGTAATCTTGATTTTGGTCATCATTCAACACAAGACATCCTTGTGAGTATTCTTGTGGTAAGAATACACTTGGGTGATCTAGGTGATAGGTGTTTGAAGATTGTGGTAATCTTCAAAGGTGTTGTAAGAGGGTTGTGGTAATCCTCAAGGTGGTGAAAGAGGGTTGTGGTAATCCTCAAGGTGTTGTATTAATTTTTGGTAAATTAATAAAATCATTTTTTCTTTTTGAAATCCATCCCGGATATACTGGGGAGGTAGAGGATTAGGCCCTAGGTGGGTTGAACCTCTTTAAATCAACGAGTGTTGTTAAATTTCCGCATTTACATTCTTGTCATTTACTTGTTGATTCAAAAAAGAGGGTGATTTGCGAAAAATCGGCATAATCTATTCACCCCCCCTCTAGATTATCGTAGCCACTTGGACTAACAAGTGGTATCAGAGCCAAACTCTTTGGCTAGCTCGTTCCGAGTAAAGAGGAAAGATCCATGGCTACACATGATGCTCATCTCACCACCGGGGCCTCCACCAACAAGCCACCACTATTCGACGCCAACAACTACGCATTTTGGAAAGACCGTATGGAGTGCTTTCTACAAGGGTGCGGGTTCGACATTTGGAATGTGGTCATTGAAGGAGTTGATCAACCAACCAAGAAATCGGAGGATGGCACCTTGACTCCTAAACCTTTCAAGGAGTTCGATGAAAACGACAAAAAAGATTTCTCTCTAAACGGTAAGGCCTTAAATATTTTGCATTATTCTCTTACGGCTACCGAGTATAATCGCATAAGATGCATAAGGTCGGCACATGAGGTTTGGGAAAAATTGGAGACAATTTATGAAGGGACTAAGAAGGTCAAGCAAGCAAGAAAGACCATGCTTGTTAAAGACTTTGAAAACTTTAACATGCATGATGGTGAAAACATTTCCAAGATGGTGGAAAGGCTTGACAATATTGTCAATCCTCTTGTGGCCCTTGGTAAAGTCATTTCCGAAGAAGACAAGGTAACTAAGGTATTGAATGCTCTTCCCGGCTCATGGTCCGAAAAAGTAACGGCAATCACGGAGGCACAAAACCTTGAGACACTCAAGTTTGACGAGCTCATTGGAAACCTCCTCATCTATGAAGTCTCTCTCAAGGAGAGGAAAAATTCCAAACCATCCATAAATCAATCGGGTATGCAAATTATTCCTAAAGGTCTTGCTTCTTCTTCTAATAATGCATACTATGATAATGATGATGATGATGAGGAGACGGCCGCACTTGTTCGAAAATTTGCAAAATTTGTGAATAAAAATAAAGCGAGAAAACCAAGAGATAATGCTTGCTTTAAATGCGGAAAACCCGGGCACTTCATTGCCGATTGCCCAAAACTCGATGAAGAGGAGCAAAAGAAAAAGAAGCCTTTCACAAAAAAGAAGGCTCTAAACGCGGAACTCAAAACATGGGATGAACTACTCGAAACAACCGATGAGGAAGGAGAAACCGAACACGGTCTCATGGCCATAGACGATGAAAACAATGAGGTACACTCAAATTCTTCTACTTCCTCCATAGTTGATGACTTGCAATGTGATTTTGATGAATTGAAAATTGAGTTTCAAAATTTAATTGTTAAATACAAAAATTTGAAAAAGGAGCATAAGGAGCTTAAGGTTGAAAAGGAAAAATTATTTACCTCTTATGAATCTCTAGACAAAGCTCATGCTCTTAATCTTACTAGAATGCATTCTCTTGAAACCGAAAAGGAATCGCTCACAAAAGATATTGAATGTTTGAAAAATGATGTGCATCGTTTCAACATAAGCACGGATAAAGTCACAAAAATTTTAGATGCACAAAGAGGTGAGCATTCCAAATTGGGACTTGGTTATAAGCCATTTCAAAGTGTTTTTAAAAAAAAGAACCAAGGTCCGACTTTTGTACGTGCTAATAATTATAATACTCCTACTTGTTTTTATTGTGGCAAAGTTGGACATTATGGTAATAATTGCAAATTGAGAAATAGCTCAAGATATATTTGGAGACCCAAAGGTCTCAAGACTAACCCCCATGGACCCCAAAATTATAGGGTACCTAAAAGAAATACCTTTGTAGGTAATAGGGGCCATAACGACAATGGAAGATTCAAAATGGCTCGTGGACAGCGGATGTTCGCGCCATATGACCGGAAGGAGAGAACTTTTTACCAACATCAAGCTCCAAGAAGAGGGTATGGTCATGTTCGGCAATGGAAAAGGAAGAATTCATGGAAATGGAGAAATTGGTAACTCTTCTTTCTCTCTTAGCCAACTTTGTGACTCTAATTATGATGTTTCTTTTAATAAAGAAAAATGCCTTATACTTAAAAATGGTGAAATTATTTGTGAAGCATATAGAAAAGGGAATCTTTACAAAATTTGTACAAGTGATTTGGTTAGTCAAAATGTTTCTTGTTTAGTCGCCAATAATGATTTAACTAGTTTATGGCATAGGCGACTTGGACATGTTGGATATAAGAATTTGAAAAATATTTACAAAAACCAACATGTGAAAGGACTACCCAAATTGAATTTTGAAAATCTTGGCTTATGTGACACTTGTCAAAAGAACAAATTAGTGAAAAGTAGTTTTAAGCCCAAAAATGAAATTTCCACAACCAAACCCCTACAAATGCTTCACCTTGATTTGTATGGGGATATTGGTACGGCAAGTCTAAGTGGAAAACATTATACTTTCGTTATTGTTGATGATTTCTCTAGATATACTTGGGCTCTTTTTCTTACCAATAAAAGCGATGCCGTTAATGAGTTTGTTAAGTTGTGTAGATTGAGAATGAAAAGGAAGACACTATTAAGTCTATTCAAAGTGATCGAGGTGGAGAATTTGATGGTGAATTCCGAGTCTTTTGTGAAACCAAAGGATATGCTCATAATTTTTCGGCTCCAAGGACACCTCAACAAAATGGAGTTGCCGAAAGGAAAAATCGAACACTCCAAGAGATGAGTCGGTCAATGCTAAATGCTTTATTTTGAATACCAAGGATCAATTAGACAAACTTGATCCTAAGGCCGATGAAGGAATATTTATGGGATATTCAACAAAAAGCAAAGTATATCGGGTTTACAATAAAACTAGTGGAGTTGTTGAAGAATCCATCCATGTCAAATTCAATGAAGCTTCGGGTGTTGAAAGAATACCCAATGATGAAAGTGATGAAGAGGACATTATTGAACCCATTGTTCAACTTGATGCTCAAAATGTTCAAACTTCTACATCAAATGATCAACCATCTACCTCAAAAGATCCTCAAGAAGATAGAGGTGATATCTCGGACCTTCCCGTTGCATTGAAGTTTAAAGGAGATCACCCAAAAGATCTTATTATTGGTGATCCTCTTGATAAAGTGATGACCCGGAGAAAATTTGCAGAGAAAGCTCTTATTTCTCAAAAGGAGCCTAAAAATGCTAAGGAGGCTATTGAGGATGAGGATTGGTTCGTAGAGATGCAAGAGAAGTTGAATCAATTTGAAAGAAATGATATATGGGAATTGGTACCTTGTCCTCCTTCTCAAACCATAATTGGTACAAAATGGGTATCCCGGAACAAACTTGATGATCAAGGCAATATTGTTCGAAATAAGGCAAGGTTAGTAGCTCAAGGGTATTGTCAAGAAGAAGGTATTGACTATGATGAAACTTTTGCACTCGTAGCATGTTTAGAAGCTATTCGTATTTTGCTTGCCTATTCTTGTTTTAAAAATTTCAAACTTTACCAAATGGATGTTAAATCCGCTTTCTTAAATGGTATTATTCAAGAAGAAGTCTATGTAAAACAACCTCCGGGGTTTGAAAATTTTTCTAGGCCTAATGATGTTTATAAACTTAAAAAGGCCTTGTATGGTTTAAAACAAGCACCCCGCATGGTATGATAGACTTAGTTCTTTTCTTTTACAAAATGGTTTTATAAGAGGTAAAGTTGATACAACTCTATTTGTTTTTGAAAAAGGGCAAGATTGTTTACTTGTGCAAATTTATGTTGATGATATTATCTTTGGTGCTACTAATGATTCTTTGTGCAAGAAATTCTCTAAGTTGATGCAAGGAGAATTTGAAATGAGCATGATGGGGGAGCTCAACTTCTTTCTTGGACTCCAAATTAAGCAATGTCAAGAAGGTATTTACATTTCACAATCTAAGTATACAAAAGAACTTTTGAAAAAGTTCGGCATTGAAGAAGGAAGAACCGTCTCTCTACTCCCATGGCAACAAATGTCAAAATTGACAAAGATGAGAAAGGCCATCAGTGGATGAATCAAAGTATCGAGGTATGATTGGTAGTTTACTTTATTTAACCGCTAGTAGACCGGACATTCTTCATGCCGTATGCCTATGTGCTCGTTTTCAAAGCAATCCCAAAGAATCTCATATGAGTGCCGTTAAAAGGATTTTTCGATATTTGAAAGGCACCATTCAATATGGTTTATTTTATCCAAAGAATGAAAATTTTTCTCTTAAAGGTTATAGTGATTCGGATTATGCGGAAATATTGATGATCGGAAAAGTACTTCCTGGATCATGTCAATTTTTAAGCGATTGCCTAGTTTATTGGTTTTCAAAGAAGCAAAACTGTGTTTCTCTTTCAACGGCCGAAGCCGAATATATTTCCGCCGTATTTTGTTGTACTCAACTTATTTGGATGAAACAAACCTTAGCGGATTACAAATGCTCTTTTGAAAACGTACCTATCTTTTGTTATAATATATCCGCTATTAATATCGCTCAAAACCCGGTTCATCATAACCGTACCAAACATATTGAGATTCGACATCATTTTCTAAGGGATTGTGTTTCAAAACGAAAAATTGAGATATCTTTTGTTCCATCTCAAGATCAATTAGCGGATATTTTTACAAAACCGCTACCTTCCGAGACTTTTGCATCGATACGATCTCGGTTAGGCATAATGCATATTGAATGAGGCTTATGTTTACATTTTGCACGTTTTTAAAACTTAGGGGCGAAAAATCGGATTTTTGGTTGAAAATTCGAATTTTGGAAAAACTGACAGACAGTGGGCTGAAAGGGTTGAGGGCAACCGGTCGCCCTCAACCTCGACCGGTGGTCCTAAGCCATTTCTTGGATTAAAATGGTTCTGTCTTCAGCATTCGCAACTTTAACATATTTTGGCCATTTTTCGTCCCCTTTGCCAAATTCTCACATATCTCATTCAAAAATGGTTTTTATGCATCTTTTTCACAACATGGACATTATATATCATAATCATCATCTTTATGGCTCATCTTTTCCGATCAAATGGTAAGAATTTCTCTTCTTTTGCTCAATTGGGTTGAACCCTTGAGTTTATGACCTTATGGTATATTTCTTGATATTTTTTGCAAATGATTTTGATGAGCTTATCTATTATATTGTACTGTATAATGATTGAGGTGAATTGGTGATAAAATTTTTGGCTTGAAACATTTACAAGGGTTATATACAACCTCTTTTATTTTTCACGCACACAAAGTGTTCGATGAAATTTCAAATGAAAATTTCAACTTTTACATGATTCTCTTGCTTCCAAAAGTCTCCAACATCTATTGAGATCATGTTTTGCCTAATAAAACAAGCGTATGAACTCTTCATGATACATTTCTCACTTTTTCCTTGGATTTTTACGCTTTAATTGCTCAACGGTTGATAAACCGTCCCTTTGGCGCACTTTGATATTATTGTATGGTGTTTTCACCATTCTAACATTCTTTTTGATGATTCCAAAGGGGGAGAAACAGGAAATTGGCTCGTTATCTCAAGAAAAGCTAATAAAAGCTCGCTATAAAAAGCTATGGCTTCCTAAAACCAAGAATACCTAGTCCATGGCTTGATTTTTGGACTCAAATGAAATAGATTATAAGTATTGTGACAGGGGGAGCTTCTTAGCTCATGATGCATCTTATATAAGCTTGTTATAGCTTGTGCTTCTAACTTATAATAATCGTTTGTTGATATGCTCATAGGTAAGGGGAGCTTTGTATGAAATACTTCTAACGGATAGTTTACTTGTAAAACCGAGAAAATTTATTTGTTTTTCAAATCGTCCTCAAGAATATTGTTTTGGTTTGTAATCATCAAAAAGGGGGAGTTTGTTAGATAAATGTTTTTATCATGATTTTGATGATTTTGTTCAAATGAGTTTTTAATCCAAAACTATGTCCCTAAATGTTGTCTAAATACTTCCGATCGATTTAAAATGTTTTTACTATTTTTCGGAGTATTTCTTAGAATTTATTTTCGATAAAAAATTGGACAACACATTTGTTTCAGGCTCGACCGGTCGCCCTATAGGGCAACCCGCACTGAGTTGAGTTGGTGAGAAACAAAAATGAGGCGTAAGAAAAAAAAGGGGGGGCGACTCGACCACCAGGTGGTCGACCGGTGAGGGCGACCGGTCGACCGGCGGGCGACCTGTACTTGGGAGTTGGTTTTTTTGTTCCAGACTTCTCTATTTCGAAATTTCTTCAGGTCCAACCGGTCACAGCTAAGGGCGACCGATCGCACCCCCCTCCGACCGGTCCCCCTGTGTAAAAATTCGTAGAATTCAATTTCAATCTTATCTCTATGCGACCGGTCGAACCCTATGTTTATCAACAAACTATCTGTTGCATTTTCAGACAGCTTTTCTCTATTTTGTCGGATTGATTTCTAACAGCTATATTGATCATTTTAAATGGTTTCTTTTGCAGCAAATCACTCCCCAAGGAGGAGCCAATGTCTGGAAATGAAAGCCAAGTCATCTCCTATAAATAGAGGCTTCATTCAAGCAACAAGATACAACACTCTATACAAGCAAAGAGCAATTGAGCAAACACTTTCATATATCTTGTTGTATTAGCCTAAGCACTTTCACTTGCACAAACTTGAGGTCTAGGCTTTCTATTCTTGATTACACTTGTACTCATATTGTATCAATCATTATTGAGTTGTAATCTTGATTTTGGTCATCATTCAACACAAGACATCCTTGTGAGTATTCTTGTGGTAAGAATACACTTGGGTGATCTAGGTGATAGGTGTTTGAAGGTTGTGGTAATCTTCAAAGGTGTTGTAAGAGGGTTGTGGTAATCCTCAAGGTGGTGAAAGAGGGTTTTGGTAATCCTCAAGGTGTTGTATTAATTTTTGGTAAATTAATAAAATCTTTTTTTCTTTTTGAAATCCATCCCGAATATACTGGGGTGGTAGAGGATTAGGCCCTAGGTGGGTTGAACCTCTTTAAATCAACGAGTGTTGTTAAATTTCTGCATTTACATTCTTTTCATTTACTTGTTGATTCAAAAAAGAGGGTGATTTGCGAAAAATCGGCATAATCTATTCACCCCCCCTCTAGATTATCGTAGCCACTTGGACTAACAGAGTTGACACTCAGTAGACTCAAAGAAAAGAGATTAAGCACGAAAAGATGAAAAAGAGCTGAACTCTTAAATCAGCTAAGTAAATCACCAGATATCGGAGAATCACCAGATCGAGTTAGTGACAATGAGTATTTATGTGCAAAGAGAGAAGAGTTAAATCGGCTAAGGAATAAGTGAGTCATTTATGAGCAAAGTGACAAAAACGCAATCGTTTTTACTAAGCGAGAATGTTTTTAAGAATGACATCGAAAGATAATTATGACGTGTCTGTCAAAAAAGTCGCACACAAAGCTTATGATTGGATATAAATGTTGCCGCATTAAATACGTTAGATTAAGTGTAAATTGGCGTGCAAAATCTGAACCGTTGATCTTGATCAAATTTCAAAAACCACCCACACGTCCTTTCATAACCCATACTTATACCATTTCGTCTGATTTTCTCTCACTTTACCAAAACTGTTCATCTCTCTCGAAGGCAAAGTAGAAATTTTCTCTCAAAACCCTAACAAATCCTTAAGTTCATTCTCAAAGTTTCGTTCGGTAAAACATCGAGAAATGGCATCTACTCATGATTTCGTCAAGTTGGGGAAGCAAATCCACACTGGGTCTACTGTGGATTTCGACGGCATGATCAAACAGGGGTCTGATGACACCCTTGTGAAGAAGATAGCACAAGTTGGAAAAGTCTGAGCTGAAACCGTTTTTGACGATGGAGTTTTCGATGACCTACGTGGAAGAGGTCGCACAGTTTTACGTGAACGCTGAAGTTCACAATGAGGGCATCAAGTCCTCTGTTCACGGAAAAGCTTTCACCATTACTGCCAAGGATCTGGCAGAACACTGTTTGTTGCCGACGGAAGGAGTGTCGGAGATTTTTGAAGCTGATGTTAACTTGTCTGTTGCTTGGAAAGAAGTAGTCAAGTCCGATTGTGCTGCGAAGGTGGTCTACACAGCTAACAAGAAGCTGTTGAAAGAAGACTACCACAAATTGCTGGACATTGTTGCCAAATGCATAGACATCAAATTTGGAAGCTTTGACCAGCTGTCTAAAGCTAAGCTGATCTTAATGGCTGCGATCATTGAAGAAGAGAAGGTAAACTGGGCTGAGTTTGTATACGCAGACTACGCGAAATATTGGGAATAAATCCTTCAAGGAGGATGGCACGTTTGGAGGTTCCCTGGGTGCGGCGGGTAATTGGCCGGATGATGGAAGTAAAAAGAGTTCCTCTTCGACATGGAAAGGCGTTCCATGTAAACAAGAAGATGTTCCGATCTAACCTTTTCGAGCACGAAGAGAGCATATGCAAAGAGAGCGTCACGAGTGAGGGGAATCACCGGTCTGAAGAAACAATTGTTTCCTCCTCTCCCCAAAAGAAGGCTACCCCTGCAGTTGCTAAGAAGACTGTTGCCCCTGCAACAAAGAAGAAGAGAACAAAAGATGCCCCTGCCCCTGCGGTGAGTCACCCGCCCCAGATCGTGTCTCCCCCCCTGCGCACGCAGAGAGAGAAGGAACCTCAAATACCTTCTCCGGTAGTCAAGAAAAGGAGAACCGATAAGCCGAGACGGCCAGCTCCTCAGAAGAAGATGACAGCACCGGCCTCCGCCACCCAGGATTTAGAAGAAACCATATCTGAGCCAGAAATCCCTCTGGTAAGGACTAAAAGAAGAAGAATCTTCAAGCGTTCGAGCTTGAGAAAGTGGCCGAGTACGCCACTCACCAAAAACAAATACCGGAGACTCTGAAAGAAGTAGAGTCTCCGAAATTATAGATGAAACAAATGTCTCAAGCTAAAGCCGATCGCCAGAGGCAAAATGAAGACACAAATTGTGGTCCGAACAATCGAGACACAAAAGGCGGTGAGAAAGCAAACTCTCCTGTTGACGGGGTTGTATCCCCCCGCAATGCGCGCTGCGAGGTGTGGAGCACCAAAGTTTGCTACCCTCAATTCCCCGAGCACGAGGGACAAACAGGAAAAAAGATGACAAGGATGATGATGTGATGATCCTATCCCCACCATATCCGGACATCCAAAATCGTCTGCGAGAATGGAGGAAATGGAAGGCGAGTCAATCCAGGAACACTTCCAAAGACCGAAATTCATTGAAGAAGAAGACGAATCGTTGAACTTTCTTGGATTGACCACTTGTGGTCCAAGCACTGGATGAAGAAAAATCGCATTGATATCTTGCGATCTTCAAGGACAAGGAGAAGGAGAGATCGCGGAAGGCGAGGTTCGTGAAAAGGCCGATTTGTCCCTTTACTCGGAACCACGATCATACACATCCTCATCTCGACGTTCTCTCTGGGAGTGACGAGGATCTGGACCCTACTACCTGCGCTCTAGAAGAATTGGAGATGCAGCAAGCCATGAGGGAATCCAGGGCCCTACATGAGCAACGATTGTTGGAAGGTCCAGGGGAATCTTCCACATCACGCGATTGGAGATTGATCCGATGGGAGTGGTGCGGATATTGCCACATTGTTGTTCTTTGCCACGACTTCCCCGCTCACTCGAGAAGAAGGTGATAAGGGAAATGGCGATGAAACTGGGATTGTGGGGACCCCAGTCTAGCCAATTCCTAATAAATGTGTCTTACCACATGTCCCAACGGCTAAATACTCATAGAGAACAGACGGGAGCCTGGAGACGAGTGACCCCATTCCAAGTCACTCACCGGTGGTGTGCGAGGGGAAACTCCCTCCACCGGCAAGGTCGGAGGATCTTTGCACCGACTTCACAACGAATCTCGGAGGCGAAGTAGAGAAGGAACAACAATCGAATACACAACAAGTTGTCACGACGAGGCTCGGGACGATTAAGACTATCTCACCGAAGTGCACCGCTCTGTAGGCCAATGACGCTGCTGATGCAGTCGAGGCATAGGAAGGAACTGCCTTGGGAGTTAACACTCTGGGCACTGAAAGCGCAATCCATGGAGTTGAGACTCCAGTGGATGCCACCTCAGAAGACCCCAAGACAGCTGACACTGTCGAAGGGATCGTCCCAGAGCCTCGCCTGCGATTGAGACTGCGGGAGGTGATGAAAGGCCAACGGGAGGTTGAGACTTCTTGGGGTACATAGACGGACGCACAGAACATCCCTCCTACTATCATTGATCCATCTGAAAATTTGATAAGTGCTCTTCACAATTCCCAAGATAACCCTGATGTAACCTTTCTGGGATCTGAAGGTGAAGACGAAGCTGAGTCATCCCCTATTGCCGATCCAAAAGACTCATCTGAGGATGTTCTTCCAAGCACGAGTAAGTCTGATCTTAAGGCTACTCGCCAACCATTTAATTTTGATGATGAGCCACCCATGGAAATCTCATCATCGTCCGTGACGCTTCCGATATGGCCGGCGATGACGATCAACTCATGTGGAAAAACCACCAGACCGACGGTTGTTAAGACAGTGAGGCTCGAAAAATCAATCAACTTCACAAATGGACCACAGGTGAAACAGTCAATCGCGCAGCTCCCAAGCTGCGGCAGCGAGAATCGACTACACCGGGAATTTCACGAGCACAAGTTGTCATTGAGCAGATTCCCATTGCCCATGATGATCCTTTTGTAGAATCATTTCCCTTCTCTCTGGAAGTACCTGACCTCCCTGAAGAATCAACTAGAGATCTAGAACGCTTCCATAAACCTGATCCTGTTATTCCAACAGACACCATCGTCCCAACAGACTTTGACTTTGACGCTTTGGCCGCCACCGAGACAAGTGATGTGAGGTTCGGGAAGTTTTCAAGGCCATATTTGCGAGAGATAGAAAAGATGGAGAGGCACCAGGCCTCACTGGACATGAGGTCGGATAACGAGACGCAAACCTTACTGCCGATCTACGAGGCATAATTGTTAGGATCCGTAATGGTGGCAACATCGGAAACAATGCGCGTAGAACAAGCTCGATACTTGACATTGTTCAATAAATTGCTAGTCGGTGGGCCGAGAATGCCGATGCAAAGACAATAATGCAAGAGCACATCGAACGAATGCATGAATCTCACACCACGAGATGCACATTTCTGCGTGAATATAATAAGAAAGAGCTCTGGCGTAGAAGAGAACATGGATCGGAAGTTTAGCCTCCTCATGGCTGAAATGCAAAACTGTGAATCCAACGCCACCCGCTTCGAATTCCGTGCAGCATACTCCGCAGCAGATTCGAAGCATAACTCAGCTATCAGCCGCTTAGACTTCATGATTGCTAGCTTGT
Organism: Rehmannia glutinosa; assembly: GCA_016081115.2. Classification (NCBI taxonomy): domain Eukaryota; kingdom Viridiplantae; phylum Streptophyta; class Magnoliopsida; order Lamiales; family Orobanchaceae; genus Rehmannia; species Rehmannia glutinosa. The sequence continues at coordinate 59,903,945 of CM071937.1, read as the reverse complement.
TTCCAGGGGTTCCTCTCTCCTTTGATGATGCCAAAAAGGGGAAAGAGGAATACCTAAAGGCGTTGAAAGGATCTGAAGCTGAAAAGGAGGACGCAGCTGTGAAGGGAAATACAACTGAGGAGGAGAGAAGAGAGAAGAAAGGAAAATCTGTTGAGGTGGAAGGTTCGAAAGATATGACCTTGATGATTGCTAAAACCCCCCAACAAGGTCTTGTCACAGCTGATATCATGAGCAAACTCCCAGTAAGTCTGCCACTCCAACACTCTGCTGTACCCATGGCTGAAAAGAGAAAGATAGTTGAAGCAGGGATGAATGAAGTGGAAGGAAAGATGGATGCCCGAGTTATGGATATTCTGAAACAACATGGAGGCATTCCAACAGACAGAGACACCTATGCCATTTCAGATGTCGGAACCGAGCCAAGATCTGTTGATGAATTCAAGACGCTAGCATCTGAAGGTTACTTCGCAAATATGTCCATGGCTCAAGCCTGGGATTTGTACTGGGAAAAAGGTCTCAAACTATGTGAAGAAGCTGACAGGCAGAAGGCTACTGGTACTCACTCTGCTGGTCACTCTGCTAGTCACTCACCGGGAAAAAGAAGGCCCCAAGATCGACACGCCCGAGAGAAGAGGACGAAGGGAAGCGATGGTGGAGGAAGAGGTTTCGGACCTGACCTCGCCCAAAAACATTAAGTACATAGATCCAGGCAAGAAAGGAGGGATCTATTGGGCTGGATTCGACGAAGTAGCTAACCTACAAGTGGCTAAAAACAATGTTGAGTATGTGAAGAGGATTGAAGAAGAAAATAGAAGACAAACTCAGCTATGGGAGGAAAGACAAGAAAGAAAAAGAAGAGATGAAGTGCCCAGAAAGGCTTATGAGAAAAAGAAAGGCGGTGAAGATGAGAAGAAGAAAAAAAAGGTCGAAGATGACAGAGTGAAGAAGAGGAAAGAAGGAGGCAGCGAAGGAGATGAAGTGTTGTTGTCCACCCTTTCATGTATTTTACTATGTAAATACATCTTTATGTAAGTCTTCTGTACATCGAATAAAAATTATACAATTTCCATACTTGCGTAGATATAGAACATCATGATTACCTTAAGTTACGTTTAAGCTTTGATACACTCAAAACAAATTGTGTAAAGAACAAGGATGTTATGATCAATAAAAGATTGATTCTACGCATACATTCTGTGATTCTACATTGTCTGTACGTATCTTTGCTGTTTAATTATTGTATGAATGTTTTAAGTTTTGGCATCATCAAAAAGGGGGAAATTGTTGGGAAATTATTTTTAGATTTTGATGAATGACATGTAAAACTTAGAATAGAAAGTTGGCACCCCATTTTTGTTGTAAATTGCATTGTAATGGATAAAAATCGAGTGAGTCAAGTCGGCTATGCTGAACATGCAAGAAGACAACTGGTGACTTGAAGGAAGACTCACGCGAGGCACGGTGAGTGTGGCAAAGAAGAGAAGACAGAACTCGATCAAGGTGCGGTGAGATACAAATGCGTGAGGAATCGATCAAGTCAACTCAAGACAACCAAGTCTCAAGTTGAAGTGACAGAAGAGTCATCCAATGATTGGAAGCTGACTTAAAGTCACCTAGGGAAGTCAAGGAAATGCAGTAGAGTCGAGATAACTGAAAGAGATCCGTTGCACAGAAGTCAAGGAAATTACTTAAACAAGTAATACTTCCATCTTGCCTTTCTTAAAGTGCTCGATCCCCCGAAGCGTGCAAAAGGAATAAACCAATGGGAAGCACTTTGCACCTATGTCGAACTCGAAAAGTCAAGAATCATTCATACGAGGAAATGTCAATTCCAAGGACTGCAACAAGACAAGCCAATGACCACAAGTGTCTTTTGAAAATAAGCCTATCTCTTCAACGGGCAGATTTTTGAAAGATCACTATAAAAGACTGAGGAATCACTCTGAGAGAAGAAAACCTGAACCACGAACATTCAAGCTAACATTCGGATTGTAACAAAAAATTACTCTCAAGTCATTCAAATTCAATCCTCAAGCCTACACTACGAAGGAAATCAATCCAACACTCACCTGTGAAGGAAAGACGACTTCAATCAGTTGAAGAGGAAACATTTGAAGAATCCAGGGGTCTACATTCCACGGAGGATTGTAGGAAGGTTCAAGGTCAAACCAGCTTCAAGTTTTTGGAGGGCTTCGTGATCAAATCTAAGAAGCTTGAGCAAGTGGGTTGTAGTAGCAAGGCAACTGCCCTGGGAAGAAGCTGATTCGTACGAGAAGCCAGCTGTGTGACCAAGGCATCTCCAGACTGAGTCCCAAAGGATCAAGTCACCGTTGTGTGATCAAGACTTGTATCGGACTGTTAACCACTTTGTATATTGATCAATACTTAGTGGATTCCTCCAGAGTTGGAGAAGAGAGGAGTAGAAGAATTACCCCATCTTGAACCTCTATAAAAATTTATTGTGTCATTTACATTTCAAAGACTTTAATTTCTCGCATATTACTTTAATATCTGGCGATAAATTTGCTATCCAATTGATAATCAACAAAGTGCTAAAACCAAGTATTAAAACAAACTTAACCAAATTCAAGGGTGTTAAGTCTTCCGCTGGAAATATATCACAGTCGAGTTAAGTCTTTAGTCAAAACAGCTAAGTTATTCTATCAACAACGGCTCGAGTCCAGTGCGTTGAGTGACTAACTCTGCTGATTAACTAACTTAGTTGTCCATCAAGGACTCAGCTGTGAAATATTAACTCTGAACATTTTAAAAGGACTAAATCGAAAAGTTGGTAAGGTTTATTCAACCCCCCCTTCTAAACCTTACACTCACACCCCTTGGGACCTACATAAAGTAACTGGATTCTAAAAATCCACAGACATACCTGGTAGTTGCACCCAAATAAACATTGTTTGGATTTCTATATCATCATACTCAAAGTATTTGGGTATGTTCTTTAGCAACAAAGCATAGTAAGGTCCCCCAAGCAAGACCTTACCATGGGTTGCCTTATCCTCAAACTTGAAAATAATCCATTTGCTTCTATGTGTATAAGTATTGAAATGGAACGTGCCATTTCTTACACATCTCCAGTAAGGTAATTCTTTGAGGGAAACGCCCAACAAAACAACCAATGAGATAAAAACCCATGACTCCTCAACATTATCAGCATGCTCATCCTCAAAAATAACGTCATCGAGTTCATCAGATTTAGACTCAATGACCTTCAGTTGGTGACCAGCCTCAGGCTTTCGGTTTCCAGCAAACAAAGAAGCCCATGGAGCTTGAGTAGGGGACTTAGTTGTTTGCTCATTTCCTAAGCCTAAAACTGGTTTAGGAATTTCATCAAACACTTGGTGTGCAGCAGAACTCACACCCACCTTAAGTTTTTGGGATTCTTCTTTAGATTCCCCATCAGACTCGTACGAAGAAGAATAATCACTTTCCCTAAGTGTATTGACATCACTTGGTGGATCTACAACATTTTTTTCCTTTAACAACAGTAGTTTTATCAGAAGTTTCAGCAAACTTACCTTCTGATGCATTCAGATCTGAACCAGTTTGCTTCAGCTGGTTTTTGTCCTTGGTTGCCTTCGTTTTTGGTTTACCCATCCTAAAAAGATATTTGGTAAGTGGATCCATGACCACAAAACCCAAAATCGCGAGCACCAAAGCAAATATCGAAGAACCCAGGAAAAACCACAAGAATGAGGTGTTCATGTAGGGTTCTAGATCTAGAAAAAGAACGAAAACAATCAGACCAAAGGTAATAGAAACATCCGATCTGTGTGCAAAATGGAAGATTCATCAAGAAATCGAAGAAAAATAGAAGGAAATCGAGTAGCAGAGCAAGAGCACTTGGGGGAGGTTTTTTCGCCCAGTTGAGAGCTTCTCTCTCTAACTCTTGATGAAACATGTTCAAACTATGTTCCTAGGGTTGCTTTCGTATTTGTTGAAAACTTGTGGAGTTCGGGTCTTTAACAATTTTAAATATTTTATTTGATAGCTTAGATTTAGTTTAGATAAATAAATTTTTGAATTTCAACCACTTTAATAAAATTGAAATGCGATATTTACTGTATTCTACGTGTTTCATATTCTATCCCTGAGGAATACGTTGCAATCTGCTAGCTACATTGTACACTTGCAGTCTAGTGAAAAGATTTTCACGATCATTACTCTCAATTATTGTCCTTTACTCAGGATTTTCTCAGGGCTGACTTGAGCGTCGGAGGGGTTGGGACAATCTCAGGGCCCATCTAACATTTGCTGAATTCTCGCAGGCAAGTTTCTATCGCAAGAACTACTAACTGTAGAGAAGAAGTTGGACCATTAATCAAAATCCATAGTTGGAGTGATCTGCTGATTTTATGCCGCATCAATAGATAATTTAAAAATCTTTTATAGTAATAAGAGCACAAGAAATATTAACACCTCCTAATATCAGATATGTTAAAAGAATCACTAGAACAGATTAATTGGAAATTATAAGTGGCTTCGTACTAGGCAGCTCAATGGTGCAAGCAAATTTAGCCACATTTTTTGCTAGCTTAATTATTGTAGATCAAATTTTGTCCAGACGGCTCTAATTGAACCCAAGTCCTACATCAAGTCATCAACATAGGATTTCGAATGGTTTGTTAGTAAAATAAATCTATATTTTTTATGTTATTTTACTAATATACGTTATATGTATGTTGCCAGTGTCATTAATATACTCGAAGTATATATTGTTAAAATAAAATATAAAATAAAATAAATTTATATCTAACAGTGCATCATTGTATAACTAATTATACATTATCTAAAAACCCTATAAAGACAAAATGGTGTAACCACCTTCCCATAATGACTTCCGACAATCATGAATGTAATAATGATTACGTTTCCATAACTGAATTATGCACCATTTCAATAGCTGAACTGTGCACCATTTAATAACGGACTGTGCATCATTTTATATCTAACAGTGCATCACTGTATAACTAGTTGTACATCATCTAAAGGAACTATAAAAACAAAATGGTGTAGCCATCTTCCCATTTAATAACTTAACTGTGCACCATTTTATATCTAACAGTGCATCATTGTATAACTAATTGTACATCATCTAAAAACCCTATAAAGACAAAATGGTGTAACCACCTTTCCATAATGACACCCTACAATCATGAATGTGATAAAGATCATGTTTCCATAACTGAATTATGCATAATTTTAATAGTTGAACTGTGCACCATTTAATAGCTGACTGTGCACCATTTTATATGTAACGGGCATCATTGTATAACTAATTGTACATCATTGTGAGTAAACTACAATTGAATGAAAAACGGGAATAATCATAAAATCAAATCCCATAGAAATCGTTGGGATTGAATGGTGTACAATTAGTTATACAATGATGTACTGTTAGATATATAATAATGTACAGTCTGTTATTAAATGGTGTACAATTCAGCTATTAAAATGTTGCACAATTCAGTTATGAAAACGTGATGTTAATTAATCCCTTGATTGTAGGGGCGTGATTTATGGAATTTTACTAGTTACTATTATGCTCTTTCTACCTATTAATTAATTGATAAATCAGTTATTTTTTATAGTAATCTGAACCATTGAATAAAATGTGTGGATGGATTGGATTAATCCACACTGCCACACGGTAAGCCCCCTGCCACATTTGATCCTAACCATATATATATATATATATATATATATATATATATATATATATATATTATATGCAAATGTGAGGTCTGAATTACACCACATAGAACTTCTTTTATAAAATAAAAAAAAAATTGTTCCTCTTTTGTAGCTCCACAAGAACATCAATAAATATTGTTAACAAGTCCCATTATTGCTGTCCCAAAAACACTCAATTTGTCACCTGCTGTTGTCTATTTCCATAGGCAGCTCTCAAGAGACATTGAGTTGTGGGGTTCACGTAGTTGAATGAAGATCTTAATGTAGATTGAGATGGGATGCACGAAGTGTTGACAATCACTCACTACCCACTGGCCACCGTGGATGTGTGTTCTTCACTTGTTGTATCGTGGTGAATTTTTGATTGCGTACATTAATGGACAAGCAATTCCTTAATTATTTATTAAAAAAGAATGAACCCCATCCCTGAGGGCCCCCACTGCCCTTGCCGTAGAGCTTCATGGAGGATGTGAAGCGCGAAATATGCCTCAACTAGTCAGGGTCATTGGGCTGCCAAAGACTGAGTTACCACACAAGAAGTTCTCCTCCACCCTGTAAATCGTTACAAGAGGGATTCGAACAACCACACTGTGGGTGTTAGCAAGCAGACATCACGTCATTCAAGTCCTTTACCAGTTGAGCTATGCCCCGGGGCAACAATTCCTTAATTATTTATTGATTCGTTATGGGATGTATAATCCTTGATTGGGTGTGATCATTTAGTTTGGAATATATAATAAGTTATTGGGTTGTAGAGTTGTATTAATTTGATAATAATTTTTACATAACTCTTCTCACCCTACATGAAAGAAAGAAGGTGATATGAGAATTATTGGGATGTGATCCCAATGACTCGACTAGTCAAAGCGTGAACGGGTAGAATTATTGGGATATGAGAATATATAACCAGTGGGGCCAGCGGTTGTGCCGGATCGACTAGTCAAAGCGTGAACGGGTAGCATGACCCGTTCACTCATTGGTGCGTGATGCTGCTTAAATCTGCATATCACTCCAAGTTAAGTATTCTGAATATTAGTCCAACTTCTTCTCCGGAACTGTTAGTTCTTGAGATGTGAACTTGCCTGGACAACTAAACAAACATTAGACGGGCCTTACGATTGTCCCAAAGAGGCTCATCTGATGGTCAAGTCAATACAAGTCGGAGAGAAAATCCAAAGCAAGTACATCAAATTGAGAGTAATGAACTGTGAATACTTACAAATAATGAGGATAGACCTTTTTATACCTAGGTTGTGGGGTCGCATAGGTTTTATAGGATAAGTGGGTCGCGTGGGTCAGATTATTATATATGTGATCCAATAGTGTAACGCCCCGATTTTTCTAACATTGAGATAAAAATATATAATAAGATCATGATCCATGAAAAATTGACTTAATAAAATGAAACATTAAATAAAATTCTCATGATTGCATAAATAATTGTTAGAAATATAAATTTTAAGGTACTATGCCATTAAAAATTCTAAATTAACTAGGTCGACTCCTCAAATAAAATATTTGACTCTAAAAATATGAAAGAGATAATAAAATAACTTTTGTCATCCACATCCACCGCCTTATGCCTTCGCCAAGCTCCTTAACCTGAAAAATATATTTTTAAACATGGGATTAGTTTTCAACTCGCTCAGTGGGAAAAATAATTCTTCTGAAATAAATATGCACGAAAATTATCCATGCATCAATCACACACATGTAATATTATGTTCTGGAGTACCATAAGGTACATAACCCAAAGGCTATTCTGTTTCTGGAAGCCCGTAGGCCATTCTGATTATGGTAGCCCAAAGGCTATTCTTGTAACCCGCAGACCATTCTGCTTCTGGGACATGCATCATGCTTCACTAACAATTTAACATACGATTTACAAAAAAACAAATAGAAATCCCCACCTCAAAATATAATCTGTGAATAAACGTGGAATGCAACTGTCTGAATCCTAGGCCTCGTGGTCTCTATGTACATTTCTGGTTCTATGTACATTTCTGGTTGAAGGCTGATCAAAGTCGGGCTTGATAAATGGTCAAAATCACCAAATGTTAAATGCCAATCTCTAATTAAATCCTTAATTTCTAATCAAACCCATTTATCTAAAAAATCGCACAATCCCATTCTTACTCCCACGCGATTTGCAAATCTGTAAATCCTTCAATTGGAATCACAATGTCCAATTCAATGCAATCCTCTTTTACAATTGAAATAAGAACTAATTGCAACCCTCCAAACTATCATCTCTCTAGCATTCTCCATCTCTCTCGTTTCGTTGCTCTCTCTTTCTCTTATTTTCCCTTTTTTGTTGTTGTTGGATGGTTGATGGTTTGGCTAGGCGAGAAAATCGAAAAGCTGGTAAAATTTGATGTAGAAATTGGTAATAGTGAGAGTCTATTTATAATGCATATTAAGACTCCTAAAGTACTCCAAATTCTAATCTAATCGAGAATTTTTATCTCAATCTAAATATAAATTCTACTGGTAGAATGAGGCTCGTGAGGCCTAGAATTCTAAGGCACGTAGAATTGTGAGTAATAAATAATTCCGGAAAAATCATGATAAATAATACTCATAATAAAAAAATTTATAATTGATGCTGATATCTTGTTAAAAAAATCGGGATATTACATCCTACCCCTCTTATAAAAATTTCGTCCTCGAAATTCATTTGCAAAATATAATATGATTTTTCTATTTCTAAATAAGAAATAAGCATGGATCTATTTCTATTTCTAACATCATATGTAAGCATGAAATCATGAAAATAGCATATTCTTAATAAAATATAAAGCATATCTTTTTGGAGTCGGCTTGGCATGGCGGAGGTGGATAGTGGTAGACATATTTCTTTGCAAATATAATTTTTGACTATCTTTTTTTAAATAATAAAATTAATCCTATACTAGCAAGTCTACAGAACCGTAGACCTGCTCTGATACCACTTGTAACGCACTGATTTTTCTAACTTTGAGATAACTATATAATAAGACCATGATCCATGAAAAATTGACTTAATAAAATGAAACATTAAATAAAATTCTCATAATTGGATAAATAATTGTCAGAAATCTAAATTTTAAGGTAGGATGACATTAAATTTTTTTAAATTAACTAGTTTGACTCCTCAAATAAAACATTTGACTCTAAAAATATGAAAGAGATAATAAAATAACTTTTGGCATCCACATCCACCGCCTCATGCCTTCGCCAAACTCTTTAATCTGAAAAAAATATTTTTAAACGTGGGATGAGCTTTCAGCTCGCTCAGTGGGAAAAACAATTCGTCTAAAATAAGCACGCATGTAAATTATCAATGGACCAATCACACACATGTAATATTCTGTTTTGGAGTACCATAAGGTACGTAGCTCGATGGGTATTCTATTTCTATTTCTGGAAGCCCATAGGCCATTCTGATTCGGTATCCCGCAGACCATTCTATTTCGGGGACATGCATCATGCTCCACTAACAATTTAATTACAATTTATAAAAGACAAATAGAAATCCCCACCTCAAAATATAATCTGTAAATAAACGTGGAATGCAACTGTTTGAATCCTAGGCCTCGTGGTCTCCATGTAAATTTCTGGTTGAAGGCTGATCAAAGTTGGGCTTGATCAATGGTCAAAATCACCAAATGTTTAATGCCAATCTCCAATTAAATCCTTAATTTCTAATCAAACCCATTTATCTAAAACAATCGCACAATCCCATTCTTACTCCCACGCGATTTGCAAATCTGTAAATCCTTCAATTGGAATCACAATGTCCAGTTCAATGCAATCCTCTTTTACAATTGAAATAAGAACTAGTTGCAACCCTCCAAACTATCATCTCTCTAGAATTCTCCATCTCTCTCGTCTTGCTGCTCTCTCTTTCTATTTTTTTCTTTTTTTTTGTTGGATGGTTGATGGTTTGGCCGTAGTGCCTGATAAGAATCTATGATAATTTGAATGCAACTAAAAGCTTAAAGGTGCTTGCAGAATAACTAAGGAGTCAATGTTTTTATAATTTCACTCGCGTGAAAACTTTTCTTTTTTTGGGATTTTGAACTTTGACAGGCTCGGTGGTATCTAACAGCTGCCAAAGGGGGATATGTGCGCGCAATGTATAATACATCTCTGTGCTAATTAAAGGGTGAAGGTTTGGTGCAGTCTCACAGGTTGGCAAGAAAAATGGATGAAGAAGGCAACTAATCATGGTCATAGCAAAGCTCAGTTTGAGCACGGACTTGGTCTCTTTTCAGTAAGTAGTATGGACTCACTCTGTAGTCAGTCATAACTCAAAAGAATGGTTTTACATAAAATGGGAGATGTTTGTCTGCTAATTTTTCTCAAGGGCGCTCTCAAGGGCATGACCTTGCGCCCTCCGGTGCCCTGGAGGACGCACCCTAGGGGATGGTCCTCGTCCCTTGGCCCATTCTTCTTTGCATAGATTTCCTTCATCTTTGGAGTTTTCACACATTTTGAGTCGGGTTTCACACCATTGATTTTCGTCTTCCTTGTTCCACAGTCGTGGAGTCACCATCCAGTTAGGTTCCAATTCTCTCCATCGGACTATAATTTTGCCTAAAGAGTTTGGTGTTCCTAGTAAGGAGGAGAGCACAGATGAGTCTAATGAGGGAAGTCCGGAGGAGATCCCACTGCTCAAGTATCATCATATGCCTCCTCCCGAGTGTAGATCCTTGGCCCTAGAAGGGTTGGCGACTAAAGTTACTTTATATTTCCTTCGAAGGCTTCAGGAGCGTATGGAGTTTCCCTCGTCTTTTCGCATGTTGGCTCTGGGACTAGAGTATAAGCTGACTAATCCCCCTTTTGGCCTTGTCATAGTGTATTTGTACAGACTGTATGTTGGTTTCTCCACTCCTCTTAATCCGTTTCTTGCTCGGTTTCTTGAGTTTGTTGGTCTATGTCCTGACCAAGTGATTCCGTAGTCATATGCTTGCACACAAGGTTATGAATTTGCCATGAAAAAACTGGGTTTCTGACGGGTTTTCATTCTTTATTCTACCCCAAGAAGACTTCGAGAAAGAATTTCTTCTACTTCTTCCCCCACCGGCATTTCAAGTTCCTTACGAGACTTTCTTCCCCTGGTTGGCTTTGGAAAGAGAAATTTTTTTCGTCAGGGATAACGTTGGGAAAATATATGTATAGATTTTGATGATACAATGTAAAACTCAGATTAAGAAGTTGGCACCCCATTTTCTACGTAATTTAACTTGTAATAGATAAGATTGTTTAAGCTGAGTTGAAGTCAGCTAAGTTGAAGATTACAAGACTCGACTAAAGATTAAAATGAAGATCCAACTGTGTGTCAGCTGAGTGAAGTGAAGTGAAGACTCAGTCAAGTGACAGAAAAGCTGTCTCAGTCAGCTGACTGACAGCTAAGTCATTCCAAAATGATTTGAATCGAATGTCAAAGGGGTATGCAGCAGACAAGACTTGAAGAAAGCTAAAAGAGATCCGTTGTTAATACAAGTCAAGATTTTACTGGAAATAAGCATATGTCAGGCTGGCAGTAATAAAGCCATTTTGCTGAAAGAGTGCAAAAAGTAAGAAACCAATGAGATGTACCTGAACCCTGCAGAGATTAAGGAAAGGTTGCAGAAAAACCAATTCATGGCACGATGTACATCAATGCTGCAAAACAAGACAAGCCAACAACCTACGAGTGTAATTTGAAAACAATGTCTCTCTCTTCAATGGACATACGTTCAAATGTACACTATAAAAGGCTGAGGAAGCAAGTGAGAGAAGGTTAACCAATCTACGAACAAGCATACAAGCAATCAAGAAATAACCTGTAAACAACTATCAAAGCTTTTCAAAGAAATCCTCAAGCCCAACCTCGAAGCAAATCAATCCAACACACTCAGTGAAGGAAAGACCACTTCATCATTGAAGAGGAAAAACTATTTTCAAGAACAAAGGGGTCAACTCTCCAAGGTTGAAGGAGAAGTAGTGAGGATCCAGATTGAACCGGCGCTTTGAACCTATTGAAATGCTAAGTGATCAAGTCCAAGGGTTTGAAGGAGGCTGAAGTAATAGGACCGTTGTCTTGTGAAGAAGCTGAGTCTCAAGAGCAACAGGCTGCGTGATCAAAGCTGACTTGGACTGTATAACTGCTTTGTAACCAAGTCGAAGTTACTTAGTGGATTCCTCCAGGAGTTGGAGAAGAGTGGACTAGAGAAATTACCCCATCCTCGAACCACTATAAAGATGCTTGTGTCTATTTTCTTTTCAGCACACTTTATTCTTACTTTATTTTATATTTCCGGATAAGTTAAACTTGCTTAAGTCTGCTGATAATAACCACTAGGTAAAACAAGTATTGAAAAACGTGTTTAAAAATTATAAGGGTGAAATGTCTTCCACTGACAAAATCAAATCAACTGTATATCTAAGTGTTAGCTGAAAACAGTTAAGTTATACTATCAACAGCTCAGTCGAGTCTCTTGAGTGGGTAATTTTGCTGTGTAAGCCAACCTAGCTGTCCCTCAAGGACTTAGCTGATTTGTGATAACTCGAATATATTTTAAAAGGACAAAAATCAAAAAATTGGTAAGGTTTATTCAACCCCCCTTCTAAACCTTACACATCACCCCTTGGGACCTACAAGTGGTATTAGAGCGGTTGGTTCATTGAGCCTTTCACACAGGTTACTCAACTAGATCTCATTCTTTTTCAAAGAATCAACACTTGAGTTTTTTTATAGCTTTTATTTCAAAAGCAAAGTTATTATCATGGAAGCAAATCTAACTCGCATTCTAATATTCACTGTGGAAGAATTTGATGATTAGAAAATACGTACACAGGTTCATCTATCAGCCCTACATGATGAAATGTGGCTCGTGATTGAGGATAGGCAACTGCAAATCTTAAAGGTCAATACAGTTGGAAGAAGGGTAGCTCCTGCTGAAGGAGAAGATGTTGCACCTGCAGAGCCTAAACCTGCAATGGTGGACAAACAACGTTGTGAATGGACAAACGATGATTAGAAGAGATACAACCTTGACAATGTTTCCAAGGATATACTTTATAAAACACTTGATAAGGCTATTTTTAATAAATTTAATTCTTGTAAAACAACCAAAGAGATTTGGGAAAAACTCACTTTGATTTGTGAAGGGTCTGATCAAATCAAAAGTTTTGAAAATTTTAAAATGATTGCAGGTGAAGTATGGATCAGCTGGATGCCAGATTCACAGAGATCACCAATGAGCTCTCAGCTCTAGGGAAGGAATATACACAAAAGGAGATGTATATGAAGATCCTAAGGTCTCTCCCAGCTGAGTGGGAAATGAAGGTTATGGTCCTGAAACATTCCATGGATCTCACTAGGGCATCAAACCATGAATTGTTCTCTAATCTTAAAGCATATGAGTTTGAGCTGAGAAGAAAAGAACAAGAAGAGAAAGTTGTACCCAAGACAGCTGCACTCATGGCCGGTGAAGCAAAGAGAGCTGAATTCAAGGAGACCATACCCCAAGAAGAGATTGCCCTGATGGTGAAAAGATTCAATAAGTTCTTCAATAAGAACTAAAAAAGAAACAAGGGTGAATCATCAAGAAGACACTCAGCCCCTCCAAAGCAAGGGAGGGTAGACTACCCAAAAGACCTGAACATCAAAGAACTAAGTAATAGAGAGCTGATAACCAGAGAGCTGAAAGCGCTGACTGGCAGAGAGTTGATAACCTGTGTTGGAATTGCAGGCAACTAGGACACTTTGATGTTGACTGTCCTTATCCACCAGTCAACAAGTACAAAAAATGAAGAGGAAAGAAAAGTCTTCAGGGAAAGAATACAGGAAAAGAAGAAAGCCATGTTGGCTGCTGAGACTACTGAAACAACCAAGTGCAAGGAACCAGCAGAGTCAGATAGTAGTGAATCTGACTACTCCAATGATACCGAGGAAGAGGCTTTGGCATGCCTCATGGCCAAAGAACAAGACTCCAAAGATCAAGAAATGGAGGTACACTCTAACTCATCTCATTCTGATTCAAGTGAAAGTGATAGTGACACAAACACTTCATCACCCACATATCTTTATGATTCTATTGGTAAAATGATGAAAGATTTTGAGCACATAAAAACCTCACACACACTGTTAAATGAGGAAAACGGCCAACTTAAATGCCAAAACTCACAGCTGACTAAGGAGCTGAGTACTCTAAGTCATATAACTGATGAGAATACAAAGCCAAAGGCTGAAATTCCCAAGATCCAAGCAGACTTAGCTGCTACAAAAATAGGAAAAGGATCTTAAAAATGTGATTGCATCATTCACTAAGGCATCCAAATCATGGATGAGCTTATAGTTATTCAAAAAGAAAATGGTGACAAGACATGCATTGGATTTAGTTCCTTTGTGCATGCCCAAGTCCCAAGAATGGTTATGGAGAAAGTATCCTCAAGCAATGATGGAGTCCAAAAATCCAAAACGCCATATGTTGCACCAACACCCACTCACAAACAAAGTCACAACCATGCTGGCCTTGGATACAAAGGAAAAGGCAAGAAGCCAGCTGAGTATGCTGACAGGACATCTGAAAATAAATTCAGAAGAGTCTATCAGCAGACTCCAAACAGGAAATACACTATAAAATCCAAACAGAGCTACCAAAAACCGCAGAGATTTCAGCAAAGAAAATCACATGATGGAATGGTAGAAACTACCCAATCCAGGCTGATTGAAATAACCAAATGAGATATCAGCCAATACCAATGGGATACAAGCCAAAGTGGCAAAGACCTTAACCTTATCATAGGCCACTCCCAAGGCAAAAAGCTATAATCATTACACATATGCACCCAAGCACAAAACCCAATATGTACAGAAGTTCCAATATTATCCCAAGAAAGCAAATGCTCAAACACACACACACATGTATACAAATAAAAGAGACAGTTGTATCATCCTAAAGCCCCCAAGAAATTTGCTAATGTGCATTACGATTATGGAATTGATAGGTGGCAACCTCTTAGAGTCAAATCATCTGACTATAGGTTGGTTGGAACACCTTATAGAACTAACCCCTCAGGACCCAAGCAAGTATGGGTACCTAAAACTAATTTCCTTGATTGCAGGTTAAGGGAACAACTGAGTGCCAAGGAACCTAGTACATGGATAGTGGCTGTTCTAGGCATATGTCATGGAACAAGAAAAATCTGTCAAAGTTCAAGGAAATGAAAGGTGCTAAAGTCATATTTGGAGTGAATGAAGCTCTAGGGGAAATCAAAGGCACATGATCCATCAGGAAGAATGGACTAGAGATCACACATGTAGCATATGTTGAAGGCCTCAACTTCAATCTGCTGAGCATCAGCCAACTCTGTGACAAAAGCTATAATGTTGGATTCAACATGGGTGTATGCCATATCAAGGATGCTGAATCAAATGAGATTGTGCTACAAGGATCAAGGTAGAAGAACATGTATGTAGTGGATTATTCAAGTGCTACACCAAGAACATGTCCTCTAGCAAAGAGTACAACCGAATCAAGTTGTCTGTGCTACTAGAAGCTGAGTCACCTGAATTTCAAGACAATCAACAAGCTTGCAAGGAGTCATCTTGTGGAAGCATTTCCTGACTCAGTATACAAGAAGGAAAGTATTTATGATGCATGCCAGATGGGAAAGGAAATTAATTCATCTTTTAAGGACAAGACAAGTTCTTCTTTAACCAGGATATTGCATCTATTGCCCATGAATTTATTTGGTCCTGTTGAACCAGCTAGTATCAGTAGAAAGTAATACACCTTAGTGGTGGTGGATGATTATTCAAGATACACATAGACAATCTTTATGTATAAAAAGAAGGGAACCTTGCAGAAATCACCTCAGCTGATGAGAAGAGTTCAAAATGAGAAAAGTCAAACCATTATAAAGATAAGGTCTGACAGGGGAACTGAGTTTGCCAATGGGATTATAACTCAGTATTGTATTGAGAATGGTATTGCTCATAAGTTGTCAGCTGCAAGAACTCGGCAACAAAATGAAGTAGCTGAAAGAAGGAACAGAACTCTCAAGGAAGCTGTGAGGACCATGTTAGCTTTGCCTAAGAGATTTTAGGCTGAAGCCATTAATACTGCTCGCTACACTTAGAATAGGTGTATTATTAATAGGCAAATATCTAAAACGCCCTATGAAATTTGTAGAGGGAAGAAGCCAAATGTTGGATATTTTCGAATGTTTTGATGTAAGTGTTTCATTTATAACAATGGCAAGGACAACGTAAAAGCTTTTTAGGCTAAAGCTGATGAATGTATCTTTTCGGGATACTCAGCTGACAGTAAGGCTTACAGAGTGCTAAACAAAAGGACTATTGTGACAAAAGAGTCTATCCATGTGGTTTTTTATGAACCCAATGTCAATGGAGAAGACATAGATGAGTTAGCTGACAAGAGGAATCAGCCAACTGTTCAGAATAGTCCCTATGTTGAAGCAGATGTAAGAGCACTCAACATTGATGTAGATGAGATAACTGAATCTCAGAGACAGCTGGAAGATCTGCAGCTGCATGGAAGCTGTTCAAGACAACGTAGTTGCGAGACGACTGAACCCAACATACTTTCTCCAACCAGATGTAAGATGGCTTGGAGACCATCCACGTGAGTTAATCATTGGAAATGTTAGAGATGGAGTAAGAACCAGATCCAGGACTTAACATGAAGCTATGTTCACTTGTTTTGTTTCCCAGATAGAGCCGAAAGATGTGTCACGAGCATTGGATGACTGTAATACCCGGAATTTATTTTGGGCTTTTATTAAGAATTGTAAAGTTTAGATTTTTTTAGTTAGTTTATTTTTTATTTATGGGCTAATTATTATTATTTTTTAATTCAAGCCCAATCTTTCAAATCCAATGTCCAATTGTCCAGGCCCAAATTTAAACAATCCCATTTAATGTGAACCCATTACCATTGTAGCCCATTAATAAGTCCAACTCCAATAATATTCTAGAATATCAAGATACACGTAAATTTCAAATTTCCAAATCTATCAAATCTTGTTGTATCCTTTACGAGATTCTTTGGAATCCTATGAGATTAAGACTCTTAACCCTAATCAATCCTATAAATACAATCCCCTCTTCATAATCTTTTTTTTACGTGATCTCATTCCAACAATATGTAATCTTTTTAATTTATTCTGCAATAATACACGTTTTTTTCTGCCCATCCAAATCAACCCAGCAGCCTCAATTTTCAATCATCCCCATTCACAAGCAAATAATTGAATATCTCTGCCAAGATAAAATTCAACCAAATACCAGGAATTCATTTTTAAAACCGTCCGAGCGACTGCTGTAAATTGCTACTATCACGTCATCGCCGGATAACCAAGCACCGATACCCATCGAAAACCCAAACCCAGTCTAGCCTCGATTTTTTGCCGGAAAAATTCCAAACTCACGAACCAGCCAGAAACCAACACCGTAGGTCCCAAGGGTGTGAGTGTAAGGTTTAGAAGGGGGTTGAATAAACCTTACCAACTTTTCGATTTAGTCCTTTTTAAAGTTCGAGTTGATACTACACGTTGTGTCCTTGGTGGATAGCCAATTTAGTTAATCAAGAGAGTTAGTCACTCGGCAGACTCGGCCGAGCTCTTGATAGAATAACTCAATTAAAAGACATCAATTAGCTCAACTGCAGTTTGTTTTTCGTGGAAGATTTTACACCCTTAAAAATTGATTTAGTAAAGATTTAATACTTGGTTTTAGTACTTAGGGATTATCAAGTGGATAACAAATTTATCAGTGAGTTAAACAAATAAGATGCGGGAATTAAAGTCTTTGAAATGTAAATGACACGATAAGATTTTATAGAGGTTCAAAGATGGGGTAATTCTTCTACTCCTCTCTTCTCCAACTCCTGGAGGAATCCACTAAGTATTGATCGGATACGAGTGGTAATGAGTCCGGATACAAGTCTTGATCACACAAAGTGACTTGATCCTTTGGGACTCGATCTGGAGATGCCTTGTCACGCACCAATGGCTTCTCGTGCGACTCGGCTTCTTCACAGGGGCACTGTCTTGCTACTCTGACTCACTTGCTCAAGCTCTTTGGATTTGATCACGAAGCCCTCCAAAACTCGAGACTTGGTTCGACCTTGAACCTTTCTACAATTCTCCTTGGAATGTAGACCCCTTATCTTCAAAGGTTTCCTCTTCAACGATTGAAGCTATCTTTCCTTCACAGGTGAGTGTTGGATTGATTTTCTTCGTGATGTAGGCTTGAGGATTAATCTTGAATGATTTGAGAATATTAAAGATGTTTTCTTGAAATGTTCGTGATTCAGCTAGTCAAGGCTCTGTTTTCTCATAGTCATTCCTCAGCCTTTTATAGTGATCTTTCAAAACTCTGCCCGTTGAAGAGATAGGCTTATTTTTGAAAGTCACTTGTGGTCGTTGGCTTGTCTTGTTGCAGTTCTTGGAGTTGCCACTTCCTCGTATGAATTGTTCTTCACCTTTTTGAGTTCGACACGGTGTAGTGCTTCCCATTGGTTTATTCCCCTTGCACGCTTCGGGGTCGAGTACTTGAGAAAGGTAGCATGGAGGTATTACTTGTTTAAGTAATTCTCTTGATTTACGTACAACGGATCTCTTTCGATTATCTCGACATAACTGCATTTCCTTGCTTTCCCCGTGGTGACTTAGAGTCGACTTTCAATCATGGATGACTCTTCATCACTTCTTCAACTTGAGACTTGGCTATCTTGAGTTGACTTGACGATACTTTACTCACCGCATCTCACCGCACCTTGATCGAGTTCCCTGTCTTCTCTTCTTTGCCATACTCAAATGTCTTGCAGGCGAGTCTTCCTTCTAGTCTCCGATTGTCTTCTTGAATGTTTAGGCATAGGCGACTTAACTCAGCTTGACCAGCCCTATTTGTTACAATGCGTTTACAACAAAAAATGGGGTGCCAACTTCGTATTCTAAGTTTTACATGGCATTCATCAAAATCTAAACAATAAATTTCCCAACAATTTCCCTTTTTGATGATGCCAAAACTTAAAACATTCAAAATATAAATAGCATAGATACATACATATAGTGTATTTACAGAGAATGTATGCGTAGAATCAATCCTTTTATTGATTATAACATTCTTGTCCTTTACACAATCAAGTACAAGGTGTATGTATCGAGCAAACATCCATATCTACGCAAAAATAGAGAATTTACTGATTTATTACAAAAGACTTACATAGTATGTATTTACATAGTAATATACATGAAGGGGTGGACAATAACACTTCATCTCCTTCGCTGCCTCCTTCTTTCATCTTCTTGATTCTGTCATCTTCTGGTCTTCTTCTCTTTTTCTCATCTTGACCGCCTTCTTCTTCTTCTTTTCATATGCCTTCCTCCAAACTTCATCTCTTCTTAGTCTCTCTTGTCTTTTCTCCCATAGCCGAGTTTGTCTTTTAATTTCTTCTTCAATTCTTTTCACGTACTCAACATTGTTTTTAGATACTTGCAGTTGGCTACTTGGTCAAGACCCATTGAGAGATCCCTCCTTTCTTGCCGGATCTATGTACTCAATGTTTTTGGGCGAGGCCTGGGTCCAAACCTCTCCTTCCACCACTGCTTTTTCCTCTACCTATGGGCGTGTATTGTATTGGGGTCTTCTTCTTCCCATCCGAGTGACTAGTGGAGTGACCAGGCAGAGCGATCCCGTGGTAGTCTGCGTGTCAACTTCTTCACATAACGTGAGACCTTTTTCCCAGTACAAGTCCCAAGCTTTAGCCATGGACATGTTTGCAAAATATCCTTCAGATGCGAGCGTTTTAAATTCATCAACTGATCTTGGCTCAGTTCCGGCATCTGAGATGGCATAAGTGTCTCTGTCTACTAGAATGCCTCCATATTGTTTCAAGATATTCATAACTCGGGCATTCATCCTTCCTTCCACTTCCTCCATCCCTGCTTCAACTGTCTTTCTCTTTTCAGCCATAGACACAACAGAGTGTTGAAGTGGCAGAGTCACTGGGAGTTTCTGGCGATAATATCAGTGACAAGACCTTGTTGGGGGTTTGTGCAATCATTAGAGTGACATCTCCCGATCCTTCCCCCTCAACAGACTTTCCTTTCTTTGCTCTTGAGACCTCCTCACTGTTTTCCCTTTACAAACGCTCCTCCTCCTTCTCAATGTCATATCTCTTCGCCTTTAAGGTATTCTTCTTCCCCTTTTTGGCATCATCAAAGGAGAGAGAACGTCCTGGAAACATACTAGCAAGCGTAAAGTCGAAATCTCTGGCGATAGTTGAGTTCGCTTGAGTCTGTTTGTGGGTATCTGCCGCGAAACTCGAACGAGTAGCATTGGATTCGACTTTAATCAACTTCATCTCGGCCGTGAGAAGGCTGAATTTTCGATCCATGTTTTCTTCCATACGTAGGAGCTCATTCTTATTTTGCTCACGCAGCGACGATCTCGGCAATGTGAGATTCATGCAAGTGCTCAATATGTTCTCTCAACTTTGTCTTTGCATCGGCATTCTCATTTCGGCATACCAACGACTTGTTGAACAATGTTCAAATATCTATCTTGTTCCACGCGCATTGTTTCTTCTTTGTTGCCACCACTCCCGATTCGACTATTATGCCTCTCAAGTCGCGGTAGGTTGGCATCTCTGTTATCCATCTCATGTCCATCGAGGCCTGGTGCCTCTCCATCCGTTCAATTTCAGCAAATAATGCTTTGAACACCTCCCGAACTTCGATTGTTTCCTCTGTGGCGGTGATGGCCAAGCAGCGTCAAAATCATAGTCACCGAACAATGGTATCGATGGAATGACAGGGATCTGGTCTATGGAAGCGCGAGATCTCTTTCGACTCTTCCGGGAGGTCGGGTACCTCTGAGAGAAATGGAAATGATTCTACAAAGGAATCATCATGGGCAATCGGGATTTGCTCAATGATGAGTGGTGCGCGTGAAGTTCCTTGTGGAGTCGAACTGCTGCTGCGGCTTGGGGAGCCTGCGCGATGGACTCTGTTTGGTGGGGTTAGTTGTGAAGTTGACCCGACTTTGCGAGCCTCACCTCTCAACAACCGTCGGTCTCACCGGTTTCTCCAATTGAGTTGGTAGTCCTCGGCCTTATCGGAAGCGTCATCGGACGATGATGAAATTTCCATGGGTGGCTCGTCATCGAGGATTGAAAGTTTGACGAGTAGTCTTGAGGTCGACTTGCTCGTGGTTTGAACATCCTCACCGAGTTTTTGGATCGATCACGGGGGATGACTCGGCTTCATCGTCTTCTTCCGATCCCGGAAAGGTTACATCGAGGATTGTCCTGGGAATCGTGAAGCGCGCTTATCTCTTTTTCGAGATGGATCAATGAAAGCGGGAGGGATGTTACGTACTTGACTTCTTTACCCCGGAAGTCTCAACCTCCCGTTGGCCTTCATTATCTCTTGCGATCTCAATCGCAAGGAGCTTTGGACATCCCTTTCGACGATGTCGGTATGTCTTAGGGTCTTCATGCGGTGGCATCCATTGGAGTCTCAACCCCATAGATTGCACTTTCATCGCCCAGTGTTAACTCCCGTGGGCTGTTCCTTCGTGCCTCGACGCATTGGCGGCGTCATTAGCCTTCGGAGCGGTTGGCACCTCACCGAGACAGTCTCAATCGCTCGAGCTTCGTTGATGACAACTTGCTTTGTGTACTTTGTTTTTGTTCCTTCTCCACTTCGCCTCCTAGATTTGTTTTGGAGTCATCTGCAGATCCTCCGACCTTGCTGCGGTGGAGGGAGGTTCCCCCCTCGGTGCGCACCACCGAGTGACTTGGAAGGGGGTCACTCGTCTCCAAACTCCCACTGTTTCTCGAGTGTTCAGCCGTTGGGGCGGTGTGGTAAGACACCTTCATTAGGGGTTGGCTCGACTGGGGTCCCCACTAACCCGCCATCTCCAATTCCCTTAGTTCCTTCTTCCGAGTGAGGAAGTGGTGGCAGGCAACAACAACATGGCAATATCTTTGCACCACTCCCATTGGGTCTATCTCCAGTGTGTTTTGGAGGACTCTCCTGGTCCCTCCATCATTCTTTGTTCATGAAGGATCGTGGATTCGTTTGCTTGCTGCATTTGCAACTCTTACGTGCAAGAACAGGGTCCGAGATCCTCATCTCTTTCTCGATAGGACTTCAAGGAGAGGATGTGTATGTTACGTGGTGCTTGGTGATAGGGCGGATCTTTGGCCTTCGCACGTGCTTGACTTCCTCTCTGTCTCTCCTTCTCCTTGCCCTTGAAGATCCGCAAGATATATGTGCGATTTCTTCATCCATCTTGGACCACAAAGGTCACTCCAAGAAAATTCATCGATTCCTCTTCTTCTTCGATAAACTCAGGCGTTGGAACTGCTCCCTGGATCGACTTAACTTCCACTTCCTCCACTCTCGCAGACGATTTTGGATGTCTAGATAAGGTGGGGATAGGATCATCACATCATCATCTCTATCGCCTTCTTCTTTGTCCCTCATTCTCGGGGATAGAAGGTAGCAAGCTCGTGCTCCATTCAGTCATTTGCGTCATTGCGGGAGCGGATACGATCCTGTCAACATGCGAGTTAGATTTCTTAGCTACTTCTTGTGTCTTAGTTGTTCGAACTACATACTGGTCTTTAGTTTGCCTCTGCGATCACCTTCACGAGACTTGGCGGTTTCATCAATAATTTACGGAGACTCTACTTCTCCGGCGAGTCTCCTCCTGTCTGTTTGGTGAGTGGGCTGACTCGGCCGGTTTTTCAAGCTCGGGCTTGAAGATTCTTCTTCTTCTCTAGTTTGTACCGAGGGGATTTACGGTTCGGAGAGTTTCTTCTAAGTCTTGGGCGGGGGCGTCTTTGTTGTTTTTTCTTCGAGGAGCTGGCCGTCTTGGCATATCGCTTCTCCTCTTTTTGATGGCGGAGAAAGGTATTTGAGATTCATTCTCACCCATTGTTCTTTGAGGCGGGGAGACACGGCTGCGGGGGGTGACTCACCGGGCGGGAGCATGTTTGTTTTCTTTCTTTGCGAGGGCAGCGATTCTCTTAGCGACTCCGGTGGCGCTTTCTTCTTTGGTGGAGAGGAAACAATCAGTATCTTGAGTGGTCACCGATTCCCCCTCACTTGTATCGCTCTCTTGGCGTAGGCTCTCTTCTCGTGCGCCGAGAGAGGTTTGATCTGAACATCCTCTTGTTTACATGGAACGCCTTTCCATGTCGAAGAGGACTCCTTTCACCTCCATCAACCGCCAATCACCAGGTCAGTATCCCAACGATCCTCCGAACGAACCATCATCCTTGAAGGATTTGTTCCTACATTCTCGCGAGTCTGCTTGTAGACAAACTCAGCCCGGTTACTTTCCTTTCTTCAATGATCGCGGCCATTACGATCAATTTTGCTTTGGATAGTTGGTCAAAGCCAAACTTGATGTCTATGCATTTGGCAACTATGTCCAATAGTTTGTGGTAGTCCTCCTTCAAAGACCTCTTGTTGTTGGTGGTAGACTATCTTATCGGCATAGATAGTCGGTCTTGGCTACTTCCTTCCAAGCGGCACCAAAGTCTACATCGCCTTCATTGATTTCTCGTGCTCCTTCCGCCGTGTAATGAGCGGTGTTACGCCAAATCTTTGGCGAGAGATGATGAACTCCTTCCCGTGAACAGAGGATTTGATCCCCTCATCGTGAATTTCAGCGTTCACGTGAGAACGAGCGACCTCTTCCACATAGGTCGTCGGGCTCCATCGTCGAGAAATGGTTTTAGCCCGGACTTTTCGAGCTTTTCAGCAATCTTCTTTATGAGGCGTCATCGGACCCTGTTTGACCATACCCTCGAAATCCACAGTAGACCCAGTGTGGATTTGCTTCCCTAGCTTGACGAAATCATAAGTTGATTTGAAGATTGATAGGGTTTTGAGAGAGTTTTGCCTTTGCTTCTGAGAGAGAAATGAACAGTTTTGGTAATATGTGAGAGAAACGGATGAAAATGGTTTAAGTATGGTTTCTGAAAGGACGTGTGGGTGGTTTTTGAAATGTGATCGAAATCAACGGCTTAGATTTTGCATGCCGATTGGCATTTAATGTCTCGAATTTAATGCGGCAGCATTTATATCTAATCATAAGCTTGATGTGCAACTTTTGCCTGTACACATCATCATTATGCTTTGACGTCATTCTTAAAAACATTCCCGCTTAGTAAAAACGACTGCGTTTTTGTCACTTTGCTCATAAATGACTCAACTTATCCCTAAGCTGATTTAACTATTCTTCTCACAGTTCTCATAGTGACTCAGCTGTCAGCTAATTCGGTATAGTTGTCTTTCCGATACGACTGATTCATTTAGCGATTTTGAGAATTCAACCCTTTTTCCCTTTTTGTGTTCCATTGCCGTTCTTTGAGTCTTCCAGTGTCACTCACTCAATTAACCCTAACTCATGCTTGAGTTCTTCAAATCTTGACTCACATAATGGTTTTGTGAATATGTCAGCTAACTGTTTATAAGTCGAAATATATTCCAAGGTGATGTCTTTCTTTTCAACATGATCTCTTATGAAGTGATATCTGACATAGATATGCTTTGTTCTTGAGTGCAACACAGGATTTTGAGAGATTGCAATTGCACTTGTGTTATCACACATGATTGGAATTTCCTTTTCTTCAATTTCATAGTCTCTCAGCTGCTGTCTCACCCATAGGATTTGGGCACAACAGCTGCCCGCAGCTATGTATTCTGCTTCAGCTGGAGAGGTGGCTATTGAATTTTACTTTTTGCTAAACCAGGAAATTGGTCTGTTTCCAAGCATTTGACATGTGCCTGAGGTGATCTTCCTGTCAACTCTGCATCCAAAGATAGTCGTCCGAATAGCCAATTAGCTTGAATCCACCTTCCTTTGGATACCATAAGCCAACTTCTTGGCTTCCTTTCAAATATCTCAAGATCCCCTTAGCTGCAGTCATATGGCTTTCTTTTGGAGCAGATTGAAATCTTGCGCATACACCTACATCAAAGGTGATGTCTGGCCTGCTTGCTGTGAGATAAAGCAATGATCTAATAAGTGCTCTCGTATCTTGTTTGATCTACGAGCTTGCCATCCGCATCCATGTCCATTTTGATGATGTATTCATTGGTATTTTCACGAAAGATTTCTCTTCCATACCAAATTTCTTCATTAAATCTCCGGTGTATTTTATTTGACTTATGAAGGTTCCATCCTTCACCGCTTCACTTGGAGTCCAAGGAAGAATGTCACTCTCCCATCATGCTCATTTTGAATTTGCTTTGCATGAGGTTTGAAAATTTATCACATAGCTCTTTGTTTGTGGATCCAAAATGATGTCATCCACATATATTTGAACAAACAAGTATGCTCTTCTTGTCTTGAATTAAATGTGTTTCTATCTACTTTTCCTTTTGTGAATCCATTCTCGATTAGGAATTGTGACAAGGTATCATACCATGCTCTAGGTGCTGTTTCAATCCATACGAGCTTTCTTGAGTTTGTATACCTTATCTCCAAGAGTCTTCGCTCAAATCCTGGAGGTTGTTCAACATACACTTCTTCTTCCAATAAACCATTTAGGAATGCACTTTTTACATCCATCGATATACAATAAAATTCTTGTGAGTCTGCATAGGCAAGAAACATCCTAATAGCTTCCAATCTTGCTACGGGGGCAAATGTTTCATCAAAATCTATCCCTTCTTCTTGGCAATATCCTTTGGCTACTAACCTTGCTTTGTTTCTTACCACAGAACCTTCCTCGTTCATCTTGTTCCTGAACACCCATTTAGTGCCAATAACATTTTGATGGGTGGGTCTTTGAACTAACTCTCATATTTTATTTCTTTGAAACTGATTCAGCTATTCTTGCATAGCTTGAATCCAATGTGTGTCATCCAATGCTTGTGACACATCTTTAGGTTCTATTTGTGAGATAAAGCATGTGAACATGGCTTCTTGTTGAGTTCTGGATCTTGTTTTGACACCTTCTCTTATATCTCCAATGACAAGTTAAGTGGATGGTCTCTCGGCCATCTTACAAACAGAGTTGGAGTAAGTTAGGATTCGATCGTCTAGCTTGTTTGTTTGCTTTGATCACTCTCTCGCAATCACTTAGCTGCAAATTTTCCAAATGTTTATGAAACTCGATTATCTCATCTTCATCTGAGTTTATAATTCCAGCTTCAGCTTCAGCATAGGGACTTTTCTGCATGGTTGGTTGATTCAGCTTATCAGCTGATTCTTCAATGTCTT
Source organism: Rehmannia glutinosa (assembly GCA_016081115.2). Taxonomy (NCBI): domain Eukaryota; kingdom Viridiplantae; phylum Streptophyta; class Magnoliopsida; order Lamiales; family Orobanchaceae; genus Rehmannia; species Rehmannia glutinosa. Next base: position 59,877,991 of record CM071937.1, on the reverse strand, counting down.
CTCCATTTACATTTGGCTCATCGAACACCACGTGAATGGATTCCTCTGTAACCATAGTCCTCTTGTTGAGAACTCTGTAGGCTTTGCTTTCAGCTGAGTATCCCAAGAAGATACCTTCATCAGCTTTAGCATCGAAAGCCTTTAGATTGTTTTTGCCATTGTTATGGATGAAGCATTTACATCCAAATATTCTAAAATATGCAACATTTGGTTTTCTCCCTGTCCAAATCTCATAAGGAGTCTTTGTCAGCTGTCTGTTTATCATACATCTATTTTGAGTGTAGCAAGCTGTGTTGATTGCTTGACCAAAATCTTTTGGTAACCCCCGCTTGACTAACATGGTCCTTCTTCGCTTCTTTGAGAGTTCTATTCATTCTTTCTGCAACTCCATTCTCATTTGTGGAGTCTTTGTTTGCAGAGATAATTCATGACCAATGCCATTTTCAATACAATACATCGAGTTATTGTACCATTGACAAACTCGGTTCCTCTGTCGATCTTATTTTAATAATGGTTTGGCTCTTCTCATTTTGAATCCTCTTCATCACCGTGGTATTTCTTTAGAGTTTCTTTTCTTCTTACACATGAATATTGTCCATGTATATCTTGAGTAGTCATCTACTACTACCAAGGTGTATTTCTTCCCACTTATGCTAGGGTTCAACTGGACCAAATAGATCCATATGTAGCAGATGCAATATCCTTGTTGAAGATAGACATGCCTTTTCTTTGAATGATGATTTGATTTGTTTTCCCTTCTGACATGCGTCACATATACTCTCCTTTTTGTATACCGAGTCCGAAGTCCTTTCACAAGATTGCTTCGCAAGCTTGTTAATTGTTTTGAAATTCATGTGACTCGGGTTCTTGTGCCACATCGAACTTGATTCACCAGTGCTCTTTGCTAACAGACAGGTGCTTGGTGTTGCTGTTGACCAATCCACAATATACATGTTCTTTTGGTTGCATCCTTGCAACACAACTTCACTTGATTATGTATCCTTGATTTGGCATATACCCATGTTAAATTCAACATTATAGCCATTGTCACAGAGTTGGCTGATACTTAGCATATTGAAATTGAGTCCTTCAACATATGCAACATCTGTGATTTCTAATCCATTTTTCTTGATGGATCCAATGCCTCTTATTTCTCCCGGAGCTTCATTTCCTCCAAATATGACTTTTGCTCCTTTAACTTCCTTGAATTTTGACAGATTTTTCTTATTTCTGTCATATGTCCGGAATGACCACTATCCATGTACCAGGTTCCTTGGCACTCACTTTGTTCCTTGAACCCGCAAACAAGGAAATTAAGTTTTAGGTACCCATACTTGTCCGGGTCCCGAGGGGTTAGTATTGTAAGATGGTCCAACCAACCTATAGCCGATGATTTGGCTCTAAGGGGTTGCCATCTATCGATGCCATAATCATAATTAATTTTGGCAAATTGCTTGGGGATTTTAGGTTCATACTGACTTTCTCTTTTGTCTGTATGCCCTGTATATGTGTTTTAGCAATTGCCTTCTTTGGGTAGTTGTGATGTCTCCGAGTGTAGTGCGTAGGTGCATATGTGTCTTTGATGAAAGCTCTTATACCTTTGGAATGGCCTTTCTTGAGTTCTAGGCCTTTGCCATTTGGGCTTATATTCCATAGGTCTTTGTTGATAGTTTACATCATTCCAATCACTGGCTTGGATATTTTCTACCATTCCCATCAAATGTGTTTCTTTTATAGAACTTCGAGGTTTTTGGTAGCTCTGTTTCTTCTTTTTAGAGTATTTCTGTTTTTGGAGTTCTTTGAGGAACTCGGTGAATTTCTTCTCACTTGTCCTCTCAAAGACACACTCAAAGACACTAAACTTTTCCTTTATAACCAATATTGCTTGTAATTGTGCTTTGGAATAAATGTGTGTGCACCATTTGGAGTTTTGGATTTTGAGATACTCCATTGCTTGAAGATCCTTTTTCCAAAATCACTTTTGGAGCTTGACATAGCACAGAGGAATTAAATCTAAGCTTTCTTGTCTCCACATTCTCTTTGGCTCATGATAAGATCATCCAATGACTTAGATGCCTTAGTGAATGAGGCAATCACATTTTGAGGTTATTCTCCCTCTTTTCTATGGTAGCTATATATGCTATTAGCTTGGCATTTTCAGCCTTTAAACTTTTATTCTCATCGGCTATTTGACTTAGATTACTCGGCTCCATAGTCACCGTGAGTTTTGGCTCTTTGAGTAGTTTGTTTTCCTCATTTAGTAGTGTGTGTGAGGATTTAATGTGTTCAAAATCTTTCATCATTTTGCCTAATGAATCATAAAGATCGATGGGTGATGAAGTGTGTGTCTCACGTCACTATCACTAGAATGAGTGTGATGAGTCGAGTGTACCTCATCTTCTTGGTCGGGTTTGTCTTGTTCCTTGGCCATCGACGGATCAAGGCTTCTTCTTCGAGTCACTTGAGTAGTCGGCTTCACTACTCTCCTCGAGTCGATTATGTCTCTTGACTTGGTTGTCTCGGCGATTCTGCGACCAACATTGCTTTTTCTTTTCTTGTCTTCTTTCTCTCAAGACTTTTCTTTCTTCTTTATTTATGTGTTTGTTGACTACGGATACGGGCAATCAATGGCGTAGTGACCCGGTTGCCCTACGATTCAAAGATAGATATTCAACCTTTTGATCGACTCTTTCCATTCTTGGATTGTCACCTACGATATTCAGCTTTTTGATGATCTCTGTTCTCTTGGTTGGCCTATCTTCCCTTGACTTGGAGGAGCCGAGTGTCTCTGGAGGATTCGCCCTTGCCTCTCTTGTAGTTCTTATTGAAGAACTTGTTGAACCTTTTAACCATCGGGGCTATTTCATCCGGGTCAATGACTTCTTTGACCTCACTTTCTTGCCATTCTTAACAATTAGAGCAAATTTGTTTTGGGTGCAATTTGTCTCTTCCTGGTCTTTTTCTTCTCATTCAAATTCAAATCGTAGGCTTTGAGATTTGAGAATAGCTCATGGTTGGATGTCTTTGATAGGTCCATGGAATGTCTTAGTGCCATGACCTTCATTTCCCATTCAGCTGGGAGACTTTTTAGGATTTTCATACACTTTTCCTTCTGTGGATATTCTTTTCCAAGAGCAGATAGCTCGTTGGTAATTTCTGTGAACCGAGCATCCAGTTGATCTAGGTTCTCTCCTGCGATCATTTTGAAATTCTCAAATTTCTGTACAACCACTGATAATTTATTTTCCTTGATTTGCTCAGAGCCTTCACAAATCAATGTGAGCTTGTCCCAGATTTCTTTAGCCGTCTTGCATGATTTGACTTTATTGAACATGGCTTTGTCCAAGGTTTTGTAAAGAATATCATTGGCCAATTGTCCAGGTTGTATCTTTTTCTGTCATCATTTGTCCATTCAGCTCTTGGTTTTTCAACCATAGCTGGTCTAGGAGCGACATCCTCTTCTCCTTCAGCTGCAACTCTTCTTACAGTTGTGTTCACTTTTAAAATTTGTAGTGGCCCATCCTCTATCACTATCCACATTTCATCATGTAATGCTGATAGATGAGCCTGCATACGAATTTTCCAATCATAAAATTCTTCAATTGTGAACATAGGGATACGTGTCAAATTTGCTTCCATGATAATAACTTTTGATAATAAAAAGAGTTTTGAAAACTTAAGTACTAAAACAGACTTTGAAAAATTTGGAGATCTAGTTCAGTAACCAGTGCGGAAGGCTCAATGAACCAACCTTTCTGATACCACTTGTAGGTCCCAAGGGGTGTGAGTGTAAGGTTTAGAAGGGGGGGGGGTTGAATAAACCTTACCAACTTTTTGATTTAGTCCTTTTTAAAGTTCAGAGTTGATACTACACAGCTGTGTCCTTGGTGGATAGCCAATTTAGTTAATCAAGAGAGTTAGTCACTCAAACACTTGACTGAGCTGTTGATAGAATAACTCACTGTTAAGATCGAATTAGCTCAACTGCAGCTTTCTTTTTATGGAAGACTTTACACCCTTAAAAATTGATTTAGTAAAGATTTAATACTTAGGGATTATCAAGTGGATAGCAAATTTATCAGCAAAGTTAAACAAATAAGATGCGAGGAATTAAAGTCTTTGAAATGTAAATGACACGATAAGATTTTATAGAGGTTCGAAGATGGGGTAATTCTTCTACTCCTCTCTTCTCCAACTCTGGAGGAATCCACTAAGTATTGATCGAAGATATCTGAGTGGTAACAGTCCGGATACAAGTCTTGATCACACACACTGACTTGATCCTTTGGGACTCGATGCCGAGATGCCTTGGTCACGCAGTGGCTTCTCGTGCGACTCGGCTTCTTCACAGGCTAGCTGCCTTGCTACTACAACTCACTTGCTCAAGCTCTTTGGATTTGATCACGAAGCCCTCCAAAAACTCGAGACTTGGTTCGACCTTGAACCTTTCTACAATTCTCCTTGGAATGTAGACCCCTTTTCTTCAAAGGTTTCTTGAAATGTTCGTGATTCAGGTAGTCAAGGCTCTGTTTTCTCAGAGTCATTCCTCAGCCTTTTATAGTGATCTTTCAAAAATCAGCCCGTTGAAGAGATAGACTTATTTTTGAAAGTCACTTGTGGTCGTTGGCTTGTCTTGTTGCAGTCCTTGGAGTTGCCACATCCTCGTATGAATTGTTCTTCAGCTTTTCAGAGTTCTGACACGGTGTAGTGCTTCCCATTGGTTCATTCCCCTTGCACGCTTCTGGGACTGAGTACTTCGAGAAAGGTAGCATGGAGGTATTACTTGTTTAAGTAATTCTCTTGATTTCTGTGCAACGGATCTCTTTCAATTATCTCGACATGACGTGCATTTCCTTGCTTTCCCCAGGTGACTTAGAGTCGACTTTCAATCATTAGATGACTCTTCCTTCACTTCAACTTGAGACTTGGCTATCTTGAGTTGACTTGATCGATACTTTACTCACCGCATCTCACCAGCACCTTGATCGAGTTCCGTCTTCTCTTCTTTGCCATACTCACTGTCTTGCAATGAGTCTTCCTTCTAGTCTCGGTTGTCTTCTTGCATGTTTAGGCATAGGCGACTTAACTCACTTGACCAGCCCTATTTGTTACAATGCAGTTTACAACAAAAAATGGGGTGACAACTTCCTATTCTAAGTTTTACATGGCATTCATCAAAATCTAAACAATAAATTTCCCAACAAACACGTACCTCTCCGATTCAACCCGATACTGACCTTATTTTCGCCCAAACCTACTTCCGGTGCGGCCGTGCCGTACAACCCGGGGTGTCGCTGCTGTCGACGTCTATTTACAGAGGAAGAAAAAAAAAGAAATTGGGGGAGAAGAAAAGGAAGAGAGAGGGTGGGATGTTGCTATTGGCGTGAGTTAGATAGGTAGAAAAACAGAGGAAGAAATAAGGTAGAAGAGGTGAAAGATTGATTAAGGAAGAAAAAGAAAATGAAGGAAAAGAGGGAGGGATGATGTTGCTGGGAGTAGAAAAAAAAGGAAAGAAGAAAGAGAGATGGTGGGGATTGTTGGGTTTGACCGAAAAGGGAGATAGGAAAAAGTAGGAAGAAAATAGAAAGAAAAGGAAAAGAAAAAGAAAAAGAAAAAGAAAAAAAAAAAAGAAAATAGGAGAGAGAAGAGGAGAGTACGTATGGTAATTGGGAAAAAGGAGGAGGAGGAATTTTGGGGATGTGGTCCCCATATACTATTGACAGAATTACCCTTCAGTCCCAAACCAACCAAATTAGCCTCTAATTCCAATTTTTATTTTGATTCTAATCCAATCTTCAATTCTATTTTTTCTTCTATGCCCCTAAATTAGGATTTTAGATTATTATTTTTTTAGTTTAAGTTTAGAATATTAGAGGATTTTAACTAGTATTATTTTGTATTGATTAGGCGATTACTGAGCGAGGATTAGGTGTGCTTGCATCCGACACTTCTAGGCTCTACTTTATTTTCAAAGTTACGTTCAAGGTGGGGTTTGTTTTCTAAACTTTATTGTCCTTGTTAAATGCTTAGATTATTTTGCATGAATCTGTAGTACAGTTGCTTAGGCACTATTGAGCCAGGGTCTCAAGAGGTCCGGGGTCGATGTATCCCTCAGGTGGAACCCCTGCAGTGCAACTATTATCTATGTCTACGGTTTTTCAAAAGATCTATGCTATGTCTTATTGGATTGTATTTGCATGCCTATGTGAGATATATGTGTATTTAGCTTGGACAATTTATACTCCACTGTGCTGTGTCGCTCACCCCACATATAACAAACTTTCCAGGTGAAGGAGATGGCGCTGGCTAAGAGCGGTGGATATGACAAGGCCTAAAGATTTATTTACAAATGTTTAGTTTATTTAAAAAAAATGTCGAACTATTTACTTGTTTTAAGTTATTAGTTTTTATTTCCAGTTTATTTGAAATTGATATAATCAGACGTTGGTTAGAATTTTAATTATGAAATATTTTGCTTCCGCTACAATTGACTCAGTTTAATTTTATTTTTAAATTATCCATGTTCCTTTTCATCGTTAAAATTAGGAGTATGCTCGTTTATTTTATCAAAGAAATTCTAGGGCATTACAGGTGGTATCAAAGCGGGTCTACCTTTCTTTAGACTTGTAAAAAAACAATATTAGTGTAATTTTCATGTGTGTACTCTCATAATTGAATTAGAATTTTTTTTACGAAAAGAGTCTACGTATCCACCACCGCTATGCCATGCCAACTCCGAAGCCAAGGTACGATTTTTTTTAAAAGGATTTCGCTTTCTACTGCTAATGCCATCGCTATTGTTACTGCTATTGCCATTGCTACTGCTATTGTCAAATGCTATTGATAAATTGTTTTAATACCGTTGTAATAAATTTTACAATTCCTATTGCAAAGAGAAAAATGAAAGAAATATGCTAAGTTTTCTTGGATGCATAGCACGATAGAATGCCATTGAACTATTGAGATATTATGTTAATTTTGAACTTTATGGACAATAGAAAGAACTTAGAGGATTTAATTATTTTTATGCTCTATAGATGGCTCGTAGAAGGTATACAACAAGGAAGTCCAATATTGTTAGCATTAATAGGAGAGCAAGGATAGAGAGATATGAACAATACCAATGGGAACCTAACTATAATATTGGGGCGCATCTTAATGCAATGTTTGGATTATGGGTAGAGGCTAGATATGCCGGTCACTCGGTATCCGATCGACAAGGCATCCTTAGATTTATTAGTACCTTATCGTAGTTACCCCTGCGAAGAGCAAGAGAGATATACAATCAAATGGTAGAGGATGTCCAAGGAGTTCAGTCGCAGGTTAGCTATGAGAATTTCATTTCGGTTTTCCGACAGTGGTGGTTGGACCATGTACAACTTACAATGGATATTTCTGACTTCTGGCCCGAAGAGCTAGACATTCACGATGATGCCCCTCCACCTGATTCTAGTGATGATGAAGACCCAAGGAACTTAGACGATGTTTGAATTTTATATTTTCCTTTCATTAGTATTTTAGTTTATGTCTTTAATTTATCAAACTAGAAGTTGTTTCTTTAATCGTCGAATTCGATGTAAAAAAAAAATTTCAGATTAATGAATGATCATTTTTTTTTAAAATTGCCTTGAGTACTTGTTATCGTTTATGGTTTAACTTTTATATATATTGAGCTTAAAAATATTCCAATTGGAGATTGACTTAATTTTATATTCATGGTTATAGGATGAATCCTAGAGCCCCTAGAACCGGGATTGCCACAAATTCAACACTAGAAAATTTGGGAGACATAGTGGCGCGCCTAGCCATAGTCGTTGAGGGTCTAACTCAAGGGTTGCTTCAAACCAACAGAACCAGCCGGCTCCCACAAATAACACTTCACATATGGTGGAACAGTTTCGCCGGTATAGACCTCCGACTCTCATGGGGCAGGAAGAGCCGCACACTGTGGAAGAATGGATAGAAGAATTGGAGGGTATATTTGAATTGATCGAGTGCACTGACGCACAAAGGGTGTCATGTGCGATTTATCAACTCAAACAAGATGCGCGGCACTGGTGGGATTCACACCGACAAACCATCACTGACCAGCAACAAGTTGATATGCAATGGACTAGTTTCAAGGAATTAGTCATGCAATAGTTTTTCCCGCAGTCCTACAGAGATAAAAAGGAAAGAGAATTCCTAAACCTACAACAAGGGACAATGACGGTGCTCGAGTATGAGCGAAAGTTCAACCAGTTAGCGAGATATGCTATTCACTTAACAGACACAGACAATAAGAAGGCTAAGAGATTTGTGTCTGGTTTCCGCCCTGAGTTGGGTGGGGTAGTGAGCATACTGGGAAACGCATTATATTCTGTTGTTGTGGAAGGAGCTCGAACGGTTGCCTCCAATATGAGATTGGAAGGAGGTAGTAAAAAGGTTTTTGAGGCTCCCGAAAGGAAATGGGAGGGTCCTAACATTGGGAATTTTGTTAATAACAACAAACAACAAAAAGTCGGTGGTGCTCATAATCAGCAAGGTCAGCAGACGAGGCCACAATGTCAGAATTGCGGGAAATATCATCATGGTGAGTGCCTACTGGGAAAAGATGTTTGTTACCGATGCCATCAGCCAGGGCATCAGGGTTGGGACTGTAAGAAATATTCCAATCAGCGCAGAGAGGAACAGAGGCCCACGGAGGGAAACCCAGAATGTATGCCATGACCGAACAGGATGCACAAGAGGAGCCTGAGACAATGACAGGTATGTTACGAGTTTTTAATGTACCTGCTCTTGTACTTTTTGATACTGGTGCTACACATTCTTTCATATCTGCAAAATTCATTGAGGGATTAAATAATGTGATATGTGAGTCTGTGGAACCTTTGGGGGTTAGTATACCATCGGGTAAAACTATAGTGGCTGATCATAGAGTAAACGGGGTATAACTGAACATAGAGGGAAGAACTCTAGAAGCGAACCCATACGTTATAAAGATGAAGGACTTTGACGTAATCCTGGGAATGGATTGGTTAAGTCAAAATCGCACAAACATCCGATGTCACGAGAGGGAAATAGATTTCCATATGCCAAGAAAAGAGAAGTTCACATTCCATGGGACTAGGTCGGGTGTTTCGCGACGAGTTATATCAACAATGAAAGTCGTGAAGATGCTAAGGAAAGGAGAATGCCAAGCATTCTTGGTGAATGTAATGGCCACCCCGACTGAAGAGAGAACAATTGTTGATATCACGATCGGCCGAGAGTACCCTGATGTTTTTCCAGAGGATTTACCTGGAATGCCACCAGATCGATAAGTGGAGTTCACGATTAATCTGGTACCGGGAGCAACACTAACGTCAAAGGCACCTTACAGAATGTCACCTAAGGAGTTGCAATAACTAAAGGTGCAATTACAAGAATTGCTGGATAAAGGTTACGTGAGACCGAGCGTGTCTCCTTGGGAAGCTCCAGTATTGTTCGTTAAGAAGAAAGACGTACGATGAGGATGTGTATCAACTATCGAGAGTTGAACAATCTCACAATCAAGAATAAATACCCCTTACCCCGCATTGAGGATCTGTTTGATTAATTAAGAGGACCTGGAGTTTTCTCGAAGATTGATCTGAGATCTGGGTATCATCAGCTGAAGATCAAAGAAGCGGATATACCCAAAACAGTGTTTAGGACCAGTTATGGACATTACGAGTTTACTGTGATGCCATTTGGGTTAAGCAACACAACAGCGGTCTTTATGGACTTGATGAATAGAGTGTTTCATCTTTACTTAGATCAATTTGCCATTGTGTTCATCGATGATATCTTGATCTATTCAAAGGATAAACGACAGCACGAAGAGCATTTGAGAATTGTGCTTGAGACACTTCGCAAAGAGAAACTATATGCAAAGTTCAAGAAGTGTGAGTTTTGGCTGGAACGAGTGGTGTTCTTGGGTCATGTAGTCACCGCCCGAGGTGTTGAAGTGCACCCAACCAAAGTTGAGGCCATAAATGAATGGAAAGCGCCATCGACCGTAAGTGAGGTACGCAGTTTCTTAGGACTTGCTGGATATTATAGACAGTTCATTAAGGGTTTTGCCAAGATTGCTGGACCAATGACCCGGCTGATGAGAAAGGGAGAGAAATTCCAGTGGACTGAGAAATGCGAAACCAGTTTCCAAGAGTTGAAACAGAGATTGGTTACCGCACCAGTTTTGACAATACCTAATGGATCAGAAGGATTCATTATTTATAGTGATGCATCAAAACAAGGTCTCAGATGTGTACTCATGCAACAGGGGAAGGTGATAGCTTATGCCTCGAGACAATTGAAGCAGCATGAGCTTAACTATCCCACACATGACTTGGAGTTAGCAGTCGTAGTACATGCTCTGAAGATATGGCGTCATTACCTATACGGAGGAAAATGTGATATCTATACGGATCACAAGAGTCTCAAGTATTTCTTCACGCAAAAAGAATTGAACATGAGACAACGAAGATGGTTGGAGTTAGTCAAAGATTATAACTGTACTATCCACTATCATCCAGGCAAAGCCAACGTGGTTGGTGATGCCTTGAGTCGGAAGAACAGTGGTAAACTGACGAGCATGATCACGGAGCAAGAGCAGTTGATCAAGGATTTCGTCAACATGAGAATCGATGTGGTAGTACCCCCAACTAACACCAAGGCTATCATATCTGCTATGGTGGCAGAGCCGACTTTGAGAAATCGGATCAAGGAGGCACAAAGGAAGGATAAATTTTTGTGCAAAATGAGGGAGCGAGCTTTAGCTGGAAACATTAGAGGTTTCGTTGAAGCACCGGACGTCACACTTACTTATGAAGGGAGAGTCTCTATACCAAAGGACGAGAACCTAAGAAGGGAAATCTTAGAAGAATCTCATTGTACATCCTACACGGTACATCCGGGAGGTACGAAGATGTATCGTGACTTAAGAAATACTTTATGGTGGAGAAACATGTAGGGCTCTATTGCATCGTTCGTGGGGAGGTGTTTGACTTGTCAACAAATCGAAGCCGAACACCAACGACCATCGGGGTTGCTACAACCACTTGAGGACCCAGAGTGGAAGGGGAAGCATGTTAGAATGGATTTTGTGACTAGTTTACCGAGGTCGAACAGAGGGAACGAAGCTGCATGGGTTATCGTGGATAGATTGACGAACACTGCACACTTTTTGCCGGTTAAGATAACTTTCAGCATGGAACAGTTAGCTCAATTATACATTGAGGAGATCGTGAGACTACACGGGGTGTCGGTTTCGATTGTGTCTGATAGAGACACAAGGTCTACTTCAAATTTTTGGAAGGGATTGCAAAGAGGAATAGGGAGGAGATTACATTTCAGTACGTCGTTTCATCACCAAACATATGGACAATCCGAGAGGACGATACAAACGCTGGAGGACATGCTCAGAACTTGCATGTTGGATTTCGGAGGAGGTTGGGAACGACACTTACCACTAATTGAATTTGCTTATAATAACGGTTATCAATCAACTATTGGGATGACACCATACGAGGCATTATACGGGAGGAAGTGTAGATCGCCAATTCACTAGGATGAAGTTGGAGAGAAGAAAGTTTTGGGTCTGGATATTGTCAAAAGAACAGTTGAAGCCGTAGAGAAAATAGGAGAAAAAATCAAGGTGGCGCAGGATCGACAAAAGTCTTATGCCGATACAAAAAGGAAAGAGTTACAATTTGTTGTGGGCGTACTAGATCGAAAGGTGCACAAGTTAAGAAATCGAGACGTTGAGTTAATTAAAGTGCAATGGAGTGGACATAGCCAAGAAGAGGCTACTTGGGAATGTAAGGAGGATATTTTAGCATCACATCCAGAGGTTCAATCTTTGTTAGGTACGTTTAATTTCGAGGACAAAATTATTTTTAAGGGGGATAGTATGTAATACCCGGAATTTATTTTGGGCGTTTATTAAGAATTGTAAATTTTAGATTTTTTTAGTTAGTTTATTTTTTTATTTAGTGCCTAATTATTATTATTTTTAATTCAAGCCCAATCATTCAAATCCAATGTCCAATTGTCCAGGCCCAAATTTAAACAATCCCATTTAATGTGAACCCTACCATTGTAGCCCATTAATAAGTCCAACTCCAATAATATTCTAGAATATCAAGATACATGTAAATTTCAAATTTCCAAATATATCAAATCTTGTTGTATCCTTTACGAAATTCTTTGGAATCCTATGAGATTAAGACTCTTAACCCTAATCAATCCTATAAATACAATCCCCTCTTCATAATCTTTTTTTTTACGTGATCTCATTCCAGCAATAGGTAATCTTTTTAATTTATTCTGCAATAATACACGTTTTTTTTTCCTGCCCATCTAAATCAACCCAGCAACATCAATTTTCAATCATCCCCATTCACAAGCAAATAATTGAATCTCTCTGCCAAGATAAAATTCAACCAAATACCAGGAATTTGTTTTTCAAACCGTCCGAGCGACATCCGTAAATTGCTACTCTCACGCCGTCGCCGGATAACCAAGCACCGATACCCATCGAAAACCCAAACCCAATCTAGCCTCGATTTTATTGCCGGAAAAATTCCGAACCCACGAACCAGCCCAAAACCAACACGTACCTCTCTGATTCAACCAGATACTAACCTTATTTTCGCCCAGAACCGCTTCAGTGCGTAGTGCCATGCCGCAATGGGGCCGCTTGCTTGTCGATGTCTATTTATAGAGGAAGAAAAAAAAAAAGAAATTGGGGGAGAAGAAGAGGGCGTTGATGATATGAAGAAGAAACAAAAAAAAGGAAGAGAGATGGTGGGATGTTGCTATAGGCGTGAGTTAGATAGGTAGAAAAATCGAGGAAGAAATAAGGTAGAAGAGGTGAAAGATTGATTAAGGAAGAAAAAGAAAATGAAGGAAAAGAGGGAGGGATGATGTTGCTGGGAGTAGAAAAAAAAAGGAAGAAGAAAGAGAGATGATGGGGATTGCTGGGTTCGACCGAAAAGGGAGATAGGAAAAAGTAGGAAGAAAATAGAAAGAAAAAGAAAAAGAAAAAAAAATAAAATAAGAGACAGAAGAGGAGAGTACGTATGGGAATTGGGAAAAAGGGGGAGGAGGAATTTTGGGGATGTGGTCCCCATACACTATTGACAGAATTACCCTTCAGTCCCAAACCAACCAAATTAGCCTTTAATTCCAATTTTTATTTTGATTCTAACCCAATCTTCAATTCTATTTTTTCTATTATGCCCCTAAATTAGGATTTTTAGATTATTATTTTTTTAGTTTAAGGTTAGAATATTCGAGGATTTTAACCAGTATTATTTTCTATTAATCAGGCGATTTACTGAGCGAGGATTAGGCATGCTTGTATCCGACACTTCTAGGCTCTACTTTATTTTCAAAGCTACGTTTAAGGTGGGGTTTGTTTTCTAAACTTTATTGTCCTTTGTTAAATGCTTAGATTATTTTGCATGAATGTGTAGTACAGTTGCTTAGGCACTATTGAGCCAGGGACTCAAGAGGTCCGCGGTCGATGTATCCCTATTGTCTATGTCTACGGTTTTTCAAAAGATCTATGCTATGTCCTATTGGATTGTATTTGCATGCCTATGTGAGATATCTGTGTATTTAGTTTGGACAATTTATACTCCACTGAGCTGTGTTGCTCACCCCACATATAACAAACTTTTCAGGTGAAGGAGATGGCGCTGGCTAAGAGCGGTGGATATGACAAGGCCTAAAGATTTATTTACAAATGTTTAGTTTATTTAAAAAAATGTCGAACTTGTTTGATAAATGGTTTTATCATGATTTGGATGATTTTGTTTTTATACCAAAACAATGTTTTTTTAAAGGTTGTCCAAATACTCCTAAATGATTTAAAATGGTTTTAATATTTTTCGGAGTATTTCTTCAAGTTTATTTTCGACAATATTGGACAACACATTTAAAGATTTTGTGTCAATGGGTTTTTACATTGAAACTATGTTTCTAAATGTTGTCCTAATACTCCCGATCGATCTAAAATGTTTTTACTATTTTTCGGAGTATTTCTTGAAGTTTATATTGGACAATACTTTTGATGATTTTGTGTTAATGTGTTCTTACATCAAAACAATATTTCTAATGTTGTCCAAAATACTCCCGACCGGTTTAAAATACTTTTACTAATTTTTCGGAGTATTTCTTGAGGTTTATTTTTGACAAAAATCGGACAACATTTCATTTCGGAGGTCGACCGGTTGACCAAGAAGGCGACCGGTACCTAGTAATGAGTTTCTTGAAACATAACTCACGGGACTCTCAAAAATGGTCAGGGGGACCGGTCCACCTAGAGGCGACGTCGCACCCTGAAGCGACCGTCGACCACCCCTGGGTGGTCTCCCGTTGTAATTTTGCTGCGTTCTTTTCAAATCTTATTTACTGCGCGACGAAATGATCGCCCAATGTTTGACAAAAAATTCTAATCATTGTGCAAAGAGACAACTTTTTCCTAAATTGTGGGATTGATTTCTAACAGCTATAATCTTGATTTTAATTGCAATTTTTTTTGTAGATATCAGATTCCAAGAGGAGCCTATCAAGTATCAATCATCTTCTATAAATAGAGGAAGATTTGAAGCACAACAATATGAGAGAACAACACAACACAACAAGAAATACTCAAGCAAACACTGGGTCTAATATTGTCATTATTCTTGTTGTAATTTGCCTAGCTTATCACTTTCACATTCTTGAGGTCTCGGCTATTCTTGATTACATTTGCACTCAATTGTATAATTCATTATCGAGTTGTAATCTTGAACTTTTGGGTTATCATTCAACACAAGATATCCTTTGTAGGTCCCAAGGGGTGTGAGTGTAAGGTTTAGAAGGGGGGGGGTTGAATAAACCTTACCAACTTTTCGATTTAGTCCTTTTAAAATGTTCAGAGTTAATACTTCACAGTTGAGTCCTTGATGGACAACTAAGTTAGTTAATCAAGAGTTAGTCACTCAGCGGACTCGGCGAGCCGTTGATAGAATAACTCAGCTGTTTTGACTAAAGACTTAACTCGACTGTGATATGTTTTCAGCGGAAGACTTAACACCCTTGAATTTGGTTAAGATTGTTTTAATACTAGGTTTTAGCACTTGGTTGATTATCAATTGGATAGAAAATTAATCAACATATATAAAAGTAATATGCAGAAATTAAAGTGCTGAAATGTAAATGACACAATAAGTTTTTATAGAGGTTCGAAGATGGGGTAATTCTTCTACTCCTCTCTTCTCCAACTCCTGGAGAAATCCACTAAGTATTGATCAATATACAGAGTGGTTAACGGTCCCGAATACAAGTCCCGATCACACAAATGACTTGATCCTTTGGGATTGATGCGGAGATGCCTTTGTCACACACCGGCTTCTCGTGCGACTCGGAGTTCTTCACAGGGCAGCATTGCCTTGTACTACAGCCCCACTTGCTCAAGCTTCTTGGATTTGATCACGAAGCCCTTCAAAAACTTGAGACCGGTTCGACCTTGAACCTTCCTACAATCCTCCGTGGAATGTAAACCCCTTGATTCTTCAAATGTTTCCTCTTCAACTGATAGAAGTTGTCTTTCCTTCACAGGTGAGTGTTGGATTGATTTCCTTCGTAATGTAGGCTTGAGGATTGATCTTGAATAACTTGAGAATACATTTGGTTATAGTTCGAATGTTAGCTTGAATGTTCGTGGTTCGGTAACCTTCTCTCGAGTGATTCCTCGGACTTTTATAGTGATCTTTCAAAAGTTTGTCCGTTGAAGAGATAGGCTTATTTTTAAAAGACACTTGTGGTCGTTGGCTTGTCTTGTTGCTTGATCCTCGGAATTGACATTTCCTTGTATGAATGATTCTTCAAATTTTTGAGTTCGACACAGTGCGATGCTTCCCATTGGTTTATTCCTTTTGCACGCTTCTAGATGAGCACTTTAAGAAAGGCGTATGGAGGTATTACCTGTTTAAGTAATTCTCTTGACTTACGTACAACGGATCTCTTTCGATTATCTCGTATTGACTGCATTTTCTTAACTTCCCGATTGACTTGAGTCGACTTCCAATCATTGGATGACTCTTCTGTCATTTCAACTTGAGACTTGTCTTGAGTTGTCTTGGTGATACTTCACCCACCGTATCTCAACCGCACCTTGATCGAGTTCTTGTCTTCTCTTCTTGCATGTTCGAGGCATAGGCGACTTGACTCATTTCGACCCAAATTTATCTATTACAATGTAATTTACAAAGAAAAATGGGGTGCCAACTTTCTATTCTAAGTTTTACATGGCATTCATCAAAATCTAAAAATTAATTTCCCAACAATTTCTCCCTTTTTGATGATGCCAAAACTTAAAACATTCATACAATAAAGTAACAACAAAGATACGTCTGAGACAATGCAGAATCACAGAATGTATGCGTAGAATCAATCTTTTATTGATAATAACATTCTTGTTCTTTACACCGTGTTTACATAGTGTATCGAGCATAAACAGAATTTAAAGTAACTATCTTTGTTCTATATCTACACAAGTATAGAAATTGAACGATTTTATTTGATGTACGAAGACTTACATAAAAATGTATTTACATAGTAAAATACATGAAGGGGTGGACAACAACACTTCATCTCCTTCGCTGCCTCCTTCTTTCATCTTCTTCAACTCTGTCATCTTCTGACCTTTTTCTCTTTTTCTCATCTTCAGCCACCTTCTTTTTCTCATACACCTTTCTCTACGGGACTTCATCTCTTCTCTCATCCTTCTTGTCTTTCCTCCCATAGTTGAGTTTGTCTTTTATTTTCCTCTTCAATTCTCTTCACATACTCGGCATTGTTCTTAGCCACTTGCGGGTTGGCTACTTCGTCAAATCCGGCCCAATAGATCCCTCATTTCTTGCCTGGATCTATGTACTCAATGTTTTTGGCGAGATCTATGTCTCGAAACCTCTTCCTCCACCCCTTCTTCTTCCTCCGCCTCTCCTGGGCGTGTAATGTCTTGGGGCCTTCTTTTTCCCAAATGAGTGACTAGCGAGTGACCAGCAGAGTATTTGCCATTAGTCTGCCTTTGTCGGCTTCTTCACATAGTTTGAGACCTTTTTCCCGACAAATCCCAGGCTTGAGCGATGGACATATTTGCGAAGTAACCTTAAGATGCGGCGTCTTGAATTCATCAACGAGATCTTGGCTCGATTCGGCATCTGAAATGGCATAGGTGTCTCTGTCTGTTGGAATGCCTCCATGTTGTTTCAGAATGTTCATAACTCTGGCATCCAGGTTTCCTTCCACTTCCTTCATCCATGCTTCAACTGGGAGTTTGCTGATGATATCAGCTGTGACAAGACCTTGTTGTGGGGTTTTAGCAATCATCAAGGTCACATCTTTTGAACCTTCCCCCTCAACATATTTTCCTTCCTTCTCTCCTCTCACTTCCTCAGCTGTCTTTCCCTTCACAGCTGCGTCCTCCTTTTCAGCTTTAGTTCCCTTCAGCGCTTTTAGGTATTCCTCTTCCCCATTTTTGGCATCATCAAAGGAGAGATGAACCCCTGGAAACAAGCTAGCAAGCATGAAGTCTAAGCGGTGATAGTGAGTTACGAATCTGCTGCGGAGTATCTTTGCAGGAATTCGAGCGGGTGGCGTTGGATTCAGCTGCTACCAACTTCATCTCAGAGCCATGAGAAGGCTGAACTTTCGATCCATGTTTTCCTCTACGCGCAGGAGCTCTTTCTTATTATAATCACACAGCAACCGTATCTATGTGGTGTGAGATTCATGCATTTGTTCGATGTGCTCTTGCATTCTTGTCTTTGCATCAGCATTCTCAGCCGCCAGACTAGCAATTTGTTGAACAATGTCCTGAAATATCGAGCTTGTTCCACGCGCATTGTCTGCTGTTGTTGCCACCATTCCCGGATCCTGACAATTATGCCTCACAGATCAGCAGTAAGGTTTGCATCTCTGTTATCCAACCTTATGTCCAGTGAGGCCCAAAGGCTCTCTCCATCTTTTCAATCTCTCGCAAATATGGCTTTGAAAACTTCCCCGAACCTCACTTATTACATGTCTCGGTGGCGGCCAACAACGTCAAAGTCATAGTCTCTTTGGAACAATGGTGTCTGTAGGAATAACAGGATCAGGTTTATGGAAGCGCTCTCGATCTCTAGCTGATTCTTCAAAAGGATCATCATGGGAAACTGGAATCTGCTCAATGACAACTTGTGCTCATGAAGTCTCCGGTGGAGTCGATCCTACTGCAGCTTGGGGAGCCTGCGCAATTCACTCTGTTTGGTTGTGGTCATTGTGAACTTGACCCGACTTTTGCCGAGCCTCAACCTGTCTTAACAGCTTCTTCGGTCTCAAATGGTTTTCCACATGAGTTGACTGATCCTCGGCCATATCAGAAGCGTCATCGGACGATGATGAGATTTCCATGGGTGGCTCATCATCAAAGTTAAATATTTGGCGAGTAGTCTTAAGGACGGACTTGCTCATGGTTTGAATAACATCCTCGGCTGAGTCTTTTGGATCGGCAATAGGGGTCGACTCAGCTTCATCTTCACCTTCGGATCCTAGAATGGTTACATCAGGATTATCCTAGGAATCGTGAAGAGCACTTATCTCCTTTTCAGATGGGTCGATGATAGCAGGAGGGATGTTCTGTGCTTCAGTTTCTTTACCTCGGGAAGTCTCAACCTCCCATTGGCCTTCATTACCTCCTGCGGTCTCAAGCTGCAGCGAGGCACTGGGATCCCTTCGGCGGTGTGTCATGTCTTGTCTTGGGGTCTTTCGAGTGGCATCCACTGGAGTCTCAACTCCATGGATTTCACTTTCATTGCCTGTGAGTGTTAACTCCCGGGCGATTCCTTCTTGTGCCTCAACCGCATCGCCACGTCATTGGCTGCAGAGCGATTGGCACTTCAGTGAGACGATCATAATCGTGCGAGCCTCGTTAGTGATAACTTGATGTGTATTCGATTGTTGTTCCTTCTCCACTTCGCCTCCGAGATTCATTGTGGAGTCACCGCAGATCCTCGACCTTCTTCGTAGTGGAGGGGAGTTTCCCCTCGGTGGCACACCGGTGAGTGACTTGGAATGGGGTCACTCGTCTCCGGACTTGCGGCTATTTCCTTTGAGTATTCAGCCGTTGGGGTTGGTAAGACACCTTCATTAGGGGTTGCTTGGTCCCCACAATCCCGCCTTCGCCATTTCCCTTAACACCTTCCTCCGAATGAGTGGGAAGTTGTGGCAGCGACAACAGTGGCAATATGATGAACCACTCCCATAGGATCAATCTCCAGCTGTGATGTGGAGGACTCCCCTGGTCCCTCCATCATCCTTCGCTCATGTAGGATTCTGGATTCTTGCATTGCTTGCCGCTGCGATTGCAACTCTTCTCGTAGCGGAGTAGGGTCCCGATCCTCATCACTGTCTGAAAGGACGTCAAGGTGAGGATGTGTGTGATCGGTGGTGCCAGTGAGAGAGCAGATGCTGGCCTTCTCACGTGCTTCTGCGTCCTCAGCTGCTCTAGCCCATTCGTTTTCTTTCCGAATCTGTAGTATATTGATACAATTATCCTCGTCAAGGGCTTGCAAAGACTATGTCAACCTCAAGAAACTTGAAGAGTTCTTCTTCTTCAAAGAATGAACTCGTCTTTCAAACCGCACTGGATAGGCTCGACTTCCGGTTTCTCCACTCTGAGACGATTTTGGATGTCGGATACAATAGAGAGTACATGATTACATCGTCTTCATCATTCTCTCGGCTCGTTTCCGAGGGATTAAGGGTAGCGACTTTCTTTACAAGCCGACATCCTCGCAGCCTCTGTTACGGGAGGAGACACAACCTTGTCAATAGGTGATTCGGTTGTCTCGATCGTTCCTTGTTCCTCGGTTGTTCTCTCTGGTTTTGGGTCTTTGAGTTGCCTCTGGCGATCGGCCTCAGCAGACTTGGCGTTCATCAATAACTTCCGAGACTCTACTTCTCCAGCGATCTCGGGTATCTTTTCAAAGAGTGGTAGACTCACTGTCTTCTCAAGCTCGAGAGAGCTTGGAAATTCTTCTTCTTCTTTTAGTTTTCACCGAGAGGACATCTCGGTTCCACTTCCTCGATTCATTGAAGGTAAATGCCTTCGATTGTCTTAGAGCGATTGCCTTCCTTGTTGTGGCGATCCTCTTCTACTTGATCACCGGAGAAGGGATTAATGGTTCCTTCTCCATGCGGCTGCGAAGGGGAGACACGAGCTGCGGGGGTGACTCTCGGCTACGAGGCGAGTGCGATTTCTTTTTCCTTCTTTGCTGCAGGGCAACAAATGCTTGATCTTCTTAGGAGGATGAGACAGGTTGTATCTTCGAGGTCACCGATTCCCCTCACTCACTATCGACCCTCTTAGCATAAGCTCTCTTACGTGTCTTGGAGAGGTTTGATCGAAACATCCTCTTGTTTACATGGAAAGCCTTTCCATGTCGAAGAGGACTCCTTTTACTTCCATCATTCGCCAATCAAACCTCCAAATGTACCATCCTCCTTGAAGGATTTATTTCCAACGATTCGGCGAGTCTCGCGTATACGAACTCGGCCATTCACCTTTTTTTTCTTCAATGATCGCAGCCATCACGATCAACTTAGCTTTGGACAAGCGGTCAAAGCTTCCAAATTTGATGTCCATGCATTTGGCAACGATGTCCAACAATTTGTGGTAGTCCTCTTTCGGCAGACTTCTTATTAGTCAGATAGACCACTTCGCGAAGAGATAATCGGACTTGGCTACTTCCTTCCAAGCAGCCAGGTCAACATCGCCTTCATAAATCTCTCGCACTCCTTCCGCCGGCAACAATAAATGTGTTGCGGATCCTTGGCGATAATGGTGAACTCTTTTCTGTGAACAGAGGACTTAATGCCCTCATCGTGAACTTCAGCATTCACGTAGAACT
Organism: Rehmannia glutinosa; assembly: GCA_016081115.2. NCBI lineage: Eukaryota > Viridiplantae > Streptophyta > Magnoliopsida > Lamiales > Orobanchaceae > Rehmannia > Rehmannia glutinosa. The sequence continues at coordinate 59,857,049 of CM071937.1, read as the reverse complement.
TTGCGACCTCTTTCACATAGGTCATTGGGAACTCCATCGTCAAAAATGGTTTTAATCCAAATTTTTCTAGCTTCTGTGCTATCTTCTTCACAAGGGTGTTGTCGGACCCCTGTTTAACCATACCGTCGAAATCCACAGTAGAACCAGTGTCGATTTGTTTTCCCAACTTGACGAAATCATGAGTAGATCCCATTTCTAGATGTTTTACCGAACGAAACTTAGAAAATGAACTTGAGGATTTGTAGGGTTTTGAGAGAAAATTTTTTTCTTTTGCCTTTGAGAGAGTTGAACAGTTTTGGTAAAGTGAGAGAGAATCGGACGAAATGGTTTAAGTATGGGTCATGAAAGGACGTGCGGGTGGTTTTTGAAATTTTGATCAAAATCAACGGCTTAGATTTTGCACGCCGATTAACCTTTAATCTCTCGTATTTAATTCGACAGCATTTATATCCAATCATAAGCTTTGTGTGCAGCTTTTACTGTACACGTCATAATTATGCTGACGTCATACAAAAGAAAATTCCCGCTTAGTAAAAACGACTGCGTTTTTGTCACTTTGCTCACAAATGACTCATCTTATTCCTTAGCTGATTTAACTCTTCTTTCTTTGCACATAAATACTCAGCTGTCAGCTAACTCGATGCAGCTGATTCTCCGATACGGCTGATTCACTTAGCTGATTTAAGAGTTCAGTTCTTTTTCAGCTTTTCGTGTTTCATCTTTTGTCTTTGAGTCTTCAAATCTTGATTCACATAATGGTTTTGTGAATATGTTAGCTAATTGCTTATCAGTTGAGATATATTCCAAGGTGATGTCCTTTTTTTCAACATGATCTCTTATGAAGTGATATCTGACATCAATGTGCTTTGTTCTTGAATGCAACACAGGATTTTGAGTTATTGCAATTGCACTTGTGTTATCACACATAATTGGAATTTCCTATTCCTCAATCTCATAGTCTCTCAGCTGCTGTCTCATCCATAAGACTTGGGCACAACAGACTTCCCACGCCTATGTATTCACTTTGTGGAGGTAGCTATTGAATTTTGCTTCTTGCTAAACCAGAAATTAGCTTTATTTCCAAGCATTTGACATGTGCACGAGGTACTCTTCCTGTCAACTCTACAACCAAAGATAGTCGGTCCGAATAGCCAATTAGCTTGAATCCACCTTCCTTTGGATACCATAAGCCAACTTCTTGGCTTCCTTTCAAATATCTCAAGATTCTCTTGGTTGCGATCATGTGGCTTTCTTTTGGGGCGATTGAAATCTTGCACATACACCTACAACAAAGGTGATGTCCGGCACGCTTCTTTGTGAGATAGAGCAATGATCCAATAAGTGCTCAGTGCTCCGGTTTGATCTACGAGCTTGCCATCCGCATCCATGTCCATTTTGATGATGTATTCATTGGTATTTTCACGTAAGACTTCTCTTCCATACCAAATTTCTTCATTAAATCTCTGGTGTATTTTGTCGACTTATGAAGGTTCCATCCTTCAATTTGTTTCACTTGGAGTCCAAGGAAGAATGTCGGCTCTCCCATCATGCTCATTTCGAATTTGCTTTGCATGAGATTTGAGAATTTATCACACACTCTTTGTTTGTGGATCCAAAGATGATGTCATCCACATATATTTGAACAAGCGATATACTCTTCCCATCTTGAATTCTCAAGAGCGTTCTATCCACTTTGCCTTTTGTGAATCCGTTCTCGATTAGGAATTGTGATAATGTATCATACCATGCTCACGGTGCTGTTTCAATCCATATAAAGCCTTTTTGAGTTTGTATACCTTATCTCCTAGAGTCTTCTGCTCAAATCCTGGAGGTTGTTCAACATATACTTCTTCTTCTAATAACCCATTAAGGAATGCACTCTTTACATCCATTTGATATACAATAAAGTTCTTGTGAGCTGCATAGGCAAGAAACATTCTTATTGCTTCCAATCTTGCCACAGGAGAAAAAGTTTCATCAAAATCTATTCATTCTTCTTGGCAATACCCTTTGGCTACCAATCTTGCTTTGTTTCTCACCACAGAACCTTCCTCATTCATCTTGTTTCTGAACACCCATTTAGTGCCAATAACATTTTGATGGGTAGGTCTTTGAACCAATTCCCACACTTTATTCCTCTCAAACTGATTTAGCTCTTCTTGCATGGCTTGAATCCAATGTGTGTCATCCAATGCTTGTGACACATCTTTTGGCTCTATTTGTGAGATGAAGCAAGTGAACATTGCTTCTTGTTGAGTTCTTGATCTACTTTTCACTCCTTCTCTTACATCTCCAATGATTAGTTCTGGTGGATGGTCTCTCAGCCATCTTACATCAGGTTGAAGTAAGTTAGCCGGATTGATCGTCCTGGCGGTACCGTGTTATTTTGATCAGCTCTCATCATCATTTAGGCTGCATTTTCCACCGTCTTTGAGACTCAAACTATCTCATCTTCATCTGGGATTTATAATTCCGCTTGACTTCAACATAGGGACTCTTACTCGCATGGTTGGTTGATTGACTTATCACCGACTTGACTCTTCAATGTCTTCTCCATTTACGTTGGTTCATCAAACACTACATGGATGGATTCTTCCGTAACCATTGTCCTCTTGTTTAGCACTCTGTAGGCTTTGCTTTCAAAGTATCCTAAGAAGATACCTTCATCAACTTTAATATCAAAAGCCTTTAAATTATTTTTGCCATTGTTATGGATGAAGCATTTGCATCCAAATATTCTCAAATATGCAACATTTGGCTTTCTCCTGTCCTAAATCTCATAGGAGTCTTTGTCACCGTCTGTTTATCATGCATCTATTTTGAGTATAGCATCTTTGTGTTTATTGCTTGACCCAAAATCTTTTAGCGATCATGCTTGGCTAACATGGTCCTTTGCTTCTTTGAGAGTTCTATTCCTTCTTTCTGCAACTCCATTTTGTTGTGGAGTCCTTCTTTGCAGAGATAATTCATGACTAATTCCATTTTCAATACAAGATCTTGAGTTATTATACCATTGACAAACTCGGTTCCTCTGATCTTATTTTGATAATGGTTTGACTCTTCTCATTTTGTATTCTCTTCATCAGCTGTGGTAGTTTCTGCAGAGTTTCTTTCTTCTTACACATGAATATTGTCCACGTATATCTTGAGTAGTCATCTACTACCACCAAGGTGTATTTCTTCCCACTTATGCTGGCTGGTTCAACTGGACCAAATAGATCCATATGTAGGAGGTGCAATATTCTTGTTGAAGATGGACATGTCTTTTCTTTGAATGATGATTTGATTTGTTTTCCCTTATGACATGCATCACATATACTTTCCTTCTTGTATACTAAGTCTGGAAGTCCTTCCACAAGATTACTTCTTGCAAGTTTGTTAACCAAGGCCAGTTTGCTTGTGATTGTGCTTTGGAATAAATGTGTGTGCATCATTTGGAGTTTTGGATTTTAGAGATACTTCATTGCTTGAAGATCCCTTTTCCAAAATCATTTTTGGAACTTGACGTAGCATAAAGGAATTAAATCATAAGCCTGTCTTGTCTCCACATTCTCTTTGACTCATAATAAGATCATCCAATGATTTGGATGCCTTGGTGAATGAGGGTAACACATTTTTGAGGTCATTCTCCCTCTTTTCTATAGCAGCTATATCTGCTATTAACTTAGCATTTTCAGCCTTTAGACTTTTATTCTCATCAGCTATTTGACTTAGAGTACTCAGCTCCTTAGTCAGCTGTGAGTTTTGGCGCTTAAGTAGGTTGTTTTCCTCATTCAGTAGTGTGTGTGAGGATTTAATGTGTTCAAAATCTTTCATCATTTGCGTAATGAATCATAAAGATTAGTGGGTGATGAAGTGTGTGTGTCACAATAACTATCACTATTATCTGAGTGTGATGAGTTAAAGTGTACCTCATCTTATTGGTCAGGTTGGTTTTGTTCTTTAGCCATTAGACGGATCAAGGCTTCTTCTTCGAGTCACTTGAGTAGTCACTTCACTACTCTCCCGAGTCTGTGTGTCTTTTGACTTGATCAGTGTCAGCAGATCTCTGCGGCCAAAGATTGCCTTTCTCTTTTCCTGTCTTCTTTCCCTGAAGACTTTTCTTTCCTCTTCATTCATGTATTTGTTGACTACAGGATATGGGAATTTAATGGCATAGTGACCGGGTTGCCTGCAGTTCCAGCATAGATTTTTAACTTTTTGATCAGTTCTTTCCATCCTTGGATTGTCTGCTCTTTGATATTCAACTTTTTGATGCTCTGGTCTCTTGGGTGGTCTATCTTCCCTTGACTTGGAGGAAACTGAATGTTTTCTGGAGGATTCACCTTTGCTTCTTTTGTAATTCTTATTGAGGAACTTGTTGAAACTTTTAACCATCAGCGCAATTTCCTCTTGGTCAATGACTTCTTTGACCTCAGCTCTCTTGCCATCCTTAACAATTAGAGCAGCTGTTTTGGGCACAGCTGTTTCCTCTTGGTCTTTTCTTCTCAGCTCAAATTCGTAGGATTTGAGATATGAGAATAGCTCATGGTTGGATGTCTTTGATAGGTCCATGGAATGTCTCATGGCCATGACTTTCATATCCCATTCAGTTGGGAGACTTCTTAGAATCTTCATACACATTTCCTTCTATGTATATTCTTTTCCAAGTGTAGACAGTTCATTGGTAATTTCGGTGAACCGAGCATCCAGCTGATCCAAGGTTTCTCCTGCAAGCATCTTAAAGTTTTCAAATTTTTGTACAACAACAAATAGTTTATTTTCTTTGATTTGCTCTGAGCCTTCGCAAATCAAGGTTAGCTTATCCCAGATATCTTTTGCCGTTTTGCATGATTTGACTTTGTTGAACATGGCTTTGTCCAAAGTTTTGTAAAGAATGTCCTTGGCCACATTGTCCAAGTTATTTCTTTTCCAGTCATCATTTGTCCATTCAGCTCTTGGTTTTTCAACCATCGCTGGTCTGGGAGCAGCATCCTCTTCTCCTTCAGCCGCAGCAGCTCTTCTTGCAGCTGTGTTTACTTTTAAGATTTGGAGTGGCCCATCTTCTATCACTATCCACATCTCATCGTGTAATCTTTGATAGATGAGCACATACGAATTTTCCAATAATCAAATTCTTCAATTGTGAACATAGGGATGCGTGTCAAATTTGCTTCCATGATAATCACTTTCTTTGAATAAAAAAGTTTTGAAAGATTAAGTACTAAAACAAGCTTTGAAAAATTTGGAGATCTAGTTCAAGAACTGGTCATGGAAGGCTCAATGAACCAACCGCTCACGATACCACTTGTAGGTCCCAAGGGGTGTGAGTGTAAGGTTTAGAAGGGGGTTGAATAAACCTTACCAACTTTTCGATTTAGTCCTTTTAAAATGTTCGAGTTAATACTTCTTCACAAGAGTCCTTGATGGACATCTAAGTTAGTTAATCAGAGTTAGTCACTCAACGACTCGCCCGAGCCGTTGATAGAATAACTCAAAATTGTTTTGACTAAAGACTTAACTCAACCGTGATATGTTTTCAATGAAGACTTAACACCCTTGAATTTGTTTAAGTTTGTTTTAATACTAGGTTTTAGCACTTGGTTGATTATCAATTGGATAGCAAATTAATCAGCAGATATAAAAGTAATATGCAGAAATTAAAGTGTTGAAATGTAAATGACACAATAAGTTTTTATAGAGGTTCGAAGATAGGGTAATTCTTCTACTCCTCTCTTCTCCAACTCCTAGAGGAATCCACTAAGTATTGATCAATATACAGAGTGGTTAATAGTCCAGATACAAGTCTTGATCACACAACTGACTTGATCCTTTGGGATTCAATCTGGAGATGCCTTTGTCACACAGCTGGTTTCTCGTACGACTCAGGTTCTTCACAGGGCAGCTGCCTTGCTACTACAGCCCACTTGCTCAAGCTTCTTGGATTTGATCACGAAGCCCTCCAAAAACTTGAGACTGGTTCGACCTTGAACCTTCCTACAATCCTCCGTGGAATGTAGACCCCTTGATTCTTCAAATGTTTCCTCTCAACTGATAGAAGTTGTCTTTCCTTCAAAGGTGAGTGTTGGATTGATTTCCTTCGTAATGTAGGCTTGAGGATTGATCTTGAATGACTTGAGAATATTTTTGGTTACAGTTCGAATGTTAGCTTGAATGTTCGTGGTTCAGGTAACCTTCTCTCAGAGTGATCTTTCCAAAATTTGCCCGTTGAAGAGATATGCTTATTTTTAAAAGACACTTGTGGTCGTTGGCTTGTCTTGTTGCAATCCTTGGACTTGACATTTCCTCGTATGAATGATTCTTGACTTTTTTCGAGTTACGACACAGTGCGATGCTTCCCATTGGTTTATTCCTTTTGCACGCTTCTCGGGACAATTCAAGAAAGGCGATATGGAGGTATTACTTGTTTAAGTAATTCTCTTGACTTACGTACAACGGATCTCTTTCGATTATCTTGTCTTAACGCATTTTCTTAACTTCCCATTGACTTGAGTCGACTTCCAATCATTGGATGACTCTTCTGTCATTTGAACTTGAGACTTGGTTGTCTTGAGTTGTCTTGGCTGATACTTCACCCAACTGTATCTCAGCTGCACCTTCAGTCGAGTTCTTGTCTTCTCTTCCTTGCCACACTCGGTTGTCTTGCAAATGAGTCTTCCTTCTAGTCTCTAGTTGTCTTCTTGCATGTTCGGACATAGTGACTTGACTCACTGACCAGCCCTATCTATTACAATGCAATTTACAACAGAAAAATGGGGTGCCAACTTTCTATTCTAAGTTTTACATGGCATTCATCAAAATCTAAAAATTAATTTCCCAACATCCTTGTGAGTGTTCTTGTGGTAAGAACACACTTGGGTGATCTAGGTGTTAGGTGTAAGAAGATTGTGGTGATCTTCTTATTGAGGTGTTGAAGAATTTGGTATTCTTCAAGGTTGAAAATTGTGGCAATCTTCACAAGGTGCCGTTGGAGATTGTGGTAATCTTCAAAGGAGATTGTGGTAATCTCAAAGGTGGTGTTGTAGAAGAGTGTGGTGCTCTTCAAGGTGATGTTGTAAGGTGTTGTATTAATTTTGGTAATTAATAAAAAAAATTTTCTTTTTGAAATCCATCCCGGAGATACTGTGGTGGTAGAGGATTATGCCCTAGGTGGGTTGAACCTCTATAAATCGACGTGTGTTGTTTACTTCCCGCACCTTTATTATTGTTTTGACTTGTTTTTTTCGAAAAAGAGGGCGAAATCGAAAAGATGGAGATAATCTATTCACCCCCCTCTAGATTATCGTAGCCGCTTGGACTTTCAAGTGGTATCAAAGCCAAACTCTTTGGCAAGCTCATTTCACATCGCGAGTGAAGAGGAATGATCGTCGGCTACGAATAAAGCTCATCTTTCCGGCACCTCCACCACCAAGCCACCTCGATTTGATTCCAAAAATTTTGCATTTTGAAAAGAAAGAATGGAATGCTATTTACAAGGTTGCGGGTTCGATATTTGGAACATCGTCATCAATGGAGAATCCATTCCGATGAAAGACACACCATACACCTCCAAAGCTCTCAAGGAGCTCAATGATAAAGAAAAGAAAATCATCTCCTTAAATGGTAAAGCTCTCAATATTTTATATTGTCCACTTACCAATTTGGAATATGATCTTATTGTAGGAATTCGATCGGCTCATGAAGTATGGCAAAAATTAGAAGCCATTCATGAAGTATATGCAAATGATAGGAGCAACTCAAAAGCATCTACTTCTTAAAGGGATACAAGGTCAAATCTAAGGAACAAGCTTTTTACAACTTCCAACTATGAAGTAGTTGAACAATGTTTTATGGGCATCGAAGAAGAAAACGAGGTATGTCTTAAACCCTCTATTTCCTATGATATTGTTATACAAAATGATTATAGTGATTTGCAAAATGATTTGGATGACCTTCAAAATGAATTCCAAAGCTTGCTTGTTAAATACAAAAATTTGAAAAAGGAATTCAACATTTTGAAAAATGAAAAGGATAGTTTATTTACTTTCTATGAATCACTATCATGTGCTCACACCACCACACTGGACAAGGTTAGAAACCTTGAAAAAAAAAATAGTACTCTTGTTGAGGATATTAGTTGCATGAAAAATGATTTATCAAAATCCAACTTGAGTACCGATAAAATGACCGATATTATTAATGTTCATAGTTGTGATAAATTGAAACAAGGACTTGATCATAAGCCTAGTATCGTTAATTATGTAAAAAGAAATCAAGTCCCTATGCATGTTGGTCATTACGCTCCAAAAATTATTACTTGTTTATATTGCGGTAAAAAAGGTCATACGGTAAATACTTGTCGGGCTAGAAATAGCTCTAATTATTTTTGGAGACCTAAAAGTCTCAAGACTAATACCAAAGGACCCAAGCACTTGAGGGTACCACAAAACAATGTTATAGCAGGTACCCGGCGTAATAATAATCGAAGAAATTTCATGCCGCCAAGGAGACATCAAATGAACGTCCCATTTGATCAAAGGAGAAAACATCACCACAATGAATTTCCAAGAGAAAGACACATTCAAAAATGGGAAGGCCACAATGCTTGGAGATGGAGCAATTGGAGAAGCCATCATCAACAAGATGATTTTCAAAGGGGAAGATATCATCAACAACGGAAATGGCACAACCCATGGAAATGGCGTAATTGGTAAACCGTATCTCCCCATTTAAATATGCATTTTATTTTGCTATTATGAATGTTTTTATTTGTGCCTTAATTGTCAAAATGATTTTTTCAAAATATTTTTTTTAATAAGGCCTTCTACATATTTGTGGTTTTAAATGTTTTTTTAAAAGGAGACCTTGTATGATGCTTATAAAAATCTTGTGCATTTACTAAGGCTAAAATGTTATATTATCTATGAATTTTTATGGCATAAGCATACTTGTGATATATCTTATTGTTTTTAGCCTACACTTGTATCATATTCGTTTTGTGCTAGACTTGTTTAAGATATGTGTAGGATATATATTTTCTCATCCTCTTCAAGAGATGCTTAAACTATCGAGGTACGCTCATCATTGATATTCATCCTATAGACTCGATATATTTTTGTCATATGCCTGTGTGCTTGCTTTTCAAGAAATTTCAAAGTATCTCATACAAGTGCCACTAAAAGGATTTTTCGATTTTTGAAAGGCACTAGTCGATAAGGCTTGCTTTTATCCAAGTCTTGTAAAGGATTACATTTTGTTTTGATAAACATTTGATTTTCATCCTTATCTCAAAATTATGCATTTGTTTGCTCATATTCATTTTTGTCAAAACTCTTGTTCAAATGCATCTTTTAAATGAGGTCTCAACTATTTTCTCTCAGATTTTCAAATTTTAAAAGAGACCTTATATAGCTTTCTATTAGCTTATTTGATCTTACATGTCTTATTGAACTCTTGGTGATTTGGTTGAAAGCATGGTACGTGCTACTTGTTATTATATCTCTATTATTCGATATTACTATGTTCTTGTGCAAAGATATCTTGTTAAGATTTTGCAGGAATTTTTGGTATTTTGGAACAAGATAAATGACCAAAGCAAGGTTAGTAGCTCAATGGTATTGTCAAGAAGAAGGTATTGATTTTGATGATACATTTGCACCCGTAGCACATTTAGAAGCTATTCGCATTCTACTTGCCCATTCTTGGTTTAAGAAAATTTCAAGCTTTACCTAATGGATGTTAAATCAAAATTTCTAAACGGTTTTCATTCAAGAAGAAGTCTATGTAAAACAACCGGGGTTTGAAAATTTTTATGGGCCAAAATGATTTTTATAAAAGGCCTTGTATGATTTAAAACAAGTACCCCGTGTATTGTATGATAAACTTAGCTATTTTTGCTAAATGGTTTTACAAGAGGTAAAGTTTATACTACTCTCATTGTTTTAGAAAAAAAAAAGGGCAAGATTATTTACTTGTACAAATTTATGATATCATTTATGGTGCTACTAATGAATTATTATGCAAGTTATTTTCTAAGTTGATGCAAGGTGAACTTAAGATGATCATGATGGGGGAGCTAAAATTTCTTTATTGGACTTCAAGTTAAACAATGCCAAGAAAGTGGTTGTAATTCACAATCAAAGTATACAAAAGTACCTTTGAAGAAGTTAGGCATTGAAGAAGGAAGAACCATCTCAATCTCTATGGCTACCAATGTAAAGTTTGACAAAGGTTGAGGAAGGCATATTGATTGACAAACATATTTTAGACTCGACATTTTCTGTTCCATATGTCTATATGCTCGAACTCAAAACTATCTCAACGAATCTCATTAAAGTGTCGTTAAAAGAAATTTTCAAATATTTGAAAGGCACTTCTTCTTATAGCTTGTTTATCCAAAGTTTTAAAACGTTCATATTTTTTGGGAAAACAAGTCCGGTGATAATAATTTTTCAAAATATGGTTCATTATAATCGAACTATATATATTTGAGATTCAATATATTTTTCTAAGGGATTGCATTTCTAAAACGAAAAATTGATATGTGTTTAAATTCGTCTCAAGGATAACTCGCGGACTTTTTAATCGTTAACCGCCGAGTCTTTTACCTCATTTCGAGCTTGAGTAAGACATAATGCATATCGAATGAGGTCTACGATTGCATTTTGCACGTTTTTAAAACTTAGGGGCGAAAAATCGGATTTTTGGATCAAATTTCGGATTTTCAAAACAAGAAGGAACCAGTGGCCGACAGGCGGTGGGTCGACATCACCGATCGCCCACCGCCGACGGCCGCCCAAGCCCTTGACCGGTTGCCCACTGTGAAAATTTGGTTAAAATCGTCTTTGTTCTTGTATTTTGCCATTTTGATGTTTTTCTTCTCTATTTCGACCCCTTTGACATTTGCACACACATTTCACTCCAAATGAGTTTTGTTGCATAAATTTCATATTTTGGGGATTATCTAGCTCGATTATCATCATCATTGCTCGTCTTTACCGATTGAATGGTAAGAATTCTACTCCCTTATCTCAATTGGGTTGAACCCTTGAGAACTTGGCCTATATGTATATTTCTTGATGTAATTCTTATATATTTATGTTGAGCATGATAATTGTTGATGGATGATATTTGTAAATTGCTTTTGGTGATGAAAAACTTGGCTTGATTATATTTACAAGGGCTATATATATCCTTTTCAATCTTTGACGCCCGCCAAGTGTTCGATAAAATGTTTCAATGAAAAATTCATCACCAACATGATTCTCTCGTTTTCAAATGTCTTATATATTTATAGAGATCATGTTTTTGCAAATCAAATGAGTTTTCATAAGCTTCTACAAGTCATATGATCGACTTTTTCCTCCTATTTGGTCTATAAGCTTCAATGTTCAAATAGCTCGATACATCGGTTTAGTTGCGCACTTTGATATGATTATATGATGTTTTTATTGTGCTAACATTATTTTTGATGATTCCAAAGGGGGAGAAACAAGTTATAAGCTTATTGGCTCAAAGAAGCTAAAATAAGCTCTAGAAAGAAGCTATAAGTTGTGGCTATTAAAAGCCATACGTTGTGGATTATATTTAGTCCATTTGATGTATTATGGACTCATATTCATGTAAATGATGGTTAGTTGACAGGGGGAGCTTATAAGCTGTAGATACTTAAGCTCAAGTTGTAAAAGCTGAGCTTTTAGCTTTCGGTTGATTGCTTCTATATTACTCTTGTTGTGCATTTTGATAGGGGGAGCTTTTGCAAAAATGTTTTTGAAAATCTATACTCCCATCCTTGTGATTATATTACGTGGAATGTTGTCGCTCACAACGGATAGTTCTTTTTAACCGGTAAAATTGTTTTGTTTTCAAAATCGACCTCGTTAAAATTGTTTTGGTTTGTAATCATCAAAAAGGGGGAGATTGTTTGATAAATGGTTTTATCATGATTTTGATGATTTTGTTTTTATACCAAAACAATGTTTTTTGAAGGTTGTCCAAATACTCCTAAATGATTTAAAATGGTTTTAATATTTTTCGGAGTATTTCTTCAAGTTTATTTTCGACAATATTGGACAACACATTTAATGATTTTGTGTCAATGGGTTTTTACATTGAAACTATGTTTCTAAATGTTGTCCTAATACTCTCGATCGATCTAAAATGTTTTTACTATTTTTCGGAGTATTTCTTGAAGTTTATATTGGACAATACTTTTGATGATTTTATGTTAATGTGTTCTTACATCAAAACTATATTTCTAATGTTGTCCAAAATACTCTAGATCGGTTTAAAATATTTTTACTAATTTTTCGGAGTATTTCTTGAGGTTTATTTTCGACAAAAATCGAGACAACATTTCATTTAAGAGGTCGACCGATCGACCAAGAAGGCGACCGGTACCTGGGAATGAGTTTCTTGAAATAGAACTCACGGGACTCTCAAAAATGGTCAGGGGGACCGGTCCACCTAGGGGGTGACTGGTCGACCACCCCCTGGACCGGTCTCCCCGTTGTAATTTTGCTGCGTTCTTTTCAAATCTTATTTCTGCGCGACCGGTCGCCCTAATGTTTGACAGCAAAATTCTAACCGTTGTGCAGCAGACAACTTTTCCCTAAATTGTGGGATTGATTTCTAACAACTATAATCTTGATTTTAATTGCAATTGTTTTGTAGATATCATATTCCAAGAGGAGCCTATCAAGTATCAATCATCTTCTATAAATAGAAGAAGATTTGAAGCACAACAATATGAGAGAACAATACAACACAACAAGAAATACTTACAAACACTTGGTCTTATATTGTCATTATTCTTGTTGTAATTTGCCTAGCTTATCACTTTCACATTCTTGAGGTCTAGGCTATTCTTGATTACACTTGCACTCAATTGTATAATTCATTATCGAGTTGTAATCTTGAACTTTTGGGTTATCATTCAACATAAGATATCCTTGTGAGTGTTCTTGTGGTAAGAACACACTTTGGTGATCTAGGTGTTAGGTGTAAGAAGATTGTGATGATCTTCTTATTGAGGTGTTTTTAGAATTTGGTATTCTTCAAGGATGAAGATTGTGGTAATCTTCACAAGGTGCCGTTGGAGATTGTGGTAATCTTCAAGAGATATTGTGGTAATCTCAAAGGTGGTGTTGTAGAAGAGTGTGGTGCTCTTCAAGGTGATGTCGTAAGGTGTTGTATTAATTTTGGTAATTAATAAAATCTTTTTTCTTTTTGAAATCCATCCCGGAGATAATGGGGTGGTAGAGGATTAGGCCCTAGGTGGGTTGAACCTCTATAAATCGACGTCTATTGTTTACTTCCCGCACCTTTATTATTGTCTTGGCTTGTTTTGTTCGAAAAAGAGGGCGAAATCGAAAAGATGGAGATAATCTATTCACCCCCGCTCTAGATTATCGTAGCTGCTTGGACTTACAGAATTATTTACTTCTTTTAAGTTATTAGTTTTTATTTCCAGTTTATTTGAAATTGATATAATCAGACGTTGGTTAGAATTTTAACTATGAAATATTTTGCTTCCGCTACAATTGACTCAGTTTAATTTTATTTTTAAATTATCCATGTTCCTTTTCATCGTTAAAATTAGGAGTATGCTCGTTTATTTTATTAAAGAAATTCTAGGGCGTTACAATGACACACATTGGATTCTAGCTATGCAGGAAGAGCTAAATAAGTTTGAAAAAAATAAAGTTTGGGAATTAGTTCAAAGGCCTACCCACCAAAATATTTTTGGTACTAAGTGGGTATTTAGAAACAAGATGAATGAAGAGGGATCTGTAGTAAGAAACAAAGCAATATTGGTAGGCAAAGGGTATTGCCAATAGGAAGATATATAATTTGATGATACTTTTGCTCCTGTTGCTAGATTGGGAACAATTAGGATGTTTCTTGCTTACACCGCACAAAAGAACTACACTGTTTATCAAATGGATGTGAAGAGTGCATTTTTGAATGTACTTTTGGAAGAAGAAGTCTATGTGGAGCAACCTCCAGGTTTTGAGCAGAAAACTATTGGAGATAAAGTCTACAAGCTCAAGAAAGCATTGTATGTATTGAAACAAGCACCAAGGGCCTGGTATGACACATTGTCTCAGTTTATTATTGACAATGGATTCACCAAAGGCAAGGTTGACATAATATTCTTCAGAATTCAAGATGGAGAAAGTATATTGTTTGTTCAAATATATGTGGATGATATCATTTTTGGATCCACAAACAAAGAGTTGTGTGAAAGTTTTCAAAGCTCATGCAAGGGAAGTTTGAAATGAGCATGATGGGAGAGCTGACTTTCTTCCTAGGTCTTAAAGTCAAAAAAATGAAGGATGGAACCTTCATAAGTCAAACCAAATATACCGGAGATTTGATGAAGAAATTTGGTATGGAAAAAAAGTCATCAGTAAAGACTCCCATGAATACATCCGTCAAGATGGATATGGATGCAGATGGCAAAGATGTAGATCAAACAAGATATAGAGCCCTTATTGGATCATTGCTCTATTTGACAACAAGTAGGCCATACATCACCTATGTTGTAGGTATATGTGCCAGTTTTCAATCTGTACCAAAAGACAGTCACATGACTGCAGCCAAGAGAATCTTAAGGTATTTGAAGGTATGCCAAGATGTTGGCTTATGGTATCCAAATGATGGAGGATTTAAGCTAGTTGGCTACTCAGACTAAGACTATGCTGGATGTAGAGTAGACAGGAAAAGTACATCAGGTACCTGTCAAATGCTTGGAAATAGTATAGTTTCTTGGTTTAGCAAGAAACAAAATTCAATTGCTACATCCACAGCTGTAGTAGAGTACATAATTGCAGGCAGTGTTGTGCCCAAGATTATGGATGAGGCAACAACTAAGAGACTATGATATAGAAGAAAAAGAGTTTCCAATTATGTGTGAAAACACAAATGCTATTGCAATAACTCAGAACCCAGTATAACATTCAAGAACCAAGCACATTGATGTCAGATATCATTTTATAAGAGATCATGTTGAAAAGAAAGATATCACCTTGGAATACATATCAACTAACAAGTAGTTAGCTAATATATTCACAAAGCGATTATGTGAATCAAGATTTGAAGAGCTTAAAAATGATCTATGATTGATTGAGATGAGTTGGGAGGCTCAGAAGACTTAATCAGCAGCGTCAAAGAAGGGAGTACTAAAAATCAACAAACTTTCATCTTTAAGCCAAGTGAAACAACAGATGGTCGGCCAGATCGAGTTAGCTGGACAACTGAGTGATCATTGCGTGAAGAGAGAAGCAGAGTTAAGTCACTTTTAGAAGATAACTGAGTTATTTAAGAGCTAAGTGACAAAACACAGTCATTTTTTGCGAGTGGGAATGTTTTGGGCATGACATCACCATTAATTACGGTGTCAGTAAAAAGCCTGTACCCGTTTAGCCTATGATTGCATATAAATGTTGCTGCATTTAATGCGGGAAAATTAATGTGGTTTCAAGACTTAATCTTAATCATTGATTGTGATCAAGCTTTTTGAATTCCCAAAACCATCCTCTCACATCCCATATAAACTTTAATTCATTTTTCTCTTTTCTCACATTACACTCATTTCTCTCTAGCAAAGGCAATACTTTCTCTGCAAACCAAAGCAAAAACCCTAGTTCTTACTTCGTTCAAAGTTCAAGTTTTCATGTTTCAATTTGAGAAATGGCACCCACATATGACTATGTGAAGATGGCTTAGAAGATCCACTCTGGTTCGATCGTGGATTTCAAAGGGATGGTGAAGCAAGGTGTTGAGAAGTCCCTGGCCAAGAAGATCGTTTAGAAGTTGGAGAAATCCGATTTGAAGGATTTTCTCACGATGGAGTATTCCCACACCTACCTGGAAGAGGTGGCTATGTTTTATGTGAATGCTGAAGTTCACGATGGATAAATCCGTTCTTCCATCCACAACACTGATATTAAGATAACTGCTGCGGACTTGGCTGCTAATTGTCATCTTCTTTCCTCTGGGTTGAAGGAGAACACAAAAAAAAATCAACCTAGTTGTGGCATGGAAGGAGATTGCCAAGCCAGAGTTTCCTGCTAAGGCTGTTTACACAACCAAGAAGTCTCTAATCAAGGATGACTACCACAAACTAATGGATGTGGTTGCCAAAGGCGTTGACATGAAGTTTTGCAGTTTCAATCAGCTGTCAAGGACTAAGCTTACTGCCATGGCTGCTATATTGGAGAAGAAAAAGATGAATTAGGCTGAGTTCATACCAGAACATGATGAAAAAACCATTAACGATGCTGGTCTATTTGTAAGGTCGCTGGGATATGGCCTGGTGGTTGGCCATTTGATGGAGGTGAAGGGCATTCCTCTCAGGAATGGGAAACCCTTCCACGTGAACAAGAAAATTTTCAAGTCAAACCTCTCAGCTGCTCAGAGGAAAGCTCATGCAAGAAGAGCTGACACAAAATAAGAGTCAGCTGATCTTATCCTCGAGGACACTGCTGCAACTGCTAACGCTCCATCCCCAAAGTCGGTGCAGAAAAATAAGAAGAACGCTCCTACAACAAAGCCTGCCCCTGCCCCTGTAGTCATGAAAGACGCCGCACCTGCCCTTGCAGCCGAGACTGAGAAGGATTCTGCTGCATCTTTCCAGTCATAAAGAAAAAACGCTCAGCTGTGCCCCGAAAGCCACTTGCTGTTAAGAAGATAAAGATGGTGGAGCCAGCTGCCATTAAAGAAGAAGAATAAGAAGAAGAGGAAGTGATTCCTCTTGTCTGAACAAACAAAATGTGATTGGTGAGAAGGTTTGCCATAGAAAAGTCAGCCGAGTCTGGCACTGAAGTTGTGAAGGAGACCAGTCTAAGCAAGCAAAAGGTGGCGAGGAAACCACTACTGAAATAGAGGAGACTGCTGGTGGAGATCAGCAAAGTGTTGTTGAAACAGTTGTTCGTGAGACAGCTGAAGAAAAAGAAGTGGGAACAGCTGACCAGGGTGAGGAGTTAGCTGTCCACTCCCCTCATACAGATACAAGAACCACTAAGGAGGAGAGGGCTTCCCTTAAGCCTATACAGGAAGAGGACGATGACCTTGTGATGTTAACCCCTGCCTACCCTGATGTTCAAGAAAGGCTAAGGATCTGGAGGCCCTGGAAGCTAAGCTATGCCAAGCATCAATTCCAGAGTCCTGAATTTATAGAAGAAGAAGAAGAGCTTCTAAGCTTTCTAGGGAACATTTCTATTAGTTCCGCACTCGACCCAAATTTTTGCTTAACCGTTCTATATGAGAAGAGGGACGAGGAGAATGCAAAGAAGAAGGCTAAGGCAAAGGCTGTTGAGGAATATCTCAAACCTCACAACCGTTTCCATACAGAATTCCCAGAACATGCCCAACAATCAGTCAGCAGTGATAGTGATGTGGAAGAAACAGACCCTGATGCTGCAGTGGGGAAGGCTGAGCTGAGGCAGGCTATCCAAGAATCCAAAGAGCTACAAGAAAAAACAACTGCGAACGGGCTAAGGAGAGTCTTCTTAAATTATGATCTCTCCTAGCCCAGATATTATGTAAATGGTGAGGACGATTGATGCCGCCACTTCCCCAGTGCACTCGGAGGATGAAAATACCAGGAGAACTGGTGATGAAGCTAATGATAGAGTAGAAAGGACACCTTATCCAAGCCTATACTTGATGAAGGTATTGAGATACCTTCTCTATCGGCTACTCACTCAAAAGGAAAAGAAGCCAAGTCTCAGGTTTTGAGTGACCCTATTGCTCGAGACTCAGCTCGTGCGCCAGCTGAGGGAGAAACTCAAACCACCATAGCCGGGTCGGAGGAGGGTGTGGGAGACAACACTCAAGAGAAGTTTGGAGGCGAAGGTGAGACTATCATTGTATAGCAGAATGGGGTTAACGAGTCTCAGACAGCTTCGACTGTCTAAGCTGAAATCCCAGCTGCCATGCAGGCCGATGAAGCTGCTGATGCAGCCAAGGCAATGGTTGGAAGTGAGGTCACGGGAGTTGAGACTCTTGGCCTTGAAAGTGCAATCCAAGGAGGTGAGACTCCAATGGATGCCACTGAAGACCCAAAAACAGCTCAATCTGCTGAAGGGATAAATGTGGAAGACCCTACTGCGGTTGAAACTGCAAAAGGGATGGTTGAAGGCCCATCGATTGAAACTGTTGAGGGTAAAGAAGGCCCAGAAGAGGTTGAGACTTCCCTGGGTAAACAAAGTGAAGAACATGTGCCAGCTCCCCAGGAAGAATTCATGGAAGAAGAAGAGAAAAGTGCTCTTCATGATTCTCAAGAACATGTTGATGTAGAGTTCTTGGGAACAGACGATGAAGCTCAGAGTCCAGTCCCATTGAAAAATCATCAAAGGACAAAGCTATAGAGGAGGCCCTGGAAAAAAGGAGGCAACCTAGTGACAAAGCTGCTCCTATTAATTTTACATTGGTTTATGGCCCACCTCCCATGGTGCCGTCACCTTCCCATGACGCTGATAAATCAGCTGAGGTACTATCTACTCAACATGAAGATTCTACTGATGCCAATGAAGCTGCTAAGATAGCCGAGGGTCAGTCAGCTCCGCAGGCTAACACAACTACACAAAATGTTGATGACGTTATGATAGCCGAGGCACAAAGAGCTGAAGAACTTTTAAGGGAAAAGGGTAAGGCTCCAGAAGCAGGAGTGGAGATACCTATTTTTCCAGAGGATTTATTTGCTGATTATTTCTCTTTCGAGGCTCATGTACCCTTGGAAGCAAAGTCAGCTGCTAAAAGTGCGAAGTACCATGTCCAAGTCCCAGCTGAAGAACTTGGAACTCCTGCTGAAAACACAATTGTGCCGATTGGTTTCGATTTTGATATTGTATGGCTTGATGAGTAGTCCGCTGATGCAACCGACTTCCGAAAAGCTTCAAGGCAATATGTAATGAAATTGAGAATATGGAAAGAGGATTCGCAACACTCAACCAATGGCTAGACAATAGAGATGCCAATATCACAGGAGATATCCTAGGCACAATATTAAGAATAAGGGAATGGATAGGGCAGACAAAAGCACTAAGGCGTGAGCAGGTCACATATTCCAAATCCATTTTTGCCAAGATGGTGATATGGAGCTCAGAAAATGTTAAATTTCAGCAGAGACAGAGGGATCATATCTTCAGGATGGATCAATCGCACAAAAGTGATATGGAGTTGTTGAAGGCACAACAGAAGGCAGAACTTCAAAGACAGAGGCAAACATGTGTACGGAGATTATGATGCTCCAAACAGAAATGAAGTTAATGGTAGCTAAAACGAAGACTTTGTGATCTGAATTCAGAAAATCATACTCCATGAGTCATGATCATATGGACATGACCAACAACAAGCATGATCTACTCCTGGGAGTAAGGGTGGGTATCGGGTCGGGTATTCGGGTTTTCGGGTAGTCGGGTCGGGTACCCGGCCTTATCGGGTAGTATATAAGGGTACCCGACATCTACCCGAAAAAGTCGGGTACCCGGCTAGTCGGGTACCCAACTTTTTTGGGTACCCGGGGAGTCAAGTTCGGGTATTTAGTTTTTTTGTTTGTTTTCGAAAGAAAAAAAAAATCACACCATTTTCACTGATGTGTATACATCAGAAACGCTGCTCGTCTTTTGTAAACTTTTCTCACCCAAACCTCATGCATAATCCAATAGGAGAACTATCATTTCAAAACTATGAGATGTTTTCTCAAAAAAATAATAAACAATGAGATGTAAAAAAAAGTGAGAAACCCAACAGTCAAAATAAAATAAAAAGGTTTCCACTTTCATTAGCATGAGAAAATATTCAAACAATCTGCCACACTGCGAACTCAAGTGATTGATTTCTCTTAACTCCAAATGTTAGATATATGCCTGTGCGTGACCTTCTGTATGTGAAGAAAAATTACTTGAAAAATGAAAAAAATATCCATGTAAGAGGAAAATACCTTTATACTATTTTAGTTTTTTTTAAATGAAAGTCGGGTACCCGATCGGGTTATCCGGGTAGTTTCCACTACTCGATAACCGACCCGAATTTATATCAATTGGGTTTCGGGTACCCAATAGCCGAAGTTCCTAAGAAAATACCTGACTACCCAACCCCGAATCCCCAACCCTACCTTGGAGGAGTATTCCCTCAGTCGGCTCTACCCCTTGGTGATGATGCCAGAAAGGGGGAAGGAAATAAAGAAAGTGGTAATAAGGGGAAGCAAGTAGCAAGAGGGAAAATAGTGAAATGAAGAATCCGCCCTTGAAGATTATGCTTGCTAAGACTTTTCAGCAAGGTGACGTTGGAGCCTCTATCCTTAGTCAACTGCCACCAAATCTGTCCATTGATGAGAAAGCTGATTTATCCTTCAAGAAAACTAGAGAGGACATTGAAGTTGAGTTTCACAAGGTAGCTGAAAAGTAGCAAACCAAGATAGAGATTATAAAAACAAAGTTTGATGGCCCCCAGTTGGATTACTAAAGGATTCCCCAGCTGTGAAACCCCTTCGTGAGCTTACTTTACCTGATGCAGGATCTGAGCCAATATCTTTAGAGGAATTTCAAAATCTAACTTTAGAGGGATATTTCTAGAATTTGACTCTACCTCAGGCCTGGGATCTGTATTAGGAAAAATGATTGGATTTGTGCAAATCAGCTAAAAGGCAGCAGAGTTCAAGTAGTCAGCAGATTACTAAGGCACCCGTACAGTACAGTCCAAGAGGAGGAGCTGAGTCACAACGAGGAAGGGGAAGGTTTGGCAGTGGTGGAAGAGGTAGAGGTACTCCATCACGACCAATACCTTAGGATGTTCGGTATGTTAATCCAAAGAAGAAATGGATAAACTACTGGGCTGGACTGGATACTTTATCTAACATTGACATAGAAAGATGTAATGAAGAAGAAAGAAGGAGAAATGAAGAAAAAATGCTAGGCTGGATCGCGAATGTAGAGAAAGACAGCAATGGGAGGACCCTGCTGCTAAAAGAGCCTACGAAAAGAAGAAAAGGGAGGAAGAAGATAGAAAAAAGGAGAAGAGCTGAAGAGGATCAAAGGAGAACTGAAGAACATGAGAGAAGAAGGAAGCAGCCGAGGCATTGAAGATGGCTGAAACCCTTCGTGATGCCTTTTACTTAACTGTAAATGCACATACCTATAAGTACACTGTATTTGTATCATTATACCTAAATGCTCTGATACTTGTAATGCTCCGATACATTTGTGTAGATACATGTGTGTAGCTCTAATACATTGTATAGGTTTATATTTTGTAAAAAGCTTTGTAAAGTGCAATTGTAAAGTGTAAGAATGAAATTGTAAAGTGTAAGAATGATATGTTCAATAAAATGACATATTCTATACATTCATTCCTTATTACTGCACTATTTACTTTTCTATATTTATTTAAGTTTTGGCATCATCAAATATGGGGAAATTGTTGGGAAAATTTATGATAGCTTTTGATGATACCATGTAAAACTTAGATTAGGAAGTTGACACCCTATTTTTCTATGTAATTCAACTTATAATAGATAGGTTGTTTAAGCTGAGTTGAAGTCAGCTAAGTTGAAGCAAGATTCGATTGAAGATTGAAGTGAAGATCCAACTGTGTATCAGCTGAGTGAAGTGAAGTGAAGAGTCAGTCAAGTGATAGAAAAGTTGTCTCAGTCAGCTGACTGACAGCTAAGTCATTCCAAAATGATTGGAATCGAATGTAAAATGGGTATGCAGCAGACAAGACTTGAAGAAAGCTGAAACATATCCGTTGTCAGGACAAGTCAAGATTTTGCTGGAAATAAACATGTGTCAGGCTGCCAGCAATAAAGCGGTTTTGCTGAAAGAGTGCAAAAAGCAAGGAACCAATGATATGTGCCTGAAACCCTGCTGAGATTAAGAAAAGGTTGCAGAACAATTAATTCATGGTACGATCTACATCAATACTGCAAGACCGGCCAACAACCCACGAGTGTGATTTGAGAATAATGTCTATATCTTCAACGGACATACTTTCAAATGTACACTATAAAAGGCTGAGGAAGCAAGTGAGATAAGGTTAACCAATCTACGAACAAGCAATCAAGCAATAACATGGAAACAACTCTCAAATATTTTCAAAGAAATCCTCAAGCCTAACCTCGAAGGAAATCAATCCAACACACTTAGTGAAGGAAAGACTACTTCATCAGTTGAAGAGGAAAAACTATTTTCAAGAACAAAGGGGTCTATTTTCCAAGGTTGAAGGAGAATTATTGAGGTTCCATATCGAATCGGTGCTTTGAACCTATTGGAGGGCTAAGTGATCAAGTCCAAGGACTTGAAGGAGGCTGAAGTAACGGGACAACTTTCTTGTGAAGAAGTTGAGTCCCATGAGCAACAGACCGTGTGATCAAAGCTGAATCGGACTGTATAACTTCTTTGTAACCAAGTCAAAGTTACTTAGTGGATTCCTCCAGGAGTTGGAGAAGAGTGGACTCGAACCACTATAAAACTGCTTGTGTCTATTTACTTTTCAGTATACTTTATTTCTTGCTTTATTTTATATCTGCTGATAAGTTAAACTTGCTTAAGTCTGTTGATAATAACCATTGCTAAAACAAGTGTTGAAAAACTTGCTTAAAAATTATAAAGGTGAAAAAAGTCTTCCGCTGACAAAACCAAATCAACTGTATTTCTAAGTGTTACCTGAAAACAACTAAGTTATACTATCAACAACTCAGTCGAGTCTATTGAGTGGGTAACTTCGCTGTGTAAGCCAACGTAGTTGTGCCTTAAGGACTTACCTGATTTGTGATAACTTTGAATATATTTTAAAAGGACTAAAATCGAAAAGTTGGTAAGGTTTATTCAACCCCCCTCCCCGTATAAACCTTACACATCACCCTTTGGGACCTACAGATAATGGTTGGGATCTTCCCACAATTAGGCTATGGAATACGGCGTAGTTAATAGAAAGTAGTAAACAATGTCGTATTCCTCATGGATTGACTCAAAGCACATAAAATATGGTAAATATCATAATTTAATTTTATTGGTGCAATCGTAAAACAATGTGGTTTTCTAATTACTACTAATAACACTAAAACAAAATATCAAATAACTATAAATTGTCAAATTGCACAAGAACTATCAACCAACAAAAGCAATCCTAGGACTATGATCTCGACATGCTTCATCAATATTACTTCCAAGTTGCATTTCACAATAACCAAATTCCCTGTATAAATGGGTTTAAATCCTAACGTAGTTTATTCCATCTTCCGAAGCAAACAAATCATAGATCAATATTGAATTGCTAGTTTCCCTACTCAACAATCAATATCAACTCCTAAAAGCATAGAGAATTAAATATAAACCCCCAAAAGCTTTGGAAGCGTCTCAACTCTACTCCCGTTTATGTTGTAAATCCGTTATCTACTGTTAGAACTCATCTTCCGAATTATGATCTAACTATTAAATATGCAATATAATGGCCAAATAATCTACAAGGAATAATCACAAAAATTTGCAAATAGATTAAGAGAAACGATTACTACGAAATAAGTAAATCAGAATAAGAATGAATCAACAGTCTCGATCATGTCCTATAATCAAAAGAATTAGCCTAACATAATTATCTTCAAATTCGTAGACAAACTTGTAAACAAAGAGTTAAACATAGATGAAGAATGAAATGAAAATTACTAGACTATGACTATGACTATGAAACCCCTGCGAGTAGATGAATCAATATTCACAATCTCGAACATTCGTGCCTTCATGGTTGACAAAGGTCTCACATTATTCTCTTAGATCTCACATTTAAGTCTCTATTTTAAAGTTGCCTTTTTGGAACCCTTTTTCAGTCCTCGCGTGATAAGGAAACAAAATCCGCCAAACGTCGCATTTTGCACGAACCATACACATAGACATGACCAGGTCGTGTGAAATGCTCCTAGAATCTGTAAAAGTGGCTTGCAACTGCACACAAGGGTGCGAAGATGCAGACTCACCCGTGTGAAATGCGACCAGTAATTTTCTTTGTGCATAGGCCCACGGTCATGCCCCTTTGCACGGTCTGGTCGTGTGCATCCCCTTTCATTATTATCTTCGCATCTTTGTTCGTCCATTGGCTCTTTACATTCCGTTCCGGGTCATGCTACTGCTATCCGTCAATTTAGTTCTATTTCCTACAAATATATACAAGAATACACAGTATCACGCATAACAAGGGAAACTAACATAAACATACTTAATATACATGTAAATATGCAAATTATATACCCAAATGTACCCTTAATGCATGCATATTGTCCATTGACCGAATTCCCCCAAACTTAAGCCACTCTCGTCCTCGAACAAAATAGGCAAAAATAATAGCATGCAATGGGGTGTATAAACAACACGAGAACACCACAAATATACAATCTCATTAAGATCACAATCCTTGATGCACATGCAAATCATTCTTAAAAAGTTCTCAATTGTAAATTGGGCATAATCAATACTCGTTCGGGTATTCGACATCACAACTAACCAAATAAGTGTATCACTCACACTCTCAAAGTTAATAAGGACGTGTTTACGCTCAAATCAATTCAGTGCTGCGAACTACCATTGTAACGACCCGAAATTATTTGATTTCTTATGATAATATTTAATTATTGTTCGCCAAAAAATTAATTTGGATCTCTATACTGCAATTGTATAGTGTAGTTTATAGGATAATGGCAAGCAAAATCGTATTCCTCAGGGATTGATTACGAAACACTTAGGCTATAATAACATCGTATTCCAATATTATTGAAACAACCGAATATCAAGTTTATCAATATCGAAAATAAAAAGAAAAAGAAATAAATTTGCGAACCCCACAAGTATTTCAACAAATACAGAAGCAACCCTAGCCACATAATCTCAACATGTTTCTTCAATATTAAATTCAGTTAATGTTTTAAAACCAATTCATGTGTTTCTATGGATTCAATTCCTAAACTAGTTTATTCCCCCTCCTGGGTGGCGCATAAATAGTAGATTAATAATAATTGAGGCCTCCCGATACATCAGAACTATTATTAACTCCCAAAAGATCTTTTAATTGAAATTATCCCTATAAACAGAAGTAGTGTCCCGATACATTATCTTGTTTATGTCTGAATTCGATTTTCATCTCGTTAGAACTTACCTCCCGGATTATGGACTAACAAGTATGATATGCAAATTATTGATCAGATAATTGGCAATTAAGAATAAGCACTCGAATTCATAAAATATAATACATTAATCAATTAACAATTAATCAAGATTTAACATTAATCCACATTTTTGATTATGCCCTAGGATTCAAAAGATTAACCAAACATGATAACAAATTCATAGACAAACTTGAAATTAATATTGTGACATCGTTTAAGCACAGACAAGAGATATAAACTAAGAAAGAAAACCCCTTCTTGTCAGGATGGATCTTCCTTCCAAGCCTTCGAAGCTCTTGTGCTTCCGAAGATGCGAAAGGCCTTGTTGTGTTCTTCGTAACCTATCCTCCTCTCTCAGAAGACCTTCGATCTTGTGTTCCTGTATATTTTGGTGTGTTGTATGTTGTATGAATGATGATATTTGCATGTAGCCTTGGGTCCTTTATATAGGTGTTTGGATAGATCACTTGTAGAGTTTTGAGTAGGAAAAGGACACAAAAATCCGCCACAGTCAGTCGCACAGCCCGTGTGGTTTTCACATGATCACTCCACACGACCGTATCTTCATACGGGCAGGTCACACGGTTGTGTGGTCCCACACGATCCGACCATGTGACTGGTTTTTGTCCGGTTTCTTCGTCTTTTCGATCTTCTCTTTGCACTCGTCAATCTTAATCGGGCCTTCCAACTGATATTTTCTTAATTAAGCTCCGTTTCCTGTAAAACGTTACAAGAATACACAGTATCACGCCCTTCTAAGGAACCCAAGTAAGACACACTTAATATACATGCATATGTACCAATTATATACCATTTTAAGCCCTTAAATGCACGCATATTTTATAAGTATCAAAATCCTCCAAACTTAAAGATCGCTCATCCTCGAGCAAATTAAGAAAAATAATATAATGGGGTACAAAGAACACACAAGAACACTATAAATATTCAATCTCATTTGACTCCATATTTAAGTAAACAATGCAATTCATTATCAAGAAGTCATCATTCATAAGTTTGGCATAATTAATACTCTCTCAGGTACTTGACACACTGACAAGTAGTGGTGTATCACTCAACTCTCAAAGTATATGGTAAGTGTTTGCTCTCAGAATCAATTCAATGAATGTAGAACTACCATAAGCTAACAACTCGTCTAACGTCTCTACTACTTTTGTGTACACAATTTAAGAATCAAAAAGAACTTTTCGTTTGGTTGTAATGTAGGATCTTTGGTAAGGGTAGAGAAAATTTGGATTAAGTGACTTGACTTGAGCAAATAGAATTTAAGTACACAGACTTTCAATTCTCCAACCCAATTTTTATCATAAAACTCATTATTTCAAGATATTTCCCTTTTTCAACTCAACTCCACCATTTTTCTCCTTTTTTCATTCGTATGACTTTTTGCCTTTTTTTTTCCTTTTCTTTTCTTTAGCCTCAAGCTCTGAATTGTTTTTTTCAAATTTTCATAGTATTCTTTTTTTTCTTTCCTTTACTCGATTTTTCTCTCTTTTTTTTTAGAGATTTTTCTTTGTTTTTCAAGCTACATTATTCTTCCATTCACCTGACACCGCTCATCCCTCTTTCTTTTGCCAACTTTCTCTCTTTTTCACCACATCTCCCCGAAACTTGTTCATTTTCTATAAGCTCAAGAAATTTCAGGGATACAAACATTTTTTCAATTTTTTAAGATCAAAATGTGGCTAACAATAAAAAGTTATTGTTCAAAATTGGCTAACTAGGGAATCATGAGTTCATAGGTAGGGTTTTTAGGCTAAGTAGGCTAAAACAAAGATGGCCTTAAATTATTTTCAAAAATTGCACACACGCATGGCTTCAATGAAGATACCAGAGCAAGTTCTAGAGTTCTATCAATCATGAATGACACACTCAAGAAAAAATAAGCTGCATAAGATAAAGCAGTTAAAGTCACAAAAGCTCACATGCTTATTTTTCACAACATGCTCAAATACCCAATCTTCTTAAATATTTCCAAACAAATAAATGACATCTCCTCAACTATTCATCGCATTATTCACAAAAATATGTCATCTCATAAAATTAAATGCTCATAGTAAACATCATACGAAGCTATGTACTCTTTCGAAAATCTTGATTAAAAAAACACACAAAAGCGATTAAACGTGCTAAAACAATTAACGTGCTAAAATAAAATAAAATTCGAAAAATTTAAAATAATCAAATTTTTTTAATGCAAATTGTATGCTCTACATGCATCCTAAATGCAATACAAAATACAACAGAACTAAATTACACATTATTAACAACCTCCCCAAACTTAAAATATGATTCGTCCCGAACATATGAGAAAATTCAAAATTATCAAAAGTACAGAGTAATGCGTAATAAGTACTTACGTGGATCACTGTGGTGGTGGAGGTGGAGGGTAGTGGCCCTGTGAAATATTCCACAAATCCATACGAGACATCATCTCGTACATGTACTGCTGCTGCTGGGTGATAGTTTCGAATCGTCGTAAGTACTCAGTGTGGTACTCATCAACTGTAGCCGATAATTGACACGTATCATCTACCAACTTGCCTACATCGGCTTCTACCCTTTCTAGCCTATCTTTCATGCTCATGGCCGGTAACCCCCTTGTCTAGAGGATTCCGACGCATCCCTCATAGTTTCATCTTGTTCTTCTTGAGCAGCAGCACCCTGTTCAACTCTCATTAACCAATTACGCCTATTTCTTGTAGACGTAGCTTCTGGGTTAGGGAGACTAACTCTTGTTCTATCCGCCTGATTTAACCAGGTAATTACGCCCACCTAATGAATCATTTTCATAGCAGATAAAACAGTTAAATCAATTAGTTCTGGCTCTCTGGCCTTCGCATAATCTTCAAAGCTAACATTAAAATATTCGACAATAAGAGTAATCATCCCACCAATAAAAATCCTCCCCTATCAGATTTTCTCACTCTATCAAATTGTCGAGCTATCATTGCCCCGGTGTTAGGCACAACCTCCGTCCCCAACTCCATATACCAAATAATGAATAACTCATCGACTCGCAAGGCCCCTTTGCTTTCCTCCCTCACAAAAATCGTTTCCGCTAATGTTCTTTGTACATAGCAAAATACGGGGTTTTGAATGTTAGATGCTTTCGAAGTACCCGACGTGTAGATTCAATTACCAGTTATCTCCCTCCAAAATCTATCATTATAAAAATCATCATGCTCCTCTACCCCATAAGTCGAAGTTCTATATATTGCATTTAAATCATCAATTGACAACTCCCTCGGCTCATTCGCTAACCGGAATTGAATCCCCATCAAATTCCATTTCCGAACTACTAATTGAAAGCTACATAAGAACTCAAGCGTATAAATTGAATAAGTATCCCAATGCCCGTTTAATAATTCATGCCAATCCACCCAACCACATATAGCCCAAAAATCTTCCAATAAACCCAAATTAGCAAGATTAGGTTCATCCGGATACCTTGTATTTATCCATGGCCAGTAATAGAGTACTGCCCATCTAGCTCAGTGTGTTTCATCTGCCAAGATGACAATCAAAGCTTTTGGTTCGTCGGCCACATATTCCGGTTGTAGCTCGGGTTCAGGCTTCGGAGTTGGTTCCCTTATTCTTCTCGTGTTCCTTCTTGTTCCTCTTTCTGCCCTAGAAGCCATGAAAACCAAGTTTATGAGGTGTAAAAATCGAAAATTTGAAACTTTGAAAATCCCCAAACTTGGTGTAAAACATTGAAATTTTTGAAAACTTGAAGGATTTAGGTGATGGGTTACTTGAGAAGTTGAAGAATTTGCATTTCTAGAGTGAGATTTACAGTAAATTTGGAAGAGATTTGGAGAAGAGTTTTGAGTATTTTGGGAGAGAATTTTCGAGTTATAGCGTTTGAGTAGGAGAAAGTAGGAGAAAAATTGAGTTTTGGGAGTGAAAAAGGAAAGGATTCCCGTTTGTTCAGGCTACACGACACTTGCGGGCTCGCATGACCCGCCCGTGCAGCCCTGGGCGTGGCCTCTTTGGTGCTGTCCCATTCCACACGACCGTGTGGCGCTACATGGCCTGGCCGTGTGGTGTGTCCTGGCTCGATAAGTCGCACAACCCGTGTGACTCGGTTCACACGGCCGTGTGATGTAATTTTTGACCTTTTTTTATAATTGGGAGTTTGTCGTGACACCTCCTACACAATAACTCACAAAACCAAACACAACTAAAAATTAGGTTAATACTAAAAAAAATGAAATTAAATTTGAAGGCGATCAAAAATAGAAATAAATAGGAAATAAATTGTGTTGCCTCCTATAAAGCGCTAAATTTTACGTCTTTAGCTAGACTTCATATTTCTACAATCACTGTCATTGAACCGTGTCAGTTGAAATCTATGAGCCCTCATAATCTGTACCATCTATCAGACGAATGGTATTGCATTGTTCTCTCTGATTCAGTTTCGTGTCGCTTGGACAACTTGTGTTTCTAGAGATTTCAATCTTGCATTTACATTCGTGTTCAACTGAGTGACCTGTTTTTCGATCATGTCTATCTTTGCTTCATCTTTGTTCAGTTTTGCCCTAATTTCTCGGATAAACGAGGATAACATCTCTTCTTCAACAATAGCGGGATCTCTTGGAGTCACTTGTTGTATCGCATCCAGTTTCATATTTAGCACGTAAACCTGTTGCCATTGGTAACTATTATTCGCCATCTCCTCTACAGTTCTAGTGCCTCCTCCGGATATTTCCCTAACAGTGCACCCCCAGATGCAACATCTATAATAGTTCTTGTGTTGCCACTTAAACCATTATAAAAATATTGAACCTGTTGGTAGTCAGGATATTCCTGTTGTGGGCACTTCCTTATTAATTCTCGGAATATATCATATGCCTCATATAGTAGCTCTGAATCTAGCTGCCTAAACTAGGAGATTTCAGATTTCAATTGCAGCATCTTACTATGGGAAATATTTGGCTAAAAACCACTGACTTAGTTCAGCCCAATCTGCTGCTGGTGGTGTTAGAGAGCTTAACCATCCCTTAGCCTTATCGCGCAGAGAGAATGAGAAAAGGCGACATCGAATGATATCCTCAGAAACACCATTCATCTGAACAATGTCGCATATTTCTAAGAATTGCGCCAGATGCGCGTTTGGATCCTCAATAGCTCTGCCCCCAAACTGATTCTGTTAAACCATCTGGATCAATGCAGGTTTCAGTTCAAAGTTATTTGCATTGATCGGCAGACGGGCCACACCCCCATAAGTCCGACTAACTTCCAGCTGGAAGTAGTCCCTAACTGCCCTTCTCGCGGGCCTTTCCACAATTCAGTCCTCAGCTTCTGCCCCAGATGGGCACTCCTCATTCTTTCTATTGTTCACGACATTCTGATTAGACCCATCTGCCATTGCGTTAGATCTTTTCCTTAATTGTTTTGTTGTCTTCGATTTCCAAATCAATGGGTATTGGTTGGGTAGATCTAGAACACGTGATCATGCATATCTGCACTTAACAAAAATAATGTTAGAACAAAGAAAAATAAAAATAAAAAATCGAAAAAAAAGAAAAATAAAAAATATTTACAAAAAGCTTCAATTAAGATTGAACTACTTATTACTATATCTAAGTAGAATCTTTCAATCCCCGGCAATGGCGCCAAAAACTAGTTCGCCAAAAATATTTTTGGATCTCTATACTGCAAGTGTACAGTGTAGTTTATAGGATAATGACAAGCAAGGTCGTATTCCTCAGGGATTGACTACGAAAAACTTAGGCTATAATAACATCATATTCCAATTTTATTGAAGCAACTGAATATCAAATTTATAAAAATCGAAAATAAAAGGAAAAAGAAATAAATTTGCAAACCCCACAAGTATTTTCAACAAATACAGAAGCAACCCTAGGCACATAATCTCAACATGTTTCTTCAAGATTAAATTCAATTAATGTTTCAAAACCAATTCATGTGTTTTGTTAAGTTGGTTTCTATACCAACGTATTGAGTACTCTAGACGAGGATTTTGCGTTGTTTTCGGGTATTTTAATGTCGTTTGAGTCGAGTTTGTGTCATTAGTTGTCGTTCGAGAATCGGGACTGATCTTGATAGCCGAAACTGGTTAAAAAATGATTAAAAACGTGTTTGGGTGGTGAAGATCGCATTTTGGGAGCTAAAAAACGGAAATATATCGAGCATGATCGAGCGCCGCAGCGCCAAAACCCTCGCGCCCTTGTGAGCGGGGTCGAAATTGGTACAAACATTTGAGGACAAGGCGGCTGCAATACACGCTGGCAGCGCTTACGGCACGTGGCCACTGGGCAATGACGGACAACAAAGTGGCACGGCGCAACAACAACAACTGCCGCCTATGCGCGTTGGCTTGGGGAGAGGCGCGCAGCAGCGCGCCATTTCTAGCGCTGCAGCGCGTGCGTTTGGGCCTGAACGTATTTTGGGCCTTTTTGGACGGAGTTTTTAGGGTTTTAAGCCTATAAATAGAACAAGGGACGGAAAAACAGGGGTTGGACATTTTGGAGAGCACAAGGGACGATTTTGAGCAAGGAGAAAGAGTTCGGGACAAGATTCGAAGGCATCTATCTTTTGGAAACAGAGAAGATTCCTCCTTTAATCATTCTGAATTATTTTTCTAGCATCTCTGTTGAACCCTATCAATGTATAATTATTTCTTCATGAGTTTTTGTACATCTATTATGAGCTAAACCTATTTTTCTAGGGGATTGATGTAACTTGTGTTTGAACCTATGTTTTGATTTCTAGTTTATGAAATTTGCATGTTTATTAATCTATTTGTGCTATTTGATTTGATTGCATCTGGATTATCTGATCAATAATTTAGATTGTTTTGCGTGTTTAATTTGATGCTCGAGAGACGTAATTGAACACATGGCCTCAGAATAGCACAACCTAGGGTTTCATAGAATCGAGAGATATCGAAATCAGAAATTGGAACCTATAATCACTTGGCACTCGAGAGAGGAAGTGATGAACGGTAGGAATATTGGCTTATAGATTAATAACATTTATAAACTGGATTGAGAACATAGGGGATAACTAGGTGAAATCAACCCTCTAGAATTCATCTTCTACGTGTTTGATAATTTGTCTGAACCAATTCTTAGTTTAATTTTTAGTTTTAATTTTTAGTTTAATAAACAATCCATCTCTTTTCGATTTCTAGATAGAATTAAGCTATTTTAATTATAGTACTTAGTATAAAATTCGATAACAATCCCTGTGGAAGCGATAACCCTACTTTCAAAACCTATACTAAAACTTGACACCGTACGCTTGCGGTAAGAAAATCGCGATCAAGTTTTTGGCGCCGTTGCCGGGGATTGTTTTATCCTATTTTAAACTAATATTATTACCAAGTAGTCTTAATACTAATCTAGACTAGTTTAGGAGTTATAATTTCGTATTTCTCATTGATTTATTTGTTTATGCGAGATTCTCAAAAATACTAATTTGCTTCCTTTTGATCCGAAATTGAACGG
Organism: Rehmannia glutinosa; assembly: GCA_016081115.2. Taxonomy (NCBI): domain Eukaryota; kingdom Viridiplantae; phylum Streptophyta; class Magnoliopsida; order Lamiales; family Orobanchaceae; genus Rehmannia; species Rehmannia glutinosa. The sequence goes on along the minus strand of CM071937.1, from coordinate 59,824,418 downwards.
ACACTTCGAGCAATAAGAGCAAAGAAAGCGAGCACGAGAATCGAGCAATGGCAGGCGTTGTAGACAATGAGAATAACGAAATCGGGTTGTGAATATGCCACCACAACCTCGATGCACCGAAAAGGGCAATCCGGGATTATTTCCGGCGGTCTTGAACCGAACTACTCCGGAATTGTGCGCCAACCTATAAATGCAAATAATTTCGAATTGAAACCAGGCCTCATAAGCATGGTTTAGCGTAATCGATTTGGGGGAGTCCAGGTGGATGATCCGAATACACATTTGGCGACATTCTTGGAGATTTGTGACACCATCAAGATGAATGGTGTGTCGATGAGGCGATTAGTGAGGCTTTTCCCGTTCTCACTCCGGGATAAAGCCGCATAAAGGTTACTGACGTTCGCACACTGGGAGTATCACTAGTTGGGATGATCCGACCAAAAAAAAATTCATGACAAAGTTCTTCCCTCCCGTGAAGACGCTCCAACTCGAAAAGCGAGATAGCTCAATTCCAACAAATCGACTTTGAGCCACTATATGAAGCTTGGGAACGATATAAGGATCTGTTGAGAAGATGCCCACAACATGGTTATGCGGATCGCGAGAGAGTCCAAGATTTTTTACAATGGTTTGAACGGGCATACGAGGACAATACTAGATCAAAGCGAGCAGGAGAGCACTTTGATGGCTAAAATTCCGATCGAGGCATTACTTCTTCTTGAAGAAATGGCCACAAACAACTATCAATGGCCTTCTCGACGCAGTTAGTACCAAAGAAAGTTCTTTGGTGTCCTTGAGCCGGATCATATGTCGGCATTAGCATCTCAAATATCAACATTGTTGAAACAATCGCCATCATGAATTCGGGTGGAACATCGCAATGATCAAAATACCAAATGCCGCCGTTCGGAGGTTGCAACATTCGATGCCGAGCAAGCCAACTATGTGAATAACCGAGGTTTTAACAATCGAGGTACTCAGTTACCTACTCATTATCACCCGGGACTTCGCAATCATGAGAACTTCTCCTACAGTAATAATAGAAACGTGTTGAATCCACCTCCGGGTTACACCAATCCATCTAGCTCTAATGCACCCGTAAGTGAGAAAAAACAGTCGCTCGTAGAAATACTCGGTACATTTATTGGAGAGACTAGAAATCGGCTGAATAGAAGCGATGCACAGATTGATAACTTGGGCACAAAAATGTCTACTATGGAGACACACCTTAGATCATTGGAAACCCAAATGGGACAATTAGCTACCGCCATAAGTTCTCGGAGAAGAAAGAAAATTTTCCAAGTAATACCGAGGTGAATCCGAGGAACATTGTAAAGCCATCCAGTTGAGGAGTGGTACTGCATATGATGCTCCTAAGCTTCCATCTCATGCCACCCAAGAGGATCCTTCTGATTCTGAAGTACCTATTGAGAAGGAGTCGAAACAAGAAGAAGATAAGCAGAGCAACGAGCAGACGGAGGCTACCAAGCCTAAATCTGCTCCCATTCTTGATTCTGCGGTTCTAGTGCCTAACTCACTCCCCTTCCCTCAGAGATTTCAGAAAAAGAAGCTAGATTCTCAATTTTCGAAGTTCTTGGAAATTTTTAAGAAAATTCACATCAACATCCCGTTTGCTGATGCACTCGAGCAAATGCCTAATTATGCTAAATTCATGAAGGATGTGATGTCGAAAAAGAGGAATTTGGGCGAGTTCGAGACTGTAAAGCTTACAGAAGAATGCAGCGCTATTTTGCAAAGGAAGCTACCACAGAAATTGAAAGATCCGGGGAGTTTCACTATCCCTTGTACAATTGGTGCTTCTATTTTTAATAAAGCCCTTTGCGATCTTGGTGCTAGCATTAATCTTATGCCTTTGTCTATTTTCAGGAAACTAGGTCTTGGAGAGGTGAAGCCATCCACCATCACCTTACAATTGGCGGACAGATCGCTTACATATCCGCGAGGCGTAATCGAAGATGTTTTGGTGAAGGTGGACAAATTCATATTTCCTAAGCAGACTTTGTTGTACGATATGGCGGAGGATCGAGAGGTTCCATTAATTTTGGGGAGACCATTTTTGGCCACCGGTCGTGCATTAATCGATGTTCAACGAGGTGAACTGACTTTGCGAGTTAATGAAGAGGAAGTGATGTTCAACATTTATAATGCGATGAAATTCCAAGAAGAACAACACACTTGCCATTTCATAGACTTGGCGGCAAAGCGTGCTCGCTCGTAAATAGCTCGACATATTACTTGTGGATCCACCGGAAAGATGTCTCACCCAATCCCTAGTGCAAGGTATGGAATATGATTTTGATGACATTGACTTATTGGATTACGTGTTGTCTCTTGATGCCACACAGATTGACACAAGCAAGGGTCTGAAGGAGAGTTTGGGAGATACAGTCATTGAGGAAATCCCGAAGGTCACTCCGGAGTTGAAGGAACTTCCTACACATCTACGGTATGCATTTTTGGGAGAGAATGATACACATCCGGTAATAGTCTCCGCCTCTCTATCCCCTTCGGAGTTAGATAAGTTGTTGCGCATTTTGAGAAAGCATAAATCTGCACTGGGATGGTCGATAGTCGATTTGAAGGGAATCAGCCCTTCTATAGTGATGCATAAAATTCTCATGGAGGACTCTTACAAGCCATCTATTGAACACCAAAGACGGCTTAATCCGGCAATGAAAGAAGTAGTCAAAGCTGAGGTTCTTAAGTGGCTTAAGGTTGGCATCATTTTTGCCATATCTGATAGCTCATGGGTAAGTCCAGTGCAAGTAGTTCCGAAAAAAGGGGGGATGACTGTGGTGAAAAATTCCAATAATGAGTTAATATCTAAACGTACGGTGACTGGGTGGCGAGTATGCATAGATTACAGGAAACTGAACAAAGCCACTCGAAAAGACCTCTTTCCTTTACCTTTTATTGATCAGATGTTGGATAGGTTGGCTGGATATGACTACTATTGCTTTCTTGATGGATATTCGGGTTATAATCGATTGCGATTGCTCCAGGATCGGGAGAAAACCACATTCACATGTCCTTATGGTACCTTTGCATTCGAAGGATGCCTTTTGGTTGTGTAATGCACCACCACATTCCGTAGATGTATGATGTCTATTTTTCATGGCATGGTAGAGCAAATTATGGAGGTTTTTATGGACGATTTTTCGGTGTTTGGTAATTCTTTTGATCATTGCCTCCATAATTTATCTCTGGTTCTACAAAGGTGCCAAGACACAAATTTAGTGCTTAATTGGGAGAAATGTCACTTCATGGTGAAAGAAGGCATTGCACTTGGTCATAGAGTATCTCATGCGGGATTAGAGGTGGATCGGGCGAAAATAGTGGCGATTGAAAAATTACCACCTCCGAGAAACGTAAAAGGGATTCGGAGTTTTTTAGGGCATGCTGGTTTTTATCGTCGATTCATTAAAGATTTTTCAAAAATAACCAAGCCCTTATGTAATCGTCTCGAGAAAGATGTGCCTTTTTGTTTTGATGATCTTTGTTTGCAACTTTTGAGCACATTAAGAAGGCACTTATTTCCGCTCCGATTATGGTGGTACGGATTGGACACCAAATTTGAGCTCATGTGTGATGCTAGTGATTATGCAGTAGGGGCAGTGTTGGGGCAAAGACGAGATAAAATTTTCAAGGCCATCTATTATGCAAGCCGGACATTGGATGACGCCCAGCAAAATTACACCACCACGGAAAAAGAGATGCTCGCAGTTGTATTTGCATTTGACAAGTTCCGGGCTTATTTGGTGGGTACCAAGGTCATTGTTTACACTGATCATCTTTGCTATTCGGTATCTCTTTGCGAAGAAAGATGCGAAACCACGACTGATTAGATGGATTCTCCTTCTTCAAGAATTTGATATTGAGATCCGGGATAAGAAGGGTAGCGAGAATGTGGTAGCCGACCATTTATCGAGGTTAGACCAGCCCAATGAGCTAATTGAAGTTCCGATTCAGGAGTCTTTCCTGATGAGCGTATTTTGGTAGCGTAAGCTCATCTCCCATGGTATCTTGATTTTGTGAATTATCCGTCATGGAGTTTTGCCTCCGGTTTGACTTCACATCGAAGAAGAAATTTATGCATGATGTTAAATCATATTTATGGGATGATCCGCTTTTGTTCAAGAGGTGTGCGGATTCAGTTATCCGACGTTGTGTGCCTCGAGAGGAGGTAGAGGAGATTTTACAGCATTGCCATTCTGCCCCATATGGTGGTCATTTTGGGCCAACCCGTACGGCCGCTAAGGTATTGCAATCTGGTTTTTATTGGCCTTCCTTATTCAAAGATTGCTATACTTTTGGGCAGACTTGTGACAGGTGCCAGCGAGTTGGCAACATTTCCCGACGCCATGAATTACCTCTCACCAACATGATGGAAGTAGAATTATTTGATGTTTGGGGGATTGACTTCATGGGTCCATTCCCCCCTTCATTTGGACATGCCTATATCCTTCTTGCGGTTGATTATGTTTATAAATGGGTGGAGGCAATTGCTACGCCTACCAATGATGCCAAGGTAGTGTTGAAATTTTTACACAAGCACATATTCACTCGTTTTGGCACTCCTAGGGCTATTGTTAGTGATGAAGGTACTCATTTTTGCAATAAACTGTTTAATAACCTTCTCTCTAAGTATGGTGTAAGGCACAAGGTTGCTTTAGGTTACCACCCGCAATCGAATGGACAGCCGAAATTTCAAATCGTGAGGTGAAGCAAATCCTTGAGAAGAAGGCGTGAGTCGTAATCGCAAGGATCGGGCTCAAAAGTTGGATGATGCACTTTGGGCATATCGAACGGCCTTTAAAACACCTATTGGTATGTCCCCATATCGCTTGGTGTTTGGGAAGGCATGTCACTTGCCGGTCGAGCTAGAGCATCGTGCTTATTGGGCCGTGAAGAAACTGAATTTTGACTTGAAGGCCACGGGTGAGAATAGGCTATTGCAACTTGATGAGATGGAGGAATTCCGGAATGAGGCCTATGAGAATGCCAAAATCTACAAAGAAAAGACAAAAAAATGGCATGATAAAATGATTTTGAGGCGAGAATTTCTCCCGGGCCAGCAGGTATTATTATTCAATTCTCGGTTGAAATTATTCCCGGAAAACAAATCGAGATGGTCCGGGCCGTTTGTCATCGAAATGTTTCGCCGTTCGGTCTTTGTTGAGTTGCGAGGTAAGGATGGCAAAGACGTTTGTGTTAATGGGAAAAGGTTAAAACACTATTTTGGTGATGAAGCCCGGAAAATTCTCAATCTCCCGCTCGGAGATGCGGATTCGTGATTGACCGACAAAGTCTGGCTGAAGACTGTAAATTTAGCGCTTCTTGGGAGGCAACCCAAGCCATGGTTATTGCTTTCGTAGTATCGATTTAGTTTAGTAGTTCTTTTTATCTTTCGTTAAATTGCATCATAGTTGCATTGTTTTTGTTTTTGCATTCTAGGAGTAGCAAGTTGCATCACATCCCGACGTTTTCTTATTTGTGCGTGCGAGACGTGCGTTGATTATATATATATATATATCTATAAAAAAAAAAAAAAAAAAAAAAAAAAAATGTGCCAATAAAGAATACCGGGTAAGGGGAAGCTAGCAGCGCCCCCACAAAATGGTACAACGGAAAATGTGTATGGCGCGGCTGCTAGCAAATCCGGGCGACCTCGATTTTTTTTTTTATAAAGTGCCCGACACTTTAGTTTTTTTTTTTGTTTCAACACACCAAAACACACCCCTCCCCCTAAACTCGACGGCCAGCCCCATTTTTTCACCATCACTCCCGAAAATCACCTTCCCTCTCTACAAGGAGCCAATCTAGCACACCACACATCACACTCATCCTCACCACTCATCAATTGGTAAGTTTCTTGCTTCCAAAACCCCACCCCAAGGTCATCCCCAAATTCTTTCATTTTGTGCTAAGGCATTGGGTGGGTTGAGCTTTATATGTTGAATATTGAATTGTGTTGTGACTGTGTTGAGCTTGAGCATGTTAGAACTAGGTTTGGATGTGAAATTTTTGGGATTGAATTGTACTAAAATTGCATTCATCACTTTCTCCCAATTTCACGCACACAAGGTGTTTGTTAAAATGCCCCATTGAGATTTTGACATTGTAGAAGTGCCATCTTGCATAATATTACTTGTAATCTCGAAATGTAGCTAATTCATACACTCGGGTGCATTTTTCTAACCACCTTGCTTGTTGATTATTCATCCTCACCGAGTTTTATGTTTCCACGTGTTGTGTTTGTGTGTTTATTTTGCTAGGTGATCGTCATGGTAAGGACTAGGAAGGGTAAGGGTAAGGGCAAAGCAAAAGCATCTACCTCGGCGGACTACGACCGAGAGATTTGTTAGCCAAGCCGCACAGAGACATTTTTGGCAAACTAATGACTCGGCGAATCAATGCGAGCGGGGCTTCCAACCAGGACAACAAGATGGTCATCTACAACAAGATGATCCGGAGCGCCCGGTGGCAAAAGTTGTGTGCACCACCCCGCCATTTGCACCGATACTTGTCAAGGAATTATATGCCAATGCCAAATGACCCGATGAGGACCCAACGAATGTTTATCTACGTGGCGGCGGATCACTTACACCCCAAATGGATATTCGAGAGTATTATTCTTTACCCGCAGATTGACCATAGCCCGTACCGCAGATTTTCTTGCCGGCCATTCGGATTTAGATATGATTGTCCATGCTCTCTGTCGGCCGATCAATGCCGCCCGCCCGGTGGGGGTAGATGCGATGGTTTTTTCTCACACGACGCCGAGTCGTTATGGTCGTGCATGGTACCACTTTCTTTGCCGTGAACTTGATGCCGACCAGCCATCTCGGTGACGCCACGCCGCCTTGTGCCCGGTTGTTATATGCTATTATACACGGCATCGATTCGACGCCAGTTGATTATCGCAGAATCTATTCATCAAGCTATTATTCGCCACAAAAAGTACGGGGGCATGTGCATGCCGTCTCGATTTGCGGCTTGGGTCAGGCGAAGGTATTGTGTTAGAGAAGAATGAGCCCTTAGAGCGCCCTAAGGCGCCAATTGATTCGGCCACCATTGGAGCCTATGAGGACACTCGATGGTGTCCCCGATCCTCGGGTGAAGGGTACATTATAGACCATGATCGCACCCGCCCTTCTTGCTGCGATGTCTGCTGCTGCTGAATCGACGCACCATCTCATTCCCATCATGCCGCCGGTACTTCCTCTTCGGCTACAGAGCGGTCCCACCCTTCCGCATTTCAGGACGAACCGATGCATGCATATTACCTACGATTCTGCGGGAGTTGCGGCGAGCACATCGTCGTTTAGCCGTAGCCTTTCAAGAAGAGCAATGGCCCGGAGTTCAAATGACAAGAGTATGAGAATGAGCGCGACCGGGTTTTTGCGCAGATTTATGGACAATCACATCCTCGGTTTCCTTCCCTACACCACCGCCGCCGCCGGTGCACGCCACCTACATTCCGCCACACGACTCGGATGAGGAGTTTTAGTCCCCTAGATTATCGGAAAGTACTTTTCTCACCTCTCCATGGGGACCATGTCGTTTTAAGTTTGGGGCGGTGTAGTCTATTTTTATTCTTCGAGTCGAGTGTCTATTTTTATTCTTCGAGTCGAGTCTTGAGTAAAAAAAAAAAAAAAAAGAGTCTAGAGTCGAGTCGGGTCGTTTGTAAAACTGTGAAACTGCATGACTAAGTGAATTTATTGAATATGAGTTGAACGGTCAAAAGAGCATGTATTTGAACTGTGATCCATTTTTCTTTCCATTAATTCCATCTATGTGCTTAACTTTGTTGATTTATTTGGGGATGATTTATGCAATTGAGTGGTTCCTTTATGATCACACCGGATGCTAGAACTTGTCTGATCACTAGTCGAGGCGAAATCCGAGGTGAAGTAACATTAAGGAAGTGATTTAGGCCATCTTTGAACAAGCTAGAGCCTAAAATGCCTACCTTTGTATTATATTTTCCCTAGTGTCCCCCTTTGAGCCTTATAAACCCGTGTCTTTGGCAACCAATCTCAGACCCAGAGCCTAAATGTAAATATCCTTATTACCCATCACTCATACACACAAAATATAGAAAAATATTGGAAGTTGAGGAGGGTATGATGAGAAGGGTGCGTATTTAATGAAGTTGCCCAAAAAAAAAAAATATGAAACCCCATGTACGCAAAAGAATAAGTTTGGAGGTTCCGAAAAAAAAAAAACAAAAAAAAAATTGAGAAAAATTAGCGGGATTGAAAGTTCATGAACATGGGGGATGTCAAAAAGTGAAGGGTAGTTGCTAATTGATGATTTGAATTGATAATTGTGTGTTTGAGTGATTTGAGCTACTTAATTCCATATTTTCCTACCTTACCCTAAGCTCACATTACAAGCTCAAAAGTCCTATTGATCCTTGTGTTCATTAGCCTACATTAGTGGAGATTAGTGTGAAAGACAAGTCTATGGAGTCCGGTAAGCATCTCATCTCTATATTCAAAAGAGTGGATCATTTTGAAAACACTTGATTGCGTGAGTCTATCTGGATAATGATAACGGAGTTGGCATGAACATTCCACCTTCATGATCAAATTGTGAAAATACGTGCTTAATTGATAGTAAAACGAAATTTGACGAATGAGTTTGGTTGTGAAGTTTCGCAGTTGGTTTGTTGAGTCTGTCGTCTTCATTTTGTTTTCCTTCATGTTTGTCGTTTTTTTTATTTTTTTAGTCCGTAATTGCTTGAGGACAAGCAAACGTCTAAGTTTGGGGGTATTTGTTAAGTTGGTTTCTATACCAACGTATTGAGTACTCTAGACGAGGATTTTGCGTTGTTTTCGGGTATTTTAATGTCGTTTGAGTCGAGTTTGTGTCATTAGTTGTCGTTCGAGAATCGGGACTGATCCTGATAGCCGAAACTGGTTAAAAACGATTAAAAACGTGTTTGGGTGGTGAAGATCGCATTTTGGGAGCTAAAAAACGGAAATATATCGAGCATGATCGAGCCGTTAGTCATTAAAACCACGCCCGCCAGCGGGGGTGAAATTGGAAATGCGTTTGAGGACGGGGCGCAAATAAGCTGCACTACGCCGAAAGCCTTGGCATGGGACGATGATGGGGACGACAACAGCGCGCAGCTGCTGCAACTACAACTACTACAGCTGCAGGCGCGTTGGCGTTGGGGGAGAGAGCGCGCAGCCAGCGCCATTTCTAGCCGCAGCCGCGTGCGTTGGGCCTCCGAACGTATTTTGGGCCTTTTTGGACGGAGTTTTTAGGGTTTTAAGCCTATAAATAGAACAAGGGACGGAAAAAAAGAGGGGTTGGACATTTTGGAGAGCACAAGGGACGATTTTGAGCAAGGAGAAAGAGTTCGGGACGAGATTCGAAGGCATCTATCTTCTGGAAACAGAGAAGATTCCTCCTTTAATCATTCTGAATTATTTTTCTAGCATCTCTGTTGAACCCTATCAATGTATAATTATTTCTTCATGAGTTTTTGTACATCTATTATGAGCTAAACCTATTTTTCTAGGGGATTGATGTAACTTGTGTTTGAACCTATGTTTTGATTTCTAGTTTATGAAATTTGCATGTTTATTAATCTATTTGTGCTATTTGATTTGATTGCATCTGGATTATCTGATCAATAATTTAGATTGTTTTGCGTGTTTAATTTGATGCTCGAGAGAGGTAATTGAACACATGGCCTCAGAATAGCACAACCTAGGGTTTCATAGAATCGAGAGATTTATGAATATTTTGAAGTCGGTGAATGAATATTCATTGAGCGTATTAGGGTTTAATTTATAATTTTTATAGAGATATCGAAATCAGAAATTGGAACCTATAATCACTTGGCACTCGAGAGAGGAAGTGATGAACGGTAGGAATATTGGCTTATAGATTAATAACATTTATAAACTGGATTGAGAACATAGGGGATAACTAGGTGAAATCAACCCTCTAGAATTCATCTTCTACGTGTTTGATAATTTGTCTGAACTAATTCTTAGTTTAATTTTTAGTTTTAATTTTTAGTTTAATAAACAATCCATCTCTTTTCGATTTCTAGATAGAATTAAGCTATTTTAATTATAGTACTTAGTATAAAATTCGATAACAATCCCTGTGGAAACGATAACCCTACTTTCAAAACCTATACTAAAACTTGACACCGTACGCTTGCGGTAAGAAAATCGCGATCATGTTTCTATGGGTTCAATTCCTAAACTAGTTTATTCCCCTTCCCGGGAAGCGCATAAACAGTAGATTAATAATTGATGTCTCTCGATCCATCACAACTATTATTAACTCCCAAAAGATCTTTGAATTGAAATACTCCACACAAACAGTAGTAGTCTCCCGATACATTACCCTGTTTATATCTGAATTCGATTTTCGTCTCTTTAGAACTCACCTCCCGGATTATGGACTAGCAAGTATGACATGCATATTATTGATGAGATAATTGGCAATTAAGAATAAGCAATCGAATTCATAAAATAGAACACATGAATCAATTAAGAAAACAATTAATCAAGATTTAACATGAATCCACAGTTTTGATTATGCCCTAGGATCCGAAAGATTAGCCAAACATTGATAACAAATTCATAAACAAACTTGAAATCAACATTGTGACATCGTTTAAGCACAAATAAGAGATCTAAACTAAGAAAGAAAACCCTTTCTTGTCATGATGGATCTTCCTTCCAAACCTTCGAAACTCTTGTGCTATCGTAGATGCAAAAGCTCTTGTAGCGCCCTTTTCTAGCTTACTTAAATAAATTTTAAGGCGAAAAATAATCAAAAAATACTCTAAAGAAATCCTTAAAATACGGGACAATAAAAATCCTACTTAGTTCGAAAACCTTGCAGCAGAAATAAATACTAAATACTATTAGTCCAAAAAAATCATACTGAAAAATAAAACGACGTTCAACATTAAATATACTAATAAGTCAACTCAACAAAACATAAGTTAAACTGAAGGACATGGGTTCTTGAGTCACTGCGCCGCGCTATCTCCTTCCTCCTCATTATTCTCATCTGGAAAAAAACAACATTCGTGGAATGAGCTTAAAGGAGCTCAACAAGTAATCTCATGCATGAATGTGTGCTTAATGCAATGACTTAACTTAGTTAAACCGTATAATTTCTTTACTTAAAATCCTCTCATGTACATACTTAAAATTTTCTCTTTCTTTCTTTTCATAAGACGTTTTTAGGACACGAGCTCGCTTGGTAACACATTGTTCTAATCAGGGTCGCAGTGGGCCTTGTTATTCGGAACCCGATTAACATTTTTCCCGAAGGCACATTTCCATTCGTTTCGCCCGAAGGCCCTTTCCTTTGAACATTAACATTAGCCGCAAGCGGTACATTGTCGGAACGCCGGTCCCCCGCGCCCATTTCCCACTCACTCCAGCATCATAGAACAATGTGCACCCATTCACTTTTGAAAAATATTATTAATTCTAATCCTTTAAACTTGACTCTACTATTCTTTGTATGCTCGTGAAATGCTATGAACGTACATTTAACATGATGCATGAAAGTGATGCAACTTTTCATTGAAAGCAAGAATAACATAAACGCATATCAATTAAATTAAATCACATTATCTTGAACAATTTAGGAATAAAACACTACAATTAACTGATCAGGGAAAAAACATACATCCAACTAGTTATGGAAAAGTCTTATATTCAATTAGTTAAGGGAAACCCTACATTCAAGTAATTAAGGGGAAACCCTACATTCAGTTAGTTAAGGGAAAACCCTATATTCAATTAGTTAGGAGAAAAAACCCAACATTCAATTAATCAAGAGAAAATCCTACATTCAATTAATCAAGGGAAACCCTACATTCAATTAGTCAAGGGAAAACCCAACATTCAATTAGTCAAGGGAAAACCCTTCATTCAAGTAATTAAGGGAAAACCCTATATTCAATTAGTCAAGAGAAAACCCTACATTCAGTTAGTTAAACTATATTATCCAATCCAGGAAATAAATATATATATACACGCATAATTATATAACTTGAATAAAAATAGTTGAAAGAATTACTACACTACAATCATTTACGGTAATATGTAATTGAGTTGGGCTAATTCAATTTGCCTACAATTTGTATATCTTATAATTGGATGATAAAGTCAACCTGTATTACTTCATGTTTCTTAGTTTAAAAGAAAAAGAGACAACCAACATATAATAAGGAAAATGTCAGAAGGCATGCAGAAGTAGAATTAATGACATGAACTTTCATCCTGTTCAAGTTATGGAATGGCCATTAGTATCTAATGATATCAACACCCAAATTGATTATTTGTGCTTCTAAACTATTTACAGAGCAACGTTTCGGGAACATCTAAATACCTATTTACAATTCCGAAATCAAATTCGAGACCGACAATAACATATCTGATTAAAATCACATAATTTCGATTATCATCGGCGACAAGCATCCCAATTAGATATTGTAATAATTTAAATCCTAATTTTATATGAAACTAAAGAGATTACTTGCCTGTTCAATTAGGGGTAGTAAAATCCTTTTCATCTTTCGAATCAATCCTAAACATAAGATTACGTATTAGGGTTAGAGAAAACTAATGAAATTGTCAAGCTAAAAGATCAATCCTACGAAATTAACACTTACGCGTCGGAGAAATCACCTCCCTTACTTTTCTCCCTCTGGCCGATTCTTTTCTCCCTTAGGCGTCTATTCTGTGTGTTCTCAATGTGTGTATTTTACGTATCTTATATCTATGTTTTAACCTACTCCTAATTGGGCTAGGTTTAGCATATGGGCCTATACCCTTTTACTAACAATATGGGTCTAATTAACACTCTAATCCAAATAGGGCCCCAAAGTGTTTTATAAAACTAAAATAAAATAAAAAGTCATTATAAAATCTAGAATAATGTAATAAAATAATTAAATATTATCATTACGAAATTTAATAAATTCGGGTCGTTACATTCTCCCCCTCTTATAAAAAGTTTCATCCTCGAAACTTGTCTAATACAATTAAATGAAATATGAAGGGTTGAAATAAATCTCGGAAGAAAAGTTTAATCCTTACCAAAAAGTTGGGGGTGTATCACACGCATCTCATCTTCACGCTCCCACGTGGTTTCTTCCATGGCGTGATTCCTCCATAAGACTTTGACCAATGTGACATTTGTCCTTCTAAGCTCTTTCTGGACTCTATCTAAGATTCTCATTGCATCTCTTCTAAGTCTTCACGAAGATCAATTGTCTCGTAGCTTAAGCTGTGTGATTGGTCCAGAATGTACTTTTTCAGCATAGAAACATGGAAAACATTGTGAACTCCCGCTAATGCTGGAGGTAGGGCGATTCGATATGCTAAATCGCCTATTCTCTCTAAGATTTCAAATGGCCAAACGTAGCGAGGGCTTAACTTTCCATTCTTTCCGAACCTCATAACTCCTTTCATTGGTGCTACCTTAAGAAATATCGCATCTCCTACTGATAAGCGTGAATTTTGCATGTGTTTTGAGGCGTATTTCGAGCTATAATGATAAGTAAACATGCATATAATCGCGTTAAACGTTATATATTCACTCCTTGTGGAAAAGATATTACACTTTGCTTATTTTGTAGGAATTTCATGATATTTGAAGCTAATTGAATAAGAATATGAGGAAAGCAAAGTGGAAACACGGAGAATTGAGTGGATATACGAAAAGTGAAGCCTAAAAGAGCGAAAGTTGAGCGTTCACGGAAAAGACAGGGGCACACGGGTTGGGCGTGCCTCAAGACACCACCCGTGCACCCCCGTATAAGGATAATTGAAGGCTGCGATGGCGCACGGGTAGCCCATGCATGGGCGCACCACCGTGCGCCCTACAGAGAGCGATTATTTCACCGGAGTGGCGCACGGGTAGACCGTGCTCCGACGCACCACCCGTGCGCCCCTCTGACGAGAGTTGGGGTATTCCAGCAGGTGGCGCAAGGGTAACCCGTGCGTGGGCGCACCACCCGTCTTGTCTGCTACTGAATCCCATAATCTGCAGCATTAAACCCTAAACATGATGGGAGGTATAAAAAAGGCTTTTTGGGGGGCGCACACAAGGACATTCTGGCATTTTTGGGATCTACAACACAAGACAAGAGTCAACTCTTGGAAGGAGACATCAAGGAGACAATCGGGTTGCATCGGAGCTTGAAGAACGGAGATATATCGAGAGATTGTCGATGTTCCTAAGTTTTCTTGCTTCTCTTTTAGTTTCAATCTTTTAGTTTCATTTGTAATGACTTTGAACACTTTGTGTGTAAGTTGTTTAATCATGTGTAGCTAAACTCTTGTTGGATGTTTTAATCTTGGTTGAAGTTATTATCTTGAAGCCTATTTGAGTACTTTGAGCTTATTCTTGTTTTATCACTTGGCCAATGGTTTAACATGTTTGATATATTGATTCATAATTCGAGAGATGAGTTTCAATATTAGATCTTGAGTACTTGACACGAATATTTACATGAATCGAGAGATTTGTGAATGTTGTGAGGACATTTGATCTTTTGTGCATTTGGGAGTTGTATATCTTATGTTGAGTAGAGATGCTAGCATAGATATTTCAATCTACATTTTATATGCATCTCGAGAGGGAGGATAAAATAGCTTTGTGATCGTCTTATAGGAATATTGATAATAACGTGGCTTGATTAAATCGGACAACAAGAGGATTATTAATCGAAACCTTAACTCGGAAATCCATTACATCATCTTGATACTTCTTTCATTTGTGTTATCTTATTCTTGTGTTTTAGTGATTTAAATTGTCTTAATCTCAAAACAACAACCATCAAATATTGATCGTCTAAATAAAAGTAAAACTATCTTGGCTCAATACTTAGCCTATTGATTTATTAGTCTCCGTGGATACGACCTTGCTACCCTATTCGATAACAAACACCGTACACTTGCGGTGGAGCTAAAAATATAGGCGAACAAGTTTTTGGCGCCGTTGCCGGGGACTAATACAATTTATGGTACTAATATTGACATAGATAGAATTATTCTTAATTTAGACATTTTTTTTTATTATTTATTTTGTTTTAGTGTGACTTGAATTCCACATTATTTGACTTGTTTCTTCTAGTTTGGTCCATGTAGTGCATGAACACGCGCTCTAAAGGGGGACTTAATACCGCTCATACCGGAAGTTGAGGCTTTCGCGAGGAGAATCGTGCTACCACTAGACGAGCCGAAAGACAACACAATCCGATAATGGGGGATTTGAATGAGTTACCAATACCGCCAAACAATGGTGGAATCGAGTTACCGATACGGTTCAATAAAGAAAGCCATTCGTGATTACTTTCGACCACAAACGAATCGTAATTACGGTGGTATTGCCCATATTCCTATCAATGCCAACAACTTCGAACTCAAACCGCACTAATCAATATGGTGCACGAGAATCGATTTGGGGTTTGCAAATCAAGATCCTAACTCTCACCTTGCGCATTTTATCCAAATATGCAATACGATCAAAATGAACGGAGTCTCGGATGACGCCATAAGATCGCGCTATTCCCATTCTCTTTAAGGGATAAGGCGAGAAATTGGTTGGGTACTTTGACGCAAGGCGAGTGTAAGCACATGGGACGAGCTAAGCCAAAAGTTTTTGTTTAAATGCTTTCCACCAAGCAAAACTTTGCAGCTCAAAAGTGAGATTACTCAATTCCGACAATTTGATTCCGAGCCTTTGTACGAAGCTTGGGAAAGATTTAGGTACTTATTAAGAAGATGTCCACAACACGGCTTTCCTGAGGAGGATCAACAACTATGTTTCTTTTACAATGGTTTAATGGGGCAAACGAGGGCCTTTGTTGATGCCGCGGGGGAGGAGCATTGTTGTCAAGGTTTCCACAAGATGCCTTAAATCTTCTTGAGGAAATGGCCATGAACGATTACCAATGGCCATCGATAGATCCAATGTACAATGAGTAGCGAAATCTCGATTCGGACCCTATCAAAACATTGTCGGCACAAGTAGCGGCTTTGACAACTCAATTGAATGTATTTACGAAAGGGCGAGAAGCGGTGCGAGCACGGGTAGTGAAGCTCTTCTATATCCGATGGAAGAGGTAAATTATGTGAATAACCGGAATTTCAGCAATTTAGGAATAATTCAAACCCAACGCACTACCATCCGGGTTGAGAAATCATGAAAATATTTCCTATGCAAATACAAAGAATGTGTTACAACCTCCACCGAATCAATGCTTCAAGTGGAGGCGGTAATGGAGGAGGCAAATCGTCGTTGGAAGATGTACTCACCTCTTTCATAAATCAATCTAATGCTTTCATGAATGACACGAGAGCCACCTCGATAAACAAGACCTTAGGATGGATAAGTTAGAACAACAAGTGACAAGCTCAATAAAGAATCTGAAACTCAAATGGGTCAATTGGCTGCAATTGTGGGGAGTCAACATCAAAGGGTCAATTTCCAAGCAACACGGAGGTCAACCCGAGGGAACATTGCAATGCTATCCATGTGTGGGGTGGAAAAGAGAATGAAGAGTCGAAAATGCTGATATTGGTGTGATGTCGAATCACGCACCTCTCGTGTATCAATGCACGACCAAATCGTGTGTGTTGCCGAGCCTACCATCCAAATTCGGAAAATGACAAACGACGCTCAAGGCAATATGAAAGTTAAAGGAGGAACCGAGCAACAATTAGATAAACAAAAAGAGCCAAGAAACGTGAATCGTATCCTAACTCTAATTTTCTTTGAAATATAATATTCCTCTTCCCTTTCCCCGATTGTTTCACAAGACTAATCAATAATCAATTTGCTAAATTTGTGGGCATGTTTAAAAATTGCACATTAATGTTCCTTTTTGCGGAAGCAATGAAACATATGCCAAATTATGCAAAGTTTTTAGGGGAAGCGATGTCCAACAAGAACAAATGGGCGAGAATGGGATTGTCAACTTTGACGGAAGAATGTAGCGCACTCATACAAAGGAAAATACCGCAAAAGCTGAAAGATCCGGGGAGTTTCACTATCCCTTGTACAATAGGTGATATTTTCTTTGACAATGTACTTTGTGATCTAGGATCTAGTATCAATTTGATGCCGCTGTCCGTTCTCCGAAAGCTTGGACTCGTAGAAGTGAGACCATCCACTATCACCCTACAACTCGCGGATAGATCACTCGTACATCCAACAGGGATACTAGAAGATGTGCTCATAAAAGTCGATAGATTCATATTCCCCGTGGATTTTCTAGTGTTGGATATGAATGAGGATTGTGACACCCCTCTTATACTTGGACGTCCATTTTTGGCAACCGCGGAAGCACTAATAGATGTGAAGAAAGGGGAGCTTACATTACAAGTTGATGATTAGCGTATTTCATTTTCCATTTTTCGGAATGTGAAAAGGCATGATGATTTTAATGGTTGTAAAACAACAACAATTGCTAATTCCTGTACTCAAGCTAATGGCTTGAATAATAGTGTGCATTCTAAAGATAATATGCAGGGATTATCAATGAAGAAGAAGGAAAGGCACAAAAAGCCTGATGTTGAACCAAGAGCGTGCACGTACCATTCGCACGATGAAGAGGAGAACACATTGATAGTTGACAAACATGGAAAACCTCCTTTAGTAATGATCAAGGGAGGTGTAAATCCAAGTGAGCGGGATTGGCATGGAAAACTGCACGATGAGGTGACAAGCCTCATTTCGCAAAGATCATAATCGGAATTAAAAGGCGTCAAGCTAAAGACGTTAAATATAGCGCTTGTTGGGAGGCAACCCAACGGTTTTTCGTGTGAATTCCAATTTTTGTGTGTGTTTAGTTTCAATTTTGTGTGATTGGAGTGATTTGACATGCGTGTTTTTTATTAATGAGTGTGATTTATGTGTTTTCGTTTCAAATTTTTTTTGTGTGTTTTTATTTAAAAAAAAAAAAAAAAAAAAACCTAAATTGTTGTACAGGTGCGCACGAGTAGCCCGTGCGTTGGCACACCACCCGTGCGCCCTGTAGAGAGTAGAGGAATTTGCCGGGGTGGCGCACGGGTAGCCCGTGCGTTGGCACACCACCCGTGCGCCCTGCAGAGAGTAGAGGAATTTGCCGGGGTGGCGCACGGGTAGCCCGTGCTTCGACGCACCACCCGTGCGCCATGCAGAAGAGGCTTAAATATTACAGTTTTTAAACTGTCTTCTTCTCCAAAACTTCCACAAATCGCGCGCCCACTACCTCAATTTCATAGCCTTCGAAATTTCTTGCAAATTCTACTCAAATTCGTCCTTTTAATCCCTCCCCCATCATAATTGCACTTCACTTTACATTGAATTCGAATTTGCTTGAAAGAATTGTGAGAAAAAGCACCTAGGGTTCAAGTCATCTACTTCGAGTTTAACTTCGAGAATTCCGGTAAGAACACCGTTTCTCCTCGTGAATTCGTTGTTAATTATGTATTAGGGATCACTATAGGTGTTTATTTTGATATTTTTGCTATGATTTATGCGTATTATTCTTTGAGGCAAATTTTCAAACACCATATGGGCTTGTGTAATTGAGGAGATTTAGGATGAATTGTTGATGAATAAGGCATGGCAAATGGTTGTTTAAGCTAATATTTGTCTAGAATGGCCATAATGTTTGCTTGTTTGGGGTAGTTGATCGATCAAGGTAACTTGAGCATGTGAATTTGCATCACCCAATATGTTAGCTTTAATCCCCTATTTTGTTGTTGCCATAGATGATATTGGGATGCTAATGAAATGTATTTCAGGTATAAACTCTTCATTGCCGAGAGAAGAAACCCCCAGGGTGGAAGGAGACGTGCACGCGGGACGGCACAACGCGAAGTGGCACCGCCGGAAGTCGACCAAAACAGTCCAGAGGCGTGAATTTTGCATGTGTTTTGAGGCGTATTTCGAGCTATAATGATAAGTAAACATGCTTATACTCGCGTTAAACGTTATATATTCACTCCTTGTGGAAAAGATATTACACTTTGCTTATTTTGTAGGAAATTCATGAAATTTGAAGCTAATTGAATAAGAATATGAGGAAAGCAAAGTGGAAACACGGAGAATTGAGTGGATATACGAAAAGTGAAGCCTAAAAGAGCGAAAGTTGAGCGTTCACGGAAAAAGACAGGGCACACGGGTTGGGCGTGCCTCAAGACACCACCCGCACCCCTGTATAAGGATAATTGAAGTTGCGGCATGGCGCACGGGTAGCCCATGCATGGGCGCACCACCCGTGCGCCCTACTGAGAGAGCGATTATTTCACGGAGTGGCGCACGGGTAGACCGTGCTCCGACGCACCACCCGTGCGCCCTACGAGAGAGTTGGGGTATTCCAAGCGGGTGGCGCACGGGTAACCCGTGCGTGGGCGCACTACCCCGTGCGTCTGTACTGAATCCCATAATCTGCAGACATTAAGCCCTAAACATGATGGGAGGTATAAAAAGGCTTTTTGGGGCGCACACATGGACATTCTGCATTTTTGGGATCTACAACACAAGACAAGAGTCAACTCTTGGAAGGAGACATCAAGGAGACAATCGGGTTGCATCGGAGCTTGAAGAACGGAGATATATCGAGAGATTGTCGGCGTTCCTAAGTTTTCTTGCTTCTCTTTTAGTTTCAATCTTTTAGTTTCATTTGTAATGACTTTGAACACTTTGTGTGTAAGTTGTTTAATCATGTGTAGCTAAACTCTTGTGATTTTCGGGTTTTGGAAGTAGATTAATGAACCCTTGTTGGATGTTTTAATCTTGGTTGAAGTTATTATCTTGAAGCCTATTTGAGTACTTTGAGCTTATTCTTGTTTTATTACTTGGCCAATGGTTTAACATGTTTGATATATTGATTCATAATTCGAGAGATGAGTTTCAATATTAGATCTTGAGTACTTGACACGAATATTTACATGAATCGGGATTTGTGAATGTTGTGAGGACATTTGATCTTTTGTGCATTTGGGAGTTGTATATCTTATGTTGAGTAGAGATGCTAGCATAGATATTTCAATCTACATTTTATATGCATCTCGAGAGGGAGGATAAAATAGCTTTGTGATCGTCTTATAGGAATATTGATAATAACGTGGCTTGATTAAATCGGACAACAAGAGGATTATTAATCGAAACCTTAACTCGGAAATCCATTACATCATCTTAATACTTCTTTCATTTGTGTTATCTTATTCTTGTGTTTTAGTGATTTAAATTGTCTTAATCTCAAAACAACAACCATCAAATATTGATCGTCTAAATAAAAGTAAAACTATCTTGGCTCAATACTTAGCCTATTGATTTATTAGTCTCCGTGGATACGACCTTGCTACCCTATTCGATAACGAACACCGTACACTTGCGGTGGAGCTAAAAATATAGGCGAACACCTACTGCAAATTCTAGCGGCTTCCTTCTCTTATCAGCATAACTCTTTTGTCGACTTTGAGCAGTTTTCATTCTTTGCCGAATCTTCGCAACTACTTCGGTTGTTTGTTGTACCAACTCAGGGCCTATCAGTTTTCTTTCACCAACCCCATCGCAATGCACTGGTGATCGACATTTTCTCCCGTACAACCCTTCATATGGAGCCATTCCGATGGAGGCTTGATAACAATTGTTGTATGAAAATTCCACTAATGGCAAGAACTTGTCCCAAGTACCCTTAAAATGTATCACACAAGCTCGGAGCATATCCTCGAGTGTTTGAATTGTTCTCTCTGATTGGCCATCGGTTTGAGGGTAGAAAGTTGTACTGAAACTCAACTGAGTACCCATGGCCCGGTGTAGGCTTTTCCAGAATGTGGAAGTGAACTTAGGGTCTCTATCCGACACAATGGATAACGGTACTCCATGCAATCGAACTATCTCAGATATGTACAACTCTGCATATTTCTCCATATTGTACGTCTTCTTTACTGGTAGAAAATGCGCAGACTTAGTGAGACGGTCAACTATAACCCAAATAGAGTTGAATCCCACCTTTGTTTTTGGTAGTCCTACTACAAAATCCATGCCGACACGCTCCCACTTCCACTGGGGAATCATCAGTGGTTGCAATAGACCAGAAGGCCTCTGGTGTTCGGCCTTAACTTGCTGACAAGTAAGACATCTCTGAACATATGGTGCCACATCATTCTTCATGCCGACCCATAAGAAATGCTTGCTGAGGTCGTGCTTCATTTTTGTGCTCCCGGGGTGAATGGAGTAAGGGGCGTTATGAGATTTCTTCAAAATCTCTAATTTCAATTCTTCGTTGTTCGGAACAGCCAGCTTAGTACCCAAACGTAATGCCCCATCTTCCGTTATCACATAGTCATCACGTTTTCCTTCAACAATCTCTAAACGAATCTTTATTAACTTCGGATCATTCAGTTGTGCAACTTTTATTCTTTCCAGGATTGACGGGTGTAAGGTTAGGGTAGCCAAATAACTCGACTTCTCTTGAGATACAATTTCCAACTCAAGGCTCTGCATGTCTTTCAATAGTGGCTTTTGAATCGTCTGCAAGTCATAAATAGTCCCTCGACCCTTACGACTCAGAGCATCTGCCACCATGTTAGCTTTCCCTGGATGGTAATTAATAACACAATCATAGTCCTTTACTAACTCAAGCCATCTGCGTTGCCTCATGTTAAGCTCCTTTTGAGTGAAGAAGTATTTGAGGCTTTTATGATCAGTGTAAATCTCACATCTAGCCCCGTATAAGTAATGTTGCCATCTTTGTCACGGTGCTAACTCTAGATCATGTATTGGATAATTTTTCTTATAATCCTTCAATTGTCCATCATTACATTCCCTTGTTGCATTAGAACACACCCTAAACCCTTCAAAGTGATTGATAGCGACTCATGATTGGTTAGCTATTATAGGTTCATAAGGTTCGTCAATCTCGTTAATTAATTTTCACACAACATTAAAATAAATTCTATTCCTCATTAGGCTGATTGATCCATTTTGAAAACCATAATATGATACATTATAGTATAAACCTCTCCTACGCGTATCTTATGTTGCCACCTCATCCTTATGAATTCCCATCTCGTTCTTAATTCATCTTTAGTGGGGTAAGGATAGTGCTAGGCATATCTATATTATGAACATAAGAAAAAAATGATAATCAAACAAAAGAATCTTTATATTCTAAAATCTTAGAATAGTGTCTCTTTAACTATACATGAAATTCATCAATCACTTATTAAAATCAAGCTAACAATTAAAACTCACACAACGTTCTTGACACATTTCATAGAGACACATATGTAGTCATAATCACAATAAACAAAAAGCTTACCACATTGCGGAGGAGATGCTCTCCTTGAGTTCTTTCGACTTGGAACCATCCGATGACTTGTTGACTTTTAATTTTTTTATTGTAAATCAACTCGCTTTCAAGTCTTCTGAAAATCGATTTTAAAAATCCTGGTCAATCGAGGGGTGTTCCTTATACCACTAAATGTAGCGCCCTTTTTCTAGCTTACTTAAATAAATTTTAAAATGACCAAAAATAATCAAAAAAATACTTGAGTTCATGATAAAGAAATCCTTAAAATTCACGGGACAATAAAAATCCTACTTAGTTAAATCGAAGGAGTGCAGCTCGAAAACCACAAACATTCAAAGGTCCTATGAAAATAAATACACGCTTAAAACATGCAAAATTAATGACATGGAATTCAAATAAATACTAAAAACTATTAGTCCAAAACAATCATACTTATTCTATAAATAAAATCGCGATATGTGTCGCGTTCAACATTAAATATACTAATAAGTCAACTCAACAAAACATAAGTTAAAACTTGTTTCAATTCCACACCTGGGTTCTTTGAGTCCTCCTTGATGAATTCTTGTCTCTTCTCTATCTCCTTCCTCCTCATTATTCTGACTCCGGAGAAAAAAACAACATTCGTGGAATGAGCTTAAAGGAGCTCAACAAGTAATCTCATGCATGAATGTGTGCTTAATGCAACTCCTTTTCTTAACTTAGTTAAACCATAAAATTTCTTTAAAAACTTAAAATCCTTTAAAAGGGCGTGTACATACTTAAAACTTTCTCTTTTGCATAGTTAACTTTCTTTTTATAAGAAAATATCTTTCTCTCCGGCCACGCTTTAGCTTCAATAGGATATGTGGTAACACATTGTTCTAATTCCTTTAAGGTCGCGCATGGGCCTTGTTATTTGGAACAAGGGCCTCATAAACATTTTGCCCGATTGTTGGTACAATTTCATTATTTGTTGGTACAAATCATTTTGCCCGATTGCGACTCATGATTGGTTAGCTATTTTTGTTCATAAGGTTCCTTCCTTTAATTGAACATTAAAATAAATTCTATTCGGTATTGATCCATTGAAGCATAATATGATACATTATAGTATAAAACGCCATCTTATAGGCTATGAATTCACGTTCTTAATTCATCTTTAGTGGGGGTAAGGATAGTCATCTATTTATGAACATAAGAAAAACTAATCAAACAAAAGAATCTTTATATTCTAAAATCTTAGAATAGTGTCTCTTTAACTATACATGAAATTCATCAATCACTTATTAAAAGCAAGTCCTCACACAACGCACACATTTCATAGAGACACATATGTAGTCATAATCACAATAAACAAAAAGCTTACCACATTGCGGAGGGAGATCCCACTCCCACTTGTTGACTTTTAATTTTTTTATTGTAAATCAACTCGCTTTCAAGATCATAGAACAATGTGCACTCATTCACTTTTGAAAAATATTATTAATTCAAAAAATACTCCTTTAAACTTGACTCTACTATTACTTTTATGCTCCAAAAAATGCTATGAACATACATTTAACATGATGCATGACAAAGTGATGCAACTTTTCATTGAAAGCAAGAATAACATAAACGCATAGCAATTAAATTAAATCACATTATCTTGAAAAGTTTAAGAATAAAACACTAAAATTAACGTGTACAAGGAAAACTTTCATCCAACTAGTTAAGAAAAAGTCTTATATTCAATTAGTTAAGGAACCCAAACATTTCAAGTAATTAACATTAACATTAGGAAACCACATTGTCATTCGATTTCCCACTTAATCATAGAACAATGTGCAAAAAAATATTATTAATTCTAATTTAAACTCAATTCTTTGGGAAAACCCTAACATACATTTAACAATGCATCAAGGAAACCCTCATTCAAATAACATAAACGCATAGTAATTAAATCACATTATCTTGAAAAGTTTAAGAAAAAACCCTACAATTAATTCAAGGAAAAAGTCTTAGTTAAGGGAAAACCATTCTATATTCAATTAGTCAAGAGAAAACCCTACATTCAGTTAGTTAAACTATATTATCCAATCCAGGAAATATATATATATATATATATACACGCACAATTATATAACTTGAATAAAAATAGTTGAAAGAATTACTACACTACAATGATTTACGGTAATATGTAATTCAGTTGGGCTAATTCAATTTGCCTACAATTTGTATATCTTATAATTGGATGATAAAGTCACCCTGTATTACTTCATGTTTCTTAGTTTAAAAGAAAAAGAGACAACCAACATATAATAAGGAAAATGTCAGAAGGCATGCAGAAGTAGAATTAATGACACGAACTTTCATCCTGTTCAAGTTATGGAACGGCCATTAGTATCTAATGATATCAACACCCAAATTGATTATTTGTGCTTCTAAACTATTTACAGAGCAACGTTTCGAGAACACCTAAATACCTATTTACAATTCCGAAATCAAATTCGAGACCGACAATAACATATCTAATTAAAATCACATAATTTCGATTACCATCGGCGACAAGCATCCCAATTAGATACTGTAATAATTTAAATCTTAATTTTATATGAAATTAAAGAGATTACTTGCCTCTTTAATTAGGGGTAGTAAAATCCTTTTCAGGCCTCCTTCGAATCAATCCTAAACATAAGAATACGTATTAGGGTTAGAGAAAACTAATGAAATTGTCAAGCTAATAGATCAAACCTACGAAATTAACACTTACACGTCGGAGAAATCACCTCCCTTACAATGTGTGTGTTTTACGTATCTTATATCTATGTTTTAACCTACTCCTAATTGGGCTAGTTTTAGCATATATGGGCCTATACCCATTTACTAACAATATGGGCCTAATTAACACTCTAATCCAAATAGGACCCCAAAGTGTTTTATAAAACTAAAATAAAATAAAGTCATTATAAAATCTAGAATAATCTAATAAAATAATTAAATATTATCATTACGAAATTAAATAAATTCAGGTCGTTACATGTCTTGTGGTGTTCTTCGAAACCTAGCTCTCCTTTCTCAAAAGGTCAACATTGTGACATCGTTTAAGCATACACAAGAGTCTAAACTAAGAAAGAAAACCCCTTATTGTAATTTTGGTGTGTTGTATGTTGTATGAATCATGATATTTTCGTGCAACCCTTGGGTCCTTTTTATAGGTGCTTGGAGAGATCACTTGTAGAGTTTGAGTGGGAAAATGACACAACAATCCGCCACTGTCAGCCGCACGGCCCGTGTGGCTTTCACAAGGTCACTCCACACGGCCGTGTGGTCTCACACGGTCCTGTCGTGCGGCTTGGTTTTGTCCCTATTTTCTCCCAGACACTTCTCATGGACATGTATCTTCGCACGGGCAGGTCACAAGGCCATGTGGTCCCACACGGTCCGACCGTGTAACTGGTTTTTGTCCATTTTCTTCGTCTTTTTGATTTTCTCATTGCACTTGTCAATCTTATTCTGACCTTTCAACTGATATCTTCTCAATTAAGCTCTATTTCCTATAAAAAGTTACAAGAATACGCAGTATCATGCCCTTCGAAGGAACCCAAGTAAAACACATTAAATATACATGCAAATGTACCAATTATATACCATTTTAAGCCCCTAAATGCAAATATATTTTACACGTATCAATTATGATATTAAAATATTCTAGATATTTAAAATGACTTTATTTTATTTTATTTTATTGGGTTTTATAAACACTTTGGACTTTTATTTGGACTAGAGTGTTAACCAGGCCCATACTGTTAGTAAGGTAATTATAAGCTCATGTACTCTAAACCTAGCCCAATTAGCAGTAGGTTAAGACAAAAATATAAGACACGCAAAACACACACATTGGGAACACACAAAATAGATGCCTAGGGGAGAGGAGAATCAGCCCGAGGGAGAAAAGTGAGAAAGGTGACTTTTCTGACGCGTAAGTTGTTAATTTCGTAGGATTGATCTTTTAGTTTGATAATTTTATTAGTTTCTCTAACCCCTAGTACGCAATCTTATGTTTATGATTGATTCGGAAGAGGCCTGAAAATGATTTTATTACCCCTAAGTTGAACAGGAAAAGTAATCTCTTTGTTCTTATCAAGTCCGGGTGTTCGGTGCGACATTAACAATGTTATATGTGGGGATGTCGAAAGGCCGGGTTCTGATTTATTACGTCGATTATAATCTGTACCAACCCATTAAATCGACTAACGTATAACCCTTAATGCAAAAGTACTGAAACACGTGCCAATTACACTAAGAAACTTGAAATTAAAATATTATTTTACAATCTAATTGCATGTACTTACCAATTCTACTGTTTCGTATCTAAAGGTGGTCAATCTCTACTTTTTCAATTTATTTCATTTAGTTAGATTCCTAAAGGTGCCTAAAAGTATGTTAAAGGATTTTTTTTTCTTTGTTTTCAATTGGTCCTCATACTTTATTCTTGCCTCCAATTCCTTTTCCTCTGGATCAGTAGGAGTTGACTCAACTTCGTTCTTAGAGTTAATAAAATCCAATGCCACGTCATCGTCAGAGTCATGCACTGGTTCTATCTCTTCAAGATCGGTTGACTCGAATGCTGGCATTGTGGGAAGGGTTTCAGGCATTCCTCCTTTTTCTTGTACTACTCCCCTGAAAGTCTCAACCTCCCTAGGGGTCTTCAGCTACCTTGGCAGCAGTCTCAACCGCTGCAAGGCCTTTCGACATTCCCTGATGCAGACTTAGATGCATTAGGGTCTTTAATAGTGGCATCCTTCGAGGTCTCAACCACTAGGATTGCACTTTCAAGACCAACAGTCTCAACCTCCATGGTCCTCCCTGTTCCATCATGTGCCTCAGGTGCCTTAGCAGCTTCATCGGCCTGCAGTGTAGTTGGTTCCTTAGTTGAGACAGTCTCAACCGTCAAAGCTTTTTTGGTCCTAATCTGCTGTTCTTCTTGGGTCTCTCCATCGCCTCCTAACTTCAAGATTTATTGGTCTCCTACAGCCTCCTCCAACCTGGCTGTATTGTGTTCAGCTTCCATCTCAACTAGCTCACCAGTTGAATAACGAGCGTTGGGTCCACTGACACCAAAGACTCGGTTGTATCCTTTGAGTGTTCAGCTGTTGGGCAATTGTCTTAACAACTTCATCAGGGCATGGCTCAATTCGGTTTCCCTCCTTCCCAACTTCATAGCCAGTTTCCCTGGTTGGTCCCTCCAAGTGAGCTGGTGAGGTTGTTGCATCGGTGGTCCTTACCATATCAACGATTGCTCATGAAGCTCACGAGACTCTTTTAGAGCATGTTGCACCTGAGCCTTATTAACTTGGTCAACTGCATCGATAATCACCACGTCACTACTGCTTGAGTTTGCTGGGTCACCAGCTGACTTCCATTTTTCTACTGCCGTAATCTTCTCAGCATCTTTCTTTTCATATAATATGGATGTGCAGTAGTCTGCAAAGTGCAATGTGGACAGTGGTGTTGCCCAAGAATTCTCGGAGATATTCCTCCTCATCAATCATATATGGTCGTTGAAACTGAACTCGGCTGGCACTCAGCTTCCAAGCCCTCCATGCACGCAACCATTTCTCGAAGTCTAGATATGTTGGGATTCTGTACGAACTTCATCATGAACATCTTCTTGGATAAGCTCTTCACTTTGATTAGCCTTCTCACCTGCTTTAGTAGCAACTATTTCAGTTTGGGGATTAACAGCTGAATAATCTTGAGTTTCTTCTCAGTATTTCGTTTTCAGGGACATCTGAGCTATTTTGAGCTTCTTCAGCATCAACTCGCTCAATAATGGGTTGAGGGGCAACTGCTTGAGTTTATTTAGCAGTGTTTTGCTCACCATCGCCATTCTTTGATTTATGCTAGACAGCGGTGGTAGCTGTCTCGTTTACTGTTGTCTCAACAGCTTTGTTAGCAGCCTTCACAAGTTGTCTCCTGGTTCTCATCTCTCGGGGGACTTCTAGTTCTTCTTCTAGTTCTTCAGCCACGATGACTGATTCTGCTGCCTTCTATTTCTTAACAGTTGGCTTGTGCGACGCAGTTGTCCTCCTCTTCTTTGTAGCAACAGAACTTTTGTTGAGGGAGCTGGAACAGAAGCAACTGTGTCCTTGGGAACATGCTCAGTTGATTCCCCTTCTGAACATCTTATTGTTCTCATGGAAGGATTTTCCCTTGCACAGGGGCACACCCTTCTTCTCCATCAAGTAGCCTAAGATCAGGCCTAACATCATATATGGGCCTTCTGAGCGCCAAAAAGGTTGTCTTTAAACATCTTATTGTTCTCATGGAAGGATTTTCCCTTGCGCAGGGGCACACCCTTCTTCTCCATCAAGTAGCCTAAGATCAGGCCATATCCAAGGGAACTCACGAACTTCCCATCAGCAACCTTCACATTGTGCACATTCCCGTACAACTTCTCAAAGTTGAACTCACTCTAGTTCACCTCCAAATCCTTCATAATGGCAGCTATAACAATTAGCTTATTCTAGAACAACTCATTGAAGGTGCCAAACTTCATATCAACGCATTTGGCTACCACATCCATCAAGTTTTGGTAGTCGTCTTTGATCAGCTTCTTTAGGGCAGAATAGTTAGGCTCCCCAACTGACTCGGTTTAGCTATTTCTTTCCATGTCTGTATCAAATCAACATCTTCCCCTGTAAGCTCTTTAAGTCCACTGGAGGGAATGTGCAAATACTCTGGTAAGTCAGTCGCATCCAACTTGATTTCCTTTTCCATTCACAGAAATATGGATTCCGTCATCATGAATAGAGGCGTTCACGTAAAATATGGCTACTTCCTTTTGGAATGTTTGGGTCATCTCCAGCATGAGAAACCTTTTCTGCCCAGATTTCTCAAGGTTCCTCGTAATCTTTTCATCCAACTCCTTGTCCATAGCCTGCTTGACAAGGCCTTCGAAATCTACTAATGATCCTGTGTGGATCTTCTCAGCAAGTTTAGTGAAGTCCAACGCAACTTGTTTGGGTGCCATATTGGTTTTTGAATGAGAAAATGACGGACTAAGGTTTAGTTTTTGCAGAGAGAGATTTATGTAAGTGTAAAATGCTTGAGAATGAAAGTGAGGAGAGAGAAAGTAACTTTTAGGTATATAAATGATTTGAAGAGACGGTTTTAGAATTTCAAAGGTTTAAAACGTGATCAACGGCTAAGATCAAAAGTTTCAGGATGCATTAGTTTCATCGCATTAAATGCGGCAGCATTTATATCCAATCATGTGTAAACCGTCATAGCTTTTGACTAACATCATTTAATGTTGTTGACGTCAAGCTAAAAACATTCCCGTTAGAGGAAAATGACCTTATTTTCTCACTTAGCTCATAAATGTTTCATCTTTCTTCATTTATGACTTGACTCTACTTATCTCATCCATTGATTTGACTGAATGATACTTGGTTGTCCAGCTAACACGATTCAGCTGACTAGCCATATAAGTTGTTTCACTTGGCTGAATGAGTGAAACTTCTCTGATATGCAATTCTTCCAAAGTTTACTATGATGAATGAGTCTTCTAATCTTTATAACACAACTTAATCAATACAAGCTCATTCTTAAGTTCTTCAAATTTTGATTCACATAATAGCTTTGTTAATATATCAGCTAATTGCTTTTTAGTTGATATATATTCCAGTGTAATGTCTTTCTTTTCAACATGATCTCTTATAAAATGATATCCGACATCAATGTTCCTGGTCCTTGAATGCAATACTTGATTATGAGTGATAGCAATGGCACTTGTGTTGTCACACATAATTGGAATTTCTATTTCCTCAATGTCATAGTCTCTCAGTTGTTGCCTAATCCATAAAATTTGGGCACAACAGCTGCCTGCAGCAATGTACTCTACTTTAGCTGTGGATGTAGATATTGAGTTTTGTTTCTTGCTGAACCAAGAAAACAATCTATTACCAAGCCTTTGACAAGTACTAGATGTACTCTTTTTGTCAATTTTACATCCAACATAGTCTGAGTCAGAGTATCCAATCATCTTGAATCCACCTTATTTTGGATATCATAAGCTAATTTATTAGCTTCCATTCAAATATCTTAAGATTCTCTTACTGTAGTCACATGACTTTCCTTTGGAGCAGACTGAAATCTAGCACATACACCTCATATGTCTGGTCTGCTGGCAGTCCAGTAGAGCAATTATCCAATTAATGTTCTATATTTTGTTTGATCAACTTATTTTCCTTCTGCATCCATACCCATCTTCACAGAAGTATTCATGGGAATCTTCACATATGACTTTTCTTCCATACCAAATTTTTTCATTAAATCTCTTGTATATTTTGTTTGACTTATGAAGGTTTCATCCTTCATTTGCTTAACTTGAAGACCTAAGAAGAAAGTCAGCTCTCCCATCATGCTCATCTCAAACATCCCTTGCATAAGATTTGAGAATTTCTCACAAAACTCTTTATTTGTGGATCCAAAGATGATGTCCTCCACATATATTTGAACAAGCAGTATACTCTCTCCATCTTAAATTCTAAAGAGTGTTCTATCAACTTTGCCTTTGGTGAATCTATTGTCTATAAGAAAGTGAGACAATATATCATACCATGCTCTTGGTGCTTGCTTCAAACCATACAATGCTTTCTTGAACTTGTATACTTTATCACCAATAGTTTTCTGCTCAAAACCTGGAAGTTGTTCCACATAGACTTCTTCTTCTAAAAGCCCATTCAAAAATGCACTCTTCACATCCTTTTGATAGTCTATGAAGTTTTGGTGTGCTTCATAAGCAAGAAACATCCTTATTGCTTCCAATCTTGCAACAAGTACAAAGGTTTCATCAAAATCTATTCTTTCTTCTTGGCAATACCTTTTGGCTACCAACCTTGCTTTGTTTCTCACTATAGATCCTTCCTCATTTTTCTTGTTTCTGAATACACACTTAGTACCATTAACATTCCGGTGGGTATGCTTTGAACAAATTCCCAAACTTTATTCGTTCTAAATTGATTCAGCTCTTCCTGCATAGCTATAATCTAATGAGTGTCATCCAATGCTTGTGACACATCTTTTGGCTTAGTTTGAGAAATGAAACATGTAAACATTGCTTCATGTTGAGTCGTGGATCTAGTTCTCACTCATTCTCTAACATCTCCAATGATTAACTCTAGTGGATGATATTTCAGCCATCTTACATCTAGTTGGAGTAAGTCTATTGGATTAAGTCTTCTTGCAGCTAAGTTGTCGTGAATAGCTTCTTCTTGATCATCATCATTCAGTTTCAAGTCTTCCATGTTGTCTTTGAGATTCAGCTATCTCATCTGCATCAGGGTGGAGTCTTCTGATATAAGCCTCAACATAGGGACTCTTCTGAATAGTCGGTTGATTCATCTTGTCAACTAACTCATCAATGTCTTCTCCATTTAAATTAGGTTCATCAAAAACCACATGGATAGATTGTTCTGTGACCATAGTCCTCTTGTTCAGCACTCTGGAAACTTTACTCTCAACTGAGTATGCCAAGAATATACCTTCATCAACTTTAGCATCAAAAGATTTCAAATTATCCTTGCCATTGTTGTGAATGAAACATTTGCTTCCAAAGATATGAAAATATCCAACATTAGGCTTACTTCCTGTCCAAATTTCATATGGGGTTTTGAACTGCTGCCTATTAATCATACACATATTCTGTGTAACAAGCAGTGTTAATGGCTTCAGCCCAAAATCTCTTAGGTAATCCAGCTTCAGCTAACATGGTCCTTACAGCTTCCTTGAGGGTTCCGTTCCTCCTTTCAGCTACTCCGTTCTGATGTGGAGTTCTTGCAGCTGATAACTCATGTCCAATACTATTATCTGTGCAATACAGTTATAATCCCATTGACAAACTCAGTTCCTTTGTCAAACCTTATCTTGGTAATGGTTTGGCACTTCTGATTTTGAACTCTCTTCATAAGTTGTGGAAGCTTCTGAAAATTTCCTTCTTTTTACACATAAAGATGGTCCATGTGTATCTTGAATAATCATCCACGACACAAAGGTGTATTTTTTTCCACTGATACTAGTTGGGTCAATAGGACCAAACAAATCCATATGCAACAAATGCAAGATCCTTGTTGATGAAGGACTTGGTTTTTCCTTTAATGAAGACTTTATCTGCTTTCCTTTCTGGCATGCATCACAGATGCTCTCCTTCTTGTACAGTTAGTTTGGCAATCCTTCCACAAGATGACTCCTTGCAAGCTTGTTGATTGTCTTGAAATTTAGGTGACTCTGCTTTTTGTGCCATAACCAACATGAATCGGCTGTGCACTTTGCTAATAGGCTTGTACTTGGTGTAGCAGTAGACCAATACATTACGTATATATTTTTGTTTCTTGATCTAGATAGCAAAACTTCATTAGATTCAGCATCCTTGATTTGGCAGACACCTATGTTGAATCCTACATTGTACCCTTTATCATAGAGTTGGCTGATACTCAACAGATTAAAATTCAGCCCTTCAACATAAGCTACATTTGTTTTTAATCAATTTTTCTTTATGGATCCAATGCCTCTTATCTCCCCTGAAGCTTCATTTCCTATAAATATTTTCTCTTCTTGATTCCTTGACGTTTGATAGATTCCTTTTATTGCTAATCATGTGTCTGGAATAGCCACTATCCATGTGCTAGGTTCCATGGCACTCAGTTGTTCCCAGAACATGTAATCAAGGAAATCAAGTTTTAGGTACCCAAATCTTTCTAGGTCCTGAATGGTTAGCATTATAAGTTAATCCAACCAACCTATAGCCACATATCAGTTCCATAATCATACTGAATCTTAGCAAATTGCTTAGGAGCCTTAGGAGCATACATCTGTCTCTTTTGTGTGTATGCATGTGAGTGTGCTGGTGCATTTGTTTCTTTGGATAATTTGGAAACTTTCGTGCATAAATGGTATTGTGCTTGGGTGCATATGTGTGTTGATATTGGTTATGTTTCCTTGGTAATGACCTATTTTGAGTCTGAGGTCTTTGCCACTTAGGTTTCCTTGGTAATGACCTATTTTGAGTCTGAGGTCTTTGCCACTTAGTCTTGTATCCCTTAGGACTTAGCTGATATCTAACTTTATTATTAGAATCAGCTTGGCTATGATAGTTTCTACCATTCCCTTCATATGGTTTTCTCTGCTGAGACCTCTGGGAATTTTGGTAGTTCTGCTTTGCCTTCACAGAATATTTCATTTTTGGAGTCTGTTGATGGACTCTTCTGAATTTCATTTCAGCTGTCCTTTCAACATACTCAAATAATTTTTTCCTTTGCCTTTATAGCCTAACTAACATATGTGTGCTTGTGATTGTAAGTAGTTGCGACATATTGTGCTTTTGGCTTTTGGATTCCACCATTGCTTGAGGATCCCTTTTCCAAAACCACTCTGGGAGTTTGAGCATTAACAAAGGAATTTAATCATAAGCCTGCCTTGTCTCTAGTTTCTTTCTGAATCATCATTAATTCATCCAATGTTTCAGATAACTTACTGAGTGATGCAATCACATTTTTTAATTCTATTTCCCTCTTTTCTCTTTTAGCTAGGTCTGCTTTGACCTTGGCTATCTTAGCCTTCATATCTTTGTTCTCATCAGCTATGTGACTAAGAGTACTCAACATTTTAGTCAGCTGTGAGTTTTGGATTTTGAGCTGGTTATTTTCCTCATTTAAAAGTGTGTGAGAGGATTTTATGTGTTCAAAATCTTTCATCATTTTCCAATTGTCATAAAGATGTGTGGGTGATGAAGAGTGTGTGTGTCACTATCACTATCATCATAATGTGAGCTAGATGAGTTAGAATGTACCTCATCTTCTTGTTTTTTGGCCATGAGGCATATCATTGCCTCTTCTTCTGTGTCTAAGGAGTAGTCTGCCTCGATGTTGTCTGACTCAGCTGTCTCCTTACACTTGGCTGTGTCAGGTTCAATAGCCACCATTGCTTTTTTTCTTTCTTGTCCTCTCTCCCTAAAGATTTTTCATTTTTCCTCATTTATGTACTTGTTGACTGGTGGATAGGAACAGTCAACAACGAAGTGTCATGGCTGTCTGTAGTTCCAGCACAGGTTCTCAGTTTCTGGTAATCAACTCTCTGATATTCAACTCTCTGGTTGTCAGCTCTCTTTGGTGGTCTGTCTTCCATGCTTTTGGAAGGAGCTGAGTGTCTTCTGGAGGTTTCACCCTTGTTTCTTTTGTAGTTGTTGTTAATGAAACTTGTTGAATCTTTTAACCATCAGGGCTATCTCCTGGTCAATGATGTCCGTGGATTCAGCTTTCTTGGATTCTCGCAGCCAATAGAGCAGTTGTCTTGGGTACAACTATCTCTTCTTGTTCTTTCCTTCTGAGCTCAAATTCATAAGCTTTTAAATATGAGAATAGCTCATGGTTGGAGGTTCTTGTACAACTATCTTCTTCTGTGTGTATTCCTTACCAAGAGCTGTAAGCTCATTTGTAATCTTTGTAAATATGGAATCCATCTGATCTAGAGTTTCATTTGCAAGAATTTTAAAATTTTCCAATTTTTGTACAACAAATGTTAGCTTATTCACTTTAATTTGCTCTAAGCCTTCGCAAATTAGAGTAAGCTTCTCCTATATCTCACGAGCAGTCCTGCAAGATTTCACTTTATTAAATATGGCTTCATCAAGAGTTTTATATAGAATGTCCTTAGAAACATTGTCCAAGATGTATCTTTTTATGTCCTTGTGGGTCCATTCGCTTCTTGATTTTCAAACCATAGCAGACCTTGGTATAGTAGGTACTGCAGCAGCCTCTCCTTCAGCAGCAGCAACAGCTCTCACAACTGTATTCACTCTCATGATCTGTATGGGTCCATCTTCAATGACGAACCATATTTCATCATGCAGCGCTGAGAGATGTGTCTGTATACGAATCTTCCAATCATCAATCTCCTCAATAGTGAACATGGGAATGCAAGATAGATTCGCTTCCATGATAATAACTATTTAAAGAAAGTTTAAAAATAGTCAAGTGTTGATTCTTTGTTGGGCTTTGGTCCAGCATCCTACCTACAATGGGCTTTAAAAGAGGCGCGAGACGCGGCCCGCAATTTGAACTCGTGAGTGCTGGATTGCACAGTTAAAGGAGAGCTTAAAGGATTTGATTTGGACTATCTATACCAACAAATGCATCTTCTTTTCTGGTGTCCATTACATAGAAACTCTGAGGTTAAGCGTGCTTGGCCTGGAGTAGACATGGGATGGGTAACCCCCTGAGAAGTTTTCCAGGGTGCGCGTTAGTGAGGACAAAGCGTGCTAGAAAAGACTCGTGTTGGTTTGTGGGGATAGTCGTCAATCTAGTAAAGCGCTTGAGGTCCAACAACTGGTATCAGAGCAGGTCACGAGTTTGAATTCCCTTGGACGCACGCTGCAGTAGAGGTTGCCAGGAGCTGTGGAACTGAGATGCCAGGCGCAGCGGAGATAAACGGACCAGAACTGGAGGGCAGGTTACCAGGTGGCCGGAACTGAGGTAAACGGATCGAACCAAGGTGTAAGTTCTTTGGGGCCGAATCGAGAGGTCGCATAGCATAGCGACGCTTGAATCAAGAAGTTGGCGTTAGAACGGAGGAAGTTTGGCGGGCGTGCGAGGTTGCCAAGCACTGAGCCGAGATCTTTGGCGGTGCAGTGCGGGGGGGATTGTTGGGCTTTGGTCCAAAGATCCCCCCGCAATGGGATTTAAAAGAGGCGCGAGGCGCGGCCCGTGATTCGAACTCGTGAGCGCTGGATTGCACAGTTAAATGAGAGCTTAAAGGATTTGATTTGGACTACCTATACCAATAGATGCATCTTCTTTTCTGGTGTCCATTACATAGAAACTCTAAGGTTAAGCGTGCTTGGCCTGGAATAGACATGAGATGGGTGATCCGCTGGGAAGTTTTCCAGGGTGCGCGTGAGTGAGGACAAAGCGTGCTGGAAAAGACTCATGTTGGTTTGCGGGGACAGTCGTCAATCCAGTAAAGCGCTTGAGGTCCAACAACATTCTTTGAAAAAAAATTAGATCTAGTTCAGTAACCAACACGGAAGGTTTTTCGGACCAATCGCTCTGATACCACTTGTAAGTCTGAAGGGGTGTTTGTGTTAAGTCTTCAAGGGGAGTTGAATAGATTTAAGAAAAATTTGATTTTATTCACAAGTAGCAGCTAAGTCCTTAAGGGACAACTTAGTTCAACCTCAATAGGAGAGTTAACCACTCAACAGACTCAACTGAGCTGTTGATAGAGTAACTCAGCTGAGTGAAGTGAGCGCTTTAAATTTTCAGCTAAATTGGTTTTAACAGCGGAAGTCATACACCTTTTACTTAAAATATGTTTTACAACACTTGTTTTGGTTAAATTATTATTAGTTGAGTTTGGCAAATTTACCAATTAGCAGAATGAAATATGCAAGAAATAATTGTTGAAAGTAAATAAACACAGAGAAATTTTATAGTGGTTCGAGGATGGGGTAATTCCTCTAATCCACTCTTCTCCATCTCCTGGAGGTAATGTACTAATGCAACAGTCATGTTACAAAAATAATAAACAGTCCTACGAAGCCTTGATCACACAGTTGGCTTCACTCTTGGGACTCAGCTCTTCCCAAGAGAGTTGTCTCGCTTCTTCAGCTGATTCGAATTCTTGGATTTGATCATGAAGACCTCCAATGAATCTAAAGCCTAGTTCTAACTTGAACCTCATGGAATTTCCTTCAATCCTTGGATGTGCAGACCCTTTTGTCTTTTAAATGAATTTCCTCTTCAATAGTTTGAAGCTTTTCTTTCCTTAACTAAGTGTGTTGGTTAGATAGACTTCGAATTTTAGGCTTGAGGATAGAGTGTATTGCTTGAGAGTATTTTTGCTTGCTTACAGTCTTTACTTGTGTCTTTCATACTCTCTCACATAAACTTCTCATCCTTTTGTTGTGGCAATTCCAAAATAAGCCCGTTAAGAGATAGACACATTTCCAACTCCACTTCATGGTCGTTGGCTTGTATTGATGTGAAACAATTGATGTTGACCCAAACTTGGTTTAATGCTCTGCAAGTTTGACTGAAACACAACAGGTGTTCTATGAATATCTCATTGGTTCCCAGCCTTTTGCACTCTTTCAGCAAAACGGCTTTAAGGTTGCAGTCTGTCTTCTTTTCTTTTTGAGTAATTCTTTGACTTTATTTAACAATGGACTTATTTAGCTTTCTTCGAGTCCTTTTAATGATGAACCCCTTTCTAAGTCTTCTCCAAACATCTGGGAATGACTCAGATGTTAGTCTGCTGACAAAGACAACTTTTTGGTACTTGACTGAATCTTCTCTTCGACTCTGCTGCAACTCAGTTGATTCTTCACTTTATCCTTCAGTCAACTTCTGCGATCTTCAACTTGGCTGCTTAACTCAGCTCATAGATCTTATCTATTACATAGTTGAATTTATATCAGAATATGGGGTGCCAACTTCCGATCTAAGTTTTACATAGCATCATCAAAATCTACACAATAAATTTCTTAACACATTTCACATATATGCATATGTGATTCATATATTAATCAATTCCTAACAGAAAAGAATCCTACTAATATATGTTTAGTTAGAATTGCACATTGATAGTGTATATGTACTTAAAGAGATGATGGTTGAGACCAAGGTAAATAATTTATATGGAAATGATTTCGTATGATTTTTGTTTGTGGGTAGTTAGTATCATATTTTTTACATCAATAAGAGTGTTTAATTTATATTCCAATTAAATCCTAAACTTATATATTTTTTTAATAATAGGAGAACCCGCTACCACTATCCTTCAGTGCGTACTGGGTAAACCATTTGGAATGTCAAAATAGTGTGCAAATCATAACAACCATGTAAACTGCACTAGGCAAATTTTGTGAGGCAGACTCGACGAAGTGGTGTGGAGATGGGGATTCAAAATTGAGACTGATGGGGGCTAAATTTTGAACATTTCCTAAGGTAAATATTCCTCGTCTTACAAGGTGAAAAGCCCACTAGTAGCATGATTGAATCATTAGAAATCTCAAGGGATGAGAAGTTCGGTATACTCAAAATTAGATCAGTCTGATGGGCAAAAAGACTATGTAAATAGGTAGTCCAGAGGACTAGGTGTAATCTCGAAGTAATTGGGTTGTCCTCTTATGGAAGTGTTTAAAACATCCCACCTAAGCTCGGGAGTATTGCGTGGAAGCCCTAAACTAAGCTCAAATGGATAAGGATGACTCATTATATTAAACGGAATTTTGTTAACCCTAGATTCCCATAACAAATACTAAATTTCTAGAAAACCCTAATTCCTTTTTTAGGGAATGGAAACTGTTAGTAATTAAGCCACATAAGCCATATAATATATGTGAATCGGAATTACCTTAGCAGTGGATGAATCGGTTCACATGGATCTACGTCTTGCCTACTAGCCTTCTTTGTCAACTCATTCGAATCACATCCTCTTGATTCTCATCTCATGTCTCTTCTTTCTTACAAAGAATAAAGTGTGCAACCGAGCGAGAAAAAGGAACAAGTGAGGAGAGTTATATTAGGTCATCACCTTACTAACATAACTCTGCAACTCCAAAAGAACTCGTTATGTACCCAAACTATGTGGTTGCACCAAATCAAGCATCTCTGATCTCTCATATAATAAGTATAGCATGCTTGACTCTTAGCTATATATCTACGCTCATGACTATGGCAAACACCATTTTGACTTAGTCGGCTGGCCTATGAGCCATAGTACAAAGATGCATTACCAACTTATTTTTTTCTTAGCCTTATGTTAATCAGCTTGGTCTTAACAACTTTCCTAGTCATACTCCGATAGACCGCATCACACTAGGCCATTGGATACATGCTAAAGTAGCATGGCACAGTCTAGAGTTCCAAAGGCTACTAAAAAAACACAAAAAGGCTCACACAGTGACGTATCAGGGATTCATTTAGTCACTCCACTTATGAGGTCATCTCCAAGCACAAGTAGTATGAATACGTGCTATGATGGAACTCCCACTCAATTTGGGCATGTCACAATTTTAACATCATACAAATCTTAGTCTGTCGCTATTTATTTGCCTGACATGCGTACTACTCGTAGTCACTCCAAAAGTGTCATACGATAGTTGGCACATTCTGCTATAAACATGATTTTATATAGTTTGGACATACTTCATAATCGATCAGGTAAGATCTCATTTTGGCCTCATGGCAAGGCGACTACATCTAAACATAAGCCTTCCACGTTGTTCCGAGCATGAAGGCAATCATTCGCATCCCCTGATTAGTGCGAAGATGATCTATAAGTCTCATCCTTCTCGTTATCAAAGTGCCAGGGAGATTGCCCATGTGAGTGGGTCAATCTAAGCTTGGTGACATTCACATTTATCATTAGATACATTACACTAAAAAATAATAAGAAACACAATTTAATTAATCAATAAAATGTTCATACATGCACATAAACTAAAAATCCAACAAAGTCTCATACTTCTAACATGACTTTGGAACACATATCTACGCAAAGACTTAGTAAAAGGGTCAGCGACCCTATCGCTAGTAGGAATAAGTCTGAGAACAACTTGACCTTGCGCTATGATCTCTCGTATAAAATGATATCTGGTGAAAATATGCTTAGTCCTCCCGTGGTACTTGGGATCCTTATCATACGCTAGTGTAGATGTGTTATCGCAATAAACAACAACTGCATCATCAACATGCGCCGTAATGCGTAGATCTGAAGAAATCTTCTCAACCAGATTGCCTCTTGGACTACTGACGTACAAGCAACATATTCATCTTCCATGGTAGATAAAGAGATACAAGGTTGCTTTTTTCTAGACCAACTGACAGT
This sequence comes from Rehmannia glutinosa, assembly GCA_016081115.2. Taxonomy (NCBI): domain Eukaryota; kingdom Viridiplantae; phylum Streptophyta; class Magnoliopsida; order Lamiales; family Orobanchaceae; genus Rehmannia; species Rehmannia glutinosa. The sequence continues at coordinate 59,784,232 of CM071937.1, read as the reverse complement.
GGCGCCTCCCAATTAGTATGAATATCCTGATGTAGATTTGCGCTCATCTTTATCCGCTGATCCATTAGCATCACTATAGCTAATTAGCTTCAAACTACCTCCATGGTAGCACAAAGCAAGATCACTTATTCCTTTCAAAAATCTAAGTATCCTTTTGACAGAAGCCCAATGGTCGTATCCAAGATTACTTTGATATCTACTCACCATTCCAACTACAAAGCATAAGTCCGATCGAGTGCATATTATTGTATACATCAAACTCCCGACTGCACTTGCATATGGAACTTTAGCCATGTGTTCCCTTTCTTCTTCTATTTTAGGGTATAATTCTTTGCTAAGAACAAAATTTTTATCCATGGGTGTTTCAACGGGACTAGCATTTTCCATATGGAAACGTTATAAAATTTTATGTATGTAAGTCTCTTGAGACAAACAAAAGAGTTTTCTAAAACGGTCCTGGTGTATCTTAACACCAAGTATGTACTCAGCTTTTCCCATGTCCTTCATATCAAAAGTAGAGGACAACCATTTCTGAGTTGTTAAAATCATCTCCATGTCGTTTCCAGCCATTATAATGTCATCCCATATAGTAAGAGTATCAAAATATTCCTCCCACTTCTCTTGACATACAAATGTTTTGGTCTTCCTCGATCATCGTAAATCCCATATCGATTATAGCTAAATGAAATCAATGGTACCACTATTTGGATGATTGTTTTAGACCATATATACAATGTTTCAAACGACATACTTTGTGCTCTTGCCTTATTTGCTGAAAACCCAAAGGTTGATCCATACAGATCTCCTCGTCCAACTCTCCATTGAGAAATATTTTCTTAACGTCCATCTAAAATAATTACAGATCTAGGTGGGCGACAAGAGCTAGAACAAGGCGAATGGAGGAAAATCTCACCACTAGGGAGAGTGCCACTTCATAATCTACACCCTCTCTTTGGGTAATAATCATTTTCCATAAGTCGAGCCTTATATTTGTTGATAGATCCATCTGCCTTGCGTTTGACCTTGTCAACTCACGTGTTCCCAATAGTCTTACGTCCAGATGAAAGATCGTCCATCTTTATTCTTAGCCATTGAGCTCAACTCTTCTTCCATAGCAGCTATCCACTCATTTGCATTTGGGGAAGTCACAACTTCTTTATAAGTAGTTGACTCATTAACATCCACAAAAGTACACATGAATGATTCCCCTTTTATCTCAAAATGCCGATGGGGTATTGTTCCACATTTGCTTTGTTGTATCTTAGGATTTTGAAAGTCTTTCTCCAGTAGGTTACTCCCACTGAATTTAGAGTCGCATACATCATTCCCGTCAATTACTGGATGAGGTTGTGAAACCTCACCCTCGCCAGGGACTGGTGCGCCACTCAGAGGATCTTGCAACTCGAATAGTTCAAGGTCCCATTTGATTTCATCAATTGTTGGAAAATCCTCCTCAAAGAAATTCACATCACGGGACTGTATCTCTGTGATATCTCCATTAGAGTGTTCACCATACATCACACAGCCCCTTGAGTGATCATAATACTTTATAAAGATATGTTTTACCGCTCTTAGATCAAGTTTCCCATGATTATGAGAAGAGTTGTGAACAACCCTACCGACCCCCAAGGGCGCAAACATTCTAAGTTAGGCTTTCTGTCATGCCATAACTCATAAGGTGTCAAATGAACTGATTTAGAAGGCACACGGTTTAATATGTAGGCATCAGTCAAATTCGGTTGTGCCATCATCGATCTAGCCATATTGAGAAGTGTGTGATTCCTTCTCTCTACAACACCATTTTGTTGTGGAGTGTGTGGAATTGTCAATTGTCTTATGCTCCCTTTTTCCTCACACATTTATCTAAATTGATCAAACAAATATTATCGCCCTCTATCAGTATGTAGGATTTTGAGCTTTCTCTCTTTTTGGTTCTAAATCTCTATCAAGAATCGCTTAAAACAATCAAGCGCTTCTGACTAGTGATATAAGAGATATACCGACCTATAGCAAGAATAATCATCAACAAAAGTGAGAATATAGGATGCACTGTTCCCTCACATTCATGGATCCACATATATCCGAGTGGACTAACTCTAGAGGATGAGTAGCCCTCTTTGCCTTAACAAAAGGCTCCGACATGCTTTTTCCGCCAGACATGGTTCACACACATGAAGGTTTACTTTAGCAAGGTGTCCCAACAAATCTTCTCGAGCTAACGTACTCATCATTTCTTGTCCTATGTGTCCCAATCTTACATGCCATTTCACATAATAACAAATAATTTCAACAGTAGAAGAAAAATAAAAACGCAATCACTGGATAATTCTAACATGAAAAACCCATTATTCAGAAATTCTAAGCCATAAAGGTTTGTTAGAAAATTTATGTAATAGATTTTGATGATGTTATGTAAAACTTAGATTAGAAAGTAGGCATCCCAATTATGTTGTAAAATAAACTATGTAATACATAGGGTTCTATTAGCTGAGTCAAAGTAGCCAAGTTGAAAATTGCAGAGTTGACTGAAGATCGAAGTGAAGACTCTGATGTGTGTCAGTTGAGTATTGCAGTGAAGGATCCGTCAAGTACCAGAAAAATTGACTCAGATGCTCCTGCAAACCTGCAGAGTTTCAAGCCATGTTGTAGAGTATTACTTCGAGATTCAATCTACATCAAATGTTGCAAGACAAGACAAGCCAATGAGCTTAAAAGTGTTGTTTGAAAAATGGATCTATCTCTTAAACTGATACATTTTTCAAACATGCACTATGAAAGGCTAAGGAATTCATTTGAGAGCGTAACTTTTGCAATAGACACATACCTGCAAATATTCAAGCAATGAGCAAATAACTCTCAAGCATTTAATCAACCCTTAAGCCTAAAACTCGAAGGAAATCGATCTAACACACTCAACGAAGGAAAGACAACTTCAGACTGTTGAAGAGGAAACATTGTTGAAAGACAAGGGGTCTGCACTTCCAAGGTTGAAAGAAGTGTAGTGAGGTTCTTATTGAACCAGGCTTTGGACTTGTTGGAGGGATACATGATAAAATCCAAAAGTCTAAAGAAGCTGAAGTAGCATGACAACCGTCTTGTGAAGAATTGAGTCTCAGGAGTGAAGCCAGCTATGTGATCAAAGCTTGCTCGGATTGTCATCCTTTTGTAACAAAGTCACTATTGCTTAGTGGATGACCTCCAGGGGTTGGAGAATAGTGGATTAGAGGAATTACCCCATCCTCAAACCACTATAAAATTGCTCTGTGTCTTTTACATTCGGCACATTATTTTATTGCATATTATATCTGATGTTTGTTAAATTTGCTAAGTCTACTGTAATAACTTAACCTAAAAACAAGTGTTGAAAACATATTTTAACAAAGGTTGTAAGACTTCCACTCAAAGACCAAATTTGCTGTATTTCTAAAAAAGGTTAGCTCACTCAAGTAAGTTATCTTATCCACAACTCTCTTGAGTCTATAGAGTGGCTAACTCTACTATTATGGTTGAAATATGTTGTCCCTCAAGGACTAAGCTGACTTGTGATAAAACTCTAATTTAAATGGACAAAAATCGAAAATTAGTAAAGTCTATTCAACCCTCCCTTCTAGACTTTACCTAAACATCCCTTGAGTCCTACAAGTGGTATCAGAGCGATTGGTTAATTGAGCCTTCCACACTTGTTCCTGAACTAGATCTCAATCTTTTTCAAAGATACCACTTGTTGTTTTTAAAATTTTCTTTTAAAAAATTATTATCATGAAAACCTGTGCCGGAATTGCAGACATCCAAGGCACTTTGCTGTTGACTTTTCCTGTCCACCAGTCAACAAGTACCGGAATGGGGAAGAAAGGTCTTTGGAGAGAAAAGACAAGCCCATGTTGGCTGCTGAAACTGACACAACCAAGTATAAGGAGAGAGTTGAGTAAGACAGCAGCAAGGCAAACTATTCCTCAAACACCGAAGAGGTGGCTTTGATATGCCTCATGGCCAAATAACAAGAAGATGAGATATATTCTAACACCTCTAATACTAATTCTGATGATAGTGACAGTGACACAAACAGTTCATCACCCACAGATCTTTATGATTCATTAGGCAAAATGATGAAAGACTTTGAGCACGTAAAATCCTCACACTCACTTTTAAATGAGGAAAACAGCCAACTCAAAAGCCAAAACTCACAGATGACTGAAGAGATGAGTATTGTTAGTCACATAGCTGATGAGAACAAAGAGCTGAAGGCTGAGATAGCTAAGGTCAATGCAGACTTACCTAGAAAAGCTAGAAAATGATTTAAAAATGTCATTCCTTCATTAAGTAAGTTATCTAAAACATTGGATGAATTATTGATGATTCAAAAGGAAGTAGGAGATAAGACAGACATTAGATTCAATCCCTTGTCAACGCTCGAACTCCTAGAGTGGTTCTGGAAAAAGGATCCTCAAGTAATAGGGGAGTCCAAAAACTCAAATCACCATATATTCCACCCACTCACACTTACAATCACACACATGCTGGCCTACGTTATAAAGGTAAAAACCAGAAGCCAACAGAGTATGCTGAAAGGACAGCTGAAACTAAATTTAGAAGAGTCCGCCAGCAGACTCCTAACATAAAGTATTCTGTGAAGGAAACGCAGAACTACCAAAAGCCCCAAAGGTTTCAACATAGAATGCCATGTGAATTGTAGAAACTATATTAAGTCAGGCTGATTGGAATAATCAAATGAGATATGAGCCAAGCCCTAAGGGATACAGCCCAAGTGGCAAAGACCTCAGGCTCAAAATAGGTCATTCCCTAGGTAAAGGAACCATTATCAGCACACAGATGCACCCAAGCACAATGTTCACTATGCATAAAAGTTTCATTATTATCCTAAGAAAGCAAATGCACCATCACACTCACAGGCATACAGACAAAAGAGACAGTTGTATGTGCCTAAAGCTCCCAAGCAGTTTGCTAAGATTCATTATGATTATGGAACTGATAGATGGCAGCCTCTTACAGTCAGATAATTTGGCAATAGGTTGGTTGGATCACCTTATGTGTCCATTTGATAGACTGTGAAGTTCTTCTGTGCTGCATAAGCAAGAAACATCATATTTCTTCAATCTTGCAATAGGTGCAAAGGTTTCATTAAAATCTATTCCTTCTTCCTGGCAATACTTTTGGCTACCAACCTTGCTTTGTTTCTCACTGTAGATCCTTCCTCATTCCTCTTGTTTTTGAATACCCACTTAGTACTAATAACATTCAGATGGGTAGGACTTTTAACCAATTCCCAAACTTTATTCCTTCCAAACTGATTCAGCTCTTCCTTCATAGCTAGAATCCAATGAGTGTCATCCAATGCTTGTGACACATCCTTTGGCTCAATTTGAGAAATGAAACATGTAAACATGGCTTCATGTTGAGTCCCAGATCTGGTTCTCAGTCCTTCTATAACATCTCCAATGATTAACTCTGGTGGATGGTCTCTTAGCCATCTCACATCTAGTTAGAGTAAGTTTGTTGGAATAAGTCTTCTTGCAGCTAAGTTGTCTTAAACAGCTTCTTCTTGATCATCATAATTCAGCTGCAAGCCTTCCCGCAGTCTTTGAGATCCAGCTATCTCATCTCTATCAGGGTTGAGTCTTCTGATATCTGCCTCAACATAGGGACTCTTCTGAATAGTCGGTTGATTCATCTTGTCAGCTAACTCATCAATGTCTTCTCCATTTACATTAGGTTCATCAAAAACCACATGGATAGATTCTTCTGTGACCATAGTCCTCTTGTTCAGCACTCTGGAAGCTATACTCTCAGTTGAGTATCCCAAGAAGATACTTTCTTCAACTTTAACATCAAAAGCTTTCAAATCATCATTGCCATTGTGGTGAATGAAACACTTGCTTCCAAAGATATGAAAATATCCAACATTATGCTTCCTTCCTGTCCAAAATTTAATATGGGGTTTTTGACAACTGCCTATTAATCATACACCTATTCTGAGTGTAACAAGCAGTGTTAATGGCTTCAGCTCAATATCTCTTAGGCAATCCAGCTTCAGCTAACATGGTCCTTGCAGCTTCCTTGAGGGTTCTGTTCCTTCTTTCAGCTACTCCGTTCTATTGTGGAGTTATTGCAGCTGATAACTCATGTCCAATACTGAGTTATAATCCCATTGACAAACTCAGTTCCACTATCAAACCTTATCTTGATAATGGTTTGGCTCTTCTTACTTTGAACTCTCTTCATAAGTTGTGGAAGCTTCTGCAAAGTTTCCTTTATTTTACATAAAAAGATGGTCCATGTGTATATTGAAAAATCATCCACCACCACTAAGGTATATTTCTTTCCAGTGATACTAGTTGGTTCAATAGGACCAAACAAATCCATACGCAACAAATGCAAGATCCTTGTTGAAGAAAGACTTGGCTTATCCATGAATGAAGACTTGATTTGCTTTCCTTTTTGGCATGCATCACATATGCTCTCCTTCTTGTACACTGAGTCTGGCAATCCTTCCACAAGATAACTCCTTGCAAGCTTATTTATTGTCTTGAAATTTAGGTGACTCAACTTTTTGTATCACAACCAACTTGAATTGGCTATGCTCTTTGCTAATAAGCATGTACTTGGTGTAGTAGTAGACCAATCCACTATGTACATATTTTTTTTCTTGATCCAGATAGAACCACTTCATTAGATTAAGCATCCTTGATTTAGCAGACACCTATTTTGAATACTACATTGTAGCATTTATCACAGAGTTGGTTAATACTCATCAGATTGAAATTCAACCCTTCAACATAGGCTACATCTGTTTCCAATCCATTATTTCTTATGGATCTAATGCCTCTTATCTCCCCCGGAGCATCATTTCCTCCAAATATAACTTTTGCTCCTCTTGATTCCCTGAAGTTTGATAGATTCCGTTTATTCCCAGTCATGTGTCTGGAAGAGCCACTATCTATGTACTAGGTTCCTTGGCACTCAGTTGTTCCCTGAACCTGCAATCAAGAAAATTAAATAGGTACGCAAACCTGTTTGGGTCCTAAAGGGTTACCATTATAAGGTGATCCAACCAACCTATAGCCATATATCAGTTACATAATCATAATGAATCTTAGCAAATTGCTTAGAAGCTTTAGGAATATACAAATGTCTCTTTTGTTTGTATGTCTGTGAGTGTGCTAGTGCATTTGTTTCTTTGGATAATATGGAAACTTTTGTGCATAATGGGCATTGTGCTTGGGTGCATATGTGTGTTGATATTGGTTCTTTTGCCTTGGGAATGACATATTTTGAGTCTGAGTTCTTTTCCACTTGGGCTTGTATCCCTTAGGACTTGGTTGTTATCTCACTTGATTTTTCCAATCAGTCTGACTAGGGTAGTTTCTACCATTCCCTTCATATGGTTTTCTCTGATGAAATCTCTGGGGCTTTTGGTAGTTCTGCTTTGCCTTCACAAAATATTTCCTATTTGGAGTCTACTGATGGACACTTCTGAATATCGTTTCAGTTGTCGTTTCAGCATAATCAGCTGGCTTTTTGCCTTTGCCTTTATAGCCTAGGCCAACATATGTGTGCTTGTGATTGTGGGTGCAACATATGGTGCTTTTGGTTTTTGGATTCCCCCATTGCTTTAGGATGCCTTTTCCAAAACAACTATGGGAGTCTAAGCATTAACAAAGGAATTAAATCCTAAGCATGCCTTGTCTCCAATTTTTTTCTGAATCATCATTAATTGATCCCATGTTTTAGATGACCTACTGAGTGATGCAATCACATTTTTCAATTATTTTTATCTCTTTTCTCTTTTAGCTAAGTCTGCTTTGACCTTAGCTATCACAGCCTTCAGCTCTTTGTTCTCATTAGCTATGTGACTAAGAGTACTCAGCTCTTCAGTCAGCTGTGAGTTTTGTCTTTTGAGTTGGTTATTTTCCTCGTTTAAAAGTGTGTGTGAGGATTTTATGTGCTCAAAATATTTCAACATTTTTCCAATTGAGTCAATATTATATGTGGGTGATGAAGTGTGTGTGTCACTATCACTATCATCAGAATGTGAGCTAGATGAGTTATAATGTACCTCATCTTCTTGTGAGCTGGATGAGTTAGATTGTACCTCATGGCCAAAGAACGAGAAGATGAGGTACATTCTAACTCATCTAACTCTACTTCTGATGATAGTGATAGTGACACAAACACTTCATCACCCACAGATCTTTATGATCATTAGGCAAAATGATGAAAGACTTTGAGCACATAAAATCCTCGCACTCACTTTTAAATGAGGAAAACAGCCAGCTCAAAAGCTAAAACTCACAGCTGACTGAAGAGTTGAGTACTCTTAGCCAAGTAGTTGTTGAGAACAAAGAGTTGAAGGTTGAGATTGCTAAGGTCAAGGCAGATTTAGCTAAAAAAGAAAAGCTGGAAAATGTTTTAAAAAATGTGATTGCTTCATTCAGTAAGTCATCTAAAACATTGGATGAATTATTGATGATTCAAAAGGAAGTAGGAGATACGACAGATATTGGATTCAATTCCCTTGTCAATGCTCAAACTCCTCGAGTGGTTCTGGAAAAAGGATCCTCAAGTAATGGGGGAGTCCCATAGCACCATATGTTGCACCCACTCACACTTACAATCACACATGCTGGCCTAGGTTATAAAGGTAAAGGATGGAAGCCAACACAATATGCTGAAAGGACAGCTGAAACTAAATTCAGAAGAGTCCATCAACAGACTTCTAACATAAAGTATTATGTGAAGGCAAAGCAGAACTACCAAAAGCCCCAAAGGTTTCAGCATAGAAATCCATGTTAATGGTAGAAACTATACCAAGTCAGGCTGATTTAAATAATCAAATGAGATATCCGCCAAGTCCTAAGGGATACAACCCCAAGTGGCAAAGACCTCATGTTCAAAATAGGTCATTCCCTAGGCAAAGGAACCATTATCAGCACACATATGCATCCAAGCACAATGCTCACTATGAACAAAAGTTTGATTATTATCCTGAGAAAGTAAATGCACCACCACACTCACAGGCATACAGACAAAAGAGAGAATTATATGTGCCTAAAGCTCTCAATGAATTTGCTAAGATTCATTATTATTACGGAACTGATAGATGACAACCTCTTACAGTCAGATCATTTGGCTATAGGCTGGTTGGATCACCTTATAATGCTAACCCCTCAGGACCTAGACAGGTTTGGGTACCTAATGATTGCAGGTTCAAGGAACATCTGAGTGCCAAAGAACCTTGTACATGGATAGTGGTTGTTCTAGACGCATGATTGGCAATAAGGCGAACTTTTCAAACTTCATTGAATCAAGAGGATAAAAAGTTATATTTGCAGGAAATGAACTCCACCATAGATATGAGGCATTGGAAAAGAAAAATGGACTGGAAATTACAGATGTAGCCTATGTTGAAGGGCTGAATTTGAATCTGCTGAGTATCAACCAACTCTGTGATAAGGATTACAATGTAGGATTCAACATGGGAGTATGCCAGATCAAGCAGGCTGAATCAAATGAGGTTTTGCTATCAGGATCAAGACAGAAGAACATGTATGTAGTGGATTGGTCAACTGCTACACCAAGTACATGCCTACTAGCAAAGAGCACTGCCGAATCAAGTTGGATGTGGCACAAAAAGCTGAGTCACCTGAATTTCAAGTTAATCAACAAGCTTGCAAAGAGTCATCTTGTGGAAGGATTGACAGACTCAGTATACAAGAATAAAATCATCTGTGATGCATGCCAAATGGGAAAGCAAATCAAGTCTTCATTCAAGGAACAACCAAGTCCTTCTTCAACTAGGATCTTGCATTCATTGCATATGGATTTATTTGGTCATGTTGAACCAGCGGTATCAGTGGAAAGAAATACACCTTAGTGGTGGTGGATGATTATTCAAGATGCACGAACAATTTTTATGTGTAAAAACAATGAAACTTTGCAGAAGCTTCCATAGCTTATGAGGAGAGTTCAAAATTATAAGAGTCAAACCATTATCAAGATAAGGCCAAAGCAGCTTTCTCTTCGATTGATAGTTCTTGTGGCAGCTGACTCAGTAGAGAGGCGGTGACTGAGCCAAGTTGGGGAGTTTGGGCAAGCATAATCTTCAAGGGAGATTTCTTCATCTCACGTACTTCCCCCTTACTACTTGCTTCCCTTTTGCTATCAACTTCCCCTTTACTTCATTCCCTCTTTTTGGCATCATCACTAGGAGGGAGAGTCGACTGAGAGGATACAACCAGGATAAGATCCATCTTTTTGTTAGTCATGTCCATCTTATCATGACTTGTGGAGTGTGTTGTTTTGAACTCTGATCGCAGAACCTTCATCTTAGCTGCCATCAGCTTCATCTCTGTCTGGAGCACCATTATTTATGTTCTCATGGTAGCTATAGTTTTGAGAAGGTCTGCCTTGTGTTGTGACTTCAGCAACTCCACATATATCTTGTGCGACTAGTCTATCCAGAAGATGTGATCCTTCTGTCTCTGCTGAAATTTGGCATTGTCTGCGCTCCAATTTACCATCTTGGCAAATAGAAACTTGAAAAATGAAACCTGCTCACGCCTGGATGCTTTTGTTTGTGTTGTCCATTCCCTGATCCTCAACACGGTTCCTCGGATATCTCCCGTTATCGTCGCATCTCTGTTGTCCAACCGTTGGTTAAGTGTTGCGAATCCTTTTTCCATGTTTTCTATTTCAGTAAAAATGGCCTTCAAGTCAATACCAAACGGTACCATTGAATGATCATCTAGGGTTCTCTTCAGCAGGGACTTGGACAGTGTATCATGCACTCTCAGCAGCTTACTCTGTTTCCAAGGGCACTTCCGCCACGAATGGGAAGTATTCAACAAAAAGATCCTCAGGGATAATGGGAATTTCTCCCCCTTCTACTTCAGGAGCTTTACCCTTTCCCTTCAAGTGTTCATCAGCTCTGTGTGCCTCAGCTATTTAAGTGCCATCGACAGTTTCTGTAGCTGTGTTAGCCTGCTGAGCTGACTGACTCTCAGTTGTCTTAATAGCTTCATTGGCATTAGTTGATTCTTCATGTTGAGTAGTCTATTCCTTATCTGATTTATCAGCGTCATGGGAAGGTGATGGCACCATAGGTGGTAGGCCATCAACTAATGTGAAATTTATAGAGGCAGCTTTGTCACTTACCTTACCTCGTTGTGGCAATGCCTCCTCAGCAGCTGGGTCATCTTCAGGTTTGTCTTTTTAGGTGGCCTCGGCTTCGTCGTCCGTTTCTAAAAACTCCACGTCGATATTTTCTTTAGAGTCATGAAGGGAACTTATTTCTTCTTCTTCCACTGACTCTTCTTGAGGAGCAGGCACTTCTTTTTCGCCTTTCTTAACCATGGAAATCTCAACCTCCACTGGGCCTTCTTTACCCTTAGCAGTCTCAACCACTAATGGGCCTTCTACATTCCCTTTTGCAGTCTTAACCACCACAGGGTCTTCAACAATCCCTTCAGCATACTGAGCTGCTTTAGGGTCTTCTGTGGCATCCTTTGGGGGCTCACCCTCTAGGATTGCACTTTCAGAGCCATGATTCTCAAATCTCGTGGCTTCCATTCCAACATATGTCTTGGCTGTATCAGCAACTTCATCGGTCTATAATCCATCTGGGAGTTTAGTTGAGACAGTCAGAACCGTCTGAGCCTCGTCAACCCCACTCTGTTGTACGTTGATGTTCTCACCTTCACCTCCATACTTCTTTTGATTATTGTCTCCCACAGCCTCCTCCAACCCGACTGTGGTGGTTTCAATTTCCCCCTTAGCTGGCACACCAACTGAGTCTCAAGCAGTGGGGTCACTCGAAACCTGAGACTCGACTTCTTTTCCAATTGAGTGAGCAGCCGATAGGTCAGGTGTCGCAACACCGTCTTCAGGGTTAGGCTTAGCTAAGGTTCCCTCTTCTTCTCCGTCCTTAGCCTCATCACTAGTTCTCCTGGTATCTTGTTCATCAGATTGCACTGGTGAGGTAGTAGTATCGATCACTCTTACCGTTTCCATAATGTATGGGCTAGGATATATTAAAATAGAAAAAGACTCTCTTGGACCCATTTGGAATTTCTTCTCGTGCAGCTCTTTGGATTCTTTTTGTGCTTGCCTTAACTAAGCTCTCTACACCTCATCAGCAGGGTTCAATTCTCCAAGTCACTATCACTACTGGCAGCTGGCTCTAAGGCATGTTCAGGGGCGTCTGTGAAAGCACTAGAATGAGGCTTATTCGATTCTACAATATATTTGGCCTTATCGATTGCTTTAAGCCTTTCATTTTCTTTCCTATCAAACAGAATATCAGTGCAAACGCCTTCATTTAGAGTCGTGCGTACACCAATGTTACCCAAAAACTCTAGGATGTATTCTTTCTCCTCAATGAATTGTGGGCTTTCGAAGTGGTGCCTGGCCAAGCTCAACTTCCAGGCCCTCCAAATTTTAAGCCTCTCCTGTATGTCTGGATATGCAGGAGACAACATCACTAGATCTTCATCATCCTCCTGCATGGGCTCAAGGGGAACCCTCTCCTCCTCAGCTGTTCTAGAATCCGTCTGAGGGGAGCGTACAACTAACTCCTCGCCTTTGTCAGCTGTCTCAACTTCTGTTTCTTCAGTTGTCTCCCTGACAACTGTCTCCTTCAAACTCAGTTGTCTATTGACAACAATTTCTTCCAAACTCTGATGTTCGCCAACAACAGTCTTCTTTTCTTCAGTGGTATTCACACCGCTCTTTTCTTTCGTACACTGATGTTCTCCTTCTCAATATTTGTGCCAGACTCAGCTGGCTTGACTAAGGAGGATTATCTCACTAGTCGCCTTCTTTTTGTCTTGACCAGGGGAACCTTAACCTCTTCAAGTTCCTCTTCTATGGCAGTAGACTCTGCAACTTTATCTTATTTGCTGCTATTGGCTTCCATAGCACAGCTGAGCGTTTCTTCTTCACAACAAGAGAAGGTGCAGGGGATTCCTTCTCTATCTCGGCTGCTGGGGCAGGTGCAGGGTCTTCCACGGCTGCAGGGGCAGGTGCTAACTTTGCTGCAGGGGCCTTCTTCTTCTTCTACACAGGCTTTGGAGATGGAGCCTTAGTAGTCTTGTTTTTCGAACGATAGTATTTTATTAGAACAACTAAAAAACTGGTATTACAACTACAAACGTATCCAACTGGCTATGAGCCGACTTAACTAAATAAATGCCAAGAGGGGAATTGGCAAGACCAATTCAGATCCACTTCCCAAACTAAACTCTTCACACCCAAAACTAGACCACTCCCACACTAGGATACTTCAGCACTCCTTAATGGAGACTGTCAAACACTAAAAACCACAACACTACAACAAAATCTGGGCACGAGCAACCACCCAACACTACGGGACAAGCAAAACTGACCCGCCTACGGACTTCGCCCTTCAACCGGTGAAAACAAAAAAAGAAATAAAAAAACAGAAAAATACAACAACATATAGCTAAAAATTGAGAAAAAATAAAAATAAAGGAGAAAAATGCCTCTCCCTCTCCCAAATCTACTGCCACAGCCCATCGTCTACTCAGCTCCGAGACACCTCCGTGAAACTCGACCCACTTTCACCCTATCCCAAATTTACTGCCGCAGCCCATCGTCTACTCAGCTCTGAGATACCTCCGTGAAGCTCCGATCCTTAGTAGTCACGCAGTTGTGTCCTCGGGGACAGGGTCAGCTGATTCCCGTTCACTAGTATCAGCTTTTCTAGCATGGATTTGTCTTTGGGCAGCTGCTCGATTTGCCTTAAACATCTTCTTATTCACGTGGAAGGGTTTTCCATTCCTGAGAGGAATTCCCTTCACCTCCATCAAGGGGCCTATCACTACGCAATCTCCCAGCGAACTCTCGAATAGTCCAACATCATCAATGTTCTTGTTCATCACATTCTGGCATATCTTCCCAAAGATGAACTCAGCCCAGTTCACCTTCTTCTCCTCCATTATAGCAGCCATCGCTGTCAGCTTAGTCCTTGACAACTGATTCAAACTACTAAACTTCATGTCTACACACTTAACCACCACATCCATGAGCTTGTGGTAATCCTCCTTGATCGAGGACTTCTTCGCCGTGTAGACTGGATTCACAGCTGACTCTGTCTTAGCAATCTCCATACATGCAGCAGCCAGGTTTATGTCCTTCTTTGTAATCTCCTTCAACCCAGACGAAGGTAAATGACAGTGGGCAGCTAAGTCTGCAACAGTTATTGTTATGTCCTTGTTGTGGACCAATGAGTTAATCTCACTGTCGTGAACCTCATCGTTCATGTAGAACATCGCCACCTCCTCCAAATAGGTGTGTGAAAACTCCACCGAAAGAAACTCCTTGAAACTAGACTTCTCGAGTTTCTCAACTATTTTCTTTGCTACGGCTTTGTCAGTCCCCTATTTGACTAGTCCTTCAAAATCAATCATAGCTCCGGAGTAGATTTTCTCATCCATCTTCACGTAGTCGTATGTCGGTGCCATTTCTTAGTCTTGAACTTGAAGATTCGAATGGGTAAAGAACTAGGGTTTTGCTTGGTTTGTATAGAAAAATACTTCCTTTTGCTTGAGAGAAATGAATGATGTGTGAGTAGAGAGAAAATAGATTTCGCTATATATGGGACGTGAGTGGATGGTTTTTGGAATTCAAAAACGTTCAAATTTGATTAATGGTTGAGATCTTGTCTTGAAACCATATTAATTTCCCCACATTAAATGCAACAATATTTATATCCAATCATAGGTAAAACGGATACAAGCTATTTACTGACACCATAATTACTGCGGACGTTGTTCGCCAAAATAATTTGGTTCATACAACTGCAAGTGTACAGTGTAGTTTATAGGATAATGGCAAGCAAGGTTGTATTCCTCAGGGATTGAAACTCGAAACACTTAGGCTATAATAACATCGTATTCCAATTTTATTGAAGCGACCGAAATTTTTAGTAATTTAACTAAGGAAAAAATCAAAAAATAAGAAAAATAAAAAGAAATAAATTTGTGAACCCCACAAGTATTTTCAACATCTTTAGGAGCAACCTTAGGCACATAATCTCAACATGCTTCATCAATATTAAATGCGAATAAAGTTTTAAAAACCTTTTCATGCAATTCTATGGGTTCAAATTCTATGGTGCGTAAACAGTTGATTAATAACAAATGTAGTCTGGTCTGAATGTTATAATTCTTATTAACTCCAAAAAGATTTGTGAATTGAATGACTCCCCACAAACACTCCTGTCACACATGTTTTATGTCTGAATTCGATTTTTGTCTTCTAGAACTCAATTGGTCGGATTATGGACTAGAAGTATGACATGCAATTTATTGGCCAAATAAAAGGCAATTATAAATAAGTGCTCGAATTCATAAAATAGAATGCATGAAGCAATTAAGAAAATAAATACTCATATTGAATATAAATCCACAGTTTCGATTATGCCCCTAAGATCCAAAAAATATGTTAAACATTGATTACAAACTCATAGACAAATCTGAATCAATATTATAACATCATATAAGCACAGACAAGAGTTCTTAGACATAGAAAAAAAAACCTTCTTGTCAGGATGGATTCTCCTTCCAAGCCATCAAAGCTCTTATGCTCCCTAGATGCGAAAGCCTTGTGGTGTTCTTCGCGACCTAGCCTTTTGCTCTCAGAAGCTCGTCGATTATTTGGTTCATGTGTTATTTGATGTGTTTGTGATGTATCAAGTTGTTATTTTTCGTGCAAGACTTGGTCCCTTTTTATAGATGTTTGGAGAGACCACTTGTAGAGTTGTATCGGGAAAAGAACTCCAAAAACGCGCTGAAACAGAGTCCCACATGGTCTAGCCGTGTGGGTCCACACGGGCATGTGGCATTGGGCGTGGCCCTTTGTCGCACGGGCAGTCATATCGCACGGTTTGGTGGTGCAGTTGGAATCCAAGTCCACGAGCGTGTGATGGCACATGGTCCGACTGTGTGGACCTGCTCGTGCCATTTTCCAAGCTAAGTCCACACGGCCGTGTGAGGTTACACGGTCTGACCGTGTGGACCTGGTTTTATTTTTTTCCATCATTTTGATCTTCTCTTTGCATTCGGCAATCTGGTCCGGGCATCCCTACTGATATTTCTTCATTTTAATCTCTGTTTCTTGCAAGAATTATAATAATATGCAGTATCATGCCCTTTAAAGGAAACCAAGTGAAAATATAGTAAATATGTGTGCAAATGTATCAATTATGTATCATTTTAAACCCCAAAATACACGTATATTTTACACACATCAAAATCCCCCAAACTTAAAGCATTGCTCGTCCTCGAGCAAATTTAGAAAAATAATATAAGGGGAAAAACCAAAGAACACCCACGAACACTATAAACATTAAACAGTACTCGACTCCATACTCAAGGAAACCCAGCAATTTATTACCATAGAGATAAATTATTCATAAGCTCGGCATAATTAATACTCTCTTGGGTACTCGACATCGCGACTCACAAGTAGGTAGTGTATCACTCGACTCTCAAAAGTGTATGGATAGTGTTTATGCTCAAATTCAATTCAATGAAAGTAGAACAACCATAGGCTTGCAAATCGTCTAACATCTCGACCACTTTTGTGTGCACAATCTAAGAATCACAATGGACTTTTTATTTGGTTGTAATGTAGGCTCTTTGGTAAGGGTAGGGAAATTTGGATTAAGTGACTTGACTTGAGCAAATAGAAATTAAGTACACAGACTTGCAATTCACCAACCCAATTTCAACATAATATCAGTTTTCTTTTTCAACTCAATTCCACCCTCATTTCTCCTTTTTCATTCTTAGGCCTTTTTGTCTTTTTTTTTTTTTTTAAGACTTTTCTTTTGCTTTGCTCTATTTTTTCTATGTAATTTTTCAGAGATATTTTCTTTTTTCGAGCTTCATGTATTTTCTTATTTACCTAGATACTGCTCATCCCTCTTTCTTTTGCCAACTTCTCTTCTTCATAAATTTTCACCACATCTCCCACAAACTTATTCATTTTCTATAAGCTCAAGAATTTGTAGGAATTAAAAACATGTAAATTTTAAAGATCAATGTGGCTCAGAATAAAAGTTTAGGCTCAAAATTGGCTAACTAGGGAATCATGAGTTCATAGGTAGGCTTTTTAGGCTAAGTATGCTAAACAAAGATGGCCTTATATCATTTTCAAAAATTGCACACACACATGGCTTCAATGAAGATACCAGAGCAAGTTCTAGAGTTTTATCAATGATGAATGACACACTCAAGAAAAAAATATGTCTGCAAAATATAAAGCAGTTTAAAGCACAAAAGCTCACAGGCTTATTTTTCGCAACATGCTCAAATACCCAATTTTCTTAATAAATGCCAAGCAAATAAACTTTCCTCCTAATAATTTATTACATTATTCCCACAAATATGTTATCCCATGCCATAAAATATTCATAGTAAAATCATAGGGAGCTGGGCATACGACTTGGATTAAAAAAAACCACACACAAAAGCAATTAAACGTGCTAAAGTGGTAAACGTGCTAAAACAAAAATAACTAAAAATCGAAACAAATAAAGCAAAAAACGTTTTTTTTATGCAAGTGCTCTATGTGCACTCCTAAATGCAGTGCAAAATGCAACAGTACTAACTTACGCATTCTTGACAACCCCCCCCAAACTTAAAATATGCTTCATCCCGAACATATGAGAAAATTATCAAAATAAAAGAGAAATGCATAATAAGTACTTACATGGATAGTTCCGATGAAGCCAGGAGCTCGTCCGTCAATTCGGAAACTGAAGGAGCTGATCGTTCGATCGGGTTGCGTGCGTCCACATTCCCGTGTGGGTCTGTCTTTTTTTTTCGTTCTTTTTTTCAATTTGTTTTTTTTTTTTTTCAATTTTTTTTTCGTTTTCTTTTTCTTTTTTTTTGACCCGCAGGATTTTTCGCAATGTCTGGGTTGCCTCCCACAAAGCGCTAAGTTTTTCGTCTTCAGCCAGGCTCAGATTTCTAGCATCCCTTTCGTTGAACCGCGTCAGTTGATATCATTCAGCCCTCATATTTTATACCATCCATCAGACGAATGGCGTTGCTCTGTTTTCTCGGATTAAGTATTGCCTTGGAATTTGCCCTTTGATGTTGGCCTCCCACTGCAGTTGCGATTTGGGCTTCTTGTATCTCCAACGATTCCAGTCTCGCACTCAACAAAAACGAAATTAGAAACGAAGAAAAAAAATTAAAATAAGAAAATCAAAAAAAGAATAAAATAAAAAAATATTTACAAAAAATATGCTTCAATTAAGATTGGACTACTTATTACTATATCTAAGTAGAATCTAATCAGTTCCCGGCAACAGCGCCAAAAAACTTGTTCGCCAAAAATAGTTCGGTTCATACAACTGCAAGTGTACAGTGTAGTTTAGAGGATAATGGCAAGCAAGGTCGTATTCTTCAGGGATTGAAGCTCGAAACACTTAGGCTATAATAACATCGTATTCCAATTTAATTGAAGCGACCGAAATTTTGAGTAATTTAACTAAGGAAAAATCAAAAAATAAGAAAATTAAAAAGAAATAAATTTGTGAACCCCACAAGTATTTTCAACATCTTTAGGAGCAACCTTAGGCACATAATCTCAACATGCTTCTTCAATATTAAATGCGAATAAAGTTTTAAAAATCATTTCATGCAATTCTATGGGTTCAAATTCCTAATATCATTTACTCCCCTGGTCAGGTGGTGCGTAAACAGTTGATTAATAATAATTGTATCTGGTCAGAACGTTACAATTCTTATTAACTCCAAAAAGATTTGTGAATTCAATGACTCCCCACAAACACGTCTGTCACACATGTTTCATGTCTGAATTCGATTTTCGTCTTCTAGTACTCACTTGGTCGGATTATGGACTAGAAGTATGACATGTAATTTATTGGCCAAATAAAAGGCAATTATAAATAAGTTCTCGAATTCATAAAATAGAACGTATGAAGAAAAATAATTTCGATTATGCCCCTAAGATCCGAAAAATATGTTAAACATTGGTTACAAACTCATAGACAAATCTGAATCAATATTATAACATCATATAAGCACAGACAAGAGTTCTTAGACATAGAAAGAAAACCCTTTCTTGTCAGGATGGATTCCCCTTCCAAGCCCTCGAAGCTCTTGTGCTCCCTAGATGCAAAAACCTTGTGGTGTTCTTCGCGACCTAGCCTTTTGCTCTCAGAAGATCTTCGATTCTTTGGTTCCAGTGTTATTTGATGTGTTTTTTATGTATCAAGTTGTTATTTTTTGTGCAAGACTTGGTCCCCTTTTACAGATGCTTGGAGAGACCACTTGTAGAGTTGTATCGGGAAAAGAACTCCAAAAACACGCTGAAATAGAGTCCCACACAATCTGGTTGTGTGGGTCCACACGGGCATGTGGCATTGGGCGTGTCCCTTTGTCGCACGGGCAATCATATCGCATGGTTTGGTGGTGCGGTTGGAATCCAAGTCCACACGGGCGTGTAATGGCACACGGTCCGACCGTGTGGACCTGCGTCGGCCTCTGTTTTCTTCCTTTCTTCCCATGCTTATGCCATTTTCCCAATCTAAGTCCACACAGCCGTGTGAGGTTACACGGTCTGACCGTGTGGACCTGCTTTTGTTTTTTTTTGTCGTTTTGATATTTTTTTTTGCATTCGGCAATCTTGTCCGGGCATCCCTACTAATATTTCTTCATTTTAAGCTTCGTTTCCTGCAAGAATTACAAGAATACGCAGTATCCTGCCCTTTAAAGGAAACCAAGTGAAAATATAGTAAATATGCGTGCAAATGTATCAATTATGTATCATTTTAAACCCCGAAATGCACGTATATTTTACACACATCAGACGCCAAGCCCAAAACATTCCCGCTCGCAGGAAACGACTGCGTTTTGTCACTTAGCTCATAAATAACTCAACTATCTTCGTAGGTGACTTGACTCTGCCTCTCTCTTCGCATAAATAACTCGGCTATCTTCATAAGTGACTTGACTTTGCCTCTCTCTTCACATAATAGCCGTCTTGGTTGTTTCACTTTGCTGAAAAGTGAAACTTTGCTGATTTTCAATACTCTCTTCCTTGACTCTGTTGATTGAGTCTTTTGAGCCTCCTAACACAGCTCAATCCATTCAAGTTCATTTTTAACCTCTTCAAATCTTGATTCACATAAAAGTTTAATGAATATATCAGCCAATTGATTATTAGTTGATATGTATTCCAAAGTGATGTCCTTCTTTTCAACATGATCCCCTATAATTGCAATGGCACTTGTTTTATCACACATGATTGGAGTATCTTTTTCTTCTATATCATAGTCTCTCAGTTGTTGCCTCATCCATAACACTTGGGCACAACAGCTGCCTGTAGCTATGTACTCTGCTTCAGTTGTGGATGTAGATATTGAATTTTGTTTCTTGTTGAACCATGAAACTAACCTATTTCCAAGCATTTGACAGTTACCTGATGTACTTTTCCTGTCCACTCTACATCCAGCATAGTCTGAGTATGAGTAGCCAACTAGCTTGAATCCTCCATCCTTTAGAGACCATAAGCCAACTTCTTGGCATCCCTTCAAATACATTAGGATTCTCTTGGCTGCAGTCATGTGACTCTCTTTTGGTGCAGATTGAAATCTGGCACATACACCTACAACAAAGGTGATGTATGGACTATTTGTTGTTAAATAGAGCAAAGATCCAATAAGGGCTCTATATCTGGTTTGATCTACTGCTTTGTCATCTGCATCCATATCTATCTTGACTAATGTATTCATGGGAATCTTCACAGATGACTTCTCTTCCGTACCAAATTTCTTCATTAAATCTTTAGTATATTTGGTTTGACTTATAAAGGTTTCATCATTGATTTGCTTGACTTAAAGCCCTAGGAAGAAAGTCAGCTCTCCCATCATGCTCATTTCAAACTTCCCTTGCATTAGATTAGAAAATTTGTCACACAGCTCTTTGTTTGTGGATCAAAAAATAATGTATCCACATAAATTTGAACAAGCAAAATATACTATCTCCATCTTGAATTCTGAAGAGTGTTCTATCAATCTTGCCTTTGGTGAATCCATTGGCAATAATAAACTGGGACAATGTATCATATTGGCTCTTGGTTCTTGTTTCAATCCATACAATGCCTTTTTGAGTTTGTGGACTTTATCTCCAATAGTTTTCTGCTCAAAACCTGGAGGTTGTTCCACATAGACTTCTTCTTCCAAAAGTCCATTCAAAAATGTACTCTTCACATTCATTTGATAAAGAGTGAAGTTCTTGTGTGCGACATAAGCAAGAAACATCCTAATTGCTTCTAATCTGGCAACATGTGCAAAGGTTTCATCAAAAGCTATACCTTCCTCTTGGTAATACCCTTTGGCTACCAATCTTACTTTGTTTCTTACTATATATCTTTCTTAATTATCTTGTTTCTAAATACCCACTTAGTACAAATAATATTTTGGTGGGTAGGCCTTTGTACTAATTTGGAAACCTTGTTTCTCTCAAACTGATTGAGCTCTTCCTGCATAGCTAGAATCCAATGTGTGTCATCCAATGCTTGTGACACATATTTAGGCTCTATTTGGGAAATGAAACAAGTGAACATAGCTTTAGGTTGAGTCTTGGATCTGGTTCTTACTCCATCTCTAACATCTCCAATGATAAGCTCTGGAGGATGGTCTCTCAGCCATCTTATATCTAATTGGAATAAGTCTATTGGATTTAGTCGTCTCGCAGCTAAACTGTCTTGAGCAGTTTCCTCATCATCATTCAGTTGCAGACCTTCCAGCTGTCTCTGAGATTCAGCTATCTTATCATTATCAGGGTTGAGTCCTCTTATATCTGCCTCAACAAGGACCTTTCTGAATAGTTGGTTAATTCAATTTGTCAGCTAACTCATCTATGTCTTCTCCATTGACATTAGATACATCAAAAACCACGTGAATAGACTCTTCTGTGACCATAGTCCTCTTTTTCAGCACTCTATAAGCTTTACTCTCAGCTGAGTATTCCAAAAAGATACCTTCATCAGCTTTAGCATCAAAAGCTTTCAAGTTGTCCTTGCCATTGTTGTGAATGAAGCACTTACATCCAAAGATATAAAAATATCCAAGATTTGGCTTCCTCCCTGTCCAAATTTCATAATTGGTTTTGGACAGTTGCTTGTTGATCATACACCTATTCTGAGTTAGCAAGCAGTATTAATGGCTTCAACCCAAAATCTTTTAGGAAATTCAACTTCAGCTTACATGGTCGTCGCAGCTTCCTTGAGAGTTCTATTCCTTCTTTCAGCCACTCCATTCTGTTGTAGAGTTCTTGTAGTTGATAACTCATGAGAAATACCATTTTCAATGCAATACTGATTTATAATCCCAATGACAAACTCAGTTCCTCTATCAGGCCTTATCTTTATATGGTTTGACTCTTCTCATTTTGAACGGTTCTCATCAGCTAAGGAAGTGTATGCAAGGTTTCCTTTTTTTATATATAAAGATTGTACATGTATATCTCGAATAATCATCCACCACTACTAGGGTGTATTTTTTTCCACTGATGAGGTAAGTTCAGTATCCTTGTTGAAGAATGACTTGGCTTGTCCTTAAAAGAAGACTTTATTTGCTTTCCCATCTGGCATGCATCATAAATGCTTTCCTTCTTATATAGTGAGTCGCGCAATCCTTCCACAACATGACTCCTTGCAAGCTTGTTGATTGTATTGGAATTCAGGTGAGACAGTTTCTTGTGCCATAACCAACTTGATTCGAATGTACTCTTTGCTAGCAGACATGTGCTTGGTGTAGCAGTTGACCAATCCACTACATACATGTTTTTATGCATTGATACTTGTAGCACAATCTCATTTGATTTAGCATCCTTGATTTGGCAAACACCCATGTTGAATCCCACATTGTAGCCCTTGTCACAGACTTGGCTGATGCTCAGCAGATTGAAGTTGACACCTTGAACATATGCTACATTTGTGATCTCTAGTTCCTGATGGATCATGTGCCTTTGATTTCCCCTGGAGCTTCATTTCCTCCAAATATGACTTTAGCACATTTGATTTCCTTGAACTTTGAAAGATTTTTCTTGTTGCCTGTCTATGTCTGGAACAGCCACTATCCATGTACCAGGTTCTTTGGCACTCAGTTGTTCCTTGAACCTACAATCAAGGAAATTAGTTTTTAGGTACCCATGCTTGAATGGGTCCTAAGGGGTTAGCACTACAAGGTGATCCAACCAACCTATAGCCAAAAGATCTGACTCTAAGAGATTGCCAACTATCAGTTCTGTAATCATAATGAACATTTGCAAATTGCTTAAGGGCTTTAGGTTGTATGCCTGTGTGCGTGTTTGATCATTTGCTTTCTTGGGATAATAGTGGAACTTTTGTTCATATTGGGCTATGTACTTGGGTGCATATGTGTGCTGATTATAGATTTTTGCCTTGGGGATGACCATTTTTTAGTTTGTGGTCTTTGCCACTTTGGCTTGTATCCCTTTGGACTTGGCTGATATCTCATTTGATTGTTCCAATCAGCCTGGCTGGGGTAGTTTCTACCATTCTCATCATATGATTTTCTTTGTTGAAATCTCTGGGGCTTTTGATAGCTCTATTTAGATTTTACAGAGTATTTCATGTTTGGATTCTGCTGATGGACTCTTCTGAATTTTGTTTCCGCTGTCCTTTCAGCATACTCTGCTGGCTTTTTTCCTTTTTCTTTGTATCCAAGGCCAGCATGATTGTGATTGTTTTTTTGAGTGGGTGTAGGTGCAACATATGGTGCTTTGATTTTTGGACTGCCTCATTGCTTGAGGATCCTTTCTCCATAACTACTCTTGGGACTTCAGCATGCACAAAGGAATTAAATCCAATGTCTGTCTTGTCTCCACTTTCTTTTTGAATCATTATAAGGTCATCCATGATTTAGATGCCATAGTGAATGATGCAATCACATTTTTCAGATCTTTTTCCCTCTTTTTGTTGCAGCTAAGTTTGCTTGGATCTAGATATTTCATCCTTCAGCTTTGTATTCTCTTCAGCTATGTGACTTAGACTACTCAGCTCCTTAGTCAGTTGTGAGTTTTAGCATTTGAGCTGGTTGTTTTCCTCATTTAGAAGTGTGTGAGGATTTTATGTGCTCAAAATCTTTCATCATTTTGCCAATTGAATCATAAAGATATGTGGGTGATGAAGTGTTTTTGTCACTACCAGTATCAGTTGAATGAAAATTAGATGAGTTAGAGTGTACCTCATCTTCTTGATCTTGGGAGTCATGTTCTTTGGCCATGAAGGAGCTTCACTGCCCTCTTCCTCTGTGTCACTGGAGTAGTTAGCTTCACTGCTAGCTGACTCTGTTGGTTCTTTGCACTTGGCTGTGTGAGCAGTCTCCGCAGCCAACATGGGTTTCTTCTTTTCTTGTCTTCTCTCTCTAAAGGCCTTTATTTCTTCTTCATTCTATATTTGTTGATTGGTGGATAGGGACAATCAACAGCAAAATGTCCTGGTTGTCTGCAATTCCAACATAGGTTTTTAGCTCTCTACAAGTGTGCTCTTTCAGCTCTCCGATACTCAGTTCTCTGATGATCAGGTCTTTTAGGTGGCCTGTCTCCTTGCTTTGGAAGGTGATGAGTGCATTATAGATGATTCACCCTTGTTTCTCTTATAGTTCTTATTGAATAACTTGTTGAATCTTTTCACCATCAGGGCAATCTCCTCCTGGTCTATGGCTTCCTTGGATTCAACTCTCTTTGCTTCACCAGCCATGAGTGCAGCTGTCTTTAGTACATCTATCTCTTCTTGTTCTTTCCTTCTTAGCTCAAACTCATAGGCTTTAACATCATAGAAAAATTCATGGTTAGATGTTCTGGTAAGGTCCATGGAGTGTCTCAAAGCCATAATCTTCATTTCCCACTCAACTAGGAGAGACTATAGAATTTTCATACACATTTACTTTTGTGCATACGTATTTTCCAATCATCAAATTCTTCAACAGTGGAATGCGAATTAGATTTTCTTCCATTATAACAACTTTGCTTTTGAAATAAAAGCTTTAAAAAGTTTAAGTGTTGATCCTTTGAAATAGAATCAGATTCAGTAATCAGTGCGGAAGGCTCAATAAACAAACCGCGCTGATACCACTTGTAGGTCCCAAGCGGTGATAAGTAAAGTTTAGAAGGGGTTTGAATAATTTTACCAACTTTTCGATTCTAGTCCTTTTAAGATTGTTAGAGTTAACTCAAGTCACCTAAGTCCTTGGAGGACAGCTAGGTTGGCTTACACAGAAACGTTACCCACTCAACAGACTCGACTGAGCTGTTGATAGTATAACTTAGTTGTTTTCAGCTAACACTTTAAAAGGAGTTGACTTGGTTTTTTACAACGAAAGACTTTCACCCTTAGTATTTTTGAGTACGTTTTTCAACACTTGTTTTAGCAGAGTTATTATCAGCAGACTTAAGCAATTTAACTTTTTAGCAGATATAAAAATAATGCAAGAATGTAAGTGCGCTGAAAGTAAATGAACAAAAGCTATTATAGTGGTTCAAGGATGGGGTAATTCCTCTAATCCACTCTTCTCCAACCTCTGGAGGAATCCACTAAGTAACTTGACTTGGTTACAAGGTAGTAATCAGTTTGAGTTAGCTTTGATCACACAGTCTGCTGCTCCTGGACTCAGCTTCTTCACAAGACAGTTGCCCTGCTACTTCAGCTTCCTTCAAACCTTTGGACTTGATCACTTAACCCTCCAACATGTTCAAAGCTCTAGTTCGATGGAACCTTACTACACCTCCTTCAACCTTGAAAAGTAGACCCCTTGTTCTTGATAACTAGTTTTGCTCTTCAACTAATGAAGTTGTCTTTCGTTCACGGAGTGTGTTGGATCGATTTTCTTTGAGTTTAGCCTTGAGGATATTCTTTGTAAGCTTGAGAGATATTTTGCAGGTTATTGATTGAATGCTTTTATGTTTGATAGTATGTGTAGATTGGGTAACCTTCTCTCAAATGACTGCTCAGCTTTTTATAGTGCACGTTTGAAAATATGTCCGTTGAATGGATGGACACGCTTTTCAAACTACACTTCTTAGGTTGTTGGCTTGTCTTGTCTTGCAGCATTGATGGAGACTGCACCTTGAATTTACTGTTGTGCAACCTTTCCTTAGCCTCTGTAGATTTTCAAGTACATCCAATTGGTTCCTTGCTTTTTGCACTCATTCAGAAAAATAGCTTTATTGCTGGCAGTCTGACACATGCCTATTTCCAGCAAAACCTTGACTTTACTTGAAAATGGATCTCTTTCAGCTTTCTCGAGTCATGTCTGCTGCATACCCCTTTAACAATCGATTCCAATCATTTTTGAATGACTTTGTTGTCAGTCAGCTGACTAAGATAGCTTTTCTGTGACTTGACTGAACCGTCACTTCACTTCACTTAGCTGCCACATAGTTGGGTCTTCATCATCAATCTTTAGTCGAATCTTGTAATCTTCATCATGGAAGTAAATCTAACTCGCATTCTTATGTTTACAATTGAGGAATTTGATGATTGGAAGATTCGCATGCAGGCACATTTTTCAGCTTTACACGATGAAATATGGTTCGTCATTGAGGATGGACCTCTACAAATAATGAAAGTAAACACAGCTGTAAGGGCTCCTGCTGTTGTTGCACCTGCGGCTGAAGGAGAGGATGTTGGTGTACATGTTGCACCTATTGCTGATGTACCAGTTGTACCTGATGCACCCAGACCCACAATGGTTGAAAAGTTAAGATGCGAGTGGACAAATGAGGATCGCAAGAGATACAACTTGGATAATGTTTCCAATGGTATTTTGTACAAGACTCTTGATAAAGGCATGTTTAACAAAGTTAAATCATGCAGAAAGGCTAAAGAGATTTGGGAAAAGCTAACTTTAATTTGTGAAGGATCAGAACAAATTAAAGAAAACAAATTAATTGTTATTGTACAAAAATTTGAAAATTTTGAAATGCTTGCAGGTGAAACTCTGGATCAGCTGATGCCAAATTCACATAGATAACAAATGATTTGTCAGCTCTAGGCAAAGAATACACACAGAAGGACATGTGTATGAAGATATTAAGGTGGCTCCCAACTGAGTGGGAAATGAAGGTGATGGTACTGAAACACTCCGTGGACTTGACAAAATCTCCAACCATGAGCTATTCTCAGATTTGAAAGCTTATGAATTTGAGCTCCCAAGGAAAGAGCAAGAAGAGATGGCTGTACCCAAGATAACTGCTCTATTGGCTGGATAACCCAAGAGATCTGACTCCTAGCATACCCTTGACCAAGAGGAGATTGCCTTTATGGTGAAAAGATTCAACAAGTTCTTTTACAAGAACTATAAAAGGAACAAGGGTGAAACCTCCAGGAGACACTCAATACTGTCCAAGGCAAGGGAAGACAGACCACCCAAGAGAGGTGACCATCAAAGAGCGGAATACCAGAGAGCTGATAATCAAAGAGTTGATTATCAAAAGGCTGAAAACCTGTGCTGGAATTGCAGACAGCCAGGAAACTTTGTTGTTGACTTTTCCTATCTACCAGTTAATAAGTACTAGTATGAGGAACAAAGAAAGGTCTTCAGAGAGAGAAGACAAGAAAAAAAGAAAGTCATGTTGGCTTCTGAAACTAACACAGCCAAGTGTAAGAATATAGTTGAGTCAGACAGCAGCGAGGCAGACTATTCCTCAGACACCGAAGAGGTGGCTTTGATATGCCTCATGGCCAAAGAACAAGAAGATGAGATACGTTTTAACTCCTCTAATATTGATTCTGATGATAGTGACAATGGCACAAACAGTTCATCACCCATAGATCATTATGATTCATTAGGAAAAATGATGAAAGACTTTGAGCACGTAAAATCCTCACACTCACTTTTAAATGAGGAAAACAGCCAGCTCAAAAGCCAAAGCTCACAGCTGACTGAAGAGATGAGTACTCTCAGTCAAGTAGCTATTGAGAACAAAGAGCTGAAGGCTGAGATTGCTAAGTTCAAGGCAGACTTCGCTGAAAAAGAAAAGCTTGAAAAATATTTAAAAAATGTGATCGCTTCAATTAGTAAGTCATCTAAAACATTGGATGAATTATTGATGATTCAAAAGTAAGTAGAAGATAAGACAGACATTAGATTCAATTCCCTTGTCAATGCTCAAACTCCTGGAGTGGTTTTGGAAAAAGGATCCTTAAGTAATGGGGGAGTCCAAAAACCCAAAGCACCATATGTTGTACCCACTCACACTCATAATCGCAGACATGCTGGTCTAGATATAAAGGTAAAGGCAAGAAGCCAATAGAGTATGCTGAAAGGACAGCTGAAACTAAATTCAGAAGAGTTCATCAGCAGACTCCTAACAGAAAGTATTATGTGAAGGCAAAGCAGAACTACCAAAAGCCCCAAAGGTTTTAGCATAGAAAGCCATGTGAAGGGAATGGTAGAAACTATACCAAGCCAGGCTAATTGGAAAAATCAAATGAGATATCAGCCAAGTCATAAGGGATACAATCCCAAGTGGCAAAGACCTCAGGCTCAAAATAGGTCATTCCCTAAGCAAAGAAACCATTATCAGCATACATATGAACCCAAGCACAATGCTCATTATGCACAAAAGTTTCATTATTATCCTAAGAAAGCAAATACACCAGCACACTCACAGGCATACAAGTAAAAGAGACAGTTGTATATGCCTAAAGATCCCAAGCAAATTGCTATGATTCATTATGATTATGGAACAGATAGTTGGAAACCTCTTATACTTAGATCATTTGGCTATAGGTTGGTTGGATCACCTTATGTGCTAACCCCTCAGGACCCAGACAGGTTTTGGTACCTAAAAATTGATTTCCTTGATTGTAGGTTCAAGGAACAGCTGAGTGCCAAGGAACCTGGTACATGGATAGTGGTTGTTCCAGACACATGACTGGTAATAAGAAATCTATCAAACTTCAAGGAATCAAGAGGAGCGAAATTTATATTTTGAGGAAATGAAGTTCTGGGGAGATAAGAGGCATTGGATCCATGAAGAAAAATGGAGTGGAAATCATAGATGTAGCCTATGTTGAAGGGCTGAATTTCAATCTGCTGAGTATCAACCAACTCTGAGATAATGACTACAAGATCAAAGATGTAAAATCAAATGTAGTTGTATTGTCAGAATCAAGATAGAAGAAAATGTACGTAGTGGATTGGTCAACTGCTACACCAAGTACATGCCCACTAACTAGAAAAGAGCACAGCTGAATCAAGTTGGATGTGGCACAAAAGGCTGAGTCACTTCAATTTCAAGACAATCAAGAAGCTTGCAAGGAGTCATCTTGTAGAAGGATTACCAGACTCAGTATACAGGAAGGGAAGCATTTGTGATGCATGCCAAAGGGGAAAGCAGGCCAAGTCTTCATCCAAGTATAAGCCCAAGTCCTTCTTCAACCAGGATCTTGCATTTATTGCATATGGATTTATTTGGTCATGTTGAACCAACTAGTATCAGTGGAAAGAAATATGCTTTAGTGATGGTGGAGGATTATTTAAGATACACAATGACCATCTTTATGTGTAAAAAGAAGGAAACTTTGCAGAAGCTTCCACAGCTTATGAGGAGAGTTCAAAATAAGAAGAGTCAAAACATTATCAAGAGAAGATCGGATAGAGGAACTGAGTTTGACAATGAGATTATAACTCAATATTGCATAGAGAATGGTATTGCTCATGAATTATCAGCTGCAAGAATTCCACAGCACAATGGAGTTGCTGAAAGAAGAAACAGAACCCTTAAGTAAGCTGCAAGGACCATGTTAGCTGAAGCTGGATTGCCTAAGAGATTTTGGGCTGAAGACATTAATATTGCATGCTACACTCATAATATGTGTATGATCCATAGGCAGCTGCGCAAAACCCCCTATGAAATTTGGACAGGAAGGAAGCTAAATGTTGGATACTTTCATATCTTTGGATGTAAGTGCTTCATTCACAACAATGGCAAGGACAAATTGAAAGCTTTTGATGCTAAAGTTGATGAAGGTATCTTTTTGGGATACTCTGCTGAGAGTAAAGCTTTCATAATGCTGAACAAGAGGACTATGGTCACAGAAGAGTCTATCCATGTGGTTTTTGATGAACTTAATGTTAATGGAGAAGACATTGATGAGTTAGCTGACAAATTGAATCAGCCAACTATTCAAAAGAGTCCATATGTTGAGGCAAATATCAGAAGACTCAACCTAGATGAAGATGAGATAGCTGAATCTCAAAGACAGCTGGAAGGTTTGCAGCTGAATGATGATCAAGAGGAAGATGTTTAAGACGACTTAGCTGCAAGAAGACATATTCCAGCAATCTTACTCCAACCAGATGTGATATGGCTAAGAGATCATCCACTAGAGCTTATCGTTGGAATTGTTAGAGAAGGAATAAGAATTAGATCTAGGACTCAACATAAAGCTATGTTCACTTGTTTTATTTCTCAAATGGAGCCTAAGGATGTATCACAAGCATTGGATGACACACATTGGATTCTAGCTATGCAGGAAAATCTGAATCAGTTTGAAAAAAATAAAGTTTGGGAATCGGTTCAAAGGCGCACCCACCAAAATGTTATTGGTACTAAGTGAGTATTCAGAAATAAGATGAATGAAGAGTGATCTGTAGTAAGAAACAAATCAAGATTGGTAGCCAAAGGGAATTGCCAAGAATATGGAATAGATTTTGATGAAACCTTTGCACATGTTGTTTGATTTGAGGCAATAAGGATGTTTCTTGCTTATGTAGCACACAAGAACTTCACAGTCTATCAAATGGATGTAAAGAGTGCATTTTTTAATGGACTTTTGGTAGAAGAAGTCTATGTGGAACAATATCCAGGTTTTGAGCAGAAAACTATTAGAGATAGAGTCTACACACTCAAGAAGGCATTATATGGTTTGAAGCAACCATCAAGGACATTGTATGACACATTGTCTCACTTGCTAATTGACAATGGATTCACCAAAGGCAAAGTTAATAGAACACTCTTCAGAATTTAAGATGGAAAGAGTATACTGCTTGTTGAAATATATGTGGATGACATCATCTTTGGATCCACAAACAAAGAGATGTGTGACAAATTCTCAAACCTTATGCAAGGGAAGTTTGAGATGAGCATGATGGGAGAGATGACTTTCTTCCTAGGTCTTCAGGTTAAGAAAATGAATGATGGAACTCTCATAAGTCAAGCCAAATATACCAGAGATTCGATGAAGAAATTTGGTTTGGAAGAGAAGTCATCTGTGAAGATTCCCATGATTACATCTATGAAGATAGATATGGATGTAGAAGGAAAAGTTGTTGGTCAAACAAGGTAGAGCCCTCATTGGATCATTGCTCTATTTGACAGCCAGCAGACCAGACATCACCATTGTTGTAGGTGTATGTGCAAGATTTCAATCTGCTACAAAGGAAAGTCATATGACTGCAGCCAAGAGAATCCTAAGGTATTTGAAAGGATGTCAAGAAGTTGGCTTATGGTATCCAAAGGAAGGAGGATTCAAGCTGGTTGGTTACTCAGACTCAGACTATGCTGGATGCAGGGTTGATAGGAAGAGTACATTTGGTACCTGTCAAATGCTTAGAAATAGATTAGTTTCTTGGTTCAGCAAGAAACAAAACTCAATAGCTACATCCACAGTTGAAGCAAAGTACATTTCTGCAGACAGTTGTTATGCCCAAGTTCTATGGATGAGGCAACAACTGAGAGATTATGATATTGAAGAAAGAGAGATTTCAATTATGTGTGATAACACAAGTGCCATTACAATCACTCAGAATCCTGTATTGCATTCAAGAAACAAGCACATTGATGTCAGATATCATTTTATAAAATATCATGTTGAAAAGAAAGACATCACATTGTAATACATATCAACTGATAAGCAGTTAGTTGATATATTCATAAAGCCCTTATGTGAATCAAGGTTTGAAGAACTTAAGAATGAGCTTGGATTGATTGAGCAATGTTAGGAAGCTCAGAAGACTCATTCAGCAGGGTTAAAGATGAGAGAAATGCATATCATAAGAGTTTCACATATCAGCCAAGTGAAACAGCTTATATGGTTAGTTAGCTATATCGAGTTAAGTGGACAGCCAAGTGATTATTCAATCGAATCAAGGAAGAGTGAAGTAGAGTCAAGTCATAAATGAAGAAAGATGAAGCATTTATGAAGCTAAGTGACAAAATGAGGTCATTTTTCTCGAGCGTTAATGTTTTGAGGCTTAACATCAGCATCAGTGAATGGTGTCAGAAAAAGCCTGCGACTGTTTAACCATAATTGGATATAAATGCTGATGCATTTAGTGTGGGGAAATTCATGCGGTTTGAATCCTTTAATCTCAACCGTTGATCATGATTAATCTTTTTAAATTCTAAAAATCATCCTTTCAAATCCCATATAAAGAGAACTTTTATTTTCTCTCTCCTCACATTCACTCTCTTGCTCACAAAGGAATACAAACTTTTTCTCCGTAAAGAAGCTCTGAAACCCTAGTTTTTCATCTCTCGTTTTCAAGTTCGATATGGCACCCACGTACAACTATGTCAAGCTTGCTGAGAAAATCCATACTGGAGCCACTGTTGATTTCGATGGCCTAGTCAAACAAGGCGTTGACAAGGATTTGGCAAAGAAGATTGCTCAGAAACTTTAGAAGGCTGGTCTCAAGACGTTTCTGACAATGGAGATGACTCATACATATCATGATGAGGTGGTTATGTATTATGTGAACAATGTGGTTCATGATGATGAGATTTGTTTGTCTGTGAACGGAAATGACTTCAATTTGGTTACGGTTGATTTAGCTGAATACTACTTTCTCCCTACTAGTGGTATTAAAGAGTTGACTGGTAAGGATGTTGATTTGGTTGTGGCTTGGAAGGAGATAGCCAAGCCTGAGGCTACTGGAAAACCAAACTATTCAGCTTTGATGAAGCTGACAAATGAGGACTACCACAAGCTTATGGATGTGGTAGCAAAGTGCATTGATCTGAAGTTAGGCTTATTCAATCAGCTCTCTCAGGCTAAGCCGATTGTAATGGCGGCCATTACGGAAGAAAAAGAGGTTAACTGGGTTGAGATTGTTTTTGGCAAGCTATGCCAAAATGTTCTCAATATAAAGGTGTCTGCTGATGGGAAGTTTGCAAGTTTGTTGGGATGTGGCCTGATCTTAGGTTATTTGATGGAGAAGAAGGGTGTTCCCCTGCGCAATGGGAAACCCTTCCATGCATACAAGAAGATGTTCAAGGCCAACCTCTCTAGCACCCAGAAGCAGGCCCATGCAAAAAAGTCTGCTACCTCTGAGGGGGAATCAGCTGAGCACGACCCTATGACACAGCTGTTTCCACTCCAGCTCCCTCACCAAAGCTTGCACCTGCTCCCTCCCCCATGGTTAGAAAGAAAAGAACAGTTGTGCCCCGAAAGCCACTGAAGCAACAAAAGCAAGAGGAGACAGCCTTTATGGTTGTGGAGCCAGAAAATGTTGAAGCTGAAGTTCCCCTAGAGAAGAAGACCAGGAGGAGACTTATAAAGAAGGCCAACAAAGCTGCTGAGCCAGCTGAGACCGCCACAGCTGAGAAAGAAAAAGTTGTTGTCGAGGAATAACAAAAATCAAAGGATGTCGATGGTGTGGAAAGCACTGATCAAGAAACACAAGAAGCTTCTCAGCCACATACATTTGAAGAAGATACAGTTGTCACGCCCACAATTGATACATCTGAATAAGACACGGCTGATACAAGGAAGGAAGATTCAGTTGTGATACCACCTCATACTCACGCTGTTGTTTCTAAGGTAGAGAAGGCTACTGAAGAGCCTATGCTGGAAGATGATGATGATGAGATTTGTATCATATCCCCTGCGTATCCAGAAATTGAAGATAGGTCGCTGGAGGTATTGGAAGTTGTGTGCCAGCGTATTCAATTTGAGAGGCCTGACATGATTGATGATGAGGAATATCTCCTAGGATTTTTGGGAAGTGTTCACATTCGCTTTGCTCTTGATGAAGATTTTTGCACATCTCTTCTGTATGAGAAGAATGATAAGGAGAAGACTAAGGCATTGGAGAATGCCAAGGCCAATGAGGAGTCCCTAAAACCTCACGTTTGTGCCTTCACAGATCCCAACATCCCTCCAAAAGCCTAAGAAAGTGCGAGCAGCAGTGATATGCAATTGTTGGATGCAGCTGACCCTGTCAAGAAGTCTGAGCTGCAGCAGGCACTTAAAGAGTCGAGAGTGAAGCATGAGCAATCTATGCTCAGGGGCCCTAGAGAGTCATCTTCCATTCAAATCTCCCCTACCCCTGATATTCTTGAGATGGTGAGAACTATTGATACTTCTACCTCACCAACACACTCTGAAGGACCAACCAGGGAAACTGGCGATGAAGCTAGGGATGAAGATGTAGTGGGCAACCCAGCTGAGCCAAGACCTATGAAAGTTGTTGAGAAAATAGCCCAGACGGCTAGCAACTCAAAATAAATAGTTGAGTCTCATGTGTCAGTTGACCCCGCTGCCTGTGATTCAGCTGGTGAGCCAACTAAGGGGAAAACTGAACACACCACAACCGGGTCGTAGGAGGTTGTGGGAGACCTTAACAAATTGAAGTTAGGAGGAAAAGGTAAGACACAAAAAGAACAACAAAGTAGGATTGACGACGCTTTGATGGTTCAGACAGTCTCAGCTGAAATTTCAACTGCACTGCAGGTCGAGGATGCTCCTGAAACAGCTGAGGCAAAGGATGGACAGCAGACCAAGTTGGTTGAAACTGTTGGTCATAAAAGCGCAATCTAAGAGATTGAGATCTCCAAGGATACCACCTTCGAAAACCGTAATGTAGTTTAGTCTGCAAAAGGGATTGTTGAAGGCCTTGCAGCGGTTGAGACTGCAACTAAGGTTACTGAAGGCCCCCATGAGGTTGAGACTTCCAGGGGTATTGTACATGAGAAGGGAAAACTAATAGTTCTTGCAATGGAGTCCACTGAAATGGAAGAAACCAGTGTGCTGCATGACTCCGATGACAATGTGTTAGTCGAATTTCTTAACACTGACAATGAAGCTGAGTCTACCCCCAAGGATCAAGTTGTCGAGGACCCAGCTATAGAGGAACAAGTGGCACTATTGAAAAGGACACGTGGGGAAGCTGCCTTGTCTCTATTCATTTTGGTTGATGACCCACCCCGAATGGTGCCATCACCAGCCCATGATGCTGCTAAGGCAGCTGAGGCCACGAATACTCAAAAGGAAGCAACAACTAGAGCCAACAAAGTTGTTGAGATAGCTGAGGCCCAATCAGTTCAGCAAGCTACCACAGCTGCAACTTACAATGAAGCTCCCATAACTGAGGCACAAAGAACTGATACCCTAGTGGCCTATTTGATGATCACTTTCCGTTTGTTGAAGAAGTCCCGTTGGAAACAGAGACTACTGAAGAAAGTGCAAATTATAAAGTAGAGATCAATCCAGAAGAATTCGAGGGTTCGGATGACTTAAGAGTGCTACCATTTGGTTTTGATTTTTACTCTGTGTTACCAGAGGATAAGTCACCTGAGTCAGCTAACTTCATAAAAGTTTTCAAGGTTATGTGCGCTGAAATGGAAATAATGGAAAAGGGCTTTGCTGCACTTAACCAGCGGATAGACAACCATGATGTGATGATCTCAGGTGATATCTGAGGAGCAGACCTTCGAATTCAAGACTGGAAAGTGCAAACAAAGGCACTAAGAAGAGAGCAAGTGAACTACTTCAAATCACTCTTCACAAAACTTGTGACTTTGTGTGGTGAGCAAGCTCAATTCCAGCAGAGACAGCGAGACAACATCAATAGGCTGGAAGAAACACACAAGACTGACATGGAGCTGATAAGACTGCAATGCAAGCAGGATCTTCAAAACACTAAGAGCACTCTGCGAGCTGAGATGATGCTAATGAGCACATAGATGAAGGTTCTTAGGTCCGAACATAGAGCAACTCACTCAGTCACCCATGACAAGCTGGATCGCATTTTGACAAACATTCCTCACACTTCTCCAATTGGTATTGATGATACCAAAAAGGGGGGAAATGAAAACATTAGTATGGGGGAAGAACCTAAGAAGACCCCCAACCCCTTGAAGATTATTTTGGATAAATCTCAACTTGGTTCATCTACTAGCTCTCTCTTTTCCCTGCTGCTGAAGGACATGTCAGTGATGAAAAGCTGACATAGCCTTTCAGAAGACAAGAGCAGCAATTGAAGTTGAATTTGCATAAGTTGATCACATGCGGCATGGTCGCATAGAAGGTGTAAAATCCAAGTTCCAAGGTCCCCCAGCAGGATTTCTCCCAAGTTCGCCAACAGTCAAATTCCCAGAAGGACCCGCTCCACATGCAGGATCTGAGCCAAGGCCAGTTGAAGAATTTGAAACGCTCAAATTAGAAGGATTCTTCAAGGGATAAATCTTGAAAGGCATGGGATTTGTACTGGAAGAAATGCTTAGATGTTGTTAAGATTGCCGAGAAACAGAAGACTCAGTCAAGTAGTCAACAGACTTCAAGGGCACAGCATGTTCAGTACACTCCCAGAGGAGGCGTAGACTCCGAAAGAGGCAGAGGAAGATCTGGTGGAAGAGGTAAAGACACTCCACCAAGTAGACCTAAATATATTCAATATGTGAATCCCAAAAGAAGGATTTGTTATACTGGGACGGACATCGGGAACTTGAAAACAGAGACATCGCCAAGCAAAATGAAGAGGCAGCTAAGCGCCAAGAAGAAGAGAATATAAGGCAAGAAAGAGAATGGGGAGAGAGAAGAAGGAGAGATCAAGCTCAAAAGAGAGCTTATGAAAAGAGAAAAAGAACTGATGAAGAACAGAGAGGAGAAGGAAGCAGCAGAGACGCTAAAAGCTACTAAAGACACATTCTAGTTGTATTTTTACTTAATTGGAAATACACAGAAAATTTGTAAGTACCTTGTTATTTTTTCATTGTCTTTGCAAATACATTTTAAAGTGAAGAATGATATGTTCAATAAAATGATATATTCATACCATCATTCTTTTTCAAGCACTATTTACTTTGTTATTTTATTTTAAGTTTTGGCATCATCAAAAAGGGGGAAAATATTGGAAAATTTATGTAATAGATTTTGATGATGCTCAGTAAAACTTTGATTAGGAACTTGGCACCCCAATTCTGCTGGAAAATCAACTATGTAATAGATAGGGTTTGATTAGCTGGCTCAAAGCAGCCAAGTTGAAAATTGCAGAAGTTGACTAATGATCGGAGTGAAGAGTCTGTTGTGTGTCAGTTGAGTATTGCAGTGAAGGATCAGTCAAGTACCTGAAAAGCTATCTCAATAAGTAAACTGACAGCTAAGTCACACCGAGATAAGTGGAGAAGACTATCAAAGAAGTTAAGCAGCAAAAAGGACTCAAGAAGCTGAAGATGTCCGTTGATAAGGAAAGTCAAATATTTGCTGAAAGAGAAAACACGACAGACTGCAAACCATAAAGATGTTTTGCTGAAGGAGTGCAAAAAGTGAGGAACCAATGGGATGCTCCTGCAAACCTGCAGAGTTTCAGGCCATGTTGCAGAGCATTAATTCGAGGTTCAGTCTACATCAAATGCTGCAAGACAAGACAAGCCAACGGCCTTAAAAGTGTAGTTTGAAAAAATGGATCTATCTCTTCAACGGATACATTTTTCAAACAGGCACTATAAAAGGCTGAGGAATTCATTTGAGAGAGTAACTTTTGCAACAGACACATACCTGCAAACATTCAAGCAAAGAACAAATAACTCTTATGCATACATTCAATTATCAAACCTAAAACTCGAAGGAAATTGATCCAACACACTCAGTGAAGGAAAGACAACTTCAAACTGTTGAAGAGGAAACATTGTTGAAAGACAAGGGGTCTGCACATTGAAGGCTAAAGAAAGTGTACTGAGGTTCTGGTTGAACCAAACTTTGGACTTGTTGGAGGGCTACCTGATCAAATCCAAAAGTCTAAAGGAGCTGAAGTAGCAGCATAGCCGTCTTGTGAAGAGCTGAGTCCCAGAGTGAAGCTAGTTATGTGATCAAGGCTTGCTCGGACTGTCATCCCTTTGTATTGAAGTCACTATTACATAGTGAATTACCTTCAGGGGTTGGAGAAAACTGGATTAGAGGAATTACCCCATCCTCGAACCACTATAAAATTTCTCTATGTCTTTTACATTCAGCACATTTATTTCTTACATATTATATCTGTTGTTTGTTAAATTTGCTAAGTCTATTGATAATAACTTAACATAAAAACAAGTGTTGAAAACATATTATAACAAAGGGTGTAAGACTTCCGCTGAAAAACTAAGTTTGCTGTATTTCTAGAAAAGGTCACCTCACTCACCTGAGTTATCTTATCAACAGCTCTCTTGAGTCTGTTGAGTGGCTAACTCTATTGTTAAGGTTGAACTAAGTTGTACCTCAAGGACTAAGCTGACTTGTGATAAAACTCTGATTTAAAAGGACAAAAATCGAAATATAGTAAAGTCTATTCAACTCCTCCCCCCCAGACTTTACCTGAACACCCCTTGGGACCTATAAGGTTTCCAAAGTAAATAGACAAACTAGTGTGCTCAAACAAGAAAGAAAATCCATGTTCGAAAAGTGGTGAAATTGAAAGTCAAATTCACCGAATGTTAGATGCATATTGCACTTCACTAAGGAGTAGCTAATGCCTAGTGCTGAGCTTGAGATGGTACGATCCAACTCCAAGAACCTTCTCTTGTGTGTCATTCAATATAGATATGTAGAGGTTGCATGCTGGCAATCGATGATAATCTACAAATCCCGCTCGATCCCTTGTCACATGTTTTGTTGTTCATATGTCTATGATCCAACTATGGAGAGAATTAGCAATGAAAACGTGTGAACAAACAAAAGAATAAAAAGAGCTAGGAGTGGGTTCTACCTTCTTCAGCTCAGTGCAGTCATGAGCAAAGTGACCCAACTTGCCACAACTAAAGCACTTGTCCTTATTCTTTCCACCCCTCTTTCCTCGACGACGCTTCATAGCTTTGTCACCTTGTGGGGCCAAGTTTGACTTTGTGCACTATTTTGTCTTGCACCCATCTACTTGTTCCAACGTTTGCCCTTTTTAGTCTTACGTTGTCTAACATGTGTGACAAAACCAACTACTTGTGCTCGTCCAACTCTCGACGGTCACCCTCAAGTTTGAGATGATTGGCAACACTATCAAATGTCTGAATTCGCTCATTATGTGTAAGCACAAGCTTAACATGTCCCCAAGTCTGCACGGTACCGATCTTATGACAGCCAAAACTTGTTGTTCCTCTGTGAGCTCACATCCATTTTGAAGCTCCTGAATCATGTCTTTCATCACATCGAGATGATGAGTCATCGAGTTCATCGAGTCAAGTACATACTGATTGAACCTAAGGGTGAGAGCCTTCAGTCATGTAGTCGAAGTATTACCATACTTGACCTTCAATACTCCCATAGCTCTTTAACTGTAGAGTATTGATCGAACTCACAGATCAGATGATCTTGCATGTAGCTTAGCATAGTAAAGCGTGCACTCCTATCTTGATCCTCCCACTTATTGTACGCATCCATATCGCGGCGATATTGTGCAGTTGGTCCATTCTCTGGATCAATTGGCCTAGGCATACTAGTGGTGAGATGTTCAAGAATCTTTTCTTTGTGATGTAAAAATTGATTTTTCCTACGCCACATTGCATAGTTCTGGCAATCTAATTTTCCACTACCATAAAGGTCAGAAAAAGCTATTTGGACATCCATCACTGTATAACATGTGGAATTTGTTAGGTACTGGTCTAAGATTTATTTTTATCCGGATCCAAATAATTATTTTATTATTTTCTTTAATTCTATGAGATCGGAAATTTTGCCATCAAGGCTAGTAGTCATCTCCCACTAAATTAGAGATCACGATAAAAATAAATATTGATCCATGAATGAAATATATAATGTCCATAACATGCATTCATTACATATAGATAATAAAAATTGAGTTGACATATGGTGCATCATGTGGAAACAATTATTAGCCTATGGTGGTGATAAACAAAACATACCCAAAAAATACAAGCCTAAAAAATGGCTCCTCTAATGCATGAGTCCTAAAAAAATAATTAAAAAAATTATATTTTTCATGGTCCTACTACAAGGATCTAGAAATTAAATAATTTTAGACTTTGTAATCACCACCATCTCCAATAATTATATCTCAAATAAATAATTAAAAATAAACACATAAACATGAGCACCCGAAAATGTCAACTCCATTAATGCACATATACAATAACATAATATTGTCACAAAAAATATATTGTTCAGATTCATAAAACAAGTATGTGTCACCAATAATAACAAAACAAAATAGCCTAATGGTTTAAGTAACGTATCAACTAAAAGGTTAAAGGTTCAATCTCATGTTAAACTAAAAAGCATTTAGTTTTTCATTAAATGAATGGTTGTCTAAACGCACCAGTCAGCCCAAATGCGCAGTCATCCGCCACGTGGCAGCCAGTATACCCTCATGGTATCCAGATGGTGCCACGTTAACCCTCGCCCAAATGGCGTGCAATACTCAAGCCTCACACTACTCACTAGGCCAATATAGTTCATACATTTCATGCTATCTACATAACATTTGTATGGATATTGAAAACGCATGACCCACTTCATATTATATAGCATTTTAACAATAAAGTTTTTACATGATATTAATTCTTAGCTTCTGATTGGTTGATCGTGTATTCAAATATAAGTTTTAGGTGTCAAACTATTAAATATCGGTAGGTTACACGTGGTAATATTTGGAAGTATAAGAATTATAAATTTGCACGTGGTAAACTTAAAGGTGAAAGATGGTATTGACGTACGTGTTTATCAGGATGGGATATGATATAATTAATATGTGCCTTAATTAATTAAAAAAATAGTTAATATAATAGTGAGGCAATGGTCAAGACATTATATTTGACAAGGAAGTTTCTTTTTAAGATAATAAAACTATTATTAATAATAATAATCATAAAATTAAGTAATATATAAAGAAATATATATATATATAGAATATATATATATATAAGTATTTATATAAAATATAATTAACAAACCTAATGAGGTATATCATAGACATAGATAGTTAAAGTTAAATATATAATATATAAACATACTACCTTGACTTTATATATATATATATATATATATGATTGATTTATGAGTGGGACTGTTTTGTATTGTTAAGACAAAAAAAACACTTCATTATGCACCTAATAAATTGATGTAAGTTAATAAAGAATTCAAGAAGGGATTTGACATTAAACTTCCACACCCTTACTCTAATAGGATAATATCACTGTGTGTATATATATCTGTTGTAATTAGTCTGAAAACACACATACTCCTATGAGTGATATTACATATTTGTACATTACATCATGTACGCGTGTGATAAGGCATATATATTTTAATACCACACATAGATGATTTATATAGAGTTAGCGATCATTAGCATCACCTTTCCACCGCCTCAAGCTTTATGGTTTTTACAAATAAATTAGCCTCGCACACAAGATTCACACAACAAAAGTGAAGAAGAGAATTAGAAAGGATAATCGAGGTGCACGCATGATAAAATTGTTATGTAGCCTTTGAATCTTTTATTTCTCTCACTCAGTTTAGTGATTGAACTAAGCTTAATGGCCATATGTTAAATTGAACCTAATCTAATTGATTTTGGCCGTTTGTGTTGAGTATAAAAATTTATTGGTTATAATTAATAATTAAGGATGAACTGCAACAAATTTAATTATTACACACACATATATATATATATATACATTTCGGGTATATATCATATGTTTCATAAATACGAAGTGGAGTTGAACTCTGTAAAATATGAAGAATTATGTTATGTGTATATATGTGGCAAAATTGCTTTTTTGGTCCGTTATGTTGGCTCGATTTCGCTTTTAGTCCTTTAATTTTTATGGGTTGCGTTTGGCAAACACTAACTTTTCTAAACCTGCACATTTAGTCCGATTTCAAAATTTCGGGGATATCTTATCCCTAAAATGCTGAGTTAGGTCATTTTTTCATGAAATGACTATTTTGCCCCCTTTTTTGAATTGAAACCTTGGTCATGTGCATATCACATGACTTGTGTAATATCTCAATAAAATTAAATAATAAAAATAAATATAAGATTAAATTAAATTAAAGAAAAAATATGAACACATATTTATAATCTTATATATGTTGGACTTTTTTCAATTTTATTTAAATAAAATAATCTGAACATATATTTATAATTTTCAATTGTAAATAAAATTATGAAAAATGAAAACAAAATAGAAAAAAGCATGTATTTACAATTTTCAACTATATATAAAAATTAAAAAAAGAGAAACAAAAAAAAACATATATATCTATAATTTTCAACTGTAAATTGAAATTAAAAAAAATAGAAATAGAAGAAATATAAAAACCAAAAGAAAAAGAAAATAATGTACTTTTTTGGTTTTCTAGTTTTCCTTAATTTTTATTTAAAGTTGAAAAATATAAAATATATGTTCGAATTTTTTTAATTTAATTTTTAAAAAAATAATATGAATATATATTTATAATTTTCAACTGTAAATAAAATTAAAAAAAATAAAATGAAAAACGAGCAAAAAAATTATGTATTTACAATTTTCAACTATATATAAAAATAAAAAAAATAGAAAACCAAAAAAACATATATATCTGTAATTTTCAACCGTAAATTAAAATTAAAGAAAAATAGAAAACAAAAAAAAAAGAAAAATATAGACTTACAATTTTCACTGTAAATTAAAATTAAAGAAAAAATAAAAACAATAAAACAGGAAAAAATTATCTATTTACAGTTTTCTACTATAAATAAAAATTAAAAAAAATAGAAAACAAAAAGACGAAAAATTTAAAAAAGAGAAAATAAATTTCTATTATTTTTATTTTCTGTTTTTATTTAATGTTGAAAAATATAAAATATATGTTCGACCATTTAATTTAATTTAATATAAATTTATTTATTTATTTATTTTATTATTATTTTTTTATTTTTTCTTTAATTTTAATTTTCCAAAAAAGGGGCAAAATAGTCATTTCAAGGAAAAATGGTCAAACTCAGCATTTTAGGGATAAGATATCCCCAAAATTTTGAAATTGGACTAAATGTGCAGGTTTAGAAAAGTTAGTGTTTGCCAAACGCAACCCATAAAAATTAAAGGACTAAAAGAAAAATCGAGCCAACTTAACGGACCAAAAAAGCAATTTTGCCATATATATGTACACATATATTTTATTTCCAAATTCTGTATCTACACATATATAATAAGAAGTTAAGATATTTAGCAGACTTGATTAGCTTAAATTATATGGGTTTATATTTGAGGCTTATTCCCTTATTGAAGCCTAGTGTATTAGTCA
The DNA here is from genome assembly GCA_016081115.2 of Rehmannia glutinosa. Taxonomy (NCBI): domain Eukaryota; kingdom Viridiplantae; phylum Streptophyta; class Magnoliopsida; order Lamiales; family Orobanchaceae; genus Rehmannia; species Rehmannia glutinosa. The sequence continues at coordinate 59,740,687 of CM071937.1, read as the reverse complement.
AATGAGAATGAAAATTTATAATCTATGTTCCCTATACAGATTGGTTTATGCCTAGAATTGGAAAGAATCACCTATCTAACAAAGAGTAAGACGTTACCAGAAGTAAAAGGTAAGTAAATATCCATCTGCAACTGCGATGCATGAAAATATATTACTTGAACTATTTGTATTATATGTCGATATTATGTGGTGCATGTTGGTTTGTATGATGATGCAATATGGTGTTTGGTGACCCATTGAGCATGTCATTCACTACATTTGCATGTGCATGCATTTTACAAGAGGATATTTGCATGCACAAAAATATTTTTTGGAAAAAAATAGATGTTGTTTAACACTACTTGTGCACCGAGGTATGATGGGCATGCTTTATTATATATGTTTAGGTATAGCAAGTGGGGTACTTCCTGGTGAACATAAGGCTAGATGGGAGATGGGTCTCAGTGGGTCATAGGAGGATGGTCCATTTGTGGGTACCTATATTATGAACTTGGGGGGTGGGATACTTCTTGGCGGACACAGGGGACGCAAGTAGGAAACCCTTAGCTGGGATGTGGGAGGATTGTCCACACGTAGTTTTATAATGATATTATTGGCCATTTATATTGTTGTGTGCAGTGCTCTTTTCCGGTGTATAGTAGTTATTTCAGAGGCCCAAATGAAAGAAAATCATTTGAACAAAGTATTTTGATTCATGGATTTACATTTCATCATTGCATGTTGGAAAAGGATTGCTATTCATTGGACATGCAAAATTTTTACTTGATGAGCTTTAGCTCATGTAGTTCATGCATTGCAGGTGACCATGAGAATGCCTGAGTCTTGGCATACTGTGCGATGCTGGAGCTTCTTCAGGTTTTGAGGATCATGGATATGGATGACGACCTGTTGGGCTTGTTCATGGGTTCATTTAGGTTTTGATTCTACTGTGTTATATGTGGAACTCGTAATACTTATACCTTTTGAAACTCTATTGTAAACATATGTAAATAGTGTATTGGTTTGAGTTTTGGACTTGTATATGTAGTCATCGTCTTTACTTGCAGGCAAGGTTGACTGCTCTTTTGTTTTTAGATGTGGTTTGATCTTCATTGTTGTGCACAGGGTTAATTTCGTTATAGTCTATTTTTAAATTAACACGTTTTAAATAGAGTTGGTGGCCGAGTTGTACTATTTATATATTTTCTAGTAGAAGTAATATGGATGGGCATGACATAGAGTGGTATCAGAGCCCGGCTACAGGTTCGATAGACTATCCATGTACATGAACCCAAAACTCATGGAGCACAGCTATGCCTGTAAGTTTTATATTATTCTCTGGTGCATTTTATGTTTCATGAAATTATATTGGCCATGTGTTATTAGGTTTCTCCTAAGACACTATTTCAGTTATGGTGAGAACTAGAGGTCAGAGTAGTGGTAGGGATAGAAACCAAGGAGGGGAGAGACCTATTCTAAATGGTGATCGAGATAATGTCATAAATCGACTTACAAAACTCATCCAGCGACAATTTGAACAAATACAACTCATCCATCAGAGGGATATAGCTAGAGAAGAAAGATAAAAAATGAATCAACCACACCAAAGGGTGGATCAAGTCGAGATAGTGGGAAAAAGGTTCCCAAAGCTAAATCCACCATCCTTTGAAGATGCAGCAGACCCCACACCAGCAAAAAATTGGTTGTGAACTCTAGAGAATATGTTCCAGTATAATAGGGTCCCAGAAGAAGAGAGTTTTTCAAGTTCAGCAGCAGAAACCCAACTTTCAACCACGTCACGGACAACAACAATGGGAACAAGTGCCAAAGAGCTGATCAGAGTAAGGCACTTATAACACTACATTTTTTGCCCAATGTGCAAGACTCAACATACTATAAATTGCTTGGTAAATACCAGAAGATGTTTTGTGTGTGGGATACCGGGACATTTTGCTAACGTGTGCCTAAATAGTACAAATCCTATAGGATAAAAATATGCACCAACCAAAGCATTTACTATCACCAGAGAAGACTCGGAGGCAAACCCATCAGTGGTTATAGGTAAATTTCTTATCTTTGACACCCCACAATTTGTGTTATTTGATACGGAAGCTACGCATTCATTTGTAGCCACTGTGTCTTCAAGGAGACTGGGTAGGACACCTGATGTATTTAAAATGGGTTACAATGTAATATTTCTCTTGGGAGATTCCAAGCAGACTAACCAAATTTTGAGAGCCTGTTCTATTCCAATCAAAAATAGAGAACTTTATGTTGATTTAACTATGTTAGCTATGAATGACTATGATTTCATTTTGGGTATGGATTGGTTGTCGAAGTAAGGTTCAATAATGGATTTTTAGATAAAGACAATAACATTTGAACCCCTAGGAGAAGATCCATTTACCTTCGCTTGAATCACGGCCCGTATAAAATTTCCAATGATATTAGCACTAATGGCACAATGTTTACTGGACGCTGGCTTTGAAGGATACCTAGTAAGTGTCACGAGCATCGACGAAAAACACCAGCCAACTTTTGATAAAGTTCCAATAGTGCGAGAATATACCGATGTATTTCCAAATGATCTCCTCGGATTACCACCCGACCATGAGATTGAGTATGTTATTGACCTACTCCCAGGAACATCTCAATCTATAAAGCTCCATACCGCATGGCTCCCTTGGCGTTGAAGGAATTGAAGACACAATTGCAAGGGTTTTTTGATAAAGGCTTCATCAAACCTAGCTTGTCGCCATGGAGTACACCAGTCCTTTTCGTATGAAAGAGGATGGTACAATGAGATTGTGTATCAACTACCGAGAATTGAACAAAGTTACAATTACGAATAAATACATGTTACCTCGAATTGATGATTTATTCGATTAACTTCAAGGTGCAGCAGTATTCTCGAAGATCGACTTGTGATTCGGGTACCATCAGCTGAAAATAAAAGATGATGATATACCCAAGACAACCTTCAACACGAGGTATGGACACTATGAATTCTTTGTGATGCTATTTAGGTTGACTAACACCCCAGCAGCCTTCATGGACTTGATGAATCAAATATTTAAGGATTTTCTAGATAAATTCGTTATTGTGTTTACCGATGATATTTTGATATACTCTAGAACAAAAGAGGAGCAAGTTGAACACTTGAGAATGGTATTAGAGGTCTTGTAAGCAAAACAATTATAAGCTAAATTTATGAAATGTGAATTCTGGCTAGATAGAGTAGTATTCTTGGGACATGTTGTGTCCATAGTGGGAATCTCAGTTGATCCAAATAAAGTCTAGGCTATTAATAACTAGCCTCAACCAACAAATCCTTCAGAAGTATTTAGTTTTCAAGGATTAGTTGGATACTATCACTGATTTGTAGAAGGATTCTCCAAGATTGCTTCGGCTTTAACACAATTGGAGTTTTTGTAGTTTATAATGACGCTTCAAAGAATGGCTTAGGATGTGTACGAATGCAAAATGGTAAGCTAATAGCATATGCGTCTAGACAATTAAAGGACTATGAAAAGAAATATCCTATACACGATTTAGAACTTTCTGTAGTCGTATTTGCTTTTAAGATATGGAGACATTGCCTATACGGGGAGCTATGTGAGATTTACATGGATCACAAAAGATTAAAGTACTTCTTCACGCAAAAAGGATTAAATATGTGACAGCGACGGTGGTTGGAGCTAGTGAGGGACTATGATTGTGTGATCAATTATCACCCGGGAAGGTTAATGTTGTAGCAGATGTGTTGAGCCACAAATCAACACAAAGCAATGCAATTGCGCTTCCAATTCCAAAACTAGATTTAATGGATCTCTAGAAAATAAACATCGAGATTATATCACTAGAGTCCGTTGATGATAAGTTGGTAGCATTAACACTCCGATCGACGTTACTTAATCGAATTCAACATGACAAAAAAGGTGATGATTACTATGTTAAACTGAAGAAAGATATTACCTCTAGAGTGTCTTCTGATTTCAAAATATCTGAGAATGGAGTACTGCAATTTAAAGAACAATTATACATGCCAACGGGGATAATCTCCGAGAGAATGTTCTAGCAGAAGCACATTCAACGCTATATTCTGTACATCCAGGAGCTAGTAACATGTACAGAAGTTTGAGGATTCATTACTGATGGCTAGGTATGAAAAGGGATATCGCGTAATATGTGGAACAATGTCTAACATGTCAACAAATAAAGGCAGAACACAAATGGCCATCTGGAACGTTGCAACCTCTACCTCTACCATAATGGAAATATGAAAGAATCACCATAGATATTGTGAAAGGTTTGCCCAAAACTGTTAAGGGACACGATGTTGTTTGGGTGATCATGGATAGGTTAACCAAATCCTATTCCTATTTGCTCAACTTACTCAATGTACCGATACGGACAGCTTTATATACAAGAAGTGATTAAACTTTATGGTGTGCCACTATCCACTGTGTCAGATAGAGATTCTAGATTCTTATCTACTTTCTGGAGGAACCTACAGAAGAAACTAGGAACACGTTTGTCGTTTAGCATTGATTATCACCCTCAGACCGACGAACAATCAGAACAAATGATAAAATTTTTAGAAGATATGCTTAGAGTCGGTGTTCTAGATTTTCAAAGTCAGTGGAGTAAATATCTACCTTTGATAGAATTCTCCTAGAATAACAGCTATCAGGCCACAATCGAGATGACTCCTTATGAAGCACTGTACAGTGGAAAATTTAGATCGATGGTTCATTAGGATGAAGTTGGTGAAAGGAAGCTTTTAGGTCCATATATGATTCAAGAAATGACTAAAGCCATGAAACAAATTCGACAGAGGATGAAAACTTCTCAGAGCCGACAAAAAAGTTACTTGGATCAAAGAAGAATAATGATAGAATTTTTTGTAGGAGATCGAACATTTCTTAAGGTGGCGCCAATGAAAGGGGTAATGCGATTTGGAAAGAAAATAAAACTTAGCCCTAGATACATGACGTATTTCAAGTTTCTATGTTGAGATAATACATTTCAAACCCATCTCATATTTTGAAACATGAACCAGTAGAATTAAAAGCGGATTTGAGCTACCAAGAGATACCTGTAGAGATATTGTTACAAGAAGTAAAGAAACTCAAGAATAAGGAAATTCCCTTAGTTAAAGTATTATGGAGAATTTAATCAGTAGAGGAAACTACATGGAAAAGAGAGTCAGAGATGAGGGCTAAGTATCCGGACCTATTTCTGTAAGTAAAATTTCGGGGACGAAATTTTTATAAGGAGTGGAGGATGTAATACATGAGGGTGTTTTTAGCAGAACATTGTATTTAAGGAATTTTATTACAAAAATATGGTGGGTTTGGGGGAGTTTAATTTTTTGAAGTTGGTCATTGATTGTATCAATGACTAAAGCTTAGTCGTTGATACCAACAATGACCAAACACTAATTTTTTTTTAAAAAATCGTCCCAGTCATTTTTACAGATAACGACTGGGGAATAAAAAAAATTTAAAAAAACTAATCCAGTCGTTGATAACAATAATGACTGGAGAATGCATAAATTTCCAAAATTGGTCAGTCGGGTGGTCAATTTTAAAAAAAAAAAAATTTTTGGCTTAACTTTTTAGTTATAAAACCAGCATGCAGATACAATTTGAGGCACAATTTGACATACTCTCTTGCACTCCCTCTCGGCTCTCTCCCTTTTGTTCTTTCAATTTTTTTGTCTCAAATTGGTCAGCATGCAGATCCAGTCATTTTTTTGTTTTTTGCATCCTAGCAGCGGCATCCCGACAGTATCGTCCCGGCAGCGGTGTCCCGACATTATTTTTTAAAGGTAAATTGTCCGTGTATTTTTTTATAAAAACCAAATTTGTATTTTTCTTAATAACATGAAATTTTAAATTTTTACGTGAAATTATTAAATGTTACTTGTATGCAATTTTATATTTGTTCATGTAATTTTTGTTATAATTTTGTTTATGTAATTTTTGTTATATTTTGCATGTTTGTTATATTATGCGTGATTTAGTATTATTTTGCTAATTTAGGGCTATATTTGTGTTTGTGAAGAAGATATGTTAAATTCAGATATAATTGGAGTGATTATTCATTACGGGGGCCAAATATTAATTGAAAAGGTCTATCAAGTAGGATATAGTCGCCCTGCTATTGGAGCCACGAGAATTTCTCGAACGACAAATTTGGACAATTTGATATCTATGCTACATGATATTTTGGGTTTGGATAGAAATCGTTATTTGTTAAAAATATTCGGTAAATCATAACAACATGTCACGAGTCATTGCAATTAATACCAACCGAGACTTTATCCTGAAAATTGAATATATCTTTGTCGAGACGGAAGAAGTCTCATAATGTATGGGATATCCCTTTAGAAAATGAATATTATCAATACGCATCTTACATTATGGGAGACAGCACACTTGAAGCTCCTGTTACGATTGAAAGAACTAATAATGTTATTGTTAATGATTTGAACACACGACCTTCTGCATCTGATCAGCCCAATGTTGATCAGCCCAATGTTGATAGATTATTACCTGAATCTAACCTCGATGATCATGGGGATCATGAAATTTCACATTCTGAACTGAACGAAAATGGGACAAACGATGAAAATGATACAGATGATGATGAAGATGCAATTGGTGATACTTCTACACCTGCAGCACTTCGAGGATGTTAGGACGGCTGGTAGGTTTGGTTGGGCTAGTCTGTGTTATCTTTTTTGTATCGTCAGTTGTGCAATGCTTCTGAGACACAGAAGCACACTATAGGTGGAGCCATGCCGTTGCTGCAGATTTGGGCTTGGTCTCGCATTTCAAGTATCGTGCCCCAGCCAGTACGATCTATGATAAATATGGGTCCTGTGACTGTTGATGATGAGCTTGAGTTGCCTCTGCCGCCTTACGGTGCTAGGTATTACGTGTTGTTTTTTACATTTTTATTATATCTACATGTTCACAATGATACATTTCACTTATTCATTTATTTAATTTATTTTAGATGGTTACAACATTATAACTTTACTCATACTGTTAGCCACTCAGTACGGATATATAGGGAGATGTTTGATCGATTAACAGAGGCACAAGTGAGTGTTTAAATTATTTCTATAAAAAGTTTTTAAATAATATTAATGTAAATTCCTTTTTTTGGGAGTGGACTTTGGAGCCATATGACATAAACTAGCCCGATATATCTAATCTTAGTGAAAGATGTCTCACAGATAATTGGATGAGCCAGTGCCCACTTATTATATATGCCACAGTGGAGATACACCATCCTAGTCGAGTGACCCGTCAATTTGGTATACGACAGGGTATACCAGAGGCTATATCTCATTCACATGAGATGTTACACAGTGTAACTCGTAGGGGGAGAACTGGAGTGGCATGGTCAAATTTCCATGATAGTTGGATAACTTATTGGCAGAACAGAGCTACTTCAAGAATCCAGGGCTACCAGATTAATGGTGGTAGTAGTACAAAAGACAGATACGTGGAGTGGTATCGTTGTATTACACGACTACGCATTACTCCATCACATCTTGAGATGGAGACGGGATACCAGCCATCAGATATTACAGCTCACGGTGCCATTGTAAGATTATTTATTTATATATATATATATATATATATATAATGTTTGCATCTAATTATGACATTCAAAATTACTTATACAAAATTATATTTACTTTCAGAGTAACTGGATGAGACGATTGAGGCTTGATGCAAATGACGATTCAGAGTCATGGCCACATCTGCGGAGAGTTGTTATGGATATCAGTGATGAAATGGAGAAACATATTCGCTTGTTTCAAAACATTGCATCACATACTGGACAGGATGCCCCTGATGAAGATACCACGACGACCACTCAGTACATGCCCACCATATTTGCACCCCCCGATATACACATGGTTGGTCCTAAATGTGGCACTGGGGGGCATAGGTATTAGGATTTTTATTATGTCAAGACAAATATTGTATCAAGACATATTGTATCATCATATTATTGTCTATTGTCTTGATATTTAGATTTTACCTTTATATTAATGTGAATTGTCTCGACATAAAATACTGATGTGTTTTTCATTCACGATTATTGTTAACAGATAATAAAATTTGCTTTTAATATTAAATAACAATTTTTTTCCAATTATAGTTTGTAATCATTAATGTGATTAACGACTAGAGAATTCACGGATAAAAATCATGATTCTCTAGTCGTTAATCGAATTAACGATTGGGCAGTTTTTTAAAAAAAATGTTTTTTTCCAGTCGTTATTAGTGATAACGACCGGGCTTTTTTTTTAAAAAAATGTTGTTTTCCAGTCGTTATTAGTGATAACGACTGGATTAAAATTTTAAAGAAAAAATTTTTGAAATCTGGTCGTAGTTGCTATCAACGACTAAGCTTTAGTTGTTGATAGCATCAACGACTAACTTCAAAAAATTAACCCCCCAAACCCACCATATTTTTGTAATAAAATTCCTTAAATACAATATTCTGTTAAAAACCCCAATACCCGAGCCTCACACTACTCACTAGACCAATATAGTTCATGCATTTCATGATATCTATATAAATTTGCATGGATATTGACATCTCATGACCCACTTCATATTATATAGCATTTTAACAATAAAGTTTTTACATGATATTAGTTCTTAGCTTCTGATTGGTTGATCGCGTATTCAAAGATGATAGTTTAGGTGTCAAACTATTAAATATCAGTAGGTTACACGTGGTAACATTTGGAAGTATAAGAATTATAAAGTTAAACGTGGTAAACTTAGAGGTGAAAGATGGCATTGACGTACGTGTTTAATCAGGATGGGACATGGTATAATTAGTAGGTGCCTAAATTAATTGAAAAAAATAGTTAATATAATAGTGAGGCAATGGTCAAGATATTATATTTGACAATGAAATTTCTTTTTAAGATAATAAAACTATTATTAATAATAACAATCATCAAATTAAGTAACATATAAAGATATATATATAACATATCTATATAGGTATTTATATAAAATATAATTAACGAACCTAATGAGGTATATCATAGGTATAGATAGTTACAGTTAAATATATAATGTATAAACATACTACCTTGACTATATATATATATATATATATATATATGTATAGGACTATATGTGGCAAGGGCCTTACCATGGCAGTGTGGACCAATTTAAGCCATTAATCTGTTTAATCCTAAGTCTAAGTTTTTTTCGATTTATTTTTTTACATTTAATATTGCCCATTTAAGGGCACAATGGTCATTTTATAAACAAAATCACACGGCAGTTATGGTAACCTCCCATAACCCCCCCCCCCTTTTTGTGATTTTAATTAATCTCTCCTGCTTTTATGCATTCTTCTTTTCACACAAAAACAAAACTTCTTTTTTTTTTCTTCTCTTTCTATTTCATTCTATCAGTCACCTTTTCTTCTATTTCTTCTTCATTCTACCGGACGACCGCCGAGACCCATAAGTTTTGTTTCAATTTCGAAGCTTGTCAGGGTTTCTTCGACATCAAAAACCAAAACGCCCTTCAAATTATTGGTAAAGGTAAGAGTCTGGTTCTATTTTTTCCTTTTTTTGGTTGTAGATTTTGGTAGAAAGGGTTTATCCCTTAATTTTGATTCTTTTTCTGTTGAAACATGCTGATGTCTTTTCTGGGTTTTTGGAGTAATCTGCAGTAATTAGAGTAGGCAATTTTTATTTTTTTTTGACGCACCTTGTTATTTTGGTGTACATTTTACTTATAATATATGTTTTCTTACCTTTGGTATATAGTTATATATATTGTGGTGTTTTGTTTAACCCATGTACCATTTTGGTGTACATTTTACTTATGATATATTGGTGCATATTTACCATTGTTATTACGGCATGAATATGTGTTTTGATGCATTGATAAGTTTTGTAATGTGTATATAATGTCCATGCAATGCATATGACAAATGGTGTTTAAATAATATTATTTTCATATACAATTAGAGTTCATACAGTGCCCAATTAGTTTATTTGGTGTATTGTTTTTGAAATATTGTGCTTGAGTTCCGCATTCTTTAATATAGTCCATGTTTCTCAATACCAGGTTATAATTTTCAATGGCAAGAGGAAACAGGAAAAGACATGCATCTCCAGGGCCAAGCGAGGGTGCGCGTAATGTTAACATGAGGTCCAAGACTGCCAAATCTGCTTTGAAATCTTCGATGCCCAAACTGAGGAAATTGTAGCTTATATTTTTTTTGGCCCATTTTGTTTTCTTGTACCCGTGGAAATGAATTGATGAAAACTTAGTTATAAGTTGGTATACATTTAGTAAATAGTTAGTATACAATTAGTTCAGTTGTTTTTATTTTAATTGTGGATATGAATTGATAAAAACTTAGCTATAGGTTGGTATGCAGTTAGACAATTGTTGGTATACAGTATATTTTTATGCGACACACCAATGCATTTGCTGCATCCTTTTTCTTTTTTTTGGTTGACTTGTTTGATGTTAACATCGTTTTTTTTTGGGGCAATTTTATTTTATGTGTTCTTCAGTTAGATCTGTTCTCTCGATATTTGCAAGCACGTGGGTGTTATCAGGCATTGCATAATGTTGAAACATCTGCATATTTGTACACCAAATCAGCCAAATGTATACACAAAATAATTTTTAAAATATACAATATTAGTATACAATATTCTCAATTAAACATCTAACAATGCACTACCAAATACTTATGTTATCACCAAATATTGGACAAGTGTACACCAAAATATGATTTTTCAGGGTACCGTAATGGAATTATTTTTATACCATATTTTTATGATTATAAAGCACCGAAGTATGCATATGTATACACCAAAATATGTTTCCAATGTACAATATTGTCAATATTTTTATACCAATTTAAGTACCAATGTTTAGTCTCAAATAAACATCCAAACATGTCATATTTCATGTTATATTAGCACCAAAATATACATATCTATACACGAAACAATGCATCCGGAGCACAATATTATAAATATTTGTACACCAAAATACGCATAAAGGTGATTGAGTATACTCATCTCCCATGTCGAACACCTTCTTTGTCGTTCAAAAATGGTGGATAGGATTATTTTTGTGATTTTGATGCAGATTTTTTTTTCTGATGTATTGCGTCAATGAAGAGTGAAGAAGAAGGTGAATCCATTTTTTTTGCTGATGATTAGGTTTGTCTATTATGGAAATGTGGTATTGAATATATCCCTTGATTTTAGGAAAGTAAATATGGTATTATTTTTACGTCATTTTGATAGTTACCGATTTGCCCTTTTTACAAATAAAATAATTGAAAATTGGTGTATTTTTAGACCTAATCTAAACCATTGATTGAATAGGATGGATGGATGGGATATGTGCACACTGCCACATGGTAAGAGGCTGCCACATGAGATTCCATCCATATATATATATATATATATGATTGATTTATGAGTGGGACTATTTTGTATTGTTAAGACAAAAACACTTCATTATGCACCTAATAAATTGATGTAAGTTAATTAAAGAATTCAAGAATGGATTTGACATTAAATTTCCATGCCCTTACTCTAGTAGGATAATAGCAGTGTGTGTGTATATATATATATTGTAATTAGTCTGAAAACACACATACTCCTATGAGTGATATTACATATTTGTACATTACATCATGTGTGCTTGTGATAAGGCATATATATTTTAATACCACAAATAGATGATTTATATAGAGTTAGTGATTAGCATCACCTTCCACCGCCAAACTTTCAAAAAGCCAATGGTGCCTTAGTATATAAAGGGTTTTCTTCCTCCCTCTTCTCCCACACACCATTCTCACATATAAATTAGACACGCACACAAGATTCACACAACAAAAGTGGAGGAGGATTAGAAAGGATAGTCGAGGTGCACACAAGATAAAATTGGTATATAGCATTTGAATTTTTTTTTTTTTGGGATTACTTTTATTCTTACTCAGTACCAGATTTTGTTGTTGTGAAATTTGGGGATTGTTTTTTGAGTTATTGTTTTTTTTTATGATTTCTTTTAGTGATTGAACTTGGTTAAGCAATTTGGGATTACATTAATAGCCATATGTTAAATTGAACTTAATCTAATGGCCATTTGTGTTAAGAGTAAAAATTTGTAGGTTACAATTAATAATTAAGGATGAGCTACAAGAAATTTAGTTCTTACACACACACACACACTTATATATATATATATATATATATATATATCATATGTTATATTAATACATTTGAACCAAGCTAATATTAAAACTACATAAACAGTTGAAAAAAAAAAAAAAAACATAATAGTTTAAAATATGAATAATCATGTTATATCTATATACACATATATTTTATTTCCAAATTCTGTACCTACACATATAAAGCAAGCCTCAAAGTCACGGAACCATAGATATGATGAGACAATTAAGTCTTATGGTTTTAACCAAAGTGTTGATGAACCTTGTGTATACAAGAAGATCAAGGATGGTAAAGTGGTACTTTTAGTGCCTTACGTAGATGACATTCTACTCATTGGGAATGATGTAGAGATGTTAGTTGTGGTTAAAGTTGGCTTGCCAAGCAATTCTAAATGAAAGATTAGGGAGAAGCAAATTACATTCTTGGAATTATATATATATCAATGATTTATATAGCATACGGAGTCACCTTCCACGAGATCGTTATATCTAATAACAAATTATTAGAATTATCTCAAGCTTCGTATATCAATAAGATATTGTTGCATTATAGAATGCAAGATTCTAAAAAGGGTTACCTACCAACTCGACATGGAGTCATTCTCTCCAAGGAGCACTGTCCTAAGACACCTCAGGAGGAAGAGGACATGAGACGTATTCCCTATGATATTCATTGCATTATAGAACAAGATTTTAAAAAAATTATACCTACCAACTCGATGTGTGTTATGTTATGTACAAGGCCCGATATTTGTTATGCGGTTGGGATAGTCAGTCGGATTCAATCTAATCCAAGAGTGGACCATTGGATAGCAGTCAAGAACATTCTCAAGTATCTTTAGAGAACAAGAGGCTGTATGCTTCTTTATTCGGGTGATGACCTTAAAATAGATGGGTATACAGATTGTGACTTCTAGTCAAGCAATGATTCCAAAAGTCGATATTTAGGTCAGTGTTCACTCTTAGTGGCGGTGCCATAGTCTGGAGAAGCATTGAGCGATCCAGCACCACAGATTCGACCATGGAGGCTCAATACATAGTCGCTTCAGAAGCAGCAAAGGAGGCGGTATGGTTGAAAAAATTCCTTTCTGATTTGGAAGTTGTTCCAAATATAGATAGATCACTCACTTTGTATTGTGATAACAATGGGGTAGTGGCTAATTCAAAGGAGCCTCGAAGTCACAAGAGATCATAGCATATCGAAAGAAAGTACCATCTAATTTGGGAGATAATACAAAAGGGTAACGTCTCAATTCTCAAGATTGTGTCTGCCGACAACTTTGATGATCCATTCACCAAGACATTTCCTGCAAAAGTGTTTGGGAGGCATTTAAATAATTTAGGATTGAGAGACATGTCTCATATGTTTTAGGGCAAGTGGGATTGTTAGGGATAGTGCCCTTAAAGCAATTGTGAATTATTTTTTATTATTAATAAAGACCACATTCATTTTCGAATACTTGTGCATATTGTATGTATTTTCCGGAACATCATGAAAATCCCTTGTTTATTTAAGTGTTATATATAAGAGGATTAAGATTATACATAATAAACTAAAATTAAGTTCGTGATGAAATTAATTAAAGTATGGAATCTTTAATTAAAATATCATTAATGCGGCCCAAAATATTTTGAATGTGAAAGTTTTATCCGGACCGTCGATGTGGAGACATCTTAGTGGAGGCATTTATATATGATTTGATCCCATAAGACTTGGACCGATTTAATTTGAATTTTTCATACAAATTCCGTTATAGAAATGGAAAATCGAATTAAATCACTAGATGGTCAATATGGATAAATCTTAATCCTGGGTGATTATAGACTCCTATTTATTTCTATGAGAATCTTAATTTGCTCGTTTAAAGTTGTCCTATGATATTCCCAACACTTGCATTTTAGATTCACATTTGAATTAAATAGTTGGGAATATAAATTCGCAGATATGGAATCCATTCCTTCTTGCAAGAAGTAGAAAGACGATTCTCTCATTTGTTAATTCTGGAACTGAATGGTTTAATATCTCTAATTTATAATCCAATTATAAATTAACCATTCGCTAGTGAATTAACGGTAAATGAGGATAATAAGTAATTGAAGAGGTTTAACAAATACTACCTAGCTTCAATTATGAATTGCCTATGGAGGATTAATCTATATGTAATGATTATATCAATTAAATGCTCAAATTCGTAGAGTGATATATTTTATAATTATAAGAGTGCAATTCCGAATTTATAGTAGAGTAATATCGGAATTAATAAGTTGGATAAATTAATTAAAGATTTTAATTATTTATTCGATTTATTGGAGCTTATAATTATACGTTCATGGTCCCCAGTTCGCCTTCCTAGTGTAAACGGGTTAGAGATAATATTTTATGTTCCTAAAGGTTTATGGAAAAGAGTTTTCCAAAATATTTGGGATAATATATTAATATCAGTTAATTAAGAGAATATTTGATATTCTACAGTTTTAATTGTATTGGGAATTAAATAGATATAAGATATTTATGATATTAATATAATTATTAAGTTGATAATTATATTAGATAATTATCAATTAGAGTTTGAGTCTATTTAGAATTATTAATTTTAGATTCAATAGGAAACTGAGTTGGAGTGAGAAATTGTTTGAACTATGCTTATAAAAAGGAGACCACATTAAAGTCTAAATTTCGGACCTCATTCCAAATAGATTTTCGACTCCCCATTTCCCGTTGGTTTTTGGCATCAAAATTTTAAATTGAAATAAAATCATTCGCAGTCAACTCTTGTAATTGTAATTGTTTAGTGAAAACTCATTACAAGTTCCTTTGCCAATTAAGTAGAACTTTTATTTTTCCAATTTGGTTGGAACCACAATTGGTCAAATTCCATGGCTGACATATTGGGTCTGTGAAAGTTATTGCATCTTTCTTTGTGAGTGTTGGTGGTTTAAATTTTAAGCCTAGTTCAATTCTCCTCCTATTCAGTTAGCTCAATCCTACGATCTCATGAGTTGAGTACATCGTAGGAAAAAGTTAGGAACTTATAATTTTTAATTGGGTGCCCACACACTGTTGTTGATAGGAAGGATCAAATTGGAAGATCGTGGTGTTTACGAGCTTCGGAGATTCTATGGATTAACGAATAAAAAGTGAAGAACAAGAAAATCGTCGAAAGAGGTAAATTTTCTTTTTCTTCCTTTAGTTAGAATAAATTTTATAAGTATGATCATGTGTTCTTATATCTAGAACTCGATTTTTGAAATCTCTTGCTTCCTCTTCCGTTCGATTAGATCGAAACGTCAGATCTTATTTGACATGAATTTGATTCAGAACCCGATTAATTTCCAACAATTTGCCCAACCAGAGACAATGGGCCCAACTTTGCTATACCCAAATGTTGCATATTTTAAAATCTTTGGATGTAAATGCTTCATCCACAACAATGGAAAGGATAATCTAAAGGCTTTTGATGCAAAAGCTGATGAAGGTATCTTTTTAGGATACTCAGTTGAAAGTAAAGCATATAGAGTGCTGAACAAAAGGACTATGGTCACAGAAGAGTCTATCCATGTGGTGTTTGATGAACCTAATGTAAATGGAGAAGACATTGAAGAGTTAGGTGATAAGTTTGAATCACCCAACTATGCGAAAGAGTCCCTATGTTGAAGCCGAAGTCGAGTAATTAATCAAAGTGAAGATGAGATAGTTTGAATCTCAAAGACAAATTTGGAGAATCAGCTAAGTAATGATGAGAGAGTTGCTCAAGATAACACAAATGAAGACGATCAACCCGGTGACTTACTCCAACCTGATGTGAGATGGCCGAGAGACCATCCACCGTGAGCTAGTCATTGGAGATGTAAGAGATGGTGTAAGAACCGATCCGAGCTCAACAAGAAGCAATGTTCACTTGTTTTATTTCCCAAATAGGGCTAGAAGATGTGTCCCACGCATTGGATGACACACATTGGATTCAGGCCATGCAGGAAGAGCTGAATCAATTTGAAAGGAATAAAGTATGGGAATTGGTGCAGAGACCAAACCATCAAAATGTTATTGGCACAAAATGGGTTTTCAGAAACAAGATGAATGAAGAAGGTTCTGTGGTAAGAAACAAAGCAAGATTGGTAGCCAAAGGGTATTGTCAAGAAGAAGGAATAGATTTTGATGAAACATTTGCTCATGTTGCAAGATTAGAAGCAATAAGGATGTTTCTTGCCTATGCTGCTCACAAGAACTTCATTGTATATCAAATGGATGTGAAAAGTGCATTTTTAAATGGATTATTGGAAGAAGAAGTCTATGTTGAGCAACCTCCAGGATTTGAGCAGAAGACTCTTGGAGATAAGGTGTACAAGCTCAAGAAAGCTCTATATGGATTGAAACAGGCACCTAGAGCCTGGTATGACACATTATCTCAATTCCTAACAGATAATGGATTCACCAAAGGCAAAGTGGACAAAACACTTTTCAGAATTCAAGATGGAGAGAGTATACTGCTTGTCCAAATATATGTGGATGACATTATTTTTGGATCCACAAACAAAGAACTGTGTGATAAGTTCTCAAACCTCATGCAAGGCAAATTTGAAATGAGCATGATGGGAGCTGACATTCTTTTTAGGACTTCAAGTTAAACAGCTAAAGGATGGAACCTTCATAAGCCAAACAAAGTATACTAGAGATTTAATGAAGAAATTTGGTATGGAAGAGAAGTCTTCTGTGAAAATACCAATGAATACATCAGTCAAGATGGATATGGATGCAGATGGCAAGCCTATGAATCAAACAAGATACTGAGCACTTATTGGATCACCGCTTCTATTTAACAAAGAAGCGGCCGGACATCACCTTTGCGGTAGGTGTATGTGCAAGATTTCAATCTGCACCAAAAGAAAGCCATATGACTCAGCCTAAGAGAATCCTAAGATATTTGAAGGGATGCCAGGAAGTCGGCTTATGGTATCCAAAAGAAGGAGGATTCAAGCTCATTGGCTACTCGGACTCGACTATCTTTGGATGTAGAGTTGACAGAAGAGTACTTGAGTACATGTCAAATGCTTGGAAACATATTGGTTTCCTGGTTTAGTAAGAAGCAAAACTCAATAGCCACATCCATCACCGGTGTCGAGTACATAGTTGCGGGCAGCTGTTTTGCCGAAGTCTTATGGATGAGACAACAACTGAGAGATTATGATGTTGAAGAAAAAGAGATTCCAATCATGTGTGATAACACAAGCGCTATTGCAATCACTCAAAATCCTGTGTTGCATTCAAGAACAAAGCACATTGATGTCAGATATCATTTCACAAGAGATCATGTTGAAAAGAAAGACATCACTTTGGAATACATCTCAACTAATAAACAGTTAGCTGACATATTTACAAAGCCATTGTGTGAATCAAGATTTGAAGAGCTTAAGCATGAGCTAGGGTTAATTAAGCTGAGTTGACACTCAGAAGACTCAAGGAGAAGAGATGGAACGTGAAAAGATGAAAATAGAGCGGAGCTCTTGAATCAGCTAAGTAAATCAGCCGCATCGGAAAGTCAGCTGTATCGAGTTAGCTGACAGCTGAGTCACTATGTGAATAGAGAGAAGAAGAGTTGAATCAGCTAAGAAGTAAGCTGAGTCATTTATGGGCTAAGTGACAAAAACGCAGTCGTTTTTAATGAGCGGAATATTTTAAGGATGACGTCATCGCAATAATGACGGGAACAGTCAAAAGCTACACGACAAAGCATATGATTGGATATAAATGCTGCTGCATTAAATGCGAGAAATTAAATGCTAATCGGCGTGCTAAATCTGAGCCGTTGATCTCGATCAAATTTCAAAAACCGTATACACGTCCTTTCATAACCCATACATATACCATTTGTTCAGTTTTCTCTCTCACACTACTCAAGACTATTCATCTTTCCAAAAGCAAAGAAAGCATTTTTCTCTCAAAACCCTACAAATCTTCAAAGCAAGTTCATCAAGTTTGTTCGGTAAAAATCACTGAAATGGCATCAAGCTACGATTTCACCAAGCTAGGGAAGCAAATCCACATTGGTTTTACCGTGGATTTCGAAGGAATGGCCAAACAAGGTTCCGACGAAACCCTCGTGAAGAAGATAGCCGACAAAATCGAGAAGTCTGGACTGAAACACTTTCTAACAATGGAGTTTCAAATGACCTACGTTGAAAAGGTCACGCAGTTCTACGTGAACACTGAAGTTCATGACGAAGGCATCAAGTCATTTGTTCACGGCAAGGAGTTTACCATCATCTGGCAAGACCTTGCGAGCATTGCTTCTTTGTCGTCGGAAGGTGTACCGAAAATATTCGAAGTGATGTAAACCTGGCCGCATGGAAGGAAGTGGCCAAACCTCGAATGTCTTGCGAAGGTGGTCTACACAGCAGACAAAAAGCTGCTGAAGGAAGATTATCATAAGCTACTGGATATTGTTGCCAAGTGTGTAGACATAAAGTTTGGAAGCTTCAATCAGCTGTCCAAAACCAAGCTGATCGTCATGGCTGTGATCATGGAGGAGAAGAAGGTAAACTGGGCTGAGTTTGTATACAGCAGACTCTGCCAGAATGTTGGAAACAAGTCCTTCAAGGACGATGGATCATATGGAGGATCTCTGGGGTATGGCCTTGTAATTGGCCGGCTGATGGAGGTGAAGGGTGTTCCACTCCAACATGGAAAGGTGTTCCATGTCAACAAGAAGATGTTCCGATCAAATCTTTCAGGAGCTCAGAAGAGAGCTTACGCCAAGCGGGCGGACACTAGTGAGGGGGAATCAGCTGATCCTGATGAAACAGCTGTTGCCTCCCCACCCAAGAAGAAAGCTGCCCCTGCAGCTGGAAAGAAGACTGTTGCCCCAACAGCAAAGAAGAAAACCGCACTGCCCCGCAGCCTAGAGTCATCTGCCCGCACTGCGTAGTGTCTCCTACCCCTGCAGTCGCGGTGGAGAAGGAATCCTTAGTACCTTCTCCAGGAATGAAGAAGAAGAGGACTGCCAAGACGAGAAAGGCAGCTGCCTCTAAGGCAACCTCAAAGGCCTTTACCGTCGAGGAACCGGAGGAAGTAGAACAAGACATTCCTCTGGTAAAAACGAAGAGAAGGAGAAGAATCATCAAGCGTTCAGAGCTTGAGAAAACAGCTGAGTCTGCCACTCAGCTAGAATAGATCGCTGAGACAGTTGGAGAAGTAGAGTCCCCAGAAATCATTGATGAAATAGCCAAGTCTGCTGAGGCCAATTAGCAGAGGCAAGTCGAAGACCCAGCTGTGGACAGGACAGCTGAGGAACAAGAAACAGCGGAGACAGCAGAATCCCCTGCTGATAGGACTGTGTCTTCACCTACCCTCGATGCTGATGAAGACGTTGAACAGCAGAGTATGTTGCCTTCCATTCCTGAGAAAGAAGGACAGGAAGAAGATGATGACGATGATGTGATTATGATGTCCCCACCATATCCAGACATCCAAAATCGTCTGCGAGAATGGAGGAAATGGAAGCTAAGTCGTTCAAGGGAACAGTTCGAGAGACCTGAATTCATTGAAGAAGAGGAAGAACTGATGAATTTCCTCGGATTGACCACAGTGGTCCAGGTACTGGATGAAGAGAACTGCATAGATATCTTGCAGATCTTCAAAGATAAGGAGAAGGAGAGATTGGCGAGGAAGCTGAAGCTCGTGAGAAAGCCAACGTTTGTCCTCTCACTGGAACCACTGATCATACTCATCCTCATCTTGACATACTCTCAGAAAGTGATAAGGACTTGGACCCAACTGCTGCTACAGAGACGTTGGAAATGCAGCAAGCCATGCGGGAATCCAGGATCCTACATGAGCAACAACTGATGGAAGGACCAGGAGAGTCTTCCAAATCCCACTGAGATTGACCCTTTGGGAGTGGTACAGATTGCCATCACACATTCTTTGGAACCACTTCCCCACTCTCGAGGAAGGTTCTGAGGGTACTTGGCGATGAAACCGGGAACTTGGGGACCCAAGTCGAGCCAACCCCTATTGAAGGTGTCTTACCACTCGCCCCAACGGCCGAACACTCACAGAAACAGTAGGAGTTTGGAGAAGAGTGACCCCAACCCAAGTCACTCACCGGTGTGCCACCGAGGGGGAAACTCCCCTCCGCCGCAGCTAGGTCGGAGGATGCCGCAGATGACTCCACAAAAATCTAGGAGGCGAAGTGGAGAAGGAACAACAAACGAAAACACAACAAAGTTGTCACTAACGGCTCGGACGATTGAGACTGCCTCACCAAGTGCCAACCGCTTCTCTGCAGGTTGAGGACGCTGCCGATGTAGTTGAGGCACAGGATGGATCTACCCTGGGAGTTAACACTCTAGGCAATGAAAGTGCAATCAACGGAGTTGAGACTCCTGTGGATGCCACCTCAGAAGACCCTAAGACAGCTGAGTCTGTCGAAGGGAATGTCCAAGGCCTTGCTGCAGTTGAGACTGCAGAAGGTAATGAAGGCCTACAGGAGGTTGAGACTTCCCGAGGTAAAGAGGCAGAAACACGGAACATTCCTCCTATTATCATTGACGCATCTGAGAAGGAGATAAGTGCCCTTCATGATTCCCAAGACAACCCTGACATAACTTTTCTGGGATCTGAAGGTGAAGATGAAGCTGAGTCATCCCCTGTTGAAAATCCAAAAGACCCAGCTGAGGATGTTCTTCCAAGCACGAGTAAGTCAGATCTCTAGGCTACTCGTCAAACATCAAATTTTGATGATGAGCCACCCCTTCAAGTCTCATCATCATCCGATGACGCCACTGATACGGCCGAGGACCAGACAACTCAAATGGAAAAACCACCGAGATCGACGGTTGAGACAGAGACAACAGGCTCGGCCACCGGGTCCATACCACAACACCCCGACTGAATCACGATCAATCGCGCAGGCTCCCAACATCGCAGCGAGAATCGATCGAATCGGGCACATCACGCCACGAGTCACCGTTGAACATATTCCCTATGTCCGTGATGATGCGTTTGAAGCAACGTTCCCCTTCTCACTGGAGCTGCCTGATTTGGACGAAGAATCAGCTAGAGAGCAGAGATGCTTCCACAAACCTGATCCAGTCATTTCCATAGATACAATCGTCCCAGCAAATTTTGATTTTGATGTTGCTTGGCCGCCAGCTGAGACGGAGGTAACAGCTGAGGTTCGAGAAGTATTCAAGGCAATTTTGGCAGAAATCGAGAAGATGGAAAGGCACCAGGCCTCATTGGATATGCGGCTGGATAACAGAGATGCAAATCTTACAGCTGATCTGCGTGGAATAGTGTTCAGAATCAGGGAATGGTGGCAACAGCAGCAGACAATGCGTGTGGAACAGGTTCGATACTTTAAGGCATTGTACAATAAGATGATGATCTGGAGCGATGATAATGCTAACATGAAGAGGAGGATGCAAGAAAATATTGATAGGATGTATGCCTCCCACAATACTGAAATGGAACTGCTGCGAGAATTTCACAGGAAAGAACTTCTGCGCGTCGAGGAAAACATGAATAACAAATTCAGTCTTCTTATGGTTGAAATGAAACTGGTGGCATCCGAGTCTAAAGCCACCTGCTCAGAATTCCGAACAGCATACTCCGCAGCAGACTCCAAACAGAACTCAGCTATCAATCGCCTGGACTTTATGCTCGCAGGTATGTTCCCAGGGGTTCCTCTCTCCTTTGATGATGCCAAAAAGGGGGAAGAGGAATCCCAGAAGATGCTAAAGGAGACGGTTGGTGAGAAAAAGAAGGACGCAGCTTAAGAGAAGCGTAAAGAAAACAAGAAGAGCGAGAAGAAAGATAAGGGAAAATCCGTTGAGGGGGAAGGTTCAAAAGATATGACTTATTGTTTGTCGAAACCCCTCAACAAGGACCCGTCAAAATGGTGACATCATCAAGAAACTTCCAGACTCTGCGCTCCAACACTGATGTGCCTATGTCCGAGAAGAGAAAATCATAGAAGCAGGTATGAAGGAGGTCGAAAGAAAAATAGAGGCCCGTGCGATGGAAATACTGAAACAATATGGAGGCATTCCGGCAGGAAGAGACATAGATGCCATTCCAGACGATGGAGACGAGCCACGATTAGTGGAGGAATTTAAAACGCTCGAATCCGAGGGATACTTCAAAAATATGTCCATAGCCCAAGCCTGGACTTGTATTGGGAGAAGGGTCCAAGTCGTGCGAAGAAGGTTTGAAAAGACAAAGCAGACTACTAGCAGTCACTCTGTTGGTCACTCTGCTGGAAAGAAGAAGACTCCAGTACAATATACGCCCAGAGGAAGAGGAAGGAGTGGTGGAGGCAGAGGTTTTCAACCTAGACCTCTACCAAAAAACATTGAGTATGTAGATCCGGGCAAGAAGAGAAGGATCTACTGGGCTGGATATGATGAAGTAGCCAATCGGGAAGTGGCTAGGAAGAATGCAGACTATGTCAAGAGGATTGAACAAGAAAATAAGAGACAAGATGAGCTGTGGGAAGAGAGTCAGAAAAGACAGGAAAGGAAGAGAAAAGACGAAGCTGCTAGAAGAGCCTACGAGAAAAAGAAAGCAGCTGAAGATGAGAAGAACAGAAAGAGAACAGAGGACGATAGAGCTGAAGAGGAAAGAAGGAGGCAGCGAAGGCGATGAAGTGTTGATGTCCACCCCTTCACGTATTTTACTATTGTAAATACATATGTATGTAAGTCTTCTGTACATTGAATAAGAATCTGGAATTTCTATATTCTTGCATAGATATAGAATACCATGCTGCTCTGATACACTTTGTAAACAGTTGTGTAAAGGACAAGAATGTTATGATCAATAAAAAGATCGATTCTACGCATACATTCTCTGTTTCTACATTGTCTGTATGTATCTTTGCTATTTACATTTTGTATGAATGTTTTAAGTTTTGTCATCATCAAAAAGGGGGAAATTGTTGGGAAATTTATTTATTAGATTTTCATGAATGCCATGTAAAACTTAGACTAGAAAGTTGGCACCCCATTTTCCTTGTAATTTACATTGTAATAGATAGGGCTGTACGAGCTGAGTTAAGTCAGCTATGCCTGGATACGCAAGAGTCAACTGAAGACTAGAATGAAGACTCCACTGTGAGGCAGCTGAGTGTGGCTAGGAAGAGAAGTCAAGAACTCGACTGAAGGAGTATCAGCTGGGATACAGCTGTGAGAAGTGTCAGTCAAGTCAACTCAAGATAGCCAAGTCTCAAGTTGAAGTGACAAATGAGTCTTTCAATCATTGGAGCAGACTCAAGTCACCTGGGGAAAAGGCAGTCAAGTCAAGACAACTGAAAAGAATCCGTTGCACAGAAGTCAAGAATATTACCTAAACAATTAATACTTCCATGCTGCCATGTCTTAAAGTGATCAGTCCCAGAAGCGTGCAAAAGAAATAAACCAATGAGAAGCACTGCATCTCGTGTCAGACTCTGAAAAGCTGAATGTTCATTTAATACGAGGAAATGTCAATATCAAGGAGTGCAACAAGACAAGCCAACAAACACAAGTGACTTTTGAAATCAGCCTATCTCTTCAACGGGCAGATTTTTGAAAGTTCACTTTAAAAGGATGAGGAATCACTTTGAAAATTGCATAAAAAATTCCATAAAATTTTTACAACGGAAACACAAAGTAAAAATATTAAAAGTTGCATAAAAAATATTTAATGGAGGCACACTTTATTTTTGTAACCTAATTAAGTATATAACTTTTAAAAATTCATATAACACTATAATGCTATATAACACTTAACAAGTTCTTTTAATAATAACACTTTTGATTTATAATTATAACACTTTTATAAAGTATAATTATAATGTTGTGTTAGTAATTTGATCAAACTTAATCTAATGTTATATAATCTACGGGGAGGGTTATATAGGACCCCCCTATTATATGAGTACATAGGACCAGATCCAAGCCACAAATATAGTGATTTCGATGGCTGAGATTAAACCTGATTAATGATGATAAATTATGTGATAAAGTCAATGTGAGGGTAAATCAGTCCATATAATAATAGTTGTATTAGCTAAATCTAGTAAATCCCACTAAAATAGGATGATTTACCATCAAATTTGCAATCAAAATCCACACAATCTGTTATTGAAAAAATCGTCTAGGCCATATCACCTTCTCCATCGTGTTTCTGCAACTCAAATCTTCCTCCATATTACGCAAAACTCGACATTTCCAGAGTTCAAGCAAGAAAAAAAAAATGGATGACACCTATGAGGAATGCTTCAACACTAATGAAGAATAAGGTAACACTTTTTCTTGTCTTCCAAATTATTTATATTGTCCATTTTTTACTGATTCAATTTAAAATGTGATTCGTAATTTTTCCTAAATCAATCATTCGATCAATCATTTCATTTTTTTTGGTAATTGTTACCTAGAAAATGCTTATGCGTGTCTATAATATTGCTTATGCGTGCCAAATAATATGCTTATAAGTATGAACGTACTTAGTAGTCAAGAAAAATTTCAATTCTTCATCATCCCAATTTTTTTTTATGTTTATCCAGTGAGTTGCTTATTCGTGATCACATTTATGCTTTCACTTGCCTACGAATGTGCTTATAAGTATCAACATACTTTCGAATGCAGAAAAATTCAATTCCTCATCCACGTTTTTTTTTCATATTTACCCAGCAAGTTACTTGTCCGTATCAATAATGTTGTTTATTGATGAATATGAATATGCTTATCATTATGAACATATTGCTGAAGCATGAAATGCAATTCTTCGTCCCTCGTTTTTTTCTTTAAAAAACATATATGTTATGATCGTAAATGCATTTTTTCGGTGTTATAAACTATCAGGATAATTGGTCATTGTTTTTTCGTCATATATAGGTTGTATCTATTGAAATTATTTGATTACAACCCGTTTGTCCTGACCCAGTACTTTGCTTATGTATGACTATACAATTGCTTATACTCGTTTACCATCATGATAATGTGTTTTCAAAATCTTGCTTAATTATTTTTTTTGTTGAAACAATTGTATTGCAAGTGTTCCGCAATAGTGGATTGAAATAACAACGGATTCATCTCCGAATTGGATACCAGACTGTGACGAACATATGACTCCAAAAGAAGGGATGAAATTTTCTAACAGTATAACATACCATGAGATACATGCTTACAAGTCCATTCAATTCTGCTTACAAAGCATTTGAATCACGCTTACAAAATATTTGAATAGTGCTAGAAGTATACGATACATGATAAGTTATAATATTTGAAATAGTGCTTACAAGTCAATTGGCTTCTGCTTACAAAGCGTTTGAATGTGCTTACGAAATATTTGAATACTGCTAAAGAAGTATAAATATGCTTGAAAAGATAAAACATTTGAATATTGCTTACAATGCAGTTGATTTCTGCTTACAAAGAACACGAACACTGCTTAAAAAATATTTGAAATAATGTTAGAAACATTATAACATACCATGAAAATGATTGCATACAATAGAGTTGAATTCTGCATACAAACTAATTGAATTACCTCACATAAGCAATCAATTCTCGCTTTGAGGAAAGTATAACAACCATGAACTAACACTCAACAATTATCAAAAAATATTCAAACATCACTACAAGGTACTTCAAAAGACCAAACAAATTTACCGTGTCTGAAAAACACTACAGTAACCAATACTTTTATCAAAAAAAGTGCGAAGCAACCAAACGTTTCGGATTGATCTTATTTCATTTTGGCAAACTCCTTCACCCGTCCCCAATCGCCTCCTCACTCATTCATTGCATCCGGACATATTGCAACCGCACACTTTCTATGCATCATCAATAGTTGCGCCTCATCGTTTTTTCGGAGCCCGCTATCCCAGTTTTTGATCCCACCTCTCATATAGGTCTCCATATGGCGCATTGCGAAAATACAGTAAGGAACAAAAACACAACCAATCCCAGTATTTTTTTTGCACATACCTGAATATACATAAGCATGATATAAAACATAGATAAGCAATGTTTTTGCCTCATTAAAGCAATCACCAAAATACTTGAATTTTTTGCATGACTTTGTTTTTCCAAATAATAAAGACAGTAAGGATCAAAAACAAAGCCATTCCCAGTATTTCGCATATACTTGAATATTCATAAGCATAATATATGACAAGGTTAAGCAATGTTTTTGCCTCATTAAAGCAGTCACCAACTACATGTAAAAACAGATGTGAGCATACTTATTGACAACAATAACCAGTTTTTTGCCACATTAAAACAATCTCCCAATACTTCTGGGAAAAGTGGGAAATACTAATTGCCACTCTCCCCTCCCATTTGACATAATAACCTAAATTTGGTGTCAACAACAATGTGCAATTTTGACGAATATCATAAGCAATTTCCATAACAATAAGCAATTTTATCAATAGCAATATGCAATTTTAACGAATATCCAACAAATTTGGTACCTGCTTGAATAAAAAAAAACCAACGAAGAAGAAAGAAATAAATTTGGTGCCTGCTCGAATAGGGATTTTACAACAAATTTGGGGGTTCCCGGACCGCTACTTCTGAAGAAATTTATAGACGCCCTAAGTGGCGTATTGCAGATGGTTCAACTCCTCGCAAATTTCAAGACGCCCTAAAAACTAACAAATCGTATCATCTGGATCAACACCTTACAGCACTATGCGAGGATGTGGCAGCGGACATGTGCGGGAAGGAGGGCTCCGACGGGGAGGGGCTGTCACTTGCATGAGCCTTAGTCGACGGAAGAAATTTCCATGGGATTCCATAGAAGTTGTTGGAACGAGCAGTGGTGAGAGAAGGACCATTCCCGTGGCCGCTGCTGTTGTCTGCAATCTTGCCATCACCAGAGAAGAAGGTGTCGCTGGCGACATATTTTTATGTGAGATGATGAATGAAGGACTGGTAGAGAGAGATTACCGAGAGGGAAGGAGTTTGAGAGAGAGCGTAGAAGATTTCAGAGAGAATCACGTTCCCTTAATTCTAGGAATGTGAAAAGCCACTACCAAATATAACTCTCTCCCTAATAACTGATATAAAGTTAGATTTACCAAAAAGTCTTTTTCTTCAATAAATTAATCTTTAAAAAAGGACAAAAACTGATTAATCTAGACCGTTTAAAAAATAAGTCAACGTTCCAGATTTGGTCTCACATACTCACATAGGATATGTGGACTCACCTGATCCAAATCCTATAATCTACAATGTTATAATATTATATAACACATTTATACAATTTAAATAATATGTAGGTCCCAAGGGGTGTAAGTGTAAGGTTTAGAAGGGGGGGTTGAATAAACCTTACCAAATTTTCGATTTAGTACTTTTAAATATACTGAGTTGATACTACACAAACGTGTCCTTGATGGACAATCAATTTAGCCACTCAAGAGAGTTAATCTCTCAACATGACTCAATCGAGCCGCTGATGGAATAACTCACTTGTTGGATCTAAATTAACTCAATCGTGGTTTTGTTTTCAGCGGAAGACTTAACACCCTTAAGTTTGATTAAGCAAGAGTTTAGTGCTTGGTTTAGTACTTATAAATTATCAAGTGGATAGCAAATTTATCGTGAGATATAAGCGATTAAAAATGCAGAATTAAAGTCTTTGAAATGTAAATGACACAATGAAATTTTTATAGAGGTTCAAGATGGGGTAATTCTTCTACTCCTCTCTTCTCCAACTCCCCGGAGGAATCCACTAGGTAATGATCAAGATACAAAGTGGTAATGTCCGAGATACAAGTCTTGATCACACAAATGACTTGATCCTTTGGGACTCGATCCGAGACGCCTTGATCACTCACCGGCTTCTCGTGCGACTCGAACTTTCTTCACAGGGCGGTGCGCCTTGCTACTACTGACTCACTTGCTCAAACTCTTTGGATTTGATCACGAAGCCCTCCAAAAGCTTAAGACTTGGTTCGACCTTGAACCTTCCTACAATCCTTCGTGGAATGTAGACCCCTTTTGTATTTTCCTCTTCAACTGATTGAAGTTATCTTTCCTTCACAGTGAGTGTTGGATTGATGTTCTTCGTAGTGTAGGCTTGAGGATTGAGAATGTTTCAGATTTTCTAATAATTGCTTGAACGTTGTTTTTGTTCAGGTCTGTAACTTGTGTCACTCTCATTTTTTTTTCAAATAAACTCCTCAGCCTTTTATAGTGATCTTTCAAAAATTTGCCCGTTGAAGAGATAGGCTTATTTTTGAAAGTCACTTGCAGTCTTTGGCTTGTCTTATTGCAATCCTTGGAATTGCCATTTCCTCGTATGAATTGTTCTTTCACCTTTTCGAGTTCGACACGGTGTAGTGCTTCCCATTGGTTCATTCCTTTTGCACGCTTCGGATCGAGCACTCCGAGAAAGGTGGTATGGAGATATTACTTGTTTAAGTAATTATCTTCATTTCCGTGCAACGGATCTTTTACTGATTGTCTCGTCTTGATCGCATTTCTTTGCTTTCCCGGATGACTTAGAGTCGACTTCCAATCATTGGATGACTCTTCCGTCACTTCAACTTGAGACTTGGCTTTTCTCGAGTTGACTTGACGATACTCCACTCACCGCATCTCACCGCTTCCTTAGTAGAGTTCCGTCTACTCTTCTTTGCCATACTCAAATGTCTCGCGTGAGTCTTCCTTCTAGTCTTGATTGTCTTCTTGCATGTTAGGACGTAGGCGACTTTAACTCAAATTGGACCAAATCTATTTATTACAATGCATTTTACAACAAGAATTGGGGTGCCAACTTTCTATTCTAAGTTTTACATGGCATTCATCAAAATCTAAACAATAAATTTCCTAACAATTTCCCCCTTTTTGATGATGCCAAAACTTAAACCATTCAAAAATGCAAATAGCAAAGATACATACAGATAATGTATTGACATAGAATGTATGCGCATAATCAATCCTTTTATTGATCATAACATTTTTGTTCTTTTACAAAATCACAAGGTGTATCGAGCACATATTTGTCTACACAAAATAAAGAATTTATAGCTTTATTACGTAAAGACTTACATTGTATGTATTTACATAATAAAATACACGAAGGGTTGGATGAAAAACACTTCATCTCCTTCGTTGTCTCCTTCTTTCATCTTGTTCATCATCTTCTTCTCTTCTTCTTTTTTTCTCGTCGTCACCGCCTTCTTTTTTTCTTTTCATATGCCTTCCTGGCACTTCATCTCTTCTTAATCTTTCCTGTCTTTCCTCCCAGAGGCGAGTTTGTCTCTTGTTTTCTTCTTCTATTCTTTTTGCATACTCGGCGTTGCTTTTAGCCACTTGCAAATTTGCTACTTGGTCAAGCCCAAATCCGAAGATCCCTCCTTTCTTTCCCGGATCTACGTATTCAATATTTTTGGGCGAGAGGCCTGGAGTCCAAACCTCTTCCTCCACCACTACTTTTTCCTCTACCTCCTGGGCGTGTATTGTCTTGGGGTCTTCTTCTTTCGGTGAGTGACCACGGAGTGACCAGCAGAGATCGCCGTGTCTGTCTGCTGCTGTCGCCTTCTTCACATAACGTGAGACCGTTTTCCCAAAGACAAGTCCCAAGCTTGAGCCATAGACATTTTTGCAAAGTATCCTTCGGATGCGGCGTTTTAAATTCATCAACTCGATCGTGGCTCTCCCGACATCCGAAATGGCATAAGTTTCTCTCTCTTTGGAATGCCTCCATGTTCTTTCAAGATGTTCATAACTCGGGCATCCATTCTTCCTTCCACTTCCTTCATCCCCGCTTCAATTGTTTTTCTCTTTTCACCATAGATATAGCAGAGTGTTGGAGTGGCAGAGTCACAGGAGTTTTTGATAATGTCACCGTGACAGAGCTTGTTGGGGGTTTGTGCAATCATCAAGGTCACATCCGTCGATCCTTCCCCTCAACAAGCTTTCCTTTCTTTTGTTTCAACACTTCCTCACCGATTTTCCTTCGTTATTGTTCCTTCCTTCTCAACTTCGATCCCCCTTGCGCTTTTTTAGGTATTCCTCTTCCCCCTTTTTGGCATCATCAAAGGAGAGAGGAACGCCGAAATAGACTTGCAAGCGGGGAAGTCGAGCCTGGCGATAGTTGAGTTTTGTCTCGAGTCCGCTGCAGAGTATGCGGACGAAATCGGATCGAGTAGCATTGGACTCTGCTTTGAAATCGGCTTCATCTCAAATGAGAGAAGGCTGAATTTTGTATTCATGGTTTCTTCCAAACGTAGATCACTCTTGTTTTTCTCACGCCGCAGCTTAATCTCGGCAATGTGAGCTTCATGCAGTGCTCAATATGTTCCTCGCCTTCGTTTTTGCATCGATTTTCACTCTCCATACCAAGACTTGTTGAACAATGTCCTCAAGTATCTAACTTGTTCCACACGCATTGTTTGTCATTTGTTGCCACCATTCCCGATCCCGACCGTTATGCCTCTTAAATCGGCCAGTGAGATTGGCATCTCTTGAGTCGATCGCATGTCCATAGAGGCCTCGATGCCTCTCCATCCGTTCAATCTCGTGAATAATGCCTTGAACACTTCGGACTTGGTGATTCTTCCGTTGCGGTAATGGCCATGCAACAAAAATCATAATCATTGGAACAATGGTGCCCGATTGAAAAATGGGCTGGTGCGAGGTAGCGTCTTGCGTTCATTTTCGACTCTTCATGGAGGTCGGGTACCTCCGAGAGAAAAAGGAAAAGATTCTATAAAGGATTCATCACCGCCAACCGGGATTTGTTCGATGATGAGCGGTGCGCGTGAAGTTTGTTTTGGAATCGACCTGCTGCGCCTTGAGGAGCCTGCGCAGTGGACTCGGTTCACCGGGGTTTGTTGTGAAGTGGACCCGACTTTGTCGAGCCTCACTTGTCTCAACATGACTTCATTGGTCTCACCGATTTCTACAATTGAGTAGACTGTCCTTGGCCTTATCGAAACGTCATCGGACTATGATGAGATTTCCATTGGTGGCTCATCATCAAAATTAAAGGTTTGACGAGTAGTCTTGGGATCGGACTTGCTCGTGCTTGTAACATCCGCAATTTGAGTCTTTTGGATCTCACATCGGGATGACTCGGCTTTCTTCGCCTTCCGATCCCGGAAAGGTGACATCGAGGATTATCCTGGGAATCATGAAGTGCGCTTATCTCCTTCTCGATGGGTCGATGATAGCAGGAGAGATGTTCTCAACTTCACTTTTTTTACCCCGGAAGTCTCAACCTCCCGTGGGCCTTCATTACCTCCCGCAGCTCAAGCTGCAGCGAGGCCTTGACCTCCCTTTCGACAAAACCGCCACTGTCTTAGGGTCTTCGTGGTGGCATCCATTGGAGTCTCAACCCCATGGATTGCACTTTCATCGCCAGTGTTAACTCCCACGGTTGTTCCTTCCTCGTGCCTCGATCGCATCGCGGCGTCATTATTAGCCTTCGTGAGCGCGGTGCTGGCACCTCGGCTAAGACAGTCTCAATTGTCCGAGCTTCGTTGATGGCAACTTCTGTTTTCTTCTTGTGTTTGTATTTTCTCTACTTTGCCTCCTTGATTCGTTGTGGAGTCATCTGCAGATCCTCCGACCTTGCTGCGGTGGATGGAGTTTCCCCTCGGTGGCGCACCACCGAGTGACTTGGAATGGGGTCACTCGTCTCCAAGCTCCCGGCATTTCGATTGAATGTTCACCGTTGGGGCGGTGGTAACACACCTTCAATAGGGGTTGGCTCGACCGGGTCCCCACTATCCCGTTTCATCGCTAATTCCCTTATTGCTTTCTTCCGAGTGAGTCGGGAAGTGGTAGCAAAAGAACAACGATGGCGATTTGGTGAACCACTCCCATTGGATCAATTTCACCGTGTGTTCGAGGACTCTCCTGGTCCCTCCATCAATCTTTGCTCGTGAAGGATTCTCGATTCGTGCAATGCTTGCCGTGCATTTGCAACTCTTCGTGGCGGCAGATTCTCCGGGTCCTCATCAGCATCGAGAAGACATCAAGGAGAGGATGTGTGTGTTACGTAGTGTGCCGAGATAGGGCATATCTTTGGCCTTCTCACGTGCCTCTCCTTCCTCTCGCTGTTTCTCCTTTTCCTTATCCTTGAAGATCTGCAGGATATCTCGTGCGATTGTCTTCATCCGATC
The DNA here is from genome assembly GCA_016081115.2 of Rehmannia glutinosa. Taxonomy (NCBI): domain Eukaryota; kingdom Viridiplantae; phylum Streptophyta; class Magnoliopsida; order Lamiales; family Orobanchaceae; genus Rehmannia; species Rehmannia glutinosa. The sequence goes on along the minus strand of CM071937.1, from coordinate 59,708,315 downwards.
TTTGGAGTACAGGTCACTCCAAGGAAGCTCAACGATTCCTCTTCTTCTATAAACTCGGGCCGTTGGAACTGTTCCTGGATCGACTCAATTTCCATTTTCTCCACTCTCGCAGACGATTTTGGATGTCCGGGTAAGGTGGGGATAGAATCATCACATCACTATCACTCTACCAGCTTCTTCTTGTGTCTCACCGCTCGGACTACAACTATTTCTTTAGTTTGCCTCTGCTGATCGCCTTGGCACAGACTTGGTCATTTCATCAATTACATCCGAGACTCTACTTCTCCAGCGATCTCGATATCTGCTCCACTGAGTGGTCGACTCGGCCCGGTTTCTCAAGCTCGGAGTGCTTGACAATTCTTCTTCGTCTCCTAGTTTGTACCGAGGGATTTCTCGTTCGAGAGACGGTTTCCTCTAGAGTCTTGGGCGGTGGGGGCTGGTGCTTGTGTCTTTTTCTCGAGGAGCCGCCGTCTTGGCTTGTCGCTTCTCCTCTTTTGACGATCGGAGAAGGTATTTGAGTGTCCTTCTCGACCGCTGCTAACTTTGGGGAAGGAGACACGGCGCAGGGCGGTGACTGCTGCAGGGCGGGAGCATGTTTGACTTTCTTTGCTGCGGGGCGTGATCTTTTAGCAAACCGCAGGGCAGCTTTCTTCTTGGGTGGAGAGGAAACAACAGTATCTTCGAGGTCAATCGATTCCCCCTCACTCGTGTCGCTCTCTTGGCGTAGGCTCTCTTCGTGCGCCGAGAGGGTTTGCTCAACATCCTCTTGTTAACATGGAATGCCTTCCCATGTCTAAGAGGGACTCCTTTCACCTCCATCACCGGCCAATCACTAGGCCATATCCTAGGGATCCTCCAAATGAGCCATCTTCCTTGAAGGATTTGTTCCTACGTTCGCGCGTCTGCATTGTAGACAAACTCGGCCCAGCTTTATTTTCTTTTTTTCTGCGATGATTGCGGCCATTACAATCAACTTTGCTTTTGACATTGGTCAAAGCCGCCAAATTTGATGTCAATACATTTGGCAACTATGTCCAACATCTTGTGATAATCCTCCTTCGCCAGCTCTCTTGTTTCTTTGTGTACACTATTTTATCAAAGATAGTTGGGCTTGGCTATTTCTTTCCAAGCATCGCCAAGTTTACATCAACTTCGTTGATTTCTCGAGGCTCCTTCGGTTGGTAGTGAGCGGGTCACCAAATCCTTGCGAGAGATAGTCACCGCTTTCCGTGAATGATGACTTTATTCCTTCATCGTGAATCTCGGCATTCACGTAGAATCGCGTGCGACCTCCTCCACATAGGTCATCGGATATTCTAACGCCGAAAACGGTTTCACCGGACGTTTCCAATTTTTCAGCAATTTTCTTCACTAGGTGTCGTCGGACCCTGTTTCACCATTCCGCCGAAATCCACAAAGAGACCCGGTGTGGATTTGCTTCCCTAATTTGACAAAGTCGTAGGTTGGTGCCATTTTTCAGATTTTATCAAAGAAAAACTAAGAGATTGATTTGAAGATAGATAGGGTTTCGAGAGAATTTTTGCCTTTGCTTTTGAGAGAAAGAGATGAACAGCGTTTTGGCGGTGTGAGAGAAAACGGACGAAAATGGTTTAAGTATGGTTTATGAAAGGACGTGCGGGTGGTTTTTGAAATGTGATCGAAATCAACGGCTTAGATTTTGCACGCCTATTTAGCATTTAATGTCTCGTATTTAATGCGGCCGCATTTATATCCAATCATAAGCTTGGTGTGCGGCTTTTATGTCCGTACACATCATCATTATGCTTTGACGTATTCCTTAAAACATTCCCGCTTAGTCAAAACGATCCGTTTTTGTCACTTTGCTCATAAGTGACTCGGCTTATCCCTTAGCCGATTTAACTCTACTTCTATAGTTCTCTTAGTGACTCGGCTACCATTGACTCGGTGTAATCGCCTTCCGATCAATGATTTCTTGAGTGATTTGTGTGTTCACTCTTTTTCACCCTTTTGTGTTTCATTACTTTTCTTTGATTCTTATGAGTGTCACTCACCAATTAACCCCAACTCATGTTTGAGTTCTTCAAATCTTGACTCACATAATGGTTTTGTGAAGATGTCACCAATTGTTTATCGGTTGAGATATATTCCACGATGATGTCCTTCTTTTCAACATGATCTCTTATGAAGTGATATCTCGACATCGATATGCTTTGTTCTTGAGTGCAAGACAGATTTTGAGTAATGGCAATTGCACTTGTGTTATCACACATGATTGGAATTTCTTTTTCCTCAACTTCATAGTCTCTCACCTTTGTCTCATCCATAGGACTTGGGCACAACAAATGCCCGCAACTATGTATTCTCGTTTGTAGAGGTGGCTATCGAATTTGCTTCTTGCTAAACCAGAAATCACTGTTTCCTTGCATTTGACATGTGCCTGAAGTGCTTTTTCTCATTAACTCTGCATCCAAAGATAGTCGAGTCGAATAGCCGATTAGCTTGAATCCACCTTCCTTTGGATACCATAAGCCAACTTCTTGGCTTCCTTTCAAGTATCTCAATATTCTCTTGGTCATTTACATATGGCTATCTTTTGGAGCAGATTGAAATCTTGCACATACACCTACAAAGAAAGGTGATGTCCGCCCGCTTTGCTTTGTGAGATAGAGAAATGATTCAATAAGTGCTCAGATCTTGTTTGATCTACAGTGCTTGCCATCCGCATCCATGTCCATTTTGACTGATGTATTCATTGTTATTTTTACGAAGACTTCTCCTCCATACCAAACTTCTTCATTAAATCTCTGGTGTATTTTGTTTGACTTATGAAGATTCCATCCTTCAGCTGTTTCACATGCTCTGGGTGCCTGTTTCAATCCATATAGAGCTTTCTTGAGTTTGTATACCTTATCTCCAAGAGTCTTCTGCTCAAATTCTGGAGGTTGTTCAACATACACTTCTTCTTCCAATAAACCATTTAGGAATGCACTTTTACATCCATCCATCGATATACAATGAAATCCTTGTGAGTCGCATAGGCAAGAAACATCCTTATAGCTTCCAATCTTGCTACAGGGGCAAATGTTTCATCAAAATCTATCCCTTCTTCTTGGCAATATCCTTTGGCTACTAACCTTGCTTTGTTTCTTACCACATAACCTTCCTCGTTCATCTTATTTCTGAACACCCATTTGGTGCCAATAACATTTTGATGTATGGGTCTTTGCACTAATTCCCATACTTTATTTCTTTCAAACTGATTCAGCTCTTCTTGCATAGCTTGAATCCAATGTGTGTCGTCCAATGCTTGTGACACGTCTTTGGGCTCTATTTGCGAGATGAAGCATGTGAACATGGCTTCTTGTTGAGTTCTGGATCTTGTTTTGACACCTTCTCTTATATCTCCAATGACAAGTTCTCGTGGATGGTCTCTCGGCCATCTTACATCGAGTTGGAGTAAGTTAGTGATTCAATTGACTTGACTTACTTTGTTTCTTCGTGGGTCGACTCTCTCGTAATCACTTAGCCGCAAATTTTCCACTGTTTTTGAGATTCACTATCTCATCTTCTTCGAATTGATAATTCGGCTTGACTTGACAAAGATAGGACTCTTCGTATGGTTGGATGATTCACTTATCACCGACTCTCCAATGTCTTCTCCATTTACATTTGGCTCATCGAATACCACATGAATGGATTCTTCCGCAACCATAGTCCTTTTGTTGAGTACTCAGAGGCTTTGCTTTGGTGAGTATCCTAAGAAGATACCTTCATCGACTTTAGCATCAAAAGCCTTTAGATTGTCTTTGCCATTGTTGTGGATGAAGCATTTACATCCAAATATTCTCAAATATGCAACATTTGGTTTTCTTCCACCAAATCTCATAGGAGTGAGTCTTTGTCACCGTTCTGTTTATCATACATCCTTTTTGGGTGTAGCAAGTCGTGTGTTGATTGCTTCAGCCAAAATCTTTTTGTAACCCCGCCTTCACTAACATGGTCCTTGCGCTTCTTTGAGGGTTCTTTCCTTCTTTCTCGCAACTCCATTCTCACTTGTGGAGTTCTTGCCGCCGATAGTTCATGACCAATACCATTCTCAATACAATACGAGTTATTATTCCATTGACAAACTCGGTTCCTCTATCCGATCTTATTTTGATAATGGTTTGACTCTTCTCGTTTTGAATCCTCTTCATCACCGTGGTAGTTTTTGTAGAGTTTCTTTCTTCTTACACATGAATATTGTCCATGTATATCTTGAGTAGTCATCTACTACCACCAAGGTGTATTTCTTTCCACTTATCTTTGGCCGGTTCCACTTGGGCCAAATAGATCCATATGAAGCGGATGCAATATTCTTGTTGAAGATTGGCATGTCTTTTCTTTGAATGATGACTTGATTTGTTTTCCCTTCGACATCGTCACATATACTCTCCTTCTTGTATACTCGAGTCCGAAGTCCGTCCACAAGACTACTTCTTGCAAGTTTGTTAATCGTTTTGAAATTTAGGTGACTCGGCTTTTTGTGCCACAACCAACTTGATTCACCAGCTCTTTGCTAGTAGACAGTCTTTGGGTGTTGCGATTGACCAATCCACGACATACATATTCTTCCTGTCTACATCCTTGCAAAGACAACTTCATTTGATTCAATATCCTTGATTTGGCAAACACCCATGTTAAATCCAACATTGTAACCCTTGTCACGAGTTGGTCGATGCTTAGCAGTTGAAGTTGAGTCCTTCAACATATGCAACGTCTGTGATTTCTAATCCATTCCTCTTGATGGATCCAATGCCTCTTATTTCACCAGAGCTTCATTTCCTCCAAATTTGACTTTTGCTCCTTTAACTTCCTTGAATTTTGACAGATTTTTCTTATTTTTACGTCATATGTCCGAATGACCACTATCCATGTACCAGGTTCCTTGGCACTTCACTGCTTCCTTGAACCCGCAATCAAGGAAATTAAGTTTTAGGTACCCATACTTGTCCGGGTCCCGAGGGGTTAGAATTGTAAGATGATCCAACCAACCTATAGCCAAATGATTTGACTCTAAGGGGTTGCCATCTATCGATGCCATAATCATAATTAATCCTGGCAAATTGCTTGGGGATTTTAGGTTCATACAAATTGTCTCTTTTGTCGTATGCCGCATATGTGTTTTAGCAATTGCCTTTCTTGGGTAATTGTGGTGTCTTTGAGTGTAGTGCCTAGGTGCATATGTGTGTTTGATGAAAGCTCTTATACTTTTGGAATGGCCTTTCTTGAGTTCTAGGCCTTTGCCATTTGGGCTTATATTCCATAAGTCTATGCTTTGATAGTTCACATTATTCCAATCACTTGGCTTGGATATTTTCTACCATTCCCATCATATGTATTTCTCTTATAGATTTTCTGGGGTTTTTGGTAGCTCGCTTCTTCTTTACTGAGTAATTTTTGTTTGGAGTTTGCTTTGAGGAACTCGGCCGAATCTCTTCTCACCGTCCTTTCAAATAGACTCAACTCAAGTTGTTTTCCTTTTCCTTTATAACCAAGTCCAGTTTGCTTGTTATTGTGTTTTGGAGTGAATGTGTGTGCAACATTTAGAGTTTTGGATTTTTTAGACTCTTCATGGCTTGAAGATCCTTTTTCCAAAATTACTTTTGAGATTTGACTTAGCACAGAGGAATTAAATCCTAAGCTGTCTTGTCTCCACATTCTCTTTGACTCAAAATAAGATCATCCAATGATTTAGATGCCTTAGTGAATGAGGCAATAACATTTTTGAGGTCATTCTCCCTCTTCTCTATAGCAGCAATTTCTCGCTATTAATTTAGCATTTTCACTTTTTTAAACTTTCATTCTCATCGCTATTTGACTTAGAGTACTCGGCTCCTTAGTCGACTTTGAGTTTTGACTCTTGAGTAGGCTGTTTTCCTCATTCAATAGTGTGTGTGAGGATTTAATGTGTTCAAAATCTTTCATCATTTTGCCTAATGAATCATAAAGATCAGTGGGTGATGAAGTGTGTGTGTCACGATCACTATCACTAGAGTCCGAGTTTGATGAGTTAGAGTGTACCTCATCTTCTTGGTCGAGGTTGATCTTGTTCCTTGGCCATCAAGCGGATCGGGGCTTCTTCTTCGAGTCACTTGAGTAGTCGCCTTCATCGCTTTCTCTGAATCAATCTGTCTCTCTTGACTTGGTTTGTTTCAAATGATCTCTGCAGCCATCATTGCCTTTTTCTTTTCTTGTCTTCTTTCTCTCAAGACCTTTCTTTCTTCTTCATTCCTGTATTTGTTGACTACAGGATATGAGCAAATAATGGCATAGTGACCTGGTTGTCTACGTTCCAACATAGATATTCACCTTTTGATCGACTCTTTCCATTCTTGGATTGTCACCCTTTGATACTCAATTTTTGATGATCTGTTCTCTTGGTTGGCCTATCTTCCCTTGATTTGGAGGGAGCTCAATGTCTTCTCGGAAGATTCACCCTTTCCTCTCTTGTAGTTCTTATTGAAGAACTTGTTGAACCTCTTAACCATCGTGGCTATTTCTTCCGGATCAATGACTTCTTTGACCTCGACTTTCTTCCCATATTTAACAATTAGAGCAAATTTTGGGTACAAATTGTCTCTTCCTCGTCTTTTCTTCTCAACTCAAACTCGTAGGCTTTGAGGTCCGAGAATAATTCATGGTTGGATGTCTTTGATAGGTCCATGGAATGTCTCGGTGCCATGACCTTCATTTCCCATTCAAATTTGAAGACTTTTTAGGATCTTCATACACATTTCCTTCGTGTATATTCCTTTCCAAGTGCATACTCATTTGTGATTTCGTGAACTGAGCATCCAGTTGATCCAGGTTTTCTCCGAGATCATTTTGAAGTTCTCAAATTTCGTCACAACCACCGATAATTTGTTTTCTTTGATTTGCTCGAGCCTTCACAAATCAATGTTAGCTTGTCCTCATTTCTTTAGCCGTTTTGCAAGATTTAACTTTATTGAACATGGCTTTGTCCAAGGTTTTGTAAAGAATGTCCTTGGCTACATTGTCCAGTTGTATCTTTTTCTGTCATCATTTGTCCACTCGGTTCTTGGTTTTTCAACCATGATGCCGGGAGCAACATCCTCTTCTCCTTCACCGCAGCTCTCCTTACAAATTGTGTTCACCTTTAAGATTTGCGATTTGCCCATCTTCTATTACTATCCACATCTCATCATGTAATCTTTGATAGATGAGCACGCATACGAATTTTCCAATCATCAAATTCTTCAATTGTGAACATAGGGATGCGTGTCAAATTTGCTTCCATGATAATGACTTTTAATGATAAAAAGAGTTTTGAAAGTTTAAGTACTAAAGCGGACTTTGAAAAGTTTGGAGATCTAGTTCAAGAACCGGTGCGGAGGGTTCAATGAACCAACCGCTCCGATACCACTTGTAGGTCCCAAGGGGTGTAAGTGTAAGGTTTAGAAGGGGGTTGAATAAACCTTACCAAATTTTCGATTTAGTCCTTTTAAATATACAGAGTTGATACTACACAAATTGTGTCCTTGATGGACAAATATCAATTTAGCCACTCAAGAGTTAATCTCTCAAATGACTCAACCGAGCCGTTGATGGAATAACTCACCGTTGGTTCTAAATTAACTCAACTGTGGTTTTGTTTTCATTGAAGACTTAACACCCTTAAGTTTGATTAAGCAAGAGTTTAGTGCTTGGTTTAGTACTTATAAATTATCAAGTGGATAGCAAATTTATCGTGAGATATAAGCGATTAAAAATGCGGGAATTAAAGTCTTTGAAATGTAAATGACACAATGAAATTTTTATAGAGGTTCGAAGATGGGGTAATTCTTCTACTCCTCTCTTCTCCAACTCCTGGAGGAATCCACTAGGTAATGATCAAGATACAAAGTGGTAACAGTCCGGATACAAGTCTTGATCACACACAGTGACTTGATCCTTTGGGACTCGATCGAGACGCCTTGATCACTCGGTTGGCTTCTCGTGCGACTCGGCTTCTTCACAGGGCAGCGCTTTGCTACTACAACTCACTTGCTCAAACTCTTTGGATTTGATCACGAAGCCCTCCAAAAGCTTAAGACTTGGTTCGTCCTGAACCTTCCTACAATCCTTCGTGGAATGTAGACCCCTTTTGTATTTTCCTCTTCAACCGATTGAAGTTATCTTTCCTTCACAGGTGAGTGTTGGATTGATGTTCTTCGTAGTGTAGGCTTGAGGATTGAGAATGTTTGATTTTCTAATAATTGCTTGAACGTTGTTTTTGTTCGGTCTCAGAACTTGTGTCACTCTCATTTTTTTCCAAATAAACTCCTCACCTTTTATAGTGATCTTTCAAAAATTTGCCCGTTGAAGAGATAGGCTTATTTTTGAAAGTCACTTGCGATCTTTTTGTCTTGTTGCGATCCTTGGAATTGCCATTTCCTCGTATGAATTGTTCTTTCACCTTTTCGAGTTCGACACGGTGTAGTGCTTCCCATTGGTTCATTCCTTTTGCACGCTCGACCGAGCACTCAGAAAGGTGGTATGGAGATATTACTTGTTTAAGTAATTCTCTTGATTTCCGTGCAACGGATCTTTTCTGATTGTCTCGTCTTGACCGCATTTCTTTGCTTTCCCTAGATGACTTAGAGTCGACTTCCAATCATTGGATGACTCTTCCGTCACTTCAACTTGAGACTTGGCTTTTCTCGAGTTGACTTGACGATACTCCACTCACCGCATCTCACCGCTTCCTTAGTAGAGTTCCGTCTACTCTTTCTTTGCCATACTCACTGTCTCGCACTGAGTCTTCCTTCTAGTCTTGATTGTCTTCTTGCATGTTAGGGCGTAGGCGACTTTAACTCAGCTGGACCAGCTCTATTTATTACAATGCATTTTACAACAAGAATTGGGGTGCCAACTTTCTATTCTAAGTTTTACATGGTATTCATCAAAATCTAAACAATAAATTTCCTAACATAATATTTGTACAATACTTTGGGAAGTTTATGGTTTTACACAAATAATATAGTATAAATAATAAATATAAAATAAAAAAAATAAAAAAAATTATGGGGGCATGTGCCTCCATAATGGGTATCGTAGGTCCGTCATTGGCTGTCTCCCTTTTATCTCAGCCCAGACCAACCAGAGTCCAATTCCACATCCTCCATTGGAAGTATTAATTTCTTAAGAGGTAATTTTAATTTGGCAACATATTGTGTGAGCCTTTTCTACTTGGCTTACTTAATTTTGAATTATCTACTTTAACTCTTCAACTTTATAAATTGTTGCACTTAAATTATAATTTTCAAATTTACCCCTAACTATTAGTGGATTGTCTGTAGTTATTACATCTCGAGCAATTATTCTGATCCATTTTCAAATCCCCATTTTTAGCTATTACATCTCGAACCATTATTTCTTAATCCTTAGGCTATGATACTATTTTCAACGATCACAAAACATAATAACCATAAAAAGTTAAGTAGGTCTCTCGTAGGACTGTTTTATGGATCCTATTCCGTAAGACGGATTCTACCGCCCGCCCGCCCACTGTATCCAGTAAGGATCCACTTATTTTAAAAAAAAGGGCAAAATTGGACCACTTACTAAGCCCTAACCCGCTGGGCCCAAACAGACCCAGCCCAAAGACGCTTCCCTTGTTCTCTCTCCTCGATCTCTCCCTTTCTCTCTCTTCCACGCGTTCCTCTTCTTCTTCTCTATCTTTCTCCCTCATTTCTTTTTTTTAATGAAAGGCATGACGCTCAGAAGATAAAGAATAGATTAAAGATGTTTTTCCTCATTAAATTAGTAGATTAACGAGATTGTATTCTCTTCTTCATCACACCTTCTCTTTCGTACACGCATTCATGTGTGTTCGCGTGTGCTTTTGTGCCTCTATCTGTGATGTGAAATAAATCGTCAGATTTCCCATAACTAAGTAACTGAGCCAAAAAAATTCAAAAAAGGGAGGCAACTCGCCCCTTCTTCCATCATTCCCCTTCCCTTTCTTCCATTCCTCCCTCCAACAGTTATACTACTAATTTGTCTTTTCGCAAATCTGCGAACTAAACTGGAAGAGTCGGGGAGAATGAATGCAAAATTGGTTGAAGAAACACAAATAAAAAAAATATTGTAGAACTTGACTGATACTTTTCAAGGAAATACTAATACTTTTATGGGGAAAACTATTATTTTTCCGGAAAACTACTGTTACTAGTTTTATTATTTTTTAAACATATATTTTTTAGAGTAAAAGTTATACTTTTGTTAATAAAAAATGATACTATTAAACAAGGTTCCATAAACCTTTGAAAGTAAATAATCAGTTTTGTTACTTTGATAAACATATACTTTTCAGAATAAAAATGATATTTTTTTAACAAAAAGTGGTACTTTTCGAGTCTAAAGTTATACTATTATGTTAGGGGAACTATCTAATGTAACTTTGTTACATTAGAAATATATACTTTTTAGAGTAAAAGTGATACTTTTTTAATAAAAAAGTGATACTTTTGAACAATGTTGTATACAACTTTGCAAGTAAATAATTGTTTTTGTTACTTTGAAAACATATACTTTCAGGGCTCGTTTAGTTGAATGATGGTAATGTGGATGATTAATTCCCATTTTATTTTCAAGCCTTATCATCTGGACACAATATGTCCTATTATCATGTTTGTTTGATGGATTGTGATAGAGGATACAAGTGGGTTTATTAATAATGTGTTTGGTTCATTTTGGATAAGAACATTTATTCAAGGTGGATATGACTTTTGCACCTCTAACTTACAATTTATTTTCAATTTTCAGGCTTTGACTTAAAGTTTGACTGGGATTCTCATTCCAGCCTATAATCTCCACACTTTAGACTCAACCCCTTCTTTTCTCCTCAGAATTTTCGTCACCTGGCTTCTGCTCTTCGTTGCAATCTCCATCATCGATCATCGTTCGAATTATAACTTCATTTAATTCCTTAGTTTAGATATTATACGCTTCTATTTAGCTTTCAGTAGGGCTCGTTGTTGGTTTACATAATTTAATTGTAATTTGGGGTGTTTTATTTATGACATATTTTTTTGGTTCTGGAACATAATTTAACTTGTTGTATTAATTTTTAACATATGGGTTACGTTAAAGAACTGTAATTTTCAGAACATTAGGTTTAGCGTATGAATTTCCGGAATATTAGGGTATTTTAGGTTTCACATATGGTTTTGGTTCTGGATTGTAATATTGATAAGATTACCTGTTTAATGGAATGGTTTTAGGGTGTTTAAGCTTTACCATATTATATAAAATTTAATTGAAGTGTGTTAATCTAAAATTATCGGTGACTAAAATTTACTTTTTTGTTCGATTATCGTAGGAGATGATTTTTGTCTGAAGATTGCAAGTAAGTATTCCTCATTCATTTTAGTGTTATTAATTGTGGATAAATGCATTTGAAATTTTGTAGTGTGACTGTCAAATATGCGAAATGCATATGATATATAACAAATCAACACTAAAATGCATCAGAGTGTGAAATATTTCCTATAATCAATTTTGTAATCAAACTCCAAACACATTAACAACCTTTTTGTATTTATGAACAAATGTGGATGTTCCTGTGTATTAACATATAGATTGATTCTATTTCGTATCTGGTGTTTGAGGTGAATTTTAGATGATTCAGTATTGTTGTCAATTGGTCTTCTATTATGTAGTGTCAACATGGTACTCAAACATATCTTGACCTTCATACCGACAATCTCCTACATCTAAGTTATGTCATTGTGGCGTTGAATCACCTTTACAAACATCATGGACACAGACTAATCCAGGCCGTAGATTTCACAGTTATAATGTACGTGGTCCTTCTAAACAACATATGTAATTTGGTCATGTTTAATTTTTGGCATTCTCTAAAACCAAGTTTTAGGATTATTTTGACATAAATATGTATAAATACACTTATGAAAATAATGCAGGGGCGTAAATGTGGATATTTTGAGTGGTATGATCCTATGATGTGCAGAGGATCAACTCAAATTATTCCCGGACTGATAAGAAAATTAAATGCACACGAGGATACCATAAAATAACTCAAGCATCGGAAGAGAAGATATCTCATCACTTTGATGTTTTCTTGGGTCGCGCTGGTTGTTGTCATAATACTTCCAATGTGAGAATCCATGGTTTAAGATAGTAGGAGTCTGGTAGTTAGTATTTGCTTTCATTGTGTAACCTAGGAATGTGATGACCGTCAAAAACTTGTATTTTCTTATCTTATTTGGTAATCACTCATTTGTAATGTCGTTATCGAACAGTTAAGTTATCGTGTCTTTTGTTTGTAGTTTGACTGAAGATAATTATTTTGTATTACCATATGTCGGGTATTACGTATGGATGACAGTAATTTGATGTGTTCAATCTTGATAATTAATCAATTTTTAATTGGTACTTCTTACGTTTAATTCATTATGAACAAACATATTTTATTTTTAGTCATGCCTCGGACAAGAAATCAAGTAGTTCGAGACTAATACCAATCAATTAACTGGAGCCTTAAAGAAGAAGACTATTTATATCGATGTCTGAATAGCTCCACTCGTGCTTTACGAGTGCATGATCCTATCGAGTGTAACAGGTTCTTAGGTTTAATTACTTTAAAAATGAAGAGGCAATTTGCTAAGGACTTTCAAGTTAGCACGGTAAAAAATCAGGTTCAACTATGGAGAAAAAAATTTGAGGCGTTTCTGAAGTACATTGACACTCCAGGTGTTGAATTTGACACAGTGAGAAACGTTGTGTCTGTAAACCACAACTACTACCAACACATTGGGAATGTACAATACCATTGGTGTTATCTCCTGTGAAAATGTTTGAATATGTATTAACAGCTAAAATCTGAACTAACATTGAAATTTTGTTTTTGCAGGAAAGCACTGAACAACGATATTTCAGGACTTATGGGTTTAAGTACATTGATTTGGCGTATAATATTTTTAGAACTATAAATGCGGCGCAGTTCAACTCGTCCGATGTTTTGGGACAAGTTGAGGGCAACTAAACGAGTAATGGAGGTTCGGGAGTCTAATGTAATCTGTATTATAATGTAGTAGGCTTGAACTGATAAATATGATAATTTCAGGAATGTAATGGTTCAAATGTAATGTAAAATGTTGTTCGAGGCAATATGTTGAATTATGGAGTGTAATCGACAATTCTATCACTTGAGGACTAATGGAAGTTCTATTTAATATTTTGATCAGTCTTGTATTCATCCAAACAAATTATGCCATTATCTTAGCCATCCTGTTGATGTTTATTTTGTATAAATACAAAGAAATAGAACCAAATTAAGCATTGTTTGGTAGCTAAAACAGAGGAACATGGGATTCCTTGCTGAAATTGTCATGTGATTGTTTGCCGAAAATTTGCAGGAATTTGTGCTATTTCGTATTTGATGAGCTGAAAGGAATATATTCCTTACCATGTTTATTCCAAGCATGCTGATGTCAAGTATATTGTATTGTAACTTTTTTGTAATCACTTTTTCATGATCAATTCTTTTTTTGACAAACCTATAATCTCTTTTCATAATGTTGATTACTAGTATATTGTATTGTTACTTTTCTATAATCACTTCTTTTGTGTTGTTACATTTCAAACCTGCTGTTTTAGATGGTTTGTTATAATCACTTCTTTTTTATTGTATTGCTACTTATTCCTATAATCACTTTTTAGATGGTTTGCAAATCTATTGTTTGAAGATTTTCGGATAATCACTTTTTATGTGACAAATTTGCTGCTCAGAAAATATGTATCAAAATGTGCTAGTTCAAGTTTGATAAAGGGAAAGGAATATATATCAAAATCACTTTTTATGTGACAAATCTGCTGCTCGAACAAATCTGCTGCTCAGAAAATATGTATCAAAATCTGCTGCCATGTTTGTAATGTTAGAGAAATCCACACCCCTAAAAATTAAAAGAATCTATAATAAACCTGTTAAAATGTGAATCACTTTTTCTGTGGCTGAGGCCAAAGCATGCTGATAACAAGTGAAATATGTTGTGGCTTTGAAATAAATACAAAATCATGCATGGTCTATGATGTGGACAACACCTAGGACAAAGCCAAAAATGATAACCTATGCAAATCATATTTTGGCTTTTAGATGGAATCACAATCTCCATTGGACTCAAATTTATTATTCATGGACAAGCTTAACAAAACAAGACAATTTGTTTTTCTACCAATAGTCATTCAAGATTGAGAATCATGTTGCCTCTCATTTTTTGCCTATTTTTGAATATCCATACTGTGTGCAACGTATAAAAAACTGCGAAAATGCTTCCAAGTCTTTAAATGGGTCATCCAATTGAGCGGTGTGTGCTACGATCCTATCACGCACAAAGTTTCATGTCACCAGTCACTATGGGACTACATATGCAGGGTATGTCTTATTGGTTCTATTTATTCTGTACGTTTTTAGCCATCTTAATTATATTAGCAATAATGTCCGTGCGTATTTCCATACCTTGTAGGAAGAAAAACTAAGAATGGCTTATATGTTGGAGGGTGAACATGACTTCGATGAACTTCGCTGGCTATTCGAGGATGATGAAACTGAAAGTGCCAATAACGACTTTAAAATAATAGAGATTTCAAGTGACCATGACGACGAGATGGGTGGAGGCGTAGTTGCGGACAATGAAAACATGACCGGAATGGACAACCAAATTCCGATGGCTAGAGTGGAGCATCCTTCTGACAACACGGATAACTCCTTTTGGAACAAGTTAGCGGGGTATCAATCTGCTAGCGAGTCTTCAATTCCAGATCCAAATAACCCGCCATCAACTTTGTCCACCAGGGAAGAAGTTTTGAGCAAGCTACAGAAATATTATGATCGTCCCAGCTCAAGCCGTCCTGCTAATGAGGATCCACCACACAGTTCAAGTGCTTCCAACTCGCCTATGAAAAAGCCATGATTTCTGGTGTTCAGATTTTATGTCTTTCATTGTTGGGTCGTCGTGTCATTTTCATTCTAGTTTAATGAATTAGTCGGTGTCTGCTTTCGTATTGTTGATTTCCATTTATTGCATATTGTTGGTTTGTTATTTCCCGTTGAGTCATGTCGGCTTGGTCATTGTAGTTTGTCATATTGAAGTCCTGTTGGGTTGGTACTTTCATTCGAGTCGTGTCCGTTTTGTCGTTTCGTGTAACTGAGGCATTATGCTATGATGGACTTTATATTGGCATCAATTACCTTTTTTTTGTTGTTAAAATTTGATCTTTTGGACTTCTTATTTTGTTCATCAATTACTTTCATTCTCAAAGATTCGATCGTTTCTTTGAGACATTCTCATAAAATTAATATGGGTTTGTTACAATCACTTTTAGGGTAAGCACTTTTTTTTGTTAAAATTCATTTATCTGAGGCATTATTTTGGACTTCTCACTGTTAAAATTCGTGCCCAAGAATATTTTTGAACGGATAAGGCAGATGATTGAATTATTGTTAAAATCACTTTTGTTGGGTAAGCACTTTTTTAGTTTGACAAATATATGTGTGAAGCCCCGATTTTTCCGAAGCTATTAGTTGAACCTTATTGTTGTTTAAGCTTTTGATCGACTATTTTATCGCGTCATTTTGACGGGTAATTAATAATAATATATACATTTTGTATTTTATTTCATTCTATTTAATCACTTGTGATCATGATCATCATTAATTCTATTCCTCATTTATGATCACTTGATTGATCATTATTACTATTTTTGTATTTATTAGTCACCTTAGAATTTTAAGAGACTATTTATTTTAGAGACTTTTACCTTATAGAATTAAGATGTTGATTTAGATTAAGTGATCATGAGACTTACAAGTGATCAAGGAAATCACTAATTATTTTGGAGATTGATATATTTCATCTATTATCATCAAAATTGGGACAAAAAAATATATGGAATTACCATTTTACCTCATAGTGGACGGCCATGATGGATTTTGGGATACAAATATCATCCAACTCTTGTACACATACACCATATATTAGTCATCTTGTGTATAATTATATCATTAATTCAAACATTATACACATCATCTTATACACCAATTCTTTATTACTATTTTCCCCAACTTATTCCCACTTAACAAACATTCTTCTTATTCCTCTCAAATTCAAATTGACCCACACTTTGACTTGCATTTTTGTCTCCATGCAAGAGACAAATTACAAGACACAATTTGTTCAAAATCATCTCCTCTCTCTTGAAGTGGACGGCCATATGGCCATTTCCTACACAAAATTTCTCTTCATTTCACCAACTCATGTTCTAAGTCTTGCAAAAATCCTCCTCCTTCTCTCTAAAAACTCCCAACATCTCTACTCTTCTTCTTACTTTCTTCTTCCATACTTAGAAAAAATTCAACATTTTCCTCCTCATACATCATAAAAATCGAACCACTATACTAAAAGGTAAGAAATTTTAGCTTCAATCCATTTTTGGATATCACATTGTTCATCTCTTCCACCTTCTTAACTTAAGTTTAAATTTGGTTTTGGAGGTACATTTAGAAGACTTTGAAGGTTAGAGCTTGACAATATTTTGAAGAAGGACCTCAAGCTTGAAGAAAATAGTAGAGAAAATTTGACTACAAGGTAAGAATTGTGTACTGACCCTCTTCTTTCCTACTCTTCCTATTTTTTTTCAAATTTTAACACCCCTTTTCATTTTTGAGAAATAGGGGCTGACCTTAGGAGATTTTTGGAGTTGAACCAAAGTTCCAATTTTGAGCTTCAACTAGTCTCCAAACATCTACTACACAAGGTAAAGTGTAGTCCTTTTCATTTTCTTATTTCCTTCTTTTCTCCTTAATTTTTCTCTCATTTTTCTAACTCCAAATTTTGATATTTTCTTGACTTAGGGGCTGACCTAAGAAGCCTCATCCAAAAAAATTGTGAAATTATCCTTTTATTTCACAATTTCCAAAATTAAGGTGGGTGGAAAATTATTTTTCCAACTTTTAGTTGTTTTATTAAAATGCATGTAGAAAATTTGATCATGAGCCTTGAGATATATATAATCTATGTATTGCATGTCAATTTTATATATCAAATCATGAAAATTCTCAAGAGTTGCTCAAAATTACTATTTATTGAATTTTAGGTGCATGCATGTACACTTTAATGCTTTAATTGATGAATTCTTGTATGTATTGGACATGCATGTGTATGATCTTTAAAATCTATGTTTTGGATGACTTATAACCTGGAAAAGTCGAGCATAATTGATTAAATTTCAATTTTGGACTTAAAAATGCAAAAATGGAAAGTTGGTGGACTAAATTGCAAGAAAATAAAAGTTAAAGGACCCCTCTGCAAATTTCGAAATTTGGGACTGTACTCAGGTTCAAAAATGACTTTTGGACATTTTAATAATGTTTTAAGAGTTTTAAGATAAATAAAATCAACCTTTAAAAGCCCAAGGACTAGATTGTAAAATTTTGAAAGTTTAAGGGCTACTTTGCAATTTTAAAAACTGTACCAGACCTAAACTTTATAAATTGAAATTTTTACTTTTAAGTTACTGGGAATCCCATATTTTAAAAGTATTCCAAAAAATCCAAGTGGTTAGGGCTTGGAAAACAATTTTACTAAAAATGAGGGACTAATGTGAAAATATTAAACTTGAGGACCCAAATGAAATTTCCAGGACTTATGCAGCCCATGCACCTGGAAATACTAACTTAACTATAACTTAATTATATTTTGGACCCAAGGTTCAAATTTCATAACAATTGGACCCTAAAAGCCTTAAAGGCAATTATTTTAAAATGGGACAAAAATGATATTTTCTAAAGTTGAGGGACCTACACATACTGCTTTTAAAAACTGCTTTTGTCCCAATATCCTACCAACCTTAGTGACATTTTCCAACTGGAATCACATTAAAAGCCCTTCCGGTTTGTGAGTTCCGAATTTTTAAAACTTAAGGTCCGAATTGACAATTTTTACAAATTTGGGGCCAATATGAGATTTTTATAAAAACTCGACCATAAAACTTTAAAAACCTGAATCTCTGGACAATTTGGAGAATTTAGGAACTGACCTCATAATTTTTCAAGGTCGGGATATTTATTTATTCAATTTTTAACCCCAAAAGTGTTGGTTTTTACAAAACGGGGCTAAATTACAATTTTCCTTTTATAAAGGACCTCACTCAAATTATTTTCTCTTTTACTAAAATCGCCCTGGACTCTCTGACTTGGAGATTTAATTTAAGTATTTTACTTTTCCAAAAACCCTGACTTATCGGATCAATTTGACCGATTAATACCCGATCGCGGAGCGACTTCCTCGCCTTGCGATTTTGGAATCTATGACGGGACTTATGTTCCACCAAATCTTTCAAGATATCGAAGGTTGTTTATCCTTCCGATAATCATCTTCATCCAAATACTCCACCAACGCCATAATTGCCACTCGCGTTTTCCAAAAAGTTTCCTAAACTGCTTCCCAAATCAATAATACTCGATTGCCTGGTTGACTACCCGTGAATTGTGATTACTTTCCCGCTGAGTCAACTTGGTGTGTCGAGCTCACAATCGGAATGGATACGTCGGGGATGGAACCGGCAGCGGCTTGGCTGCTATTCCACTCTTCCTACCCCATCGTCCTAATCCCATGGCGAGGGACGGAGTTTGTCCAAGGGAAGCGGGTCGTAGTGATCGAGGTATAATCATGATTATGACAGATCCGAGCCTCGCCCTCTCTTTGGGATTTTGTCTTTGCCTACGGAGCGATAAGGTGCCGGTCTTGGACCATACTTGACCGGGAGTTACAAGGTAGAAACGAAGGAATCGCTGCCCGATCCACACGATTCTGAGTTATCGTCCCGCTTTTGGTTGGCGTTACATTCCCGCACGCAACCGCTACCTGTTTTGCATTGGTTGGCGCTACAAGTCCGTACGCAACCATTAATTGCCTTGCATAGGATTGGCGTTACACTTCCGCACGCAATCTACTGTCTTATTGATGTATCACATAGTGCCTGTGTGACCATGAATCGTTTTCTTAAATCGTATAAGTATATTATTTAAATATTTTATCACGACGCTTTCGAATCGTGTGAAACCATGCATCATACTCACGCGATTTCGTATAATCGCTTTTTCTCACATTAACTATATTACGCCACACTCGCACACGATCACCCCATCTACGAGACTTTTGTCTCATCCCCGCCGTTTTCTAACCTTAGATGAGGATTTCGCCGGGGATGCTTTGAACCGCTCGGATTGAGACCTTGTACTACGCTTGTTGGATTTCTTATCGCATCTTGTTGTTGATCGGACTCTTTTCTTATTATGTTGTTGTTGGACTTTTGTATCCTAATCAATTCGGGTTTGTAATTGAGGGCGTATGACCCTTTGACGTTAAGTTACTACCTTGTTGAATTTCGGATTGTAATTTGGTGATGGAATGTAGACTTTAAGTGATAACTTGTATCTCATTATTTATTTCATTTGCTATTTAGACTCTGCTTTATTGGGTTCTCATTGGTATTGTGTAGAGATCGTTAGTCCATTTGTATTTAAGTTGTGAATCGTTCGTCGCGTCCCGTTTGGGCGTGACAAGAAGAGTGGTATCGAGCTCGGCTAGTAAGATGGAAACTTACACCGAGCGACCCAGGATAGGACCCTCGGTGCGTGTTTTGGGTAGTACCTGCGACCTGACCAATTGAGTGTGAAATCGATTTCAAATTGGCATATAACCGTCTTATTGATATTTGAACTAAGTTAGAATGCATACTTTGAGATTCATAATCATACTTGTCTTGACTTAGTTGGTTTTGACTAATTTCCCTTACTCGTTCTCCTTATTCTTTCTTATCTCTCCTCTACCCGTGGTGATCCGCCTTAGTTTGTTTTATCGGGATGGAGCCGACGCCGCTACGTGGTGGGATGTATTCCATGCCCGTCTTTGGCCGACCGGGAATATTACCGGCACGGCGATTTCATTGGCACCGGAAAGCGAACGCACGACCCGAGAACTAGCCCAGGAGCGCCAACGCAATGAGAGACGACTCGGCGCTTGGCGATAAGCCAAGATGAGAAGAACGAATCGACCATCGCTGTCATCAAGGACCGCGATAACACCATAAGAGCGGGGAGGACCAAATACTGAGTATCCAGGAGCGCTGGATAACATGAGGGAGAAAATGAAGAGGACGAGCGACGGTCGCCAGAAATGGGAGATTGATGCCCGTCTATCCCGTAGTACTGCCGATCGCTTGGAGGAGGCCCTCATCAAGCAGATGACAGTCATTGAGGACCTTACACAGGCCCTATCTCAGAGGGACGCCGCACTAGAGGCTGCTTTAGCAGCTAATGCTCAGCCATTGCCACCGCCCGAGGCGAACTCCGTACGATCCCGATCCCAGAGGATCCCGAGGAGGATCCCGAGGAGGATCCAGTCGACATTGGAGAGCCGGAGGCTGCTCCACTCGATGAGGCTCAGGGATTTGAGCAGTGGTTGGACTTTGTGGATTGGCCAGAGGTTGAGGCGCCGCCTCAACCCGACCCAGCCCCGATCCTAGACATAGCTGCGAGCGATGATGATGGCGATCTCACTGATTAGCTAGCAGATTTTCTATTGTACTTTTGTTGTTGTAGCTGTGTAATCCAGTGTTGTACCTTTCATTATTGTACTAGATTCGGATGTATTTTGATTCCATGTATCTGACTTAGTATTCTGCTGATGTACTTTGGGTGTATTCAATTTTATATTAATGGATATGCCTTTTGCCATTTATTCAGTGTCTTGTGTTGATGTTACTTTCCCTGCGATATCTTTTACTTTACGCGAATAATTATTGTATTCATTTACTCGCAAATCGCAACTAACGCTCCAAGATACAGAATGGCAGAACATCGAGGACGTGGGAGACCTCGTCGCGTTCCACGAGGAGACGACGATGTACCCAGGGGACCGGGTACCCTCTCCGGAATTACCACCACCTCCTCCACCGTAGGAGACAATCGATCGACGCAAGCATTACAACAAATACGGTGTTTATGAGGCAACAGCGAGCCTCAACCCCGTGCTCCCGAACCCGCCCGAGAGGCGAACGATCGCACATTGGAGCGATTCCTTCGGTTCGACCCACCAACCTTCCCGGGAGAGCCGGACGATGTGAAAGCGGAAGAATAGATAGAGAAGTTGGAAAATATCTTCAATGCTCTTTAATACTCCGACGAGCGTAGAGAGTCACACTCATTGTATTTCGCCTGAATCGGCCGCTAGAGACTGGTGGAGGGCGATTGAAAGGAGATGGGAACAGACCGAGTAATCGAACATGGGAAATTTCTTGGGCCGAGTTCAATGAACAAGATATTCCCAGTCGTGAAGGAAGCACGCCGGGATGAATTTCATAGATTGAGGCAAGGAACCCGACTGGCTCAAGATGAGTCTGAATTTCACCGATTGTCCAAGTATGCTCGGGGACAATCGATCAAGAGGATAAGCTTTACAAGTTCACTCGAGGATTGAAACTGAACTTGATTCTTGCCGATCTGAATGAACTGGCAACCTACTCACCATAAGCAGATAAAGCAAAACTCCGCATTGAGTCCTGGGATCAACCGTATTGATGATTCAGCAGAGTAGGCCATCGAACATTTTAAGAGGCCAGTTGTGGGACAACCATCTAAACCGCCCGCTAAGTTTTAGAAGGGACCGGTTAACAGGACAGACAAAGGAAAGAGACCAAGATACAAGGAAAGCCGGGTCGGAATGTACGCATTGCCGAAAACCGGGACATATCACGATGCCGACAATCTGCTGGCGTAAACAAGGAAGGTGTTTGCGCTGTTTGTGGCGAATCGACACTGTTGCAAGATTGCCAAGTACAATGACCGATCCAAACCAACGCAACCACGAAGCGGAAACGGCCAGGGTAATCGGGCAAGGATGCCCGCCGAGCATTTGCACTAGCCGGGACAGAGGCTCCGGAGGCAACAAACGTGGTGGAAGGTGCGCTTCTAGTATCTAACCACTACGCTAAAATATTGTTCGACCCTGGATCAACGCATTCATTTGTTGCACCGCATTTTGTACACAAACCGCATGCATGCATGGAACATATGCCTATATGCTTAGAAGTGTCAACTCCTATAAAGTGCGAGTCGGATAACGATATTATCTATAATGCATGGGTTAAGATTGTTGAGATAAACTTTCCTCGCCGATTTGATCTTATTACCTATATCCGAATACGACGTAATATTGGGAATGAATCGTTATCTACACACCATGCACAAATGGATTGCCATAACAAGTCCATTAAGCTATGTGAACCCGGAAAACCCGAAGTGGAGATTTCGGGAAGGGCACGAGTTAAGATTGCCCCAATCATTTCAAAGAATGAAAGCGAGAAGGGCGATCACTAGAGGGGCTCGGGGGTATTTGGCGTTTGTAATTAACAAACCCAAGGTTGAGATACAAATCAACCAAGTACCTATAGTATCGGATATACGGACGTATTTCCACAAGAACTCACCACTGTCCCTCCGGATAGGAAGTCGAGTTCACCATCGAGGTGTTGCCGGGACCGCCCGATTGCCGTAACACCGTATAGAATGGCTCCTCTTGAGTTATAAGAGTTGAAAACGCAATTACAAAAACCGATGGATGTGGGATTTATCCGACCGAGTGCGTCTCCGTGGGGAGCACTGTGTTGTTCGTCAAAAAGAAGGATGGCACATTAAGACTATTTATAGATTATCGTGGACTTAATAGTGTGACCATCAAGAACAAATATCCCCTCCCGAGGATAGACGAACTATTTGATCAACTTCAGGGAGCAACGGTGTACTCAAGTTTGATTTACAACAAGGATATTACCAACTGAAAATCCGCGAAGGAGACATTTCCAAATCGCATTTCAAACCCGATATGGACACTACGAGTTTGTAGTAATGCCTTTCGGTCAGACGAATGCACCAAAGCATTTATGGACTGATGCATCGAGTCTTCCAACCTTATTTGGATCAATTCGTAGTGATATTCATTGATGACATACTTGTATACTCTAAGTCTAGAGAAGAGCACGAACGTCACCAAAAAATCGTTTTAGAGACACTACGAGCATAAGTCTGTATGCTAAATTCAAAAAGTGCGAATTTTGGCTTAGTGAAGTCGCATTCTTGGGACATATAGTATCCGACCGGGATTGCGGTAGATCCTTCGAAGGTACAGACGGTGGTTGAATGGAAACAACCCGAGTCTCGTAACGAAATCGAAGTTTCTAGGACTAGCCGGATATTATCGAAGATTTATCCAGGACTTCTCTAAGATAGCCGGACCACTCACTCGACTAACCCGGAAGCAAGTCAAGTTTGAGTGGAACGACAAGTGCGAGACGAGTTTCCAGAGTCAAGAAACGACTTACTACGGCTCGGTCTTAGCCTTTCCAAAGGGGACAAAAACTTTGTCGTCTGACAAAGTGATGCATCAAAAGAAGGACTAGGAGCGTGACTCATGCAGGAAGGAAAGGTTATCGCTTATGCATCACGAAAGCTCAAGCCGTATGATGCCAATTACCCAACGCATGACTGGAATTGGCGGCGATAGTTTTCGCATTGAAGAAATGGAGACACTATCTCTACGAGCAACATTTACGGTTTTCACGGATCATAAGAGCTTGAAGTATCTATTCTCCCGAAAGATCTCAACCTCGGAAAAGCTAACGATATTCAATACCATCCCTAAAAGCTAACGTCATGCGACGCTCTAAGCGAAAAGGCGAGCTTAGCCGACTTATGATTCGAGAGTGGGAATCATTAAAGGAGCCGAGCAATTGGAATCGACGAGAACCAATACTCGATTTCATGTGCTAACATTTCGATTATACCCAATTTCTTGAGTGAGATCAAAGAAGCACAAGAAAAAGATGCACACCTTCAAAACCGGAAGGAGAAGATACTTAAAGGAGAAAGATCGAAATTCTCGGTACACGAAGATGGAGTTATCGGGTTCCTAATCGAGTGTGTGTACCAAATGACGAATGCATTAGGAATAAAATCCTAACAGAGGCACACCGTTCAAAATACACTATACATCCTGGAGGAAACAAGATGTATAAAGATTTGAAACGGTTATTGGTGGGTAAACCTGAAGAACCAGGTAGCGAGTTCGTTGCGAGATGTTTGACTTGTCAACGAGTAAAAGCGAGAACACCAACGACCATCCGGTTTTACTACAACCGCTGAGAATTCCCAGTGGAAATGGGAACATATAACAATGGACTTCGTGACGGATCTACCAAGGACGAGAAGAGGCCAGGACGCTATATCGGGTAGTTGTAGACCGACTCACGAAATCGCACACTTTTTACCCATCAAGAAAACCGATAGCTTGCGTAAACTTGCACGCATTTATATCCGAGAAATCATTCGACGCATGGAGTACCAGTCGATATAGTATCCGACAGAGACCCGAGGTTTGTCTCCAGTTTTGGAAGTGCTTACACGAGGAATTAGGTACCTCACTAAGTTTCAAAGACAAAGAAGACATCCACAAACCGATGGACATCAGAGCGAACAATTCAAACCCTTGAAGATATGTTGCGAGCCCGCACTGGACTTTCAAGGAAGTTGGGATTCGCACTTACCATTAGTAGAGTTCGCCTACAATAACGATTATCAAGCCACGATTGGGATGGCACCCTATGAGGCATTGTATGGGCGGAAATGTAGATCCCCACCGCATTGGGAGATTGATGACCAATGGACTCAAAGAGAAACGAAAGTCGCCTCGATTCCAAAGGTCGACTTAGTTCGAGGCCATGGAGAAGGTCAAGCGATCAAGGAGCGGATTCGCACGGCTCGAGTCGCCAAAAGAGTTACGCGGATAAGAGAAGAAAGGATTTGGAATTTGAAGTCGGTGATGAAGTATTTCTTAGACTCTCACCACGGAAAGGATTGATCAATCCGAAGAAAGGAGGCAAATTGAGTCCGAGATATGTTGGACCTTACAAGATTTTACGAGGATCGGGAAGTTAGCCTACGGACTCGAGTTACCAAAGACCATATGCGGGAATACACGATGTATTCCACGTGTCGAGATCGAAGAAGTATCAACCGGATCCCGAGCATATCATCACTCGAGATACTCCTCCTCTAATGGAAAATCTATCCTACACCGAGAGGCCAATCGGATCATCGATCGTGAGATACGACAATTGCGTAAGAGAGAAATTCCGATGGTTAAAGTGGTGTGGCAAAACCACAACCGAGACGAAGACGCGACGTGGGAAATGGAAGATGACATAAGGAATCAATATCCCGAACTATTCTGAAGAGAATTTGGGGACCAAATTCTTTTAAGGATGGGAGGATGTGAAGCCCCGATTTTTCCGAAGCTATTAGTTGAACCTTATTGTTGTTTAAGCTTTTGATCGACTATTTTATCGCGTCATTTTGACGGGTAATTAATAATAATATATACATTTTGTATTTTATTTCATTCTATTTAATCACTTGTGATCATGATCATCATTAATTCTATTCCTCATTTATGATCACTTGATTGATCATTATTACTATTTTTGTATTTATTAGTCACCTTAGAATTTTAAGAGACTATTTATTTTAGAGACTTTTACCTTATAGAATTAAGATGTTGATTTAGATTAAGTGATCATGAGACTTACAAGTGATCAAGGAAATCACTAATTATTTTGGAGATTGATATATTTCATCTATTATCATCAAAATTGGGACAAAAAAAAAAATATATGGAATTACCATTTTACCCTCATAGTGGACGGCCATGATGGATTTTGGGATACAAATATCATCCAACTCTTGTACACATACACCATATATTAGTCATCTTGTGTATAATTATATCATTAATTCAAACATTATACACATCATCTTATACACCAATTCTTTATTACTATTTTCCCCAACTTATTCCCACTTAACAAACATTCTTCTTATTCCTCTCAAATTCAAATTGACCCACACTTTGACTTGCATTTTTGTCTCCATGCAAGAGACAAATTACAAGACACAATTTGATCAAAATCATCTCCCCTCTCTCTTGAAGTGGACGGCCATATGGCCATTTCCTACACAAAATTTCTCTTCATTTCACCAACTCATGTTCTAAGTCTTGCAAAAATCCTCCTCCTTCTCTCTAAAAACTCCCAACATCTCTCTACTCTTCTTCTTACTTTCTTCTTCCATACTTAGAAAAAATTCAACATTTTCCTCCTCATACATCATAAAAATCGAACCACTATACTAAAAGGTAAGAAATTTTAGCTTCAATCCATTTTGGATATCACATTGTTCATCTCTTCCACCTTCTTAACTTAAGTTTAAATTTGGTTTTGGAGGTACATTTAGAAGACTTTGAAGGTTAGAGCTTGACAATATTTTGAAGAAGGACCTCAAGCTTGAAGAAGAAAATAGTAGAGAAAATTTGACTACAAGGTAAGAATTGTGTACTAGACCCTTCTTTCCTACTCTTCCTATTTTTTTCAAATTTTAACACCCCTTTTCATTTTTGAGAAATAGGGACTGACCTTAGGAGATTTTTGGAGTTGAACCAAAGTTCCAATTTTGAGCTTCAACTAGTCTCCAAACATCTACTACACAAGGTAAAGTGTAGTCCTTTTCATTTCCTTATTTCCTTCTTTTCTCCTTAATTTTTCTCTCATTTTTCTAACTCCAAATTTTGATATTTTCTTGACTTAGGGGCTGACCTAAGAAGCCTCATCAAAAAAATTGTGAAATTATCCTTTTATTTCACAATTTCCAAAATTAAGGTGGGTGGAAAATTATTTTTCCAACTTTTAGGTGTTTTATTAAAATGCATGTAGAAAATTTGATCATGAGCCTTGAGATATATATAATCTATGTATTGCATGTCAATTTTATATATCAAATCATGAAAATTCTCAAGAGTTGCTCAAAATTACTATTTATTGAATTTTAGGTGCATGCATGTACACTTTAATGCTTTAATTGATGAATTCTTGTATGTATTGGACATGCATGTGTATGATCTTTAAAATCTATGTTTTGGATGACTTATAACCTGGAAAAGTCGAGCATAATTGATTAAATTTCAATTTTGGACTTAAAAATGCAAAAATGGAAAGTTGGTGGACTAAATTGCAAGAAAATAAAAGTTAAAGGACCCCTCTGCAAATTTCGAAATTTGGGACTGTACTCAGGTTCAAAAATGACTTTTGGACATTTTAATAATGTTTTAAGAGTTTTAAGATAAATAAAATCAACCTTTAAAAGCCCAAGGACTAGATTGTAAAATTTTGAAAGTTTAAGGGCTACTTTGCAATTTTAAAAACTGCACCAGACCTAAACTTTATAAATTGAAATTTTTACTTTTAAGTTACTGGGAATCCCATATTTTAAAAGTATTCCAAAATCCAAGTGGTTAGGGCTTGGAAAACAATTTTACTAAAAATGAGGGACTAATGTGAAAATATTAAACTTGAGGACCCAAATGAAATTTCCAGGACTTATGCAGCCCATGCACCTGGAAATACTAACTTAACTATAACTTAATTATATTTTGGACCCAAGGTTCAAATTTCATAACAATTGGACCCCTAAAAGCCTTAAAGGCAATTATTTTAAAATGGGACAAAAATGATATTTTCTAAAGTTGAGGGACCTACACATACTGCTTTTAAAAACTGCTTTTGTCCCAATATCCTACTAACCTTAGTGACATTTTCCAACTGGAATCACATTAAAAGCCCTTCCGGTTTGTGAGTTCCGAATTTTTAAAACTTAAGGTCCGAATTGACAATTTTTACAAATTTGGGGCCAATATGAGATTTTTATAAAAACTCGACCATAAAACTTTAAAAACCTGAATCTCTGGACAATTTGGAGAATTTAGGAACTGACCTCATAATTTTTCAAGGTCGGGATATTTATTTATTCAATTTTTAACCCCAAAAGTGTTGGTTTTTACAAAACGGGGCTAAATTACAATTTTCCTTTTATAAAGGACCTCACTCAAATTATTTTCTCTTTTACTAAAATCGCCCTGGACTCTCTGACTTGGAGATTTAATTTAAGTATTTTACTTTTCCAAAAACCCTGACTTATCGGATCAATTTGACCGATTAATACCCGATCGCGGAGCGACTTCCTCGCCTTGCGATTTTGGAATCTATGACGGGACTTATGTTCCACCTAATCTTTCAAGATATCGAAGGTTGCTTATCTTTCCGATAATCATCTTCATCCAAATACTCCACCAACGCCATAATTGCCACTCGCGTTTTCCAAAAATTTTCCTAAACTGCTTCCCAAATCAATAATACTCGACTGCCTGGTTGACTACCTGTAATTGTGATTACTTTCCTGCCTGAGTCAACTTGGTGTGTCGAGCTCACAGTCGGAATGGATACGTCGGGGATGGAACCGGGCAGCTTGGCTGCTATTCCACTCTTCCGCCCCATCGTCCTAATCCCGCAAATTGAGGGACGGAGTTTGTCCAAGGGAAGCGGGTCGTAGTATCGAGGTATAATCATGATTATGACAGATCAGAGCCTCGCCTCGCCAGCTTTACCGGGATTTTGTCTTTGCCTACGGAGCGATAAGGTGCCGGTCTTGGACCATCTTGACCGGGAGTTACAAGGTAGAACGAAGGAATCGCTGTCTCGATCCACACGATTCTCGAGTTATCGTCCGTTTTGGTTGGCGTTATATTCCCGCACGCAACCGCTACCTGCTTTTGCATTGGTTGGCGCTACAAGTCCGTCACGCAACCATTAATTGCCTTGCATAGGATTGGCGTTACACTTCCGTGCACGCAATCTACTGTCTTGATCAGTATCACATAGTGCTGTGTGACCATGAATCTGTTTTCTTAAATCGTATAAGTATATTATTTAAATATTTTATCACGACGCTTGTGAATCGTGTGTGAAACCATGCATCATACTCACGCGATTTCGTATAAATGTTTTCTCACATTAACTATATTACGCCACACTCGCATTACGATCACCCCATCTACGAGATTTTTGTCTCATCCTTTTTCTAACCTTAGATGAGGATTTATTTGGGGATCTTTGAACCGCCTCGATTGAGACCTTGTACTACGCTTGTTGGATTTACTGCATCTTGTTGTTGATCGGACTCTTTTCTTATTATGTTGTTGTTGGACTTTTTTATTCCTAATCAATTCGGGTTTGTAATTGAGGGGCGTATGACCCTTTGACGTTAAGTTACTACCTTGTTGAATTTCGGATTGTAATTTGGTGATGGAATGTAGACTTTAAGTGATAACTTGTATCTGTTATTTATTTCCGCTGCTATTTAGACTCTGCTTTATTGGGTTCTCATTGGTATTGTCTAGACTGTTAGTCCATTTGTATTTAAGTTGTGAATCGTTCGTCGCGTCCCGTTTGGGGCGTGACAATATGTGGACTTCTTTTGTTTGACAAACCTATAATCATTTTTTTTAGTCTGTGAACCTATAATCACTTTTTTTGTTTGACAAACCTATAATCACCTTTTTTGTTTGACAAACCTATATCACCTTTTTTGTTTGACTAACCTATAATCACTTTTTTGTTAGACAATACTAAAATCACTTTTTTTGTTTCACAAACCTGCTGTTGTGTCTCTGGGTTGCAAAATGATCACAAAATTCGTATTTTTTCTCCAAACACATTGACAACACTTTTCCATGACAAGTTTACAAAATTTCAGCATTACAGAATTCCTATAATCACTCCCAAAAGCAACATTTCATATTTAATAAAAGCAGCACAAAATTTCAGAATTTCAGTATTACATAATTTCAACGCATTACACAAAAGCAACATGTCATAGCCACTACAATCAAATATTGCAGTTAAGTGCAACTGTGAAGTTTAAACAACATTACAATCCCAATTAACTCAAAATCAATTAACAAAAAATACAGCCCTATTCACTTTTTGTGTGCCCATTCAAGTGGCCAACACATCATAATTTAATAAATCAAATAAGCAACAATTGATCTCCCATAGTTAACAAAGATCCAAAAGTTTAATAAATCACAAAAACAACACTTGAGTGCACATCGGAGATTTCCCGCCAGCTTCATTTTTGCAAACTCAATCCTGGCTTCATCAGGCAAGCTGAAGAATAATTCAAGGTCTTCAGTGTTCTTCACCAAAAGTTTCGATACCAGTAACTCATCTTGCAGATTCAACCCGTGCATTGTACCAACAGCCCCAAAAACCTCCTTCATTGCAGTTGAAATATCATACTCATAGCAAATTCGTTTTGCTATCTTGGCCAGACGCGCGTCGTGTTGAGGCAAAAAGTGCCCATTAGGTCAACCAACGGATACACATTGTCTGTTTGCTTACGTTTACGCCTAGAGCTTTTGTTTTTTGTAGATGCTGAATTCTAAGGAGTGTTTTCTGGTTGCAGCACAAAATTATTTTCATTTTCATCGTTAAATTCTTCGTACAAGTTTGGAAATTGATCGTTAGCCTCTTCGAATATTGTCGAGATTCCATTAAGAACATTATTCACTGCCTCGGTGAAGCTTTCAGCATGTTCTCCGGTTGCTCTGTCTTTTCCAAAAATGTTAACCAATTCTTTGTAAAGGAGCCATGTCTTGAACCTCATGAGACGAGCATTTGCATCCACCTACAAAAATACAAATTTGAACCAACTTAATTATAAGAAAATACATTCACGTATAATTAACAAACATCAAATAGAATTATGAAAATAGAAAGATTGTACATATAATTACCTTCACGTATTCTGCCCAAGCCTCATCAGTACATTCAATCATACACGTATTGTCATGACAGCCTATCCCACTTCGTGAAAGATCCCATAGTCCTTCTTCTAGACGTGTATTTTGGAATTGATGTGGGGGATCCCTTTAAGGTCAGTACCAGGAAGAACCTTTACCATTTCTTGTTCTAAGGCTTGTAGATAACCAATTTTGAATCCATTCTCGGATTTTCCAGCCGTTTGCTACAATTTCCTTCAAAGACGCAACCAATACTTCTTCCTCGCGTCGATTCCAATTTCTCCTACCCTTGTCATTCTTTTTCTTGTGTTTTTTCGCAATTTGGGGTAAGAAGCATCCATAATGAAACTACATAAGACACAAAAATATGTGTTAGCAATTGCCACCATATAAATAATTTAAAAGAAAAATTCAAATTTCAATTACTAAATCTAGCACATATGTACCTGTTATTACAAGCACTCTAGTGGAACTATTTCTAAATGAACCACAAAATCTACTAATAAGACAATCTAACATATATTGCTGCCACAGTTCCATTCAACAGATCTACATAGCGTCTAAATTGAAATAAAGTAGAAATGTCTAAATTGATTACATAACAAATCCAAAATAGCGTCTACAAGTAAACTGCTTCCAAATGCAGTGAAAATAGCGTACTGAACTAGAATAAAAAGCACATTAAAACATCCACGAAACATTAATACTACAATGTTGAATGAAATTTATGGAAATACAACGGCCTAGTCTAAACCTCTCCACTCATTATACATTGAATGTGCTAAATGATCTCTCTAGTTATTCCATGCTTGTGATGATTCAACAATGTCAATGTAATCCGTTTTGTTATCCTCGTCGTCATCATCATCATCTTCATCACTTAATGATTCTTCCAACGGATCAAAAGTCAACTCCAAACGATGAAGTTGTCGAGTAGAGCGCATGCCATGATAATTATGTTTTGTATATTTATATCATAAAAAGTCTAACTCCGAAGAACAGTCCACCGTTTTTTCAAAAGACCAAATGTCCGTTCAATCGCATTACGAGCTTTTGAGGGGTTCATATTGAAATTTTTTTGAGAATTTTGTGGTATTAAGGTTCCCTCTCCCCAGTCATTTAAATGATATCTAACTTCTTTGTATGGAGTTAGGAACCCTTCACCATTTGTTAATCATTGTCACAAAGGTAAAAATTACCTGTCAATAGTAGTGTTATAAAAATTGTTCATGAAAGAAGTTTAACTATGGAAAAATGTGCCAATGATAAAAGCTATTTAAATTACAAAATTTGGATTATTGATGATACGATACCTTGAGGAAATTTTAAACCATTAGGTCTAGTAACAACATCACGCAACACTCTACAGACTGCAGCAGACCCTTCCCAACCACTTAGCACATATATGAAATTCATATTCCAATCACAAACTCCAAGCACATCGACAACTATTTCGCCTTTCCTTGTTCTATATCTTGCTTTATCTGTCTCAGATACTTTGACTTTGATATAAGTACCATCTAAAGCACCTAGACAACCCTAAAGATAAACAAATTATATCAAAAACTACATTAAACCATTTTGGATTAACAATATTTTACTTCAGTTTTTAGAAGTGATTTTAACTTGACATGTCATTACCTTAAACCATTTCCATCTTGGATTGATACGATTGTCGCCAATCAAGTTGCGACTTACAAGGAGTATATTATGAAGCCTCATAACAGCATTTAAGACATCATGAAAGTGTCTGCTAACTGTTTGACCCGACCTCTTGAAATCGAAACGCGCCACACGTATTTTCTTGTGATGGGCAAGTATAGAAAGAAACAATGCTACTTTCTCATGAGCAGACACATATATAGAATCTAATAGCCCCCCAACATGTTTTAACAAGTAACACAACTTAGCGAAGGCAACACACGTCATCCTCAAATTGTCTAAACAATCAACATCATTAAGCGCAATCAAATCATTCATATGTTCTACCTGTTTTGGTATCCTATTTGCCATAACATATTTAGTTCCAGACTATGATGTGTAAGTCGCTTTTGAGCTCGCTTGCGGATGGACAACATAAACAAATTCAAGATAAACATACTTTCCATCATTATTTCTTCAATAATTAAGAATATCACAACCCTTGTTCTGGATATTTCATCCATCTTTAATCACAAAAACTGCAATATCAATTAACATTATTTAGTACTACGACCAAATATTATAGTAGTTAGGCATGAATTTCAGTTCACCAAGAGACAATAACTTAATATTGAAATAGTGAAAAATTAATTAACCAACAATAACAATAAAACAGTGAAAACTAAATTATTAAATAGCAAAATAAAACAGTGAAAACTAAATTATCCAACAGCAAGAGACAGTTCACAGCCCAAAAGTAATAAAATAGTGAAAAATATCAAATCTTCAAGTAATAAACCAATAAAACAGTAACTTAACTATCCAACACAAAGAGACAGTTCACCAACACTATCAAATCTTCAAGTAATCCAATAAATTCACCAAAAACACTGTGATGGGGAAAACAAATCTACCTCATGATAGGAAAAAAAATATGGTACGAAATAGCAATATGAACTCAAACATGAAGAACAAAAAAAAAATAACTCAGCTGAAATTATCTACTGAATCTTCAGCAGAGAAACAAAGCAAAAATGGGTTGCAAGAAAAATAAATAATAATAATTCGAATTTCCAAAAAATCGTGACAAAACCTTACTTGGATGTAGATTTCAAACCTCAGTCATCGCCCTTGCCTAGGGTTTCACTGCGTATGGGCGTATGGGAGAGAACTGAAAAAACTTATCTGTTGTGGGTGGGGTTTAGGGCATAGTTCACATCATACAATGATATCAGAGGGGTAAGGGGGTAATTTCAGATAAAAATCAAATAGTCCTAATATATATATATATATATATACCATATCAATATAAGATCTTTCCTGATCTATTTACAACTCAATTTTACCATATGTCTAGAAATTTAACACAATTAAAACACAATCTTTTACTTTTGGAAATTATTTTAAAGGCGGTAGAAATACGATCTAACATATTATAACATTTATTGAAGAGTTTTACTTTTATTGTCAAAGTGAGATGAGATGTTAGGAATACGTTTTGACACTTAGGGCTTGACTTAGGTCAATTATGGAGTATTAATAACCTTTTCCTTAAGCAAAATGAAGAGAAATATTATCACAATAAGAAAGTTCTTAGTTTTGTTAAATCAAGA
Organism: Rehmannia glutinosa; assembly: GCA_016081115.2. Taxonomy (NCBI): domain Eukaryota; kingdom Viridiplantae; phylum Streptophyta; class Magnoliopsida; order Lamiales; family Orobanchaceae; genus Rehmannia; species Rehmannia glutinosa. The sequence continues at coordinate 59,674,270 of CM071937.1, read as the reverse complement.
GCAAAAGATGTGCAAGTTGATAACATCATCGTACGGACTTAAGCAAGCTCCGAAATAATGGTATCCTAAATTTGACAATGCAATGTTGTCAACTGGATTTAAAAATCAACGAATGTGATAAATGCGTATATGTCAAAAGGACATCAGATGCAGTTGTCATAGCTGCCTATACGTAGATTATGGCAGTAGTCATGATTCTATCATAGATACTAAAAGAATGGTAAAGAGGAACTTTGACATGAAGGATATGGGGACTGCTGATGTGATCCTAGGGATCAAAATCAATAGAACTCCTGATGGAATTGTCTCGTCACAACCCCATTATATGGAGAAGTGTTCGAGAAATTCAATGCTTTTGACGATTCACCATCAAAACGCCCATTCATTTAAGTTTAAATATGGTTGCTAATAAAGCAAAACCAGTGGTTCAGATGGAATACTCATGTATAATAGATAGTTTAATGTACATGAAAAATTGTACACGTCCAGACTTAGCCTATCCTATAAATAAGTTGAGTAGGTAAGTTCACGAGCAATCAAGTCATGAGCATTGGAAAGCATTAACCAGAATGTTAAAATACTTGAAGTATACCCTAGATTGTGGGTTATATTATTTGAAATATTTAGCTGTACTTGAAGGGTATAATGATGCTAATTGGATTTCAAATTCGAAAGATTCTTAATTCACTAGTGGATACATATTCACCATTGGAGGTGGTGCGAAGTCATGGAAGTCCATGAAGCAAACGTGTATAGCTCAGTCCATCATGGAATCTGAGTTTTATAGCTTTAGATAAAGCTTATGAAGAAGGAGAGTGGCTTCAAAACTTTTTGGACGATATTCCATGTTGAAGAAAACATGTGCTTTCTGTGATGATTCACTATGATAGTCAAACGGCTATAGGAAGGGCACAAAGCAATATGTATAACGGTAAGTCTCGACATATTTGTTGTAGTCATAATATTATATGATAATTGATCTCAAATGGTGTGATGTCAATTGACTACGTAAAGTTAAAAGAATTTGCCAGATCCTTTGGCAAAAGGGCATCGAGATCAATTGAGGCTAAGTCATTTGACTTATAATGATTCCTACACCTCGATGAGGTTGAGTATTGCAGGATAATAGGATAGAAGATTACCCATGTAAGTGGGAAGTGTAGGCAACTTCAAAGTAACAATTATGAATTCAAAGAGGTGTCCATGGTCGAAACAGACACAAAACGTGAGAACAAAAGATGTTGAGACCTTTTTATGTTAATATTGTTCATTCGGTACACCACAGAGGAATGGTTCAAGGCATTGCGTCTATTGAGCCGCCAGTGTAGCCGATGGTATGGACTACAGAAGGTTCAATGCCACAAGCTACCTTTACGGATGCATTTTGCGTCTCGCATCGTCGTACATGCATTAATTTTCACTTATGTGGGGGTTATTGGAAATTTGGTTTTGAGAAAGCGATTGTCGACGACTTTGACCAAATATTCGGTAGCTAAATATTTAATATTAGAGGAATTAGATTGAACATTCACTCCAAAAAAAAACCAGTTTACCTACAGAAAAATTTGTAGGTAAGTATTGAAAAATTGTCAAGTGTAGGTAAAATTATTGTAGGTAAAATATTTACCTACAAAATTTAAAATTGTTGGTAAATACCTACGAAAATATGTCGGTAAATTGAAAAAATGTCGGTGATCCGTCGGTAATTTGTTGGTATAATTTGGGGAAAATAATATTTTTTATTCTCAGGGTATTCTCAGTAGGTAATCGTAAAATTTAGTGACAAAATCATTTTTGTCGGTAACTTCTCGTTAGTAAATCGAATTTTCTTGTAGTGATTATTAATTTACATTCCGAGTAGATATTCGTAGAATTTTTTATTTCTCAAAACCGAATTTCCATAAGTAATAAATTAATACATGAAGGGACATTATGTAAAGGGTGTTGAAAGCCTTTAGCCTTGTCCCACGTAGAATATAAAGCTTTGTTTATCATAGTTTATATACTAGGAGGTGTTATTAGTTGTATATATTATAACACAAGTGGATGATCACAAGTGGGCCACACACATGCGCCCACTCAGCCCAGCCTGGACCAAGGCCTAAGACTGGGCTTCAGCCATGACCCGGGCCCTGATCAGGTTCACTTTAGTTTTGTAACTCAAAAATGATCTTGGTCTAGATTTAAGTAATTGGGTCTAATTAATATGGGCATGGTAGGTGTCCAGATTTGTATGTATATGTTGGAATGTGTAACTCCTCAGATAGTGGTCATTGATCGGGTTGTAACACCAGATAGCTACTGGGAAAGTTAATTCCCACTCACCTGACTTTATTCCCTACAGGTTGGATTTGTTGTCTACATATAGGCTGGATTTTTCACTGCAGAAGTTACACAGAAAATCATACTTTACTGCATATTCTGAAAATATTGTCACAAGTGTCATAACATTTGGACCACATCTCTTTTCTGCATGTGAGTCTAGCATCATGTCATTACTCCTTCAGTTTGAAAGGTGCTTTGTGTCAATGGTGCTACTACACAAAAGACGTAAAGCCATTTTATCTTTAGGGATATTACGTCATACCGTGAGCACTAGCCGAGAGGTATTTGTCTTGTGGAAAGAGTTTTATCTTGATGGTTAAAAGGTTTAACAAGTTCTTCAATAAGAATTACAAAAGAAGCAAAGGTGAATCCTCCAGAAGACACTCGGCTCACTCCAAGTCAAGGAAGAAAGAACACCTAAGAGAGCGAGCATAAAAAAATTGAATATCAAAGAGCGAGACAATCCAAGGATGGAAAGAATCGATCAAAAAGTTGAAAATCTTTGCTTTGAACTATGAGCAACCCGTCACTATGCCATTGAATGCCCATATCCTGTAGTCAACAAATACATGAATGAAGAGGAAAGAAAAGTCTTGAGGAAAGAAGGCAGAAAAGAGAAAGGCAATGTTGGCTGCAGAGACTGCTGATACAATCAAGTCAAAAGACACAGCAGACTCGGAGAGTAGTGAAGCTGACTACTCAAGTGACTCTGAAGAAGAAGCCTTGATCTGTCTAATGGCTAAAGAACAAAACCAACCTGACCAAGAAGATGAGGTACACTCTAACTCATCACACTCAGATACTAGTGATAGTGATTGTGACACACACACTTCATCACCCACTGATCTTTATGATTCATTAGGCAAAATCTTTGAAAGATTTTGAACACATTAAATCCTCACACACACTACTAAATGAGGAAAACGACTACTTAAGAGCGAAAACTCACGGTGACTAAGGAGCCGAGTACTCTAAGTCAAATAGGTGATGAGAATAAAAGTCTAAAGGCTGAAAATGCTAAGTTAATAGCAAAGATAATCTGCTATAGAAAAGAGGGAGAATGACCTCAAAAATGTGATAGCCTCATTCACTAAGTCAAAGAGAATGTGGAGACAAGACATGCTTAGGATTTAATTCCTCTATGCTATGTCAAGTTCCAAAAGTGATTTTGGAAAAGGGATCTTCAAACAATGAAGTATCTCTAATATCCAAAACTCCAAATGATGCACACATTTATTCCAAAGCACAATCACAAGCAAACTGGCCTTGGTTATAAAGGAAAAGGAAAACAGCCAGTTGAGTATACTGAGAGAACATCTGAGAAGAAATCCAGCCGAGTTCCTCAGCAGACTCCAAACAGGAGATACTCTGTAAAGAAGAAACAGAGCTACCAAAAGTCCCAGAAATTCTATAAAAGAAACACATATGATGGGAATGGTAGAAAATACCCAAACCAAGCTGATTGGAATAATGTGAACTATCAGCAAAGACCTATGGAATATAAGCCTAAGTGGCAAAGGCCTAGAACTCATCAAAGGCCATTCCAAAGGCATAAGAGCTTTCATCAGCACACATATGCACCTAGGCACTACACCCAGAGATATCACAACTACCCAAAGAAGGTAATTGCTAAAACACATACACAGGCATACAGACAAAGGAGACAGTTGTATGAAACTAGAACCCCCAAGCAATTTGCCAAAATTAATTATGATTATGGCACTGATAGATAGCAACCCCTTAGAGTCAAATCATTTGGCTATAGGTTGGTTGGATCATCTTACAATACTAACCCCTCAGGACCCAGACAAGTATGGGTACCTAAAACCTAATATCCTTGATTGCAGGTTCAAGGAGCAGCTGAGTGCCAAGGAACCTGGTACATGGACAGTGGTTGTTCCAGACACATGACAGAAAACAAGAAAAAAATATCAAAATTCAAGGATGCTAGAGGTGCAAAAGTCATATTTGGAGGAAATGAAGCTCCAGGAGAAATAAGAGGCATTGATCCATCAAGAAAAATGGATTAGAAATTACAGATGTTGCATATGTTGAAGGCCTCAACTTCATCTTGCTAAGCATAAGTCAACTCTGTGACAAAGGCTACAATGTTGGATTCAATATGGGTGTATGCCAAATCAAGGATCTTTGAAACTAATGAAATAGTGTTACAAGGATGCGAGACAAAAGAACATGTATGTGGTAGATTGGTCAATCGCAACACCAAGCACTTGTCTCTGCTAGCAAAAGCACAAAATCAAGTTGGCTATGGCACAAGAAGCTGAGTCACCTGAATTTTGAAATCTATTAACAAACTTGCAAGAAGTAATCTTGTGGAAGGACTTCCAGACTCAGTATACAAGAAGGAAAGTATATGTGATGCATGTCAGAAGGGACAACAGATCAAATCATCATTCAAAGAAAAGACATGTCCATCTTCAACAAGAATATTACACCGCTACATATGGATCTATTTGGTCTAGTTGAACCAAACATAAGTGGGAAGAAATACACCTTGGTGGTAGTAGATGACTACTCAAGATATACATGGACAATATTCATGTGTAAGAAGAAAGAAACTCTGCAAGAAACTACCACAATGGATGAAGAGAATACAAAATGAGAAGAGTCAAACCATTATCAAAATAAGATCGACAAAGGAACTGAGTTTGTCAATGGTATAATAACTCAAGATCTTGTATTGAAAATGGCATTAGTCATGAATTATCTCTGACAATGACTCCACAAAGAGAATGGAGTTGTAGAAAGAAGGAATAAAACTCTCAAAGAAGCGGCAAGGACCATGTTAGTCAAGCAGGGCTGCTAAAAGATTTTGGGTTGAAGCAATAAACACAAAGATGCTATACTCAAAATAGATGCATGATAAGCAGACAATTGACAAAGACTCCTATGAGATTTGGACGGGGAGAAAGCCAAATGTTGCATATTTCAGAATATTTGGATGCAAATGCTTCATCGATAACAATGGCAAAGATAATTTAAAAGCTTTTGATGCTAAAGGCATGAAGGTATCTTCTTAGGATACTCACCGAAAGCAAAGCCTCTGAGTGCTCAACAAGAGGAAAATGGTTACGAAAGAATCCATCCATGTGGTGTTTGATGAACCAAATGTAAATGGAGAAGACATTGAAGAGTCACCGGTGATAAGTTGAATCAACCAACCATGCGAAGAGTCCCTATGTTGAAGTCAAGGCTTGGAATTATAAATCCGGATGAAGATGAGATAGCCGAGTCTCAAAGACAGTGGAAAATCTACAACTAAATGATGATGAGAGAGCTGATCAAAATGACACGGCAAGACGATCAATCCGGCTAACTTACTCCAACCTTTGATGTAAGATGGCCGAGAGACCATCCACCGAACTAATCATTGGAGATGTAAGAGAAGGTGTGAAAACTAGATCCGAACTCAACAAGAAGCAATGTTTACTTGCTTCATCTCACAAATAGAGCCAAAAGATGTGTCACAAGTATTGGATGACACACATTAGATTCAAGCCATGCAAGAAGAGCTAAATCAGTTTGAGAGGAATAAAGTGTGGGAATTGGTTCAAAGACCTACCCATCAAAATGTTATTGGCACTAAGTGGGTGTTCAGAAACAAGATGAATGAGGAAGGTTCTGTGGTGAGGAACAAAGCAAGATTGGTAGCCAAAGGGTATTGCCAAGAAGAAGGAATAGATTTTGATGAAACTTTTGCTCCTGTGGCAAGATTGGAAGCAATAAGAATGTTTTTTGCCTATGCAGCTCACAAGAACTTTATTGTATATCAAATGGATGTAAAGAATGCATTCCTTAATGGGTTATTAGAAGAAGAACTATATGTTGAACAACCTCCAGGATTTGAGCAGAAGACTCTTGGAGATAAGGTATACAAACTCAAGAAAGCTTTATATGGATTAAAACAGGCACCCAGAGCATGGTATGATACATTATCACAATTCTTGACTGAGAACGGATTCACAAAAGGCAAAGTGGATAGAACACTCTTCAGAATTCAAGATGGGAAGAGTATATTGCGTGTTCAAATATATGTGGATGACATCATCTTTGGATCCACAAACAAAGAGCTGTGTGATAAATTCTCAAACCTCATGCAAAGCAAATTCGAAATGAGCATGATGGGAGAGCTGACATTCTTCCTTGGACTCCAAGTAAAACAGCTGAAGGATGGAACCTTCATAAGTCAGACAATACACCAGAGATTTAATGAAGAAATTTGGTATGGAAGAGAAGTCTTACGTGAAAATACCAATGAATACATCGATCAAAATGGATATGGATGCAGGATGGCAAGCACAGATCAAACAAGATCTGAGCACTTATTGGATCATTGCTCTATCTTACAAAGAAGCGGGCGGACATCACCTTTGCCGTAGGTGTATGTGCAAGATTTCAATCGCCCCAAAAAAGAAAGCCACATGACGAGCCAAGAGAATCTTGAGATATTTGAAAGGAAGCCATGAAGTTGGCTTATGGTATCCTAAGGAAGGTGGATTCAAGCTAATTGGATATTCAGACTCTGACTATGCTGGATGTAGAGTTGACAGGAAGAGTACCTCAGGCACATGTCAAATGCTTGAAAATAGGCTAATTTCTGGTTTAGCAAGAAGCAAAATTCAATAGCTACCTCCACAAATGAAGCGAGAATACATAGGCTGCGGCATTGTTATTGTGCCCAAGTCTTATGGATGAGACAACAGCTGAGAGACTATGAGGTTGAGGAAAAGGAAATTCCAATTATGTGTGATAATACAAGTGCAATTGCAATCACTCAAAATCCTATGTTGCATTCAAGAACAAAGCACATTGATGTCAGATATCACTTCATAACAGATCATGTTGAAAAGAAGGACATCACCTAGGAATATATCTCAACTGATAAGCAATTAGCTGACATATTCACAAAACCATTATGTGAATCAAGATTTGAAGAACTCAAACATGAATTGGGGTTAATTGAGCTGAGTTGATACTCAGAAGACTCAAAGAAAAGAGATGAAACACGAAAAGCTGAAAAAGAGCTGAACTCTTAAATCAGCTAAGTAAATCACCCGACGTCGGAGAATCAATGTTGCATCGAGTTAGGCGACAAATGAGTATTTATGTGCAAAGAGAGAAGAGTTAAATCAGCTAAGGAATAAGCTGAGTCATTTATGAGCAAAGTGACAAAAACGCAGTCATTTTTACGAAGCGGGAATGTTTTTAAGAATGACGTCAGCATAATTATGACGTGTACAATCAAAAGCTGCACACAAAACTTATGATTGGATATAAATGATGCCGCATTAAATACGAGAGATTAAAGGTTAATCGGCGTGCAAAACCTAAGCCGTTGATTTTGATCAAAATTTCAAAAACCACCCGCACGTCCTTTCATGACCCATACTTAAACCATTTCGTCCAATTCTCTCTCACTTTATCAAAACTGTTCATCTCTCTCAAAGGCAAAAGAAAGAAATTTTCTCTCACAACCCTACAAATCCTCAAGTTCATTTTCTAAGTTTTGTTCGATAAAACATCTAGAAATGGCATCTACTCATGATTTCGTCAAGCTGGGAAAGCGAATCCAGACTGGGTCTATTGTGGATTTCGACGGCATGCTTAAACAGGGGTCCGACAACACCCTTGTGAAGAAGATAGCCGTTTGAAAAAATCGGATTAAAACCATTTTTGACGATGGAGTTTCCAATGACCTACGTGGAAGAGGTCGCACGATTCTCGTGAACGCCAAGTTCACGATGAGGGCATCAAGTCCTCTGTTCATGGAAAAGAGATCACCATTACGCCAAGATCCGCGAGAACATCGCTTGTTGCCGGCGGAAGGAGTCTTGGGAGATTTATCATGTTGATGTTGACTGACCGGGCCGCTTGGAAGGAAGTAGCCAAGTCCGACCGCGTCTTTGCGAAAGTGGTCTATCTGACTAATAAGAAGGCTGGCTTTGAAAGAGGACTACCACAAATTGCTTTGGACATCGTTGCCAAATGCATAGACATCAAATTTGGAAGCTTTGACCAGGTATGTCAAAGCTAAGTTGATCGTGATGGCTGCGATCATTGAAGAAAAGAAGGTGAACTAGGCTGAGTTTGTATACGCAGACTCGCCGAAATATTGGGAATAAATCCTTCAAGGAGGATGGTACGTTTGGAGGTTCCTCGGGATACGGCCTGGTGATTGGCCGAATGATGGAAGTAAAAGGAGTCCCTCTTCGACATGGAAAGGCGTTCCATGTAAACAAGAGGATGTTTCGATCAAACCTCTCCGGCGCATAGAAGAGAGCTTACGCTAAGAGGGCTAATACGAGTGAGGGGAATCGGTGACCACTGGAGATACAAATGTCTCCTCTCCTCCAAAGAAGAAGCTGCTCTGCGGTACAATGCCAAGAAGATCGCCCCCCCTGCAAAGAAAGAAAAGAAATCTGCACCCCCCCCCTGCAGCCGAGTCACCCGCCCCGCACTTGTGTCTCCTGCCCTGCAAGCCCATGGAGAAGGAACCGTTAATCCCTTCTCCAGTGATCAAGAAGAAGAGGACTACCACAACAAGGAAGGCAGTTGCCTCTAAGACAAATGCAAAGGCATTTACCTTCAACGAACCAGAGGAAGTGGAACCAGATGTCCCTCTGGTGCAAACAAAAAGAAGAAGAAGAATTTCCAAGCTCTCTGAGCTTGAGAAGACAGCTGAGACTGCCACTCAGCTGGAAAAGATATCCGAGACCGCTGGAGAAGTAGAGTCTCCGGAAGTTATTGATGAAACGGCCAAGTCTGCTGAGGCCGATCAGCAGAGGCAACTCGAGACCAGTGTGACAGCAATGAGCAGGAACAAGAAATGGCCGAGACAACCGAATCACCTATTGACAGGTTGTGTCTCCGCTGTAACAGGCTACGAGGATGTCGGCGGCGAAGTCTGCTACCCTTAATCCCTGGAAACAAGGGCCAGCAAGAGAATAATGAAGACGACATAATCATGTACTCTCCATTGTATCCGGACATCCAAAATCGTCTGCGAGTGGAGAAAATGGAAGGCGAGCCTATCCAGTGCGGTTTGAAAGACCAGAGTTCATTGCTAAAGAAGAAGAACTCTTCGAGGTTTCTTGAGGTTGACACAAAGTCTTTCCGCAAGCCCTTGACGAGATAATTGTATCAATATACTGTAGATTCGGAAAGAACACGAACGGGCTAGAGCAAAAATGAGGACGCGAGAAGCACGTGAGAAGGCCAAAGATCATCGCCTCTCACCGGCACCACCGATCATACACATCCTCACCTTGACGTCCTACAAGAAAGTGAAGAGGATCTCGGACCCTCTTGCTTCCCACGTAAGAAGAGTTGCAACTGCAGCAAGCAATGCAAGAATCCAGAATCCTACAGGAGCAAAGGATGATGGAGGGACCAGGGGAGTCTTCCAACTCACGATTGGAGATTGATCCTATGGGAGTGGTGCATCATATTGCCATCATTGTCGCCACCACTTCCCGGCTCATTCGGAGGAAGGTGTTAAGGGAAATGGCGATGAAACGGGATTGTGGGGACCCCATCGAGCCAACCCCTAATGAAGGTGTCTTACCACCCCCAACGGTGAATACTCAATGGGAACAGTGGAGTCCGGAGATGAGTGACCCCATTCCAAGTCACTCGGTTGGTGAGCCACCGTGAGGGGGAAACTCCCCACCTGCAGCAATTTCGGAGGATCTTTGCAATGAATCCACAATGAATCTCGGAGGCGAAGTGGAGAAGGAACAACAATGAATACACAACAAGTTGTCATGACGAGGCTCGGGATAGATTAAGATCTCTCTGAAGTGCCAATCGCTTTCGCAGGCAATGACGTTCGATGCAGTCGAGGCACATGAAGGAACTACCCTGGGAGTTAACACTATGGGCAATGAAAGTGCAATCCATGGAGTTGAGACTCCAGTGGATGCCACCTCAGAAGACCCCAAGACAACTGACACTGTCGAAGGGACTGTCCAAGGCCTCGCTGCAGTTGAGACTGCAGGAGGTAATGAAGGCCAACGGGAGGTTGAGACTTCCCAGGATAAAGAAACTGAAGCACAGAACATCCCTCCTGCTATCATCGACCCATCTGAAAAGGAGATAAGTGCTCTCACGATTCCCAGGATAATCCTGATGTAACCTTTCTGGGATCCGAAAGTGAAGATGAAGCTGAGTCAACCCCTATTGCCGATCCAAAAGACTCAGCCAAGGATGTTCTTCCAACCACGAGCAAGTCTGACCTTAAGACTACTCGCCAAACATTTAACTTTGATGATGAGCCACCCATGGAAATCTCATCATTGTCCGATGACGCTTCTGATATGGCCCGAGGACCAGTCAACTCATGTGGAAAAACTAAACAGACCGAAGAAGTCGTTAAGACAGTGAGGCTCGGCAAGTGGTCAACTTCACAATGGACCACAACGGTGAACAGTCAATCTGCGCAGCTCCCAAGTCGGCAAGATGATCGACTCCACCGGAGACTTCACGAGCACAAGTTGTCATTGAGCGATTCCGCTTGCCCGTGATGATCCTTTTGTAGAATCATTTCCCTTTTCTCTGGAGGTACCTGACCTCCCTGAAGAATCAGCTAAAGATCGAGAGCACTTCCATAAACCCGATCCTGTTATTCCCACGACACCATTGTTCCAAGACTATGACTTTGACGTTGCTTGCCGCCACCGTGAGGCAAATGCAAATGAGGTTCGGAAGTTTTCAAAGCCATATTTGCGAGAGATTGAAAAGATGGAGAGGCACCAAGCCTCACCGGACATGAGGCCGGATAAAAGAGATGCAAACCTTATCACGACCTGCGAGGCATAATTGTCGATCCGGGAATGATGGCAACAAAGATGCCAGGCAATACGCGTGGAACAAGCTCGATATTTCGGACATTGTTCAACAAGTTGCTAGTCTGAAATGCGGATCGAGAATGCCGATGCAAAGACAAGAATGCAAGAGCACATCGAACAAATGCATGAATCTCACACCACGAGATACAAATCTGCGTGAATATAATTAGAAAGAGCTCTGCGCGTAGAGGAGAACATGGATCGAAAGTTCAGCCTTCTCATGGCCGAGATAAAGTTGGTAGCAATTGAATCCAATGCCACCCGCTCACGAATTCCGTGCGGATACTCCGCAGAGATTTTGAAGCAAAACTCACTATCACCGCTTAGACTTCATGCTTGCTAGCTTGTTTCCAGGGGTTCCTCTCTCCTTTGATGATGCCAAAAAGGGGAAGAGGAATACCAAAAGGTCTTGAAGGGATCCGAAGGCAAAAGGAGGATCTGTTTGTGAAGGGAAAGATAGGCGAGGAAGTGAGAAGAGATAAGAAAGGAAAATCTTGAGGGGAAGGTTCGAAATATGTGACCTTGATGATTGCTAAAACCCCCCAACAAGGTCTTGTCACAGCTGATATCATCAGCAAACTCCCAGTGACTCTGCCACTCCAACACTCTGCAGTACCTATGGCTGAAAAGAGAAAGACAATTGAAGCAAGGATGAAGGAAGTGGAAGGAAAGATGGATGCCAGAGTTATGAACATTCTGAAACAACATGGAGGTATTCCAACGCATGCAGACACCTATGCCATTTCGGATGCCGGAACCGAGCCAAGATTTGTTGATGAATTCAAGACGCCGCATCCAAGGTTACTTCGCAAATATGTCCATGGCTCAAGCCTAGGATTTGTATCTTGGGAAAAAGGTCTCAAACTATGTGAAGAAGGCGTGACGACAGTGCAAAGCAGACCATCGCGGTCGCTCTGCTAGTCACTCACCGGGAAAAAGAAGGCCCCAAGACAATACACGCCCGAGGCAAGAGGAAGAGGAAGAAGCGATGGTGGAGGAAGAGGTTTCAGACCTAGATCTCTGCCTAAAAACATTGAGTACATAGATCCAGGCAAAGAAATGAGGGATCTATTTAGCTGGATTTGACGAAGTAGCCAACCTGCAAGTGGCTAAGAACAATGCTGAGTATGTGAAGAGAATTGAAGAGGAAAATAAAAGACAAACTCAGCTATGGGAGGAAAGACAAGAAAGACAGAGAAGAAATGAAGCTGCCAGAAAGGCGTATGAGAAAAAGAAGGCGGTTGAAGATGAGAAAAAGAGAAAAAGGTCAGAAGATGACAGAGCTGACGAAGATGAAAGAAGGAGGCAGCGAAGGAGATGAAGTGTTGATGTCCACCCCTTCATGTATTTTACTATGTAAATACATTTTTATGTAAGTCTTCTGTACATCGAATAAAATCGTTCAATTTCTATACTTGTGTAGATATAAAACAGCATAGTTACTTTAAATTCTGTTTATGCTCTGATACACTATGTAAACAGATGTGTAGAGAACAAGAATGTTATGATCAAAAAAATATTGATTCTACGCATACATTCTGTGATTCTGCATTGTCTGTACATATCTTTGTTGTTACTTTATTGTATGAATGTTTTAAGTTTTGGCATCATCAAAAAGGGGGAAATTGTTGGAAAATTAATTTTTAGATTTTGTTGCTACTCGACTGAAGGTGCAACTGAGATACAACTGGGTTAAGTATCAGTCAAGTTAACTCAAGATAGCAAAGTGGAAATGACAAAAGAGTCATCCAATGATTGGAAGCTGACTCGAAGTCAACTAGGGAAGTTAAGAAAATGCAGTCAAGACGAGATAACTGAAAGAGATCCGTAGCACAGAAGTCAAGAGAATTACTTAAACAAGTAATACCTCCATACTGCCCTTCTTGAAGTGCTCAGTCCTAGAAGCGTGCAAAAGGAATAAACCAATGGGAAGCACCGCACTGTGTGTCGAACTCGAAAAAGTCAAGAATCATTCATACGAGGAAGTGGCAATTCCAAGGACTGCAACAAGACAAGCCAACGACCACAAGTGTCTTTTAAAAATAAGCATATCTCTTCAACGGGCAAATTTTTAAAAGATCACTATAAAAGGCTGAGGAATCACTCTGAGAGAAGGTTACCTGAACCACGAACATTCAAGCTAACATTCAAACTGTAACAAAAAATATTCTCAAGTCATTCAAATTCAATCCTCAAGCCTACATTACGAAGGAAATCAATCCAACACTCACATGTGAAGGAAACACAACTTCTATCAGTTGAAGAGGAAACATTTGAAGAATCAAGGGTCTACATTCCACGGAGGATTGTAGGAAGGTTCAAGGTCGAACCGGTCTCAAGTTTTGGAGGGCTTCGTGATCAAATCCAAGAAGCTTGAGCAAGTGGGTGTAGTAGCAAGGCAAATGCCGCCCTATGAAGAAGGCGAGTCGTCAGAAGCCACCGTGTGTGACCAAGGCATCTCCGATCGAGTCCCAAAGGATCAAGTCACCAGTGTGATCAAGACTTGTATCTCGGGTATTAACCACTCGTATATTGATCAATACTTAGTGGATTCCTCCGGGAGTTGGAGAAGAGAGGAGTAGAAGAATTACCCCATCTTCGAACCTCTATAAAAACTTATTATGTCATTTACATTTCAACACTTTAATTTCTGCATATTACTTTTATATCTGCTGATTAATTTTCTATCCAATTGATAATCAACCAAGTGCTAAAACCAAATATTAAAACAAACTTAACGAAATTCAAGGGTGTTAAGTCTTCCGCTGAAAACATATCACAGTCGAGTTAAGTCTTTAGTCAAAACAATGAGTTATTCTATCAATAGCTCGATCGAGTCAGTGCTGAGTGACTAACTCTGGATTAACTAACTTAGCTGTCCATCAAGGACTCAGCTGTGAAGTATTAACTTTGAACATTTTAAAAGGACTAAATCGAAAAGTCGGTAAGGTTTATTCAACCCCCCCTTCTAAACCTTACACTCACACCCCTTGGGACCTGCAACTATGTTGCTTTGTAGGGGCCCTCCTATTGAATACAATGTGTTAGAATGGGAAAATTCTTCACAATGGCTATTACAAAAAGAATAGTAAAATACAATAAACAAAACCTAACTATTACATATTCTGAACTGAAATAGACACTACAAAATACAAAACATAGCAACTTCTGGAATCTGATATGGAAAGCCGAGTCGAGATAAAACTCTTTCCACAAGACAAATACCTCTCGGCTAGTGCTCACGGTATGACGTAATATCCCTAAAGATAAAATGGCTTTACATCTTTTGTGTAGTAGCACCATTGACACAAAGCACCTTTCAAACTGAAGGAGTAATGACATGATGCTAGACTCACATGCAGAAAAGAGATGTGGTCCAAATGTTATGACACTTGTGACAATATTTTCAGAATATGCAGTAAAGTATGATTTTCTGTGTAACTTTTGCAGTGAAAAATCCAGCCTATATGTAGACAACAAATCCAACCTGTAGGGAATAAAGTCAGGTGAGTGGGAATTAACTTTCCCAGTAGCTATCTGGTGTTACAACCCGATCAATGACCACTATCTGAGGAGTTACACATTCCAACATATACATACAAATCTGGACACCTACCATGCCCATATTAATTAGACCCAACAGTCACTTAAATCTAGACCAAGATCATTTTTGAGTTACAAAACTAAAGTGAACCTGATCAGGGCCCGGGTCATGGCTGAAGCCCAGTCTTAGGCCTTGGTCCAGGCTGGGCTGAGTGGGCGCATGTGTGTGGCCCACTTGTGATCATCCACTTGTGTTATAATATATACAACTAATAACACCTCCTAGTATATAAACTATGATAAACAAAGCTTTATATTCTACGTGGGACAAGGCTAAAGGCTTTCAACACCCTTTACATAATGTCCCTTCATGTATTAATTTATTACTTATGGAAATTCGGTTTTGAGAAATAAAAAATTCTACGAATATCTACTCGGAATGTAAATTAATAATCACTACAAGAAAATTCCAGTTTACTAACAGAAGTTACCGACAAAAATGATTTTGTCACTAAATTTTACAGTTACCTACAGAATACCTACAGAATAAAAAATATTATTTTCCCCAAATTATACCAACAAATTACCGACAGATCACTGACATTTTTTCAATTTACCGACATATTTTCTGTAGGTATTTACCAACAATTTTAAATTTTGTAGGTAAATATTTTACCTACAATAATTTTACCTACACTTGACAATTTTCTCAATACTTACCTACAAATTTTTCTGTAGGTAAACTGGTTTTTTTTTGGAGTGAATGTTCAATCTAATTCCTCTAATATTAAATATTTAGCTACCGAATATTTGGTCAAAGTCAGGTCGACAATCGCTTTCTCAAAACCAAATTTCCAATAACCCCCCACATAAGTGAAAATTAATGCATGTACGATGCAGACACGCAAAATGCATCCAGAAAGGTAGCTTGTGGCATTGAACCTTCTGTAGTCCATACCATCGGCTACATTGGCGGCTCAATAGACGCAATGCCTTGAACCATTCCTCTGTGGTGTACCGAATGAACAATATTAACATAAAAAGGTCTCAACATCTTTTGTTCTCACGTTTTGTGTCTGTTTCGACCATGGACACCTCTTTGAATTCATAATTGTTACTTTGAAGTTGCCTACACTTCCCACTTACATGGGTAATCTTCTATCCTATTATCCTGCAATACTCAACCTCATCGAGGTGTAGGAATCATTATAAGTCAAATGACTTAGCCTCAATTGATCTCGATGCCCTTTTGCCAAAGGATCTGGCAAATTCTTTTAACTTTACGTAGTCAATTGACATCACACCATTTGAGATCAATTATCATATAATATTATGACTACAACAAATATGTCGAGACTTACCGTATACATATTGCTTTGTGCCCTTCCTATAGCCGTTTGACTATCATAGTGAATCATCACGAAAGCACATGTTTTCTTCAACATGGAATATCGTCCAAAAAGTTTTGAAGCCACTCTCCTCCTTCTTCATAAGCTTTATCTAAAGCTATAAAACTCGATTCCATGATGGACTCGAGCTATACACGTTTGCTTCATGGACTTCCATGACTTCGCACCACCTCCAATGGTGAATATGTATCCACTAGTGAATTAAGAATCTTTCGAATTTGAAATCCAATTAGCATCATTATACCCTTCAAGTACAAATAAATATTTCAAATAATATAACCCACAATCTAGGGTATACTTCAAGTATTTTAACATTCCTCAAGTTAATGCTTTCCAATGCTCATGACTTGATTGCTCGTGAACTTACCTACTCAACTTATTTATAGGATAAAGGCTAAGTCTGGGCGTGTACAATTTTTCATGTACATTAAACTATCTATTATACATGAGTATTCCATCTGAACCACTGGTTTTGCTTTATTAGCAACCATATTTAAACTTAAATGAATGGGCGTTTTGATGGTGAATCGTCAAAAGCATTGAATTTCTCGAACACTTCTCCATATAATGGGGTTGTGACGAGACAATTCCATCGGGGAGTTCTATTGATTTTGATCCCTAGGATCACATCAGCAGTCCCCATATCCTTCATGTCAAAGTTCCTCTTTACCATTCTTTTAGTATCTATGATAGAATCATGACTACTGCCATAATCTACGTATAGGCAGCTATGACAACTGCATCTGATGTCCTTTTGACATATACGCATTTATCACATTCGTTGATTTTTAAATCCAGTTGACAACATTGCATTGTCAAATTTAGGATACCATTATTTCGGAGCTTGCTTAAGTCCGTACGATGATGTTATCAACTTGCACATCTTTTGCTCTTGATTTAACAAAACTAAGAACTTTCTTATTGTGATAATATTTCTCTTCATTTTGCTTAAGGAAAAGGTTATTAATACTCCATAATTGACCTAAGTCAAGCCCTAAGTGTCAAAACGTATTCCTAACATCTCATCTCACTTTGACAATAAAAGTAAAACTCTTCAATAAATGTTATAATATGTTAGATCGTGTATTTCTACCGCCTAAAATAATTTCCAAAAGTAAAAGATTGTGTTTTAATTGTGTTAAATTTCTAGACATATGGTAAAATTGAGTTGTAAATAGATCAGGAAAGATCTTATATTGATATGGTATATATATATATATATATTAGGACTCTTTGAAGGACTTGGACGCTTATATAAGATAGGAGGACATGCATAATCAATATATAAGAAATATACCAGAGATACAAGAGTATTGATAGAGTTTAGAGTCATTCAAGCACAAGGAACCTCACTGTACTGAAAGTGATCTCGAATGTGACTACGTCAGAGATAACATTCAGTCCTGCAGTTGTGTTTGTTAGCTTTTTCGTCCATAGCTTTTTGTATTGTGATAAACGAAGTCCATACATATCTATTGTTGGATGAGTTGAATTACATAGAACAAATTTACTATAGATAGGAGTTCTCATTGATTTTGCTACTAGTTGATTTTAGTATTTTTGTATACAGAATCATACGATTTTACTAGTGGAAAGTTTTGTCATATTGGCACATCTACAAGCTAGTTTGCTTGTAGATAAATTTTTACATCTTGTGTCTTATTTCAGTTTACTTTATTCCATTGCATGTGATTGTGAATGTGACCACATCTGCAATCACATCTATACTCTGTAAAACTTTTCAGAATATTCATGTGCTATAATTCTTCCATAATCGAATGAACGTTATGTCCATATCCACTAGATAGTCTCATACCATTGGAGTCATCAAAATCTTACTGAATCCAAATGTTTATAGCATAATGTAATAATTCTACAAGTACCCAAATAAACCCATTTTTTTGTTATTTAGGTTCATTAGATCAGGGTTCATAACTTATTAGTGATGACAAATGACTGACTAAATGCTAAATGACCTATCCTGGTATAGCCTTTTGCAACCAATAAATGAATCAAATCCTAGTAACCAAAATTATTCAACAATATTTCATCATAAATACCCAAAGTCTGTCAAATGTTTGAAATCCTTAAGACTATATACAAGTGATAACCTAGTGACAGGTCGAAGATCCAATCATGGGTTAGCTTAGGTGTAATTCCTTTTTATACCTAAGCTCTGATACCATAACTTTCACGCCCTAAACTTATATACCCAATAAAATAGAAAAGCATCCAATAGTGTACAATCCAAATATTCAAACATTTAGGCTCATTAAGAGCTACAATCTAAGTACAAACAACTAAAAACCATAAATATAATATAGCAGAAGTCTATAAATCATAACATACAATTATAATAGATCTGCAACTCACCTAACTATTACGAGATAAAATAGTTATATTGTTCAAGCGCTAACGGGTAAGCCCTTCAAACATAAACTACTATGTAGAGTCAACTCTGAGCTAGAATTCGTGTCAGTCTCATCGATCTCAAAATATTTGGTCTCTGAATATTTTTTATGAAAATCGCGGGGTAAGCTAAATGAGCTTAGTGAGTTGGGGTAGAGGAATGCAATATTTGTTAAAATGAAAGTTAAAATATTTCCTTTTTACGTGAGAAAGTACTTAATGTGCCAAGAGATATTCATGTATGCATGATAATGGTGCACATAAGATTTATTTACCGCGATGTTCAAGAATATTGTGCACTTCAATAATGATAGTCAAGTACAGTAACCATTTTGCTTTTGAAATGGACAATAGATATCCCAAGTTTTGAAATAAATAGCGGATATCATTTAAAAAAATAAATTTGTTTTAATATAAATAGCTAATCAATTAGTTCGTCAGCCCGAAACAAGAAATGTATGGTCAATGTTGATCGGACATTGAACCTATTTGTTCTTCTTATTGCTCCTAATTATATTTAGCCGAAACCCTGTGACCTTATCCCTCCCTATAGGCTCGACGTCTCTTTAGCCATGGGCGGTGTCCAGAAATCGTCAAATTCATGAATATACCATTATACGACCCACTTCTGCCATCGTCTCCGGCCCAACTAGAAATGGGACTAGGCACATGGTTAATCAAACAGAGACCACAGACAACCTACTCGATCTATTGTCTAATCTACTCACACCGCAATAGACTTAAACAATTAATATTTTTTTTGTAAAAATAACATTTATTTGCCCAAAGGCCAAGTCAAGCAGTTATAAGAGTTATAATGCACACAAAAATGTAAATACAAACCATAAATCATACAACTTTTGTTTTCTTGAATAAACTAAATTACTTGAAAAAAAACAAACGATCATAGAATAGACTTTTGTGAAAATGTCACATATCGTAAAATTATGAAATTTTTTTAATCTCGTGAGACAACAATTTACCGTGAGGCCGTAAGGACTAATCACAACCGCTCCTATTAAATAATTGATGTTGAGATTAGAATGAATAAAATTAGATTAAATATTTAATTTAATCGCAAAAAGAGTAACATTGTAAAATCACAATAAAATGTAACCTCCTTACCATTAAATATAGATAGATAAAAATAGAGATAAAATCAAATAATATCAGTTACGTTCCATACATATATCAATCCCACAAAAATCGTCATCAAATCCTACAATCAAATATCTCTCTCTCTTTCTCTCTCTCCCTCTCTCTCATATACCCACAATTAACACATAACATAATTATTGTAACTCTAATGCATATTTGGAATAAATACACTGCATAGATAGTTATCAGACTCTGCACAATTAGTTGTTGTTTAATTCATACACGGTTATAATATACTACATATTCATATTTATTTGGTGCATGGATAGTAATGCGATAATGTTAAATTAATTGTTGTTTGATGCATATATAGTTATGACGCAACACATAGTTAGTTGTTATTTGATGCATGTATAATTATGAGACAATTCGTAGTTAGTTATTATTTGATGCATAATTATTTGTTGTTTAATGCATATATAACTGTAACATAATGCATAGTTAGTTATGGCATGATGCTCGATATAATGCATACTTGGTTTGAATAAATTGCATATTCAGATACATATATTGCTTATATTGTGGAAAACTTATGGCATAATTATATTCATTTTGGTGCATACGTAAAAGAAACATATTGCATATTTAGAATCAATATAATGCATACGTAAAATAACTTAATAGCGGGAGATCTCATATCAGATATCCAATCCCTTAAATCAAGGAAGTTAACAGTCGCGTTACTTAAAATAAATAGCCAAATAATGAAAGTCCTAAAATAATCTTAATGAAGGGAAATAAATAATTAAATAATTAAAATTTTGAAATAATCTCATCCATTGATTTTGACAAATAAATGGTTCGAATTTGTCCATATTATATTACACAGAGACCCCTGCCACATTTGATCTAATCCCTATATATATAGTATATTGTTAAACCTTTAAGATTACTGCACTAAAAAATATCAGTCTTTTTTTCTCTTTTTTTTTTGGTTTAAAGGGTATACTAATCAGTCTTCTATTAATAAATAATAGTGATAATAATTGTTATACTAAAATGGGTCATAATGTCCTAAAGAATCTAATGACCCCTAATTAATCAAATTCGTATACTAGTTATAAATAATTGCAACCAATTAAATCCAATTAACTCACATGCCCAAAGTAGTCTGTTAACTAAGGCGATAACTACTAATAGTAACTAAATAAATTATAGCTTAAATAATACTATGATTAGTATTCGAATTTAATGCTACATGTCAAATTATCGAAACATACTAACCTTTGAAATTAAGACTATTGATGGGCTAAATATAATTTTAATTATATTCTAATATAAGCCCATATAATAAAAGTCCAATGGCAAAATATAATAATAGAGTCCAACAAGAGATATTTCTTATGGGCTTACAAGACCTATATGGTTCGTGCACCATGCAACACCGAATAAAAACCTAAGTTTTTATATCCTATAAATACCCCATCCAATTTCATTTCCAATGTATGATTTACATTTTAAACATCTACCTTTGAGAATTCTTATTATTCTTAGGCTCTTTGGTCTGACTTGAGCGTCGGAGGGTCTTCACCGGGACAAACCCGGCACCGTAACGACTTATTGTATCGTAGGAAGTGGCCCAATTTATTTGTAGACTTCCAGCTCGAAGACTCGAGGAATAAAGTGATACCACATCATTGGTGCCGTTTGTGGGAACTACTACCTACGCATTGAGGATGCAAACAAAATCAAGATCAGCTCGTGGGGTTAGTGCACAAGCCTTATCTCGCATTGAATACCTTAATGGGAATGGAGTGGATCAACGACCGCCACAACCTCAGAGACGTGATCCACCTCCACCTCATCTAGTTAATCCCGACCTACCTGAAGTTGTCCAGATAACTCAAGAAGCTTTGAGAGCTATGATGAAGGATGTTGCTACAAGGGCTGTTGTTCAAGCATTAACGCAATACATATAGGTTCAACAGAGAGAAGAGCCCCCTCAGTCCCCCCAAAGGAGCCAGGATTCTGCTCCAGCTCCAGGGAGGACAGAGCTGAGGTAGGAAGAAACACAACGAAGAAGAGATGATGCCAATAGTCAAGCTCCACCCCAATAAAGAAGAGATGATGCTAACAGTCAAGCTCCACCCCAACATGTTAGACATAGGAGAGATGGTCATTGACTTGATGGGGAGTAGTCGAGCCTCATCTCCATCTAGTATTGCCAGACAGAGAGAAAACAAAGTTAAGACACATCCAATGATGCCAAATGCTCCATCTGGAATACTAGGAGGTGCAATGAATACCTACCACTTGCCATCCTACCTGCGAAGCGTAGTCCTTTTTCAACTGCCATCCTTGCTGAGTCGCTTCTAGTTGGGGTCAAAATTGCAAGTCTCCTAGAGTTCGATGGTGCGGGAGATCCGCAAGAACACCTTGATAAATTTTACACAAAGGCACACCTTTATGACTTAAGTGATGCTGCCTTTTGTAAAATATTCTGCACTACACTAACCAAAAACGTTTTAACATGGTTTAACCAACTGCCCGCGGACACCATTGCTAGTTTTGAGCAGCTAATGCAGAGGTTTTTGCACCAATTCTCTGTAAATTGCAAATACCCTAAGACTGCATCATATTTGTTTTCGGCTTCTCATCGAGATGGAGAACCATTACGTGATTACATGATGCGTTTTGTTGAAGCAGTGCATGAAGTGACTCATGTCAATCATGAGCTACTAGCAGGGTTAATGCAGCATAACCTACGTCATGGAAGATTCAAAGAGTCAATAGTTGGAAAACCTCCAAATACCCTAGAGGAATTATTGAGCAGGGCAAAAAAGTACATAAGGATAGAAGAGACAACTGGTTTGAGTGGGATGGCAAAAAGAAAACATCGAGAATAAGATAAGCCTGAAGGTAGAAAAAAGAAAGAGAGAAGACATGTTCCCCCTCTTGCTTATAGTGATTATGCCCATCTCAAAGTAAGAAGATCAGAGATATTGGTAGTAGCAGAACGCTAAGGTTTAATTCAGCCACCTCAACCCATGAAAGAAAACCCAAAGCGACAAAAATCTGATAAATATTGTCACTTCCACCGAGATAGGGGCCATACAACATAAGAGTGCCATCATCTCAAAAATGAAATTGAAAAACTTAAAAAATGGGGTATCTGAAAGAATTTGTGGACAAATCAAGAGAGGAACGTCATAAGCAAGATGATGCATCAAAACCAAAAGATGCTAATAGGGATCGTGCAAACCACAGTGAGAGAAAATAACTAGAAAAAGATAATTTGCCCATGGTAGGAGTGATTGGAGTAATTTTTGGGGGTCCAGTAGGAAGAGATTCTCATAATGCTAGGAGAGCCCTAATGCGTGCTACAGAAGGAGTGCATTCACGAATTTGTCAATCGCTAGAACTAATTTACAATGTTCATGCTTCTGAAGGACAGATCATGTTCGATGATTCAAATTTAAATGGGGCACGAAGTGAGCATAATGATGTCTTAGTAATATCAGCGACGATGTCTAACTTCTGGGTCAAGAAGATTTTAGTGGATAGTGGTAGTTCGACAGCAGATATCATTTTTTATAATGCCTTCGTACAATTCGGAATTGATAATGCACAACTCAGCACAGTCAACACTCCTCTTACTGGATTTTCTGGAGAAACAGTGAAAGCTTTAGGAGAAATCACTCTTCCCCTATCATTAGGGCCATATCCTAGAAGGACTACAAAGATGGTCAGGTGCTTGGTAGTAAAGGCCCCCTCAACATATAATGTTATCTTAGGACGACCTAGTTTGAATCTATTTCGTGCAGTAGCATCAACCTATCATATGAAGTTGAAATTTCCAACCCCAGAAGGAATAGGATAGGCAATTGGGGATATAAGAGTGGCGAGAGAATGCTACACCAATACTTTGCAAAGAGCTACAGATCAAAGGAGGGAATATGGCGAAGGCAAGAACAAAACAAATAAGGGAAAAAAAAGTAGTTTACTCATTGCAGAATGAATTTGAAAGAGAAATGGGGTCAAAGACGAAGAAGAGGAAGTCTGATGAAGCTATATTATAAGTATTAGAAGAAATCAAGATCATTGAGGTGGTTCCTGGAGACAGTTCAAAGGTTACTAGAATACGAACAAGTCTGGCCCCTGAAGTAGAAGAAAGCTTAACTGCATTTCTTAGAGAAAATGTTAACATTTTGCATGGGAGATGAATGATTTAACTGGCATACCTCCAGATGTAATGCTTTATCGACTCAATGTGGACCCTAGCATGAGACCCGCAAAACAGAGAAAAGGGACATTTGGAGCAGAAAGAAGTAAACACATCAAGGAAGAAGTTGGCAAAGTACTTGCGGCTAAGTATGTGTGACCAGTGAATTACCCTGAATGGTTAGCCAATATAATCTTGGTGGCAAAGTCAGGAGGTAAGTGGCGTCTTTGTATTGATTTCACATACTTGAATAAAACATGTCCGAAAGATCCCTTTCCTCTTCCACAGATAGATCTGTTAGTTGATTCAACAGCAGGATGTGAGTTGCTTAGTTTTTTGGATGCTTATCAAGGGTATAATCAAATATAACTGGCAGAAGAAGATCAAGAAAAAACCAGTTTTGTGACTGATTGAGGCCGTTTGGCCTTAAGAGTGCAGGAGCAACTTATCAGATATTGATGAACAAGATGTTTGAATACTAGATAGGAAAAAATATGGAGGTGTACATTGAAGACATGCTTGTTAAGAGTGGGGGAGCAATAAACCATGTCTCAGATCTACGAGAGTGTTTTAGTATATTGAAGATTAATAGCTTAAAACTTAATCCTGCTAAATGTGCCTTTGGAGTCACAGGTGGAAAGTTCTTAGGTTACATGATTTCTGAACGGGAGATTGAAGCAAACCATGAGAAGATAAAGGCAATCATGCATATGCCTCCACCTCGAGATGCTAAAGAGGTCCAACAGTGGACGGGGCATTTAGCAGTGTTAAATCAATTTATTTCGAGATCAGCAGACAAAGGGTTGCCATTCTTCAAAATACTTAGACAATCCATAAAGCTTCGAATGGACAAGTTCATGCCAAAAATCTTTTGAAGAATTGAAGAGGTATTTGGTTTCGCCACCCTTGTTAGCCAAACCAGATAAAGTAGAGACATTATTTTTATATCTGGTCATGAGCAAGGAGGCCGTCAGTGCTGTCCTAGTCCAAGAAAGAGAAAGAGAACACCAACCAATCTACTACGTCAGCCGTACATTACAAGGAACAAAGACAAGATACCCAGATATAGAGAAGATGGATTTATCTCTCGTTACAACTGCCAGGAAATTCCGCTCTTATTTCCAGTCTCACCCAATAGTAGTATTGACAAACCAACCACTTAGGCAAGTGTTTGTCAACCCTGAAACTTCTAGAAGATTGGTGAAATGGTCTATCGAGCTTAGTGAGCATGGGCTTGAGTTTCGGCCTAGACCAGCAATCAAGGCACAACTGTTAGCAGTTTTTTTAGTGGAGATGGAGTCTAATGGGGCATCTAACTCAACACCAACTTGGACATTGTTTTTCGGTGGATCATATACCTTGACTGGAAGTGGGGCTGGAATAGTAATAGAAAGCCCCCATGGAGATAAGTTTGAGTATGCCATCAGGTTTGAATTCTTAACCACCAACAATGAAGTTGAATATGAAGCTCTTTTAGCTGGAATGAAGTTAGCACTTGCAGCACGAGCAAGAAGTATTGTGGTCCATAGTGATTCATAGTTGGTGGTTAATCAGGTGGAAGGCACATATGAGGCGAAAGATGAAAGAATGGTTAGGTATTTGAGCTTAGCAAAAGATTTAATTTCTAGATTTGATAACAGTTTAGTGAAGCAAATCCCGAGAACAGAGAACTCTGTAGCTGATCAATTGGCCAAATTGGCTAGCTCTATGGTAGGAGTAAAAAGCAAAAAGATTATTTTTCTTTCCTCAAACAAGTTAGAGGTAGAAGGAGAAGGATTGCAAATCCTATGCGCAGGAGATAAGTAGCCTAGTTGGAAAGATGAGATTATAAAGTATTTGACCAATGGCGAACTTCTAGTATCACCAAAAGATGCACAAACAGTTAAGATATGTGCATCTCAATTTTTGATTATTGATGGAGGACTTTACAAGAAAGGATACTCTCAGCCATATTTGAAATGCCTCACCCCTAACAAGGCGAATTATGTGCTGTGGGAAATCCATGAAGAAATTTGTGGTAATCATTTAGGAGGGAAAGCTTTAGCTGCTAAGGCATTAAGGCAAGAATAATTTTGGCCAACTATGTAAGAAGACGTGAAAGAGTTAGTTCGACATTGTCATTCATGCCAAGAGCACGCCAATATTCAACATCAACCCGCTGCATTATGGTAAACTCTGGAGAGCCCCTGTCTATTCGCCCAATGGGGGATTGATTTAGTGGGACCTTTTTCGCCAGCAACTGGACAAAGAAAGTTTTTAATAGTAGTTGTGGACTACTTCACAAAGTGGGTAGAAGCTGAACCTTTGGCAAAAATAACAGAGAAAATAGTCATTAGGTTTTTATGGGCGAATAACATATGCAGATTCGGCATCCCTCAAGTATTAATATCTGACAATGGTACACAGTTCCAAAGAGCTCGGATTAAAGAGTGGTGTAGTGGTTTTTCTATAAAATAGTTTTTCACTTTAGTGGGAAATCCATAAGCTAATGGACAAGTAGAAGTTACCAACCGCACCATATTACAACATCTTAAGACAAGGTTTGGAACTGCCAGAGGAGCATGGGTGGACGAGCTTCCTAGTGTACTTTGCGCCTATAGGACCACTCCTCGAACTTCTACAGGAGAATCGCCATTTAAATTGACTTACGGTTCAGAAGCTATCGCTCTGACGGAGATAGGAGAAGTATCCTAGAGAGTAAGGCCATACAACATCGAACATAATGATATAAGGCTTATGGAAAATCTTGATCTACTCAATGAACTTAGAGAGAAAGCTTCTACACGGGCACAAATGTTTAGAACCAGGAATCCCATAGATTGACTCCTTAAGAGGTCAAGGAGACAATTACATCCCAGAAAACTTTGTTATCCTTTGAGGTTAAAACTTAACCCCGGATAATCTAATGGGATTCCTGTGAGATGAAAAACTTAGTCGATTTTTTAAAGCTATTTGAGAAATTTATTCTTGAAAAAAAAACATATCATACTACAATTTCAACCATATCAATTTATTACATAAGAGATAAGCTCTAAAAAATATCAATGCACAAAAGACTTAAAACAAAAAATTAATTTCTTTCAACCACGGGGTCCAACATCAGCCATTTCAACTATGGAACTAACATTTCCGCATTCATTAACCTCTGGAGCAACCAAGTTATCAACGATGACTATTTCGCCCTCAACTTCAGGAATGTGTGGTTCCAAGCAACATGACAACATCTTCATTGACTTGGCCAGACTCCCGGAGAATGCCCCTACAATGTCAAATGGTGTCGTCATACACACTAAGAGCACATTGCATTACTGCTTCCTCAAAAGCAGCACTAGAACCTCTCTCTTTTGCATCGTGAATCACAGTTTGACCAACTTTAGACTCTAGAAACTTCTTTTCAGTGGTAATTTCTCGATCACATTTCTCCTTCATAACTTTGAGGTTTTCGTGCGATACCTTCAATTCCTCTTTCACATTACATAAATATTTAAACAATTTAGTGATTTTCTCACCACTAGACTTTGTCGCAGTCTCATAATAATTAAATGACTCTTTGTACTTTTCTGATCTATCTCCAAGGATTGTCGCCAGATTAACACACTACAAGTATAACAAAAGGGAAAATGTTAAATAAACATGATAAGTTAAGAAACGTGAAAAATAAATAACAAATGTGAGAAAAATAAAATTTTACTCGAGCAAACTCTCCAGCAAGTGCTTCGGCAATCACATTATGTGGTTTCACATTCAACCTTTCAATATCATATTTGTTAACGAGGTATCTCGTTTTACTCCAACAAACAGTCAGGTCATTGTCACCCCAAAATGATTCAACACCCTTATTCCGACTCATTCCAAAACTGAAAAGACTCTTGCCAGCTCCTTGGAGAGGCACTGATGCAAGAGAAAAATCTCTTTGTCTCTTGGAACTGCCATCACCAGGAGTATCAGCACGGTGCACAACACCACCACTAGACAGATCATGATTTGTTGATCTTCGTTCTATGCCATCGCGGGGAGGAGGAGGAGATGACCTATGACCACCACCATCTCTACCAATCGTTCTACCCCCTTCAGTCCTACCTGCATCAGGTCTTTTGACTGTTTCAAAGGGAGAAGATGATATGTTTCTTCCACTTTGACTCATACCTCCAAAGTCCTCAAGGAGCTCAATGATGAAGAGAAGAAAATTATCTCATTAAATGGTAAAGCTCTTAATGTTATTTATTGTTCACTTACCATTTTGGAATATGATCATATTGTAGGAATTAAATTGGCTCATGAAGTATGGAGAAAATTAGAAGAAGTATATGCAAATGAAAGGAGTCACTCAAAAACATCTACTTCTCAATTGGATACAACATGGGATGAACATCTTTCAAATTCCGATGATGAAAACGAACGATGTCTTATGGGCTTCGAAGAAAACGAGGTAAGTTCTAAACCTTCTACTTCATATGATAATGAATTACATAATGATTATAGTGATTTGAAAAATGATTTTGATGAGCTTCAAAATGAATTCCAAAGCTTACTTGTTAAATACAAAAATTTGAAAAAGGAATTCAATGTTTTGAAAAATGATAAGAATAATTTATTTATGCTACAACTTTAAGGTTGCAAACCCAAGTGCAGGTTGTCTCAAGTAATAATATTCTCGTGAGTCCGAGGTCGATCCACAGGGAAGATTATGTAAGTTTACAGGGAATATTTTTCTTTGATAAATAAATAGATATTTTTTAAACTAGTAAGAAATATAATTTTTTACGATAAACTTGATTAATAAAATTGTTGAGGATAGAGATCCACTCTTGATTTTGGATAAAGGAATGATTATATTTTCTTACCTCTTTAATTACTACTATTGGAATCCATACACAACGAAGGTTCCAATAGAAATATATTCTAAATATAAATCATGTAATAAGGTGAACATGTTTTATTACCAATTATAATTCATCTTATAACGCCAATACTTGCTTATGGACTCAAGTATTCATGCATTCTCTTGTCTACAATAAATCAAGGTATCCACGTTAGTAGTCGGTTGAAGTAAAACCAGACATTTAACTAAATGGAACCAAGTATTTATTGTGACAATAGAATGCATAAATCAAGAATACCATAAAACAAGAAGGGTATAATCTAAAAAAATAAATTGATGATCAAAACAATAAAATTTAATGTAAAGCTATAATCATTCCTTTTCCTCCATCAAGAGTTTCACTCTATTCCTCAACAAAATAAACTTAGAAAGACATAAAGAAGGTAGAGAAAACAAGATATTGTATGAAAACTAAGGAATGCATTTTTATGAAATACTAGAAAAATCTACTTTAATATAGGAAAACAAGAATGAAACTTTATTTGAAACTCTAACTTTCTATACAAACTTGTGTGTTTAGCAAGTGTAAATGACCTCTATTTATAGGCAACACAATAATTCTTATTGGAATTATTTTATTTTTTATTTTCAAGATAATTGACAAAATGCTGAAAATTTGAAACCAACTCCATTATTTCATTTGTCTGGTCTTTTTGGAAAGGATTCTTGTTGATTCATCTTGATTCTCTTTGCAAAAATAATTCCCACATGTCTTAGCTTCATTCTCCCACTGATTTGAATGAAATCCAAGCATTATTGGCCAAGATATGAAGTAATAATTGTGGAGTGGTTGGCCTGCGGGATCATGCTGCAGCATCTTGTTGCATTTTGTAAAACTCCTTGCCGACATAATTTGACTTGGGTGTCTTAATGAAAGTTGTAGCCAAATGAGTTGGGAAGACACAGTTAAAATTTCAGCACCATTGAACATGTGGTCTTCGAGTTATGCCCAAAATACTGACCTTAGTTCAGTCTTGACAGCAAATGGGTCTCTTGAAACATGAAATGTTGATGAACTTTTGATCCAAGAAAATATTATTCCAAACTTTGATTTAGGCTTTAATATCTCTGAATATTTGTTAAAGAATGGATTGTGAATCCATATCTTCAAGAATCATCCCTAAATCATGCCGGAATTGAAAGTTATGCGCATTGATCTGAACCTGCATAAAAATTGCTTCCTACTACAATTTTGTATTGATTTCCTATTTTATTTATAACACATAATAATACTATAAATTTATATTATTACTAATATTAATAAGGTAAAACATTATTACAAACCGAAAGTAATTGTATATTTTTTAACGTTTATCAATTTACTTCCTATGAATCACTATCATGTGCTCACACCACCACTCTTGATAAGGTTAGAAACCTTGAAAAAGAAAATAGCAGTCTTGTTGAGGATATTAATTGCATGAAAAAGGATTTATTAAAATTCAACTTGACTACCAATAAAATGTCCAATATTGTTGATGTTCATAGTTGTGATAAACTAAAACAAGGACTTGATCATAAGCCTAGTGTTGTTAATCACGTGACAAGAAATCAAGTCCCTATGTATGTTGGTCATTATGCTCCAAAAATTATTACTTGCTTCTATTGTGGTAAAAAGGGTCACACGGTTAATACTTGTCAGGCTAGAAATAGCTCTAATCATTATTGGAGACCTAAAAGTCTCAAAGCTAATCCTAAAGGACCCAAACACTTGAGGGTACCACAAAACAATGTCGCATTAGGTACCCGGCGGAATAATAATCAAGGAAAATTCATACTGCCAAGAAGACATCAAATGACCGTCTTATTTGATCAAAGAAGAAGACATCACCACAATGAATTTCCAAGAGAAAGACGCTATCAACAATGGGAAGGACACAATCCTTGGAGATGGAGCAATTGGAGAAGCCATCATCAATAAGATGATTTTCAAAGGGGAAGATATCATCAACAATGGGAAAGACACAACCCATGGAAATGGCGAAATCGGTAAACCGTATCTCCTCATTTAAATATGCATTTTATTTTATTATTATGCATGATTTTATTTGTGTCTTAATTGTAAAATGATTTTTTTTAAAATAATTTTAAAATAAAGGTCTTCTATATACCTGTGTTTTTAAAAAAATTTGAATAGGAGACTTTGCATATTGTTTCAATCTCTTGTGGATTCTAGACTTATGTGTTTTACTATTTCTTAAGGATTTGCATATCCTTAGCATACTTGTGATATATATCTTTGTCTTATGCCTACACTTGTATCATATTGTTTTGTGCAAAACTTGTCTAAGAATTGTGTAGGATTTATATCTCTTCTTCATTGGTTATCTACTCTTATTTCATCAAGAGATGCCTAAAACATCGAAGTACGTTCACTCGTATTTTTAAACTCGTTATTTCTTATATTTTCATGTACTCGAATTTTTGTATCCTCTAAGTGCCATTAAATGATTTTGTCATTATTTCTTAAAAAGGGCACTACTCGTAAAATCACATTTTTATTCGAGTTTATTTTTACTTGTGTTGGATATTGTCCATAATTATCTTTTTGCAAGTTTTTAAAACTTTTGGGGTGAAAAATCGATTTTTAAAAATTCTGAAAATTGGAAAATTGCACAGGGGATTGTCTAAAGAGGGCCGACCGGTCGCCTGTACCTCGACCGGTCGCACCAACCCCCGACCGGTCGCCCTGCTTGGTTTTATCTCTTAAAATCGTCTGCCCTCTTCGAACAGAAACAAGCTCTCAAAAATTTCCAAACCTTTAGCAGCGAATATTTTGCCCTTTTCTCTATATCTCTCAAATCTTCACCAAATCTTGTGATTTTTGTTGCTAATCCACTTTATTTTGCAAGAATCTTACATTCATGGCACCTCCAAGAAATTCTACCAATCCCAAGCGAAGAAGGGCCGGAGAGGGTACCTCGAGAAATCGGCAAGAAGAGGCCGAACAACGTGAAATTCGAGCTACCCAGAGGAATGTAGCTCAAGAGCATGAGGATAATCAAAACCCTCAACTTTCCCGGCCTCAAATCGCCGAGTTTCGTGGGACTATTTCTCTCGACAATTGTCGTTGGGCCAAAAGTAAGAAATCCCTTATTTCTCAAGCTCCTCGTTCCGTGAATACGTTTAATTTTAACAATAAATATGCAGAATGGTATTATGAAAATTTGGACTTGGGTGTTAAGTTGATTGCTCGTACAAAAATTTGTCGGTTTGATACATTTTCGAATGAGTATCCAACTATTTGGGGATTTTTTGAGGAACAAGGTTAGATGTATTTGTGGGAGCATCCTTTTGTGCTATATGATGATAATGTGATTTTGCATTTTGATGCTAATTTGTGGATTGAGTATGATGTTCAAAGGAAGCCTATTGTTTTGAACTCATTTGTGAATGGTCGTCGTTTTAGATGGACTCCAAATGATATTTGTCGGTTGTTGCGTGTCCAAGAGGGAGGATGGGACTATTTTGGGTGTACGAATTGGAATTATGAGATGTTTGGTGTTTCTATGGAAGATGTTAAGACTTTTTTGGGCGTTTGGCCACAAAATTCGTTGTTGGCTATGTCTCTTGAGCATAGAGTTATATATATAATTGTAGCCTATTGCATTTGTGGGAAAGAAGGAAAAATGCCGAGCAATATGGACTTCTTTTTGACGTATAAAATTGCAAGAAGGGAACCGCTCAACTTTGGTGCAATCCTAATTCAATGCATCATTGAGTCGATTACACAAGGGATGAAAATGTTTGTTAAGGGTAATTGGATTTGCAAACTTCTCATGCACTCGGGCTTACCTTCGTCGGAGTTTAATTCGGAGATGATTCACAATGACTTCGATATTGATAACATTTTGCAAATAGTCTGAATGCGCAAGAATATGCCTATTCGCCCAACAAAAATGGCAAGAGGGAGAAGTCAATGATCTACATCACAAAACCCCAACGACTTATTTGATGATGCCAAAGCCGAAAGATTGGCGGCGGGTGAAGGACCAAGCAATCCGGAAGGTAATACCAGTGCTCAACCATCTCGGGGATCATTTCAAGCCCAACTTGACGAACATAGAGTCCTTCAAGACGCTCGGTATGAGGCTTTGAGTCAAGAGAATTCCAAGTTGAAAAAGGCGATT
Source organism: Rehmannia glutinosa (assembly GCA_016081115.2). NCBI lineage: Eukaryota > Viridiplantae > Streptophyta > Magnoliopsida > Lamiales > Orobanchaceae > Rehmannia > Rehmannia glutinosa. Next base: position 59,641,385 of record CM071937.1, on the reverse strand, counting down.
GGGAAATTGAAGAAATTCATCAAGGACCACTTCCCAAATACATGCTTCTCATCCGACGAAGATTGACGACCTTATTGTTATTTATTGCTTTATTTCATGTCATTTCTTCTCTTTTTGTAATGAACTATTGTGTATAACTCTTGTGCACTAATGATATTTGATTTGCTTGTTTTTCTTAAAGGGGATGAACTAGCAAGAATGCTAGTAGCTCTTCTTGTGGTAATGGTCTTGATGGAGTATTTGATGGTAAAAATACTCTTATTTTTGCAAAATGGCATTGTTTGATATTTTAAATGAAAGGTATGAAGTACTTGATGGAAAAAGTGCTTCTTTTTATTCTTGCTTGGTGGCATTTGTAATGCCTTGATCATATTGCTTAGTTGGTTAGATTTATCTCAATTGGGTTGAACCCTTGAGAATATGTTTCTATCTTGATATTTTGGACTATATTGGTTGAATGATGTTTTGTGCAAATTGGTGATGATATATTGGCTTGGCTATCTTTTCAAAGGGCTACACATCTTCTTTTTTACTTGATGCCCGCCAAGTGTTCGATAAAATGTTTCTAAAAAATTCATCACCTACATGATTCTCTTGTTTTCAAATGTCATAATTTTTTATAGAGATCATGTTTTGCAACTCAAATGAGCTTTTACAAGCTTCCATAAGCCATTTGATTAACTCTTCCCTTTGCTTTTGGAATTCTAAGTTTAATGGTAAATAGCTCGATAAATCGGAAATTGAGCACTTTGATATGGATATATGATGTTTCTATCGTGCTAACATTCTTTTTGATGATTCCAAAGGGGGAGAAACAGGTTATAAGCTCATTAGCTCTTAAAAGCTAAAATAAGCTCACGTAAGAAGCTATAAGCTATGGCTCTTTAAAGTCAAAAGTGAGTATACTTAGTCCATTTGTTGTATTATGTTCTTATTTACATGACTAATGATGTTAAGTTGTGGAGTATACTTAGTCCATTTGTTGTATTATGTTCTTATTTACATGACTAATGATGTTTTGTTGACAGGGGGAGCTTATAAGCTCTTGAGACTTAAGCTCTATTTGTAAAAGCGGAGCTTCTAGCTTTTGGTTGATTGCCTCTTTATTATTCTTGATATGCTTGGTGATAGGGGGAGCTTGTGCTAATATTTGGAAAATATTTACTCTCTTATTTGGCTGCCATTTTATTTTTTGGAAATTTGGTCGCTTCTAAACGGTTAAATGTTCTTTAACGGAAATCGCTTTTGATTTTAAAATTTGACCTCTTAATATTTCTTAAAATTGTTTTGGTTTGTAATCATCAAAAAGGGGGAGATTGTTTGATATATGTTTTTATTTCGGATTTTGATGATTATGTTTTTACACCAAAACTATGTTTTAAAATGTTGTCCAAATACTCCCGATTGTTTTAAAATGTTTTTACTAATTTTTCGGAGTATTTCTTAAAGTTTATTTTCGACACAAATTGACAACACTTCTGTCTCGTGGTCGACTGATCGCCCTATAGGGCAACCCGTATGTGAAGGTGTAAGTTGAAACAGAAAAACGAGATCAAGATAAAATTGCGGTCGACCAAGGTCGACGACGTCGCGCCGATCGGTGTCATCGACCGGTCGCCCAAGGTCGACCGGTACCTGATCAATGTGAAAACTCTCTGTTCTCTTAAATGCACATGCTCGACCGGTTCACACAGGGGTCGACCGGTCGGACCCCCCGTCCACCGGTCCCCCTGTGTAAATTTCGTGTAAAATTCATTTCAAACTTATCTCTGCGCGACCGGTCGCCCTATTGCTTGAAAGCAAAATTCTAACCGTTGTGCAGCAGACCAACTTTCCTTAAATTGTGGGATTGATTTCTAACAGCTATATTCTTGATTTTAATTGTATTTTTCTGTAGATTTTCAATCCCCAAGAGGAGCCTATACATGATCAATCATCTCCTATAAATAGAGGGAGATTTGGAGCAACAAGTACAACAGGAGAGAATACTACAACACAACAAGATACATTCAAGCAAACATATTTATTCTTCATTGTTATTATTCTTGTTGTAATTTGCCTAGCTTATCACTTTCACATCTTGAGGTCTAGGCTTATTTCTTGATTACACTTCCACTCAATTTGTATCATTCATTATCGAGTTGTAATCTTGAATTTGGGTTATCATTCAACACAAGATATCCTTGTGAGTGTTCTTGTGGTAAGAACACACTTGGATGATCTAGGTGATAGGTGCAAGAAGATTTTGGTGATCTTCTTATTGAAGAGTGTGGTGCTCTTTGAGGTGTTGAAGAATTTGGTATTCTTCAAGTCGGAAGATTGTGGTGATCTTCACAAGGTGCCGTTGAAGGAAGATTTTGGTAATCTTCAAGGGAGATTGTGGTAATCTCCAAAGTCTTGTTGAAGAAGAGTGTGGTGCTCTTCAAGGTGATGTTGTAAGGTGTTGTATTAATTTTGGTAATTAATAAAATCTTTTTTTCTTTTTGAAATCCATCCCGGAGATACTGGGGTGGTAGAGGATTAGGCCCTAGGTGGGTTGAACCTCTATAAATCGACACGTGTTGTTTACTTCCCGCACCTTTATTCTTGTCTTGGCTAGTTTGATTCGAAAAAGAGGGCATAATCGAGAAAATGGAGATAATCTATTCACCCCCCTCTAGATTATCGTAGCCGCTTGGACTTACAGTTCCACCTTTATCTGTTGACATGTTAAACATTCTTCCACATACTGGATATTTATCCCTCTTCATACCTGGCTACCAATAATGCATCTTCAAATCTCGGTACATCTTAATAGTTCATGGATGTACAGAATATGGTGTCGAATGTGCTTCTGTTAGAACATACTCTCCAAGATTATCCCTATTAGGCACATATCATCATTATTTAAATTGTAGTACTCCATTCTCCGATATTTTGAAATCCGAAGACAGATCTGAGGTACTATTTTTCTTTACTTTGGTGCAGTTTTCATCGTCTTGTTGTCCCTATTGGATTTTATCTATTAACGTCGGCCGTAGTGTTAATGCTGCCAACTTAGCTTCAATGGACCCCAGTGATACAATCTCCACGTTCATTTTCTGGAGATCCATTAACTTTGGTTTCAAAATTTGAATCGCAATTGCATTGCTTTGTAATGATTTTTGGCTCGATGCATCAGCTACGACATTGGCATTACCAGGGTGATAATTAATCACACAATCGTAGTCTTTTACTAGCTCCAACCACTATCATTGTCGCATATTTAATTCCTTCCGTGTGAATAAATACTTTAAACTTTTGTGATCTGGATAAATCTCACACCGTTCCTCGTAAAGGTAGTATCTCCATATCTTAAGAGCAAAAACCACTATAGGAAGTTCTAGATCATGTGTAGGGTAGTTCTTTTCATAGTCCTTCAATTGTCTAGACACATACGCAATCACTTTACCGTTTTGCATCAATACACATCCCAAACCATTCTTTAAAGCGTCACTATAAACTGCAAAACTTCCAGTACATGATGGGATTGAGAGAATTGGTGCTGAAGTCAATCTCTTTTTCAGTTATTGAAAGCTTTGTTTGCATGACTCTGTCCATTTGAATGAGACACTCTTTCTGGTTAATTACGTTAAAGGTTTAGCAATCCTGGAGAACCTTTCCACAAATCGGCGATTGTAGCTAGCTAAACCCAGAAAACTACGTACCTCTAAAGGATTTGTAGGTTGTGGCCAATTATTGATAGCCTCGACTTTACTTGGATCAACCGAGATTCCTGCTCCAGAAACAACATGTCCCAAGAATACTACCCAATCTAGCCAGAATTCACATTTCTTAAATTTAGCATATAATTGTTTTGCTCTTAAGACCTCTAGTGTTCAATATGCTTCTCTTTTGTTCTAGAGTAGATCAAGATATTATCGATAAACACAATAATGAATTTATCTAGAAAATCTTTAAATACCCGACTCATGAAGTCCATGAAGGCTGCTGGGGCGTTAGTAAACCCAAATGGCAGTACCAAGAATTCATAGTGTCCATACCTCGTGCTGAATGTTGTCTTGGTATATTATCTTCTTTTATTTTCAGCTGATGGTACCCGGATCGCATGCCAATCTTAGAAAATGTTGTTGCACCTTGAAGTTGATCGAACAAATCGTTGATTCGAGGTAGCGGGTGTTTATTCTTGATTGTAACCTTGTTTAGTTCTCGATAGTCAATACATAATCTCATCGTACCATCCTTTTTCCGTACAAACAGAACTGGCGCACCCCATGGCGAAAAGCTATGTCCGATAAAGCCTTTGTCCAATAGCTCTTGCAATTGTATCTTCAACTCTTTCAGTTCTAATAGAGCTATACGATATGGTACTTTAGATATTGGAGATGTCCCTGGGAGAAGGTCAATAACAGTACTCAATCTCGCGATCGGGTGGTAATCCGGGGAGATCATCTGTAAATACATTGGGATATTCTCTCACTATTGTAACTTCATCAAGCAGTGGTTGGTGTTGTTCTTCGATGGTGATAATGCTTACTAGGTATCCTTCATAGCCAGAATCTAGTAAGCGTTGTGCATTTAGTGCTGATATCATTGAAAATCTAAAACGAGTTATGATTCCTGCAAAGGTAAATGGTTCTTCCTCTAGAGGTTGAAAGGTCACTGTCTTTTGCTGACAATTGATACTCGCTCCATACTTTGATAACAAATCCATACCCAAATTTATATCATAATCATTCATTGGTAATACAATAAGATCAGCATAGAGTTCTCTATTTTCGATTGAAATAGCACATGCTTTCAAAATTTGATTGGTTTGCCTTGAGTCCCTAGATGGGATCATCACATTGTGACTAACCTTCGTAATATCTGGTGTTCTACCCATCATCCTCACATACTCAGTTGATGCAAATGAATGTGTAGCTCCTGAATCAAATAATACTAATGTTGGAACATCTTGGATAAAGAGTTTACCTGTCACCACTGATGGATTTGCCTTTGCATCTGCTCTAGTGATGGTAAAGACTCTAGCTGGTACATTTGTTGCCTTGTAGGGTTTGGGTTTTCTGGGCATGTTCTAGCAAGATGACCAACCTTTCCACACACAAAACATCTTCTAGTTTCTGTAGGGTAGTTTCCCATGTGTTGGATTCCACATTTCGGGAACTTACGTTGTTGTATTGGTTCTTTCCTTGCTCCACCCTAGGTTTCTTACTTGGATCCCACCGTTGACCTTGTTTTGGTTCGAAAATAGGTTTTTGTTGTGGAGTTTGGAAAGGTCTTTTCTGTTGATTTCTGATCCATCTTTATCATTGTCCCTGTTTGAACTGGCGTCGGGCTTCCTGAGCATGGATTATCTTTAATTCAACTTGTTCCGCCATCAGTGCTCTCTCTGCAACTTGTGAGTATGTCACTCCTTGAGTCCCTGCCATATTGACGTCTCTGTATAACTCTGGCCTTAAACCTTCAACAAATCTCTCCATTTTTAGGGTGTTAGTGCTAACCATGTGTGTAGCAAACCTAGACAGTTGTTCAATTTACGAATATAGTCCCCTCTATCATAGTTCCTGTCGCAGTTGTATAAATTCATTTATCTTCATTACTCGAACAGGAGCCATGAAGTATTTGTTTCGAAATAACTCCTTGAATATTTCCCAGGTCATGATTGTAACATCGTCAATACTCTTCATCGTATCCCACCAATCTCCCGCACGTCCGTGAAGTAAAAAGGATGCACACATCACTTTCTCTTCTTCTGGGACCATACTATATTGGAACATGTTCTCTAGAGTTTGTAACCAATCTAATGCTGGTGTGGGATCGGCTGCATCTTCAAAGGTTGGTGGATTTAGCTTTCGGAATCTTTTTCCCACTATCTCAAATTGTTCTATCCTCTGTTGCGGTTGATTCACTTCTACTCTTTGTTGTCCATTAGTATCCCTTTGATGGATGAGCTGCTGAATTTTTTCAGATTGTCGTTGGATGAGCTCCGTAAGTTGAGTTATGACATCATCTCGGTCAACAGTTGGTATAGATGTCTCCCCTCCTTGGTTTCTATCCCTACCACTACTCTCACCCCTCGTTCTCACCATAACTCGATCATTGTCTTAGAAGAAACCTAATAACACATGGCCAATGTAATTCATGTAGTAATACATCATACGGTAATATAAAATTTACTGGCATGTTTGAGCTCCACGGGTTCTGAGTTCGTGTACATGGACAGTCTACAGAACCTGCAAACCGGGCTCTGATACCAATCTGTGATGCCCACGCCTACTACTACATTATTTAACAATATAAAAGTGAAACTTGACACATAAACCCTATATACCTGTACAATTTTTTTTTGTCCTTGTGACATTTGAGAACTAAAAAAGTAAAATCATTTTAATTATAAGGAAATGACAAACCATATCTACCAGCAGAAGAGATAACAAACCACGTTATTAAACAAAACAGGCATCCATATGACCAACCACATAACCCACATCACAAAGCTATTTACAAGTACATATTCACATCAAAGTTTTCAAAAGGGAGTACAATTGTAAACTAAAATACAATAAAAGACCAACAAGGAAAAATGACCCATCAACATAGCCCAACAGGTCGTCATCCACGTACATTATCCTCAAGAACTTTAGGAGCTCCAAAGAAATGCCCGTGTTGATGAAATCCAGCATCACCAGACTCGCCTACAATACATGAACTAGGTGAGTTAATGCGCAGTAAGCGAAAATCATGCATGTTAAAAGGACAATGCAATACAAATACAATGCATTCCAAGATATTTTACCGGAAGTGCGCAAGATGAGTTGAAATATTTTATTTAGAATCATTTATTTCATTGGGCCCTTGACCCACCTGCTATGCATCGGAAAGAGCTCAACACAATATCAATAATCACATGGCCATAATCAAAATTTACACCGCCTGGGGCCATCTCCTGGGACCACCTGAGATCCACCCCATGTCTTCCCCAATGATCCCTCAGGAGTCTTCCCCTTGACGTGTCAATAAGGATACAGTCAAATGGTCCACCCCCTCGTGACCATCAGAGGCACACCCCCTGTCAACCCCTATGATCCTTCGAGAAGTATAACCCACTGCACCCTAAAATATATCATAAAAGCGTGCCTCGCATGCCTCGATGCATTAGAAGTGGTCAACTAAAATCTTTTCTTTTCAAAGAAAATTATGTCATGCATGCCTCATCTCATCAATGCTCATATATTTCCGTGCACGAGCAAATGTCAATGAATGACATGCTTAATGAAATAATAATCATCACACTCCAATATCCACCAAGCAACATATGAACATCAAAGTTTCCATAGTGCATCCATCAAGATACAAGAATCGCATTTAGTATCAATATGACAGGAAATACTATGCTCATACATTGTAATTGCAAATGCATTTTTTCTTGCGTTTCACCCTTAGGTATTCTACTGAAAGTTAGATAATTGTCTTTCTTTTATAACCTTAGATTTGAGATAACCTGTAACAACGCAATATACGAATTTATATTTTAAATATTACTACCCCAAATTTTATAAAGGCTTTAAATCTTAAATTTAACTAGGCAATAAATAGCCTTAAAATATATATTTAACATATACACTTCCAAAATATATATGTCAGTTTTACTATTTTATTATATTAAAAACAGAGTTTTTTTATTTACATACTCAAATCAATATATGAACTAATTTATATTTAATTAATTAAACTAGTTAAAGGAAACGATAGATGCGAAGGCTATTTACCGATTTCTTCTTCTAATACATAATTATCGGACATGACATATATTTTACTGGACTAATTTAAATTAATATATGTTTCACTAAATCCAACAATCCGTCTTTCAATCGACAAAAACACAACATATGGTGGAATTCTAAAAATTAACTTCATTATTAAATACTGCATATTTTTAAACCTACAGTGCAATTAATCAGCATGTCAAGAGTCATAATTAAACATTAGATTAACCTTCCACTATATTTGTCAAGTCCACTAGATATAAAGAATAAGGATAACTTTGAAATTAGCTTACCACCTATCAATATACCTTTCTTAAGCTAGCCCTTTCTCCATCTTCATACGTTTTGTACCCTCGTATGCGTGTTTCTTTGTTCTATTCGGGTGTGCGTCTATACGAGTCTAGAGATATCTGATGTTTTAAATTAATCTCTTACATTTTTGCTTAAGGCTGTGTGAGTGATACTTATATTAATTAATATATGTAATTATTATTTTATAAATGTGCATTGTTAACTTCTTAATATATCTACATATATATTAACCACGTGTGTGTATATATATATTACTTAACTCTCTATGTTAAATATATATATATATAAATTGTGTGTATATATATATATATCATATAGAAGTCAACCTCAGGACATCATACAACATATATTTATATATATAAGATTAGTACATATATGTGTATATATTTTAATTTATATATGATAGTTATATGCAATCCGTTTTCTTATTGCCTAATTAAGTTCTTATCACCATTTATTACTATTATTATTATTATTATTATTATTATTATTATTATTATTATATCCCACCTAATTACAATTCTCGTATACCTTTTTTTTCTCATGTATATATATATATATATTTACACATCGGATTTTTCAGCAACTTTTCAACACATCGATGCCACCTATCTCTTCTAAGTTTACCACATGTAATCTAATGGTATCTAAAAGTTTGACACTTAGATCTTTGTATCTCAATGCAAAATACATTGTTTAGACTAGAGATCCAACAACTAGCACCAATTGAAAATTATGACCTATAAAATAAAATGAATTACACAATGTCAATATCAATTAAAATAGTTCATAAATCATACGTAATTCATGAACTGTATTGGCCAGGTGAGTAGTGAGAGGCTCGGGTATTGCATCTTGGCATCCCAAAAATGGAAAAATTTGTTGGTGGTTCATTAAGTCCCCCGGCACGTGTGGATGTTATTGTACTTCTTCACAACCCATATATCGTTAACACTCAATTTACTTGCACGTAGTCTCCATTGGCATTTCTTATCAGTGCAGACAGCAATGAATCTGACCTGATCGGATTTCTTTGTCTTGAATTCTCTATTTTTCATCATAGAAATTATTTGCCACGCCAAATTATCTCATCCTTGCTTTGAAACACTTGATCCACGTGCAGATCATTATTAACTGAAATGGAGTTAGATGTTGTATCTGGGTTTTCCACCTCGCTACCAACACAACTATGGATCATTCCAGCAGAATTTTTCAATGGCTTGAGGGTACAATTCTGAAACTGACTTGGTCCACCTACCTAACATCAACGGCAATTTGGTTTAATGGTGGAGAAAAATCCTTTTCTTGTGTAGGAACATCATTGACAGGTCGGCATGGAGATACAACATAGGGCTATTCCCCATTAGGTCCGCTCCACCTATAGAAAGTGCCATCCGAGTCGTCATAGAAAGATGGGTCTGTCTCTTCCAATTCAGCCTCTAATTCATAGTCATAGAAATGTTCAACATCGTCATTATTATCTGGATGAGGATCGTTATTCAAATTAATGCTTGTGTCTTGATGACACACAACACGGGGGGAGTCAACTGCTGGTTCATGTAATACACGATGTTCAGGTATTACATGTAGGAAATATGGTTGAGTTTCTGGAACTATAGTGCCTACGGGAGCAACACCTTCTGCAAAATGGTTACTTCTTTCTGACTCATTTTGTTCATTTTTTGATTGGGTAGATACTTGGTTGTCCCTCAACTTTGTTACCAAGCAAAGTGGAGCAGACAAAAACTTGTCCGTGTTCACACGAATCGACAACTGCACATCATCTTCGTCTATTATGGAACACGGTGGCAATGAATATTTACATTGGTATGCCAGCCAACTTGTCTTCTCAATATCAAAATCATCCCAACTCACTTTGGTGACTAGATATGCCTTTTCTAATAATTGAGAGAAAGTGACATCGGAAGGGACAACCACATGCTTTGTTTTCTTCCCACTGAAACACCAACGACGATTAGTTGAATCCAACTCCCATGCACCATCCCAAAGATTTAATATTGAGCATGAACCAGAACCTGAAATAATACAATAACAAACTGAAATCAGAAACTTACAAAGCAAACGACCACACATTCGACTACAAACGACCATACAAACAACTGCAACCTTACACTGACTGTATTTATCGACCGCACACCAACCACACAACGACCAACAAATCAACTACATAGCAGACAACAGACCCACAAACTGCAACACAGAGCAAATTTTGCCAAAATCGACCTTGTTGTGAATCGTTGCAACAACGTGCATATGACCCAAACAACAATATATTGTTAACCCAAGATCTTCACTAGTTCAGTTAAAGATTGGGGACACCTCGACCCGTTTCTTAGTAAAGTTGGAACCTCGGTATGCGTAGACGCCACAAACAAATGTGGAAGTTTGTTTGATAAGTCAAAATTTCCAACAAGATGAACAATCTTGAAGCTCTTCGAAAAACCCAAATTGGAGAGAAATCTCAATTTAATATTCAATATCAAAGTTGTTCTTCAAAATAAACAAAGTGTTTTGCCTTATATAGGCGACTCAAAACAAACCCTAAACAAACTAGAAAGGAAAAGAAGTCCAAACCCAAAAAGGAAACTCAATCGCAGTCAACATTCACGTGTGGGCGACAATACACATACGAGATCTTCGAATTTGTTCCTGGTGTCTCATAATAGTTTTAGTCCTTTCTCTTAGCTTTCCATAGAAACTTGAATCCACCCAATACCAATTTTGTAAAGAAAGTTATGGCCCAAATACTAAACTCTGCCAGTGCTAACCCGCACAGACCACGGGCCGTGCGTATACGCACAGGCTGGCCGTGCGTCAAGTCGAACACCCTATTTTCATTCACATAGGTGCACGGGCCGTGCGCATATGCATGGGTTGCTCGTGCATCAAGCCAAAATTGATCCCTGCTCATCCCAAACTCAAAATATCAACTTAAGACGTGGATTTAAAGGTTTATTTGGCTTCCAAAATATCTAAATGACTTAAAACATCGAAAATAAACACCTAATCTATGATAAATAAATACAAGAACTCAAGAACTCAATTATATAGTCTTCAAGATCTCGAGATAGCTTGCATTTGGTGTTGCTCGGATTCGTCGTGACTAGATTCTCATCATTCCCCTCCTCTTGAAAGGGATTCGTCCTCGAATCTAAACGTTGGACCCCAAAGGTTGAACAGTTATATCAATCCACCCGGATCAAATGTTAAACGGCATGCACACGCATCCGGTTGCCCAAATCCCTGTACATGAGAAACAATAGAACTAGATAAAATATTATTAGATATATTAGCATTCAAACACTCACGCCTAATGTCTCTCATTTTAATCATAAGCACAAATGTCCTCTCTTGTTTTACCTCATTGGCCTTTTCCCCCATATTTTTTGCCTACTCAAAATTTGTACTCTCATTTTTCTTGGTCATCTCTCGAATCTCACAACTACCCTTGGCCAAACTCTAAAGCTCTCTATTTTTATTTTCACTCAAGCTCTTATTTTTCTCGACTTTTATTTCAAAATCTTTTGCTCACTTGCCGAATACTCTTTTTCTTTTGACTCACAAACTCTCATCCTCACATGATCATTATAGATTTCTGCAGGTGTAAGAGATGAAAGTATGAACTTTCTCCGCTCATGCTCAACAGTATAGCAATTAGTGTATCCATCATGCACAACTCGCCGATCAAACTTCCATGGCTTACCCAACAAAATATGACAAGCCCGCATTGGCACCACATCACATAATATATCATCCTTATAACCCCAATCAGAAAAGACACTAACACTCTTTTTTTATTAACTCGCTTCGCCACAATCATTGAACCATTGTAGGGTATACGGCTCGGGATGTTCAAGTGTAAGAATCTCCAACTTCACCAATTTCTCACTAGCCACGTTTGTACAACTACCTCCATCAATGATCATACTACACACTTTATCCTTAACTAAGCATCTAGTGTGAAAAATATTTTCTCGCGGCTCATGATCAACTAACTTTGACTCAATATTGAAAATTCTACGTGATACTAGTGATAACACATTTCCCTTCACCAGCTTAACTACCTCCGGAACCTCCTCCAACTCTGGCATATTACTATAATCTGACTCATCCTCACCTTCAGACTTACATCACCATTAGCCTGAATCACCATCACTTTTATATTCGGATATTTACTAGCTATATGACCCCTCCCATGACATTTAAAACACTCAATGTCTCTAGTGCGTGAAGTAGAAGGATCAAATTTACCTGATGGTTTTGCCTTGTCCGAGTCTTTATTGTTTTCCACAACTTTGGGCTGTTGTGAAAAACACGCATCATCGATCGTAGGAGTATTCGAACCCCAAGTACTGGTGCTAGTGTTTGGATTTTGCCGTGTAAAACCCCTCCTCTTGAGCTGCTTCTCAATTTTGACCGCCATGTGCACCATCTCCTCAAGATCGATACAATGATGTAAGTCAACGACATGTGATATATGAGTATTCAATCTCGTGATAAACCTTGCCATCGTAACCTCCTGACCCTCCTCTATATTAGCCCTCGCCATCAGCATCTCCATCTCCTTATGGTAATCCTCCACGCTTTTAGACCCTTGTGTCAACCTCTGCAACCTTTGATAGACGCCTCAGTAATAATAATTTGGTACAAAATGATGTCGCATCAAACTTCTCATCTCCTCCTTGTGGAAATGGGTCGCTCGCTTCTTCTCCTCGAAACCATTAATTGATCCCACCAAACACTTGCATAGTCTGAGAATTTAGTTGATACCAACTTCACCTTTTTCAGTATAGAATAATTCTAGCACTCAAAACACATTCTCGATTTTCCTCTACCAATCCAAATAGGCGTCTGAATCACTCTTTCCCTGGAAAGATGGAATTTGCATTTTGATGCTACTCAGATTTCCATCCTCACGTCCCCTATCACCTCTCTAGTTCCACGCCGACCTCTGCCCAAATTGTAATTGTGCTTCCTTTCGGAATCAAAATCATCCATCTCATACACCCATTCCTCCAGTTCGAACCTCCTAGGCCTCCGTGCTCTAGTAACATGCTCCTCTATTTTCGGCACCTCCCTGGGATCCCCGTACGTCTCAATCATCACTTTCTTCATGAGGCTTGCAAGTGCCTCCATATTCAACTTATTACCTAAATCCAACGGTTGTCGGTTTTTCTCGGACATGATGTATAAACAAGTGCAAAAATACCAACAACAATCCCAAAAAACCAATCTCACGCTCCCAACAAATCACGAAATCAACTCCCTCATTTTTTTCTAATTTTGATTTTTCTTTTATGCACGCGGATTACGATTCTTTACCCGCTGATTTTTTTTTGTGCAATTTTTGACCTTTTTTTTTATACTCTTGAAGAACTAGGGTTTATAAAGAATTCTGAAAAATAACAGGAATTAAAGAAACAAGGATAAATTTAACCTTGCTAGATGGCTCTGATTACCAACTGATATGAACCATAGCAACAACATGCATACGACCCAAACAACACCATGTTGTTAACGCAAGATCTTCACTAGTTCGGTTAAAGATGGTAGAAACCTCAACTCATTGTTTTGCAAAGCAGGAACCTCGGTATACGTAGACGCCACAAACAACTGCGAACGTTTGTTTGATAAGTCAGAATTCACAACAAGATGAACAATTTTAAAACTCTTTGAAAAATCCAAAGGGTTGGAGAGAAAAATCTCAATTTAATATTCAATATCAAAGTTGTTCTTCAAAATAAACAAAGTTTTTGTCTTATATAGGCGACTCAAAAACAAACCCTAAACAAACTAGAAAGAAAAAGAAGTCCAAACCCAAAAAGAAAACTCAATCGCAGTCAAGATTCACGTGTAGGCGAAAGTATGCGTACAGGAAACTTGAATCAGCCCAATACCAATTTTCTCTTACCTTTCCATAGAAACTTGAATCAGCCCAATACCAATTGTCAACCCATAGAAAACTAGTCTTCATAATAGTTTTAACCCTTTCTCTTACCTTTCCATAGAAACTTGAATCAGCCCAATACCAATTTTCTAGAGAAAGTTATGGCCTAAATACTAAACCCTGTCAGTGTTGATCCGCACAGATGCATGGGCTGCCCGTGCGTCAAGTCGAACACTCTATTTTCGTTCACATAGGCGCACAGGCCGTGCACATATGTATGGGTTGCCTGTGCGTCAAGCCGAAATTGACCTCTGCTCGTCCCAAACTCGAAATATCAACTTAAGACGCGGCCTTAAAGGTTTATTTGGCCTCCAAAACATCAAAACGACTCAAAACAACGAAAATAAACATTTAATCTATGATAAACAAATACAAGAACTCAAGAACTCAATTACATCGTCTTCAAGAACTCGAGATAGCTTGCATTTGGTGTTGCCGGATCCTTCGTGACTAGATTCTCATCAGACCTAATTCTACAATTTAATCACATTTTCAGCTTCCACACGATTACATTTGCTAAAATTCAAATAATTATATATTACCCACTACATAACACGAACTACTTGAGTATTTACACTTGTTTTACAAATGAAAAAATAACCAAAATAACCGCAAATAGTATTAGTCGAAAAACAATGCTAACCTCTTTCCATATTTTCGACCTAATCTAGTGAAATATTGGAAATCAAACACCTCTGCTAGAAATAAATCAGCTGCAAATGACCTCTGCTCCAAAAAAATCGCGAAAAAAATCACAAAAACGCGTTGCTTTCGGTCCAATAAAAGCTATGCTCGAACGTTGGCGTCAAAAACACCGACACGGGAACAATGTCATCCACCGCTAGTTTTAAAGTGCTGAAATTTAAGAGAAAATGGGAGCTCGGTCGTGAATGGAGTTGAGAAATGAAGAACTATGATCAACTTGGTTTCTTTAGGAGGGAAGTACAACATTTTGGGAAAAAATTAAAAATTTGTGCTAAAGGTATCTTGGACATTTCACTGGAGTGATGAGGGTATAATTTAAAAGAATTAAGTTATGTTGCATTTTTCCAAAAAATTTGTAAAAAGGTGGCATTTTTGCAAATTCACCTAAAATATAGTTCTCTCTTCTAATTTGAACCCAACTTGAGTGTATACTCACTTTACCGACATCAAAAGTTATCCTTTCATCTTAAGGTATCTAAAATGTGGACAACATATGTAGAATGCACACAGATATTGCAGTGATATGTAAACAAAGACTTGCAAGCATTTTTGGACCATTATCACAAAGGTACCACATGCTGTGATGAGAAATCTTGAATTGGAAGTGATTTTCTCGAGGTGGACCCTCATATTCTGCTTCTAAGTACTAGCGAGTGAACTTCATTGTTGGTTATAGAAGTCAAGCATGAATTTTTTTTTTTTTTTTTTTTTTTTTAGTATAATGGGGGGAATTTGGGGAGGGAACACACGCACTGGTATAGGATCGAACCTAGGTCATTCACCATTAAAATTTATTAATACCCTTGAGCATGTTATTCTGAATGGTCAGTATAAAATGGATTAGGTATAACATGCTCGATCGTCATTCATTTAGAATAATTGGATTAAACTGTAATTGAGTGATAAAATAAAAAACACCCGCACTCTATAATCTCTAAAGGTCATTTAATGGATTGATCAGTGGTGGATCAAAGACTTTTATTATTATCCCACTGAAGTTAAGGCACATGACTCAACCAGCTTTTTGTTACCACTCGTGTAACTGCGGAAATGGATCCTCTCCATTTAGGATGTGTAAATTTCTTATGCATTTGGAGAGAGAAAGACACATGTACATCTATACATACACTTATATATATATGTATATGTATGTATAGGTATATGTATAGATGCACATGTGTCTTTCTCTCTCCAAATGCACAAGAAATTTACACCCCCTAAATGGAGAGGATCCATGCCCGGTAACTGCAGTGGATCTTCAGTCTGGCTTTCTTTCTCTTAATTGCACAAAAATTATGTGTTATTTTACTTTTCAAATTTATATTGTTGCACATTATTTCAGTAAAATTGAAAAGTTGTTCCTTAAACTCATGGCAGCACATCGAGCGTGAGGTGGTTGTGTCTAGTGACAAACCCAACACGTGAAAATGGGGTGAGTTGAAAAATAAAATAAAAATCATATAAACTCTTCTTTTCTTTTTTTTTTTTAATTTGGTAAGGATATGATCTAAAAAGAATCATAAAGGGTTAGGCCGAACCCCATGATGACCCCCAGCCTTCGCCACTGGTTGTGCGGCCCCAATAAGCGTCTCATGGACCAGACTGGTTTGTCCTTGTCTAATTGTTTTTTCCCAAGCAAAAGATCGTGCTAACAATGCATAGAAAAAAAATTAATCCGACCTGAAGAGGCAAATACGCCCCTTTGTAATTCGGTATGTCAATTCTTTGATTACCATTTTACTCCATAATGTAATTCAGGGTGTAAAGTGGCCATACAATTATATAATGGTGCAAGCCAAAAAATGAATTTTAGAATACTTAATTGTAATTTTAATCCTGTAGTTGTAAGTATAGAAGAGTGACATATCTAGTCTTGTAAATATTTTGTGTAGCATTTGGTCTTGTAAATATAAAAGTGTGGCATACTTGATCCTGTAAGTATCATATGCAGAAGTTAGGCCCCTTACGCTTTGATTTTTGCCCAATTTTATCCCAAATGTTATAATTTGGAACAATTTTGGTACTTAAAGGTGTAATATTTAAGTACCCATTCAGGACCATAATCGCACAAAATTAGAATTTATAGAACCAAAATTGCCCAAAAATCAAAATGTACAGGACTGAAATTGCTACATAAGATGGTTACAAGACCAAATATACCACCCGAGTAGATTACATAATCAAAACAAAAATCAAAATTATGGGACCGAAATTGCTCATATAATACTTACAAGATTTCCTACCCTTTAATACTACAGGCCAGAGTTGCAATTAAACCATTTTAGAATGCATAGTGCCAAACTAATGCAATATTAGGGTGCACTATGCCAAAAATTGATGAAACTATTACACTATTAGAGGTGGCAATTAGGTCGGTCCAGAGAGCAAAAGCGGGCTAGATTGGGTCGGGCTAAAATTTATTTGGGTCAATATTTTCATAACCCAGCCTGACCTATGTAGTATATTTTGCTTTGGGCCAAGCGGGGCCGACCATGTCACTGGGCTTATTAAGCCGGGCCAAATAGACCTAGTTCTTTTCGGGCCTGCAAATTCATGACCCAGTCTAACCTTATTATGGGGCCAAGTAGACCGGCCCGCTGGGCTGGACCCATTTTTTCCTTCGTTTTCTTTTTTCCCTAAAGAGTTTTTGTAGTCATACACCAAAGTGCAATTATTTGGACCAATCACATGCAACTTCTGCAGTGCCACATTGTCAGAGACTATATGCCAAACTAACTAGTAAGTGGCTTGGCCCCCCGTAAGACTACCCAGAGCTGAACGTGACCTCACTGGGGCTGTCTAATTTGTTTGCATTCTTTTATATTTTATAATTAATATTATACATAGATGATTTTAACATCAACCAACAAACTAGTCGAACTCAATAAGTTCAAGCCACGAGAGAGATTCGAATGTTTTGAGGACAAGTATTTAATTACCTCACAAGAGGAGCATACCCATGAGGCTTAAAATATAATAAAAAGGAAATTACACAAAATACCTTGATTTTTAGAAAAAAGGCAAAAATATCAACTCATCACAAAAATACTCCACCCGCTTTATCCCATGACAAAAATACCCTACCGCTCCACCATTTTGGTAATACTTCGTCTTCTTCGTTGTGGTAATACTCCAGAAAATGTCGGAAGCCGATTCTCCGACGGTGGTCAAATCTTTCAAATTCTCTTTCGATTCGATGATGCCGAGGCTCCGTCTCCGCCGCAAGAGAAGTAGTCGTGTCTTTGAAAGCCGCCGGTCAGATTCCGCGGTCGGTGGAAGCGCATCCATCTGAACGCTTCTGATTCTGGTGAGCTATGTCATATGTTGTTTGTTTGTTTTTCTCTTCTTTTTTTGCCAAAAATTGTGAAATGCCTCAATTTGACATGTCAGTTCATGCTTTATCCATCGATTGTTCTGATTTGCCAATGAATTCGCATGATTATGCCTGTTTGGGTGTTAATTTTTAATTTTCATGCTATGCTCATCTTTGAATTAATTTCGAGTTTTCATCCGACGGGGTGAGGCTCTGCAACTGTTTGATGAAATGTCGAGCGAAGACTCAGAGGTTAAACCCAATTTTATGTGTTCTTTTATTATTTTGTGATTTGAAGTTTTTCGTTTGTTTCGATGTTGTTTCGAAGTTGTTTCTTTTATGTTTTTTTTGTTCTTTTATGTATTTTCCATTTATTTATTCTTTTTTATTGTTGATTTTGTTGTGTTATCTATCTGACTGTGTATCTTTTTTTATTTATTTTGTAGTGAATGTGGGATTTTTTGTTGCTTGTTATGCCAAGCATTTTATTGTTGGTAAGGCTATGGACGTTGAAGCGTTCGACATAGAGAATGAACAAGCAAGGTTCAGTAATCTGCTTCACAATCATGCTAAGTTGAAGCTGCAAAATGGTGATGACGATGACAACGACATTAAGTTTCTACCTCCACTTCTTAATGATTTTAGAGAATTATTGATATGTAAATCTTAATGATGGTGTAATCAGTTGAAACATGTAAGAAACATAAATGAAACATGTAAGAAACAATTGTGAAACAGGGAATCATGTGATAAAAGTTTATAGTAAATTGCTTTTAAATTTAGAGAAATAGTGTAATACTTTTTCCCCATATACTCTTCAGTTTTTTTTTTGTCATCCTTGTAAATATTGATCTTGCTTCATTTCGATGTTTGCATGCCTAATCTTGAACTATAGATCTCACGTACTCTAGCAAAGTTGTTACTAGTAGGTCTTTCCTCGCTACAATTGATGCATTCAATAATTCTACGATATTGGAAGTCAATACAAAGCATTTTTTGGTCTGACAGTGGAGTCGTGTCCATTTCTCGTAGCCGATGATGGACAAGTAAGCTCAAATTTTCTGAATTGAATTTGTTGTTCCAAGATTTCTTTTAGGATCTTTGAATGTGCGATCCATTGGAATCGATTTCTTGTTATCTCAAAGTTGGTATACTCTCTATTGTTTCCCATTGTCCATTGTGGCATACCACAACTGAGATTTTCGCCATGCAACTGTGGAATGCAATGAAAAGTTGGCTAAGTGAAACATATATGAAACATAAATGAAACAATATGTAAAAACAACAAACATGTTTGAAACAACAAAGAAACAACAAAAAAACCAACGCAAAAAATCAGCGGAAAATGGGTATTGTGCAGGGATTAAGTATGGAAAATGGGGTATTCGTGTTTTTTTCCCTATATTAAACCCCTATGGCCCATGTTCGAGGGCCCTATTTTTTTCCATCTCATTTTAAAGTTACTCCATTTATTTTCACTGTTTCAATTAGTACTTATTTTGTTAAATATTCACTGAATTATCGGATTGACTTTTATGGGCATCTTTGTATTAACAATTTGCTCGTATACTGCAGACATGAAACTCACATCAAGAGCAACAACTCTTTTACATAATATCGTATCACTTTAAATATGGCAAAATTGGAATTTATTCATGTAGTATAGATATAGCCTGTAGAGGTTGACAATAATAGTCCTATAGAAATTATGTTGTCCAAAAAAACATCATAATTTTAAAAAAAATACTCTCAGAATTAGTCATTTAGTCGCTAGGAATTAGAGAATATGTCGGAAAATCGACGTGCCCATATTTCCGACCAAATAATCCACGGTTGTAGAAATCAATTTCACTCATATTTTAATTATTATTCCCTCGTCTCATGGCAATCTTAAATATATTTCTCGCAGTGCACCTGTCAGGATATGCTCATACAAATTAAACTTGTATATAACCTTGTTTTTTTTCCCCGTCAAATCAATGTCTATATCCCAAAATTCTAGTCGACATTATGTGTCCAGATATATAATTAAATAAAGCAAAAGATAAAAAGTACTACCACCACTCTAATTAACTGAAGAATGGACCAAAGGCATGAGGGTACTCGCTATGAACCACTGAAATGCTATCATATTATACAACAAAAGTAAATGGAATACAGTCTGGTATCAAACAAACCCATACAACATTCTAGTGCATGTGCATGATCAAAGTGCGCTTGAGTCATATATTCAGTTGTTTATCTTGTATTGGAGGTATAAATATTTTGCTAAGTGCATCTGTTAGTTTTCAGTCATAAAAATATCTTACACAAAATATGGTCAATATATCACCGAATACAACATTTATAAGACCAGTCAAATACGTGTCCAGATCTCCAATTCGACCTTTTTATTTCACCGACGAAGCTGCTTTTTAAGGCAGATCACTCCAAGTCAACGGGTTTGACAAAATTCTCCTTCTCGAGGAGAAGTCTTCAAGACTTCTTATCCGAGAGCTAGAAATTCTTCGATTGGGAATTTGCCTGCACAATTACGCAAACGTTAGGGGGGTCACTAGGGGTTGCCCAGGGAGGCCCATCCGATGCTCAAGTCAGCTTGGTGGACGAGAGAATAAAACAGTAATTGAATACAGAATTAAATGAGCAGGAAAATTGTGAATTAATTTACTTACAGATAATAGGAGAAACCTTTTTATACTTGGGATATGGGCCCCATGGGCCGTGTAGTAGGAGAATTTAGCCTATCGGCCAGTCCGCGTAGGAGAAATAGCCCTATGGGCCAGTCCCAGACACCATTGAGCCAGTTTATTTATTAAGAGCCCGATGGGCAATTACTAGTACATAAATATATATAATGTTGGGAAATTTATTGTTTAGATTTTGATGAATGCCATGTAAAACTTAAACTAGAAAGTTGGCACCTCATTTTCCTTGTAATTCTTATTGTAATAGATAGGGTTGTATAAGCTGAGCCAAGTCAGCTTTGCCTGGAAATACAAGAAGTCAACTGGAGATGTGAAGTGAAGACTCCGCTGAGGAACATCTGATCAGTATGGCCAAGAAAGAAGACCAAGGACTCGAGTGAAGGAGTATCGACTGTGAGATAGCTGTGAGAAGAGTCAGTTAAGTCAACCAAAGAAGCCAAGTCAAGTTGAAGTGACAGATGAGTCTTTCAATCATTGGAGCAGACTTAAGTCACCTGTGGAATAGGCAGCTGCAAAAAGGAGTTAACTGAAAAGAATCTGTTGCACAAAAGTCAAGAACATTACTTAAATAAGTAATACTTCCATGTTGTCATGTCTTAAAGTGCTCAGTCCCAGAAGCGTGCAAAGGGAATAAACCAATGGGAAGCACTGCACTTCGTGTCAGATTCTGAAAAGCTGATCATTCATTTAATACGAGGAAAGGTCTACGTCTCAAGACTGAGGACCAAGAAAAGACAAGCCAACGAATACAAGTGATTTTTGAAAATCAGCCTATCTCTTCAACGGGCAGATTTTTGAAAAGTTCACTATAAAAGGCTGAGGAATCACTTTGAGAAAAGGTTACCTGAACCACGAACAAGCAAGAGCATTATTCATTCTGTAACCTGCAAAATATTCTCAAGTTATTCAAACTGTTGAAGAGGAAATCTAGGAGGTTGCTGCAGATAACTCCACAACGAATCTAGGAGGCGAAGTGAAGAAGGAACAAGAAAAAGAAACACAAAGTTGTTAACACGACGACGCCGTACGATAAATGTCTCACTGAAGTGACAACGCTGCGGGTTGAGGACGTTGCTGATGCAGCCGAGGCACAGGATGAAACTGCCCTGGGAGTTAACACTCTGGGCAATGAAAGTGCAATCCACGGAGTTGAGGCTCCTGTGGATGCCACCGTCGAAGACCCTAAGACAACTGAGTTTGTCGAAGGGAATGTCCAAGGCCTTGCTGCAGTTGAGACTTCCCGAGGTAAAGAGGCGGCTAAGCGTAAACATCCCTCCGCTTATCATCGATGCATCTGAGAAGGAGATAACTGCCCTTCATGATTCCCAAGACAACCCTGATGTAACATTTCTGGGATCTGAAGTGAAGATGAAGCTGAGTCATCCCCTGTTACAAGTCCAAACGACTCAGCTGAGGATGTTCTTCCCAGTACGAGTAAGCCAAAATTCAAGGCTGCTCGTCAAAAGTTCAATTTTGATGATGAGCCACCCCTACAAGTCTCATCATCGTCCAATGACGCTTACCGATACGGCCGAGACCGAGACAACTCATATGGAAAAACAAACCGAGACCGAAGCGAAGGCTGTTAAGATAGCCGAGGCTCACCACCGGTCCATACCACAACAGACCCGGTGAATCACGATCAATCTGTGCAGCTCCCAAAGTGCAGCAGAATCGACTCAACCAGGCACATCACGGCCGCAAGTCACAGTTGAACAATTCCCTATGTCCGTGATGATGCGTTTGAACAAACTTTCCCTTTCTCACCGAGTCACCGATCTTGATGAAGAATCGGCTAGAGATCAACGATGTTTCCATAAACCTGATCCCGTCATTCCAACGACACCATCGTCCCAAAGAGATTTGACTTTGATGTTTGCTTGCCGCCACCGGTGAGAAGAGAGGTGACAAATGAGGTTCGAGAAGTTTTCAAGGCAATATTTGCGGAAATAGAGAAGATGGAAAGGCACCAGGCCTCATTAGATATGCGATCGATAATCGAGATGTTAATCTTATGCGACTGCGTGGAATAATTGTCGATCCGGGAATGGTGGCAACAACAAAGCAGACAATGCGCGTGGAACAAGTTCGATACTTCAAAGCATTGTACAATAAGATGCTAATCTGGAGCGCTGATAATGCTGACATGAAGAAGAGGATGCAAGAAAACATTGATAGAATGCATCCCTCTCATACCACAGAAATGGAACAGCTGCGTGAATTTCATCGTAAAGAACTTCTGCGCGTAGAGGAGAACATGAATGAAAAATTCAGCCTTCTTATGGCTGAAATGAAGTTGGTGACAGCCGAATCCAACGCCACTCGCTCAGAATTCCGAGCAGCATACTCCGCAGCAGAATACAAACAGAACTCAGCTATCAGTCGCCTAGATTTCATGCTTCCTGGCATGTTTCCAGGGGTTCCTCTCTCCTTTGATGATGCCAAAAAGGGGGAAGAGGAATACCTAAAGACGTTGGAAGAGTCCGTAGCTAAGAAGAAGGACGCAACTGTGTAGGAGAAGACAGCTGAAGAGCAGAAGAAAGAAAAGGGAAAATAAGTTGAGGGGGAAGGTTCGAAGGATATGACTTTAATGGTTGCTAGAACCCCTCAACAAGGACTGTGCCCATGTCTGAAAAGAGGAAGATAGTTGAAGCGAGAGATGACGGAGATTGAAAGAAAAATGGATGCCCGTGCGATGGACATATTGAAACAATACGGAGGCATTCTGGTGGGAAGAGACACTGATTCCATTTCAGACGTCGGAACCAAGCCTAGATCTGTTGATGAATTCAAGACGCTCGCATCCGAGGGATACTTCGAGAACATGACCATGGCCCAAGCCTGGGACTTGTATTTGGAAAAAGGCCTCAAGCTGCGCGAAGAAGATGATAGGCAGCAGACTCCGAGCAGTCACTCTGCTGGTCACTCTACTGGAAAAAAGAAGGCCCAGTACAATACACACCCAGAGGAAGAAGTAGAAGCAGTGGAGGAAGTCTTCTCAAAAAAAAAAAAGCAGTGGAGGAAGAGGTTTCAAACCTAGACCTCTACCCAAAAACATTGAATACATAGATCCAGGGAAGAAATGAGGGATCTATTGGGTTGGGTTTGATGAAGTAGCCAACCTGCAAGTGGCCAAGAACAATGCTGAATATGTAAAGAGAATCGAAGAAGAAAATCGAAGACAAACTCAGCTGTGGGAAGAGAGACAAGAAAGGAAAAGAAAAGATGAAGCTGCCAGAAGAGCTTATGAGAAAAAGAAAGCAGCTGAAGAAGAGAAGAAGAGAAAAAGGTCAGAAGACGACAGAGCTGATGAAGAAAGAAGGAGGCAGCGAAGGAGATGAAGTGTTGATGTCCACCCCTTCATGTAATTTACTATTGTAAATACATAAGTATGTAAGTCTTCTGTACATTGAATAAGAAATCTGTAATTTCTCTATTTTTTTTTTGCGTAGACATAGATGTTTGCTCTGATACACTTTGTAAACAGCTGTGTAAAGGACAAGAATGTTATGATCAATAAAAGATTGATTCTACGCATACATTCTCTGTTACTGCACTACCTGTATGTATCTCTGATGCTTACATTTTTGCATGTATGTTTTAAGTTTTGGCATCATCAAAAAGGGGGAAATTGTTGGGAAATTTATTGTTTAGATTTTGATGAATGCCATGTAAAACTTAGACTAGGAAGTTGGCACCCCATTTTCTCAGCTGAGTCAAGTCAGCTATGCTTGGACATACAAGAAGTCAACTAAAGGCTAATATGAAGACTCCGCTGTGAAGCAGCTGAGTGTGGCAAGGAGGAGAAGTCAATAACTCGACTAAAGGAGTATCACCGTTACAACATGAGAAGTGTCGATCAAGTCAACTCTAGACAGCCAAGTCAAGTTGAAGTGATGCGAGTTTTTTCAAATGATTGGGAGCCGACTCAAGTCACCTGGGAAAGTTAAGGAACTCGCAATGATCAAGTCAAGACAACTGAAAAGAGTCCGTTGCACAGAAGTCAAGAAAGTTACTTAAATAAGTAATACTTCCATGCTGCAATATTCTAAAGTGCTCAGTCCCAGAAGCGTGCAAAAGGAATAAACCAATGGGAAGATCTGCACCGTGTCGTCGCTCAAAAGTCAAGGTTCATTTAATACGAGGTAATGTCAATTTCAAGGACTACAACAAGACAAGCCAACGACCACTAGTGTCTTTTAAAAATCAGCCTATCTCTTCAACGGGCAGATTTTTGAAAGAGCACTATAAAAGGCAGAGGAATCAATTTGAGAAAGGGTTACCTTGAATACCTAAACCACGAACATTCAAGCTAACATTCGAATCGTAACTGCAAAATATTCTCAAGTTATTCAAGCAAATCCTCAAGCCTAAATTTGAAGGAAATCAATCTAACACCAAGTGTGAAGGAAAGACACTTCAAACTGTTGAAGAGGAAACTTTTGAAGAATCAAAAGGGGTCTACATTCCAAGGAGGATTGTAGAAAGGTTCAAGGTCGAACCGGTCTCAAGTTATTGGAGGGCTTCGTGATCAAATCCAAGAAGCTTGAGCAAGTGAGTCAAGTAGCAAGGCAAATACGCCCCGTGAAGAAGCCGAGTCGTGCGAGAAGCTAGTTGTGTGACCAATGCATCTCCCGGACCGAGTCCCAAAGGATCAAGTCACCGTGTGATCAAGACTTGATCCGGACCGTATCCACTTTGTACTGATCAATACTTAGTGGATTCCTCCAGGAGTTGGAGAAGAGAGTAGTAGAAGAATTACCCCATCTTCGAACCTCTATAAAATTTATTGTGTCATTTACATTTCAAAGATTCATTTCTCGCATATTACATTAAATCTGCGATAATTTGCATTCCAATTGATATTTAAAAAAGTGCTAAAATCAAGTGTTAAAACAAACTTAAACCAAATTCAAGGGTGTTAAGTCTTCCAAAAAAATATTATCACACCAAGTTAAGTATAAGACTATGCAAATTGAGTTATTCTATCAACAAATCGATCCAAGTCTGTTGAGTGGCTAACTCTGTTTGGTTAACTAACTTAGCTCATCCATCAAGGACTTAGTTGTGAAATTAACTCGAATAATTTTAAAAGGACTAAATTTCGAAAAGTTGGTAAGGTTTATTCAACCCCCCCTTCTAAACTTGAAACTCACACCCCTTGGGACCTACACTTAAACATGAGCTAGGGTTAATTGAGCTGAGTTGACACTCAAAAGACTCGATGAGTAGAGATAAATCGTGAAAAGATGAAAATAGAACAAACTTCATGAATCAACCAAGTAAATTAGCCGTATCGGGAAGTCACCAGACGTCGAGTTAGGCACGAGAGTCACTATATGAAAGAAGAGAAGTAGAGTTGAGTCATTTGTGCAGAGAGTTGAGTCATTTATGAGCTAAGTGACAAGAACGCAGTCGTTTTTGATGAGCGGGAATGTTTTTAAGGATGACATTAGTGCAATTATGACTGGTACAGTCAAAAGCTGCACAGTAAGCATATGATTGGATATAAATGTTGCCGCATTAAATGCGAGAAATTAAATGTAATGAGACGCGTGCTAAATGAAATGTTGATCTCAATCAAAATTCAAAACCAAAAACACGTCCTTTCATAACCCTTATATACTCATTCCTTCAACTTTCTCTCTCACACTTAAAAACTGTTCATCTTCAAGCATACGAAAGCCAGTTTTTCTCTCTCAAAAACCCTACCAGTTCTCAAAGGAAGTTCATCAAGTTTCGTTCGGTAAAACTCACTAAAATGGCACCAAAGACATGATTTCACAAAGCTCTCAAAGCAAATCCACACAGATCAATCAGTGGATTTTGAAGGGATGACAAAACAGGTTCCGATGAAACCCTTGTGAAGAAAATTACGGATAAGATCGAGAAATCCGGACTGAAACCCTTTCTCACGATGGAATATTAAATGACGTACGTTGAGGAGGTTGCCCAGTTCTATGTTAACGCCGAGGTGCAGGGCGAAGGGATTAAGTCCTCCATCCACCACAAGGACATTTTAATCACTGCTAAGGACCTTCGGAGCACTGTTTACTGTCGTCGGAAGGCATGCCGGAGATATATGAAGCCGATGTCAACTTGGTTGCTGCATGGAAAGATGTGGCCAAACCCGAGTGTGCTGCGAAAGTGATCTACACAGCTGAGAAGAAGCTGCTGAAGGACGATTATCATAAACTGATGGATATCGTCGCCAAGTGTGTAGACATAAACTTTGGAAGCTTCAATCAGCTGTCCAAGACCAAGCTGATCGTCATGGCTGCGATCATGCAAGGGAAGAAAGTTAACTGGGCTGAGTTTGTATACATCAGACTATGCCAGAACGTTGCGAACAAGTCTTTTAAGGAATATGGATCCTTTGGAGGATCACTCGGCTATGGCCTAGTCATTGGCCATTTGATGGAGGTGAAGGGTGTTCCCCTTCGACATGGAAAGTCATTCCATGTCAACAAGAAGATGTTCCGGGCCAACCTTTCAGGAGCTCAGAAGAGAGCCCATGCGGAGAGGGCGGACACAAGCGAGGGGGAATCAGCTGACCCCGAGGAAACAGCTGTTGCCTCCCCTCCAAAGAAGAAAGTTGCCCCTGCAGCTGCAAAGAAAAAAGCTGCTCCAGCAGCAAAGAAGAAAGACGCACCTGCACCTGCAGCCGTGTCTCCTGCCCACGCCGCCGAAGTGGAGAACAAAGCCCAAATACCTTCTCCGACCATCAAAAAGAAGAGGACTGCCAAGCCAAGAAAGACAGCTCCTCAGTCAAATAAAGATGCACCGGCCCCCGCCAAGGAATCTGAGGTAGAAGTATCCGAACCAAAACTTACTCTGGTAAGGAGAAAAAGAAGAAGAAGGATCACCAAGCTCTCGGAGCTTGAGAAGACAACTGAGTCTGCCTCTCAGCTGGAGAAAATTTCTGAGACTGCTGAAGAAGTGCAGTCTCCAGAAGTTGTTGATGAAACAGCCAAGTCTGCTGAGGACGATCAGCAGAGGCAAATAGAAGACCAGTTGTGGATAGAACAAAAATTGAGGAAGAAGAGCGATAGAGACAATGAGAATCTCCTGATGAAAGGATTGTGTCTCCACCTGCCCCCGATGCTGCTGTAGGTGAAGAACAACAGAGTTTGCTACCATCCATTCCTGAATCAAAAAGACATGAAGAGGATGAAGATGATGATGTGATAGTTGTTTCTCCTGTGTACCCAGACATTCAACGTCGTCTGCATGAATGGCGAGCATGGAAGCTGAGTCGCTCGAGGGTACAGTTTGAACACCCTGAATTCATTGAGGAAGAGGAAGAATTGCTAAATTTCCTAGGATTGACCACCGTGCTTCAGGCACTTGATGAAGATAACTGCCTCGATATCTTGCATATCTTCAAGGAGAAATAAAAGGAGAGGTTAGCAGAGGAAGCTGAAGCTCGTGAGAAAGCTAAAATTTCTCCTCTCACTGGAACCAGCGACCATACTCATCCTCACATTGATATGCTTTCGGGAAGTGATGAGGACATGGATCCGGTTGCTGCAAAGGAGAAGTTAGACATACAGCAAGCCATGCTGGAATCCAAATTGATGCATGAGCAACAGTTGAGGGAAGGACCTGGAGAGTCTTCTAAATCTCAGCTGGAGATTGATCCGTTGGGAGCGGTACATCAGATTGCCACAATTATTGCTGCAACCACTTCTCCAGTTCACTCAGATGACGGATCTAAGGGACTTGGCCATGACACTGGGAACTTGGGCACCCAAGTTGAGCCAACCCCTGTTGAAGGTGTCTTACCACCTGCCCTAACGGCTGAACACTCAATGGAAACAATGAGTCCGGAGCGAGTGACCCCACCATCGATCGCTCACCGGTGGTGTGCCGTGGGGAAACTCACTCCACCGCTGCGGCTAGGTCGGAGGATGCTTTGCGGATGACTCCACTATGAAGGAAGGAGGCGAAGTGGAGAAAGAGAAAGAAAAAGAACAACAACAAGTTGCCACCGACGTGGCTCGGACGATTGAGTCTCCCCCACCAAAGTGCCAACAGACTTTGCGGTGAGGACACCTGGCGATGCGATCGAGGCACGAGATGGAAATGCCATGGGAGTTAACACTCTGGGCACTGAAAGTGCAATCCAAGGGGTTGAGACTCCTTTGGATGCCAATGTCCAAGACCTTAAGACAGTTGTGTCTGTTGAAGGGAATGTAGAAGGCCTTTCTGCAGTTGAGACTTCTAAAGGTATTGAAGGCCCGAAGGAGGTTGAGACTTCCCTGGGAAAAGAGACAGAAACGCAGATGAAGCTGAAGATTCTGAGAGGGAGATTAGTGCCCTTCATGATTCCCAAGACAACCCTGATATATCATTTCTGGGATCTGAAGATGAAGCTGAGTCCACCCCTGGTGCACATCAAAAAGACTCAGCTGAGGATGTTATTCCAAGTACGAGTAAGCCAGAATTCAAAGCTGCTCGTCAAACATTCAATTTTGATGATGATCCAAGCCCTCAAATCTCATCATCTTCCGATGACGCTACTGATACGGCCGAGGAACAGCAAACTCAAAAGGACAAACCACCTGAGACCGAAGAAGCTGTTAAGACGGTGAGGCTCGGCCGGGCCAACACCATCAAAGGCCCCAATGAATCACGATCAATCGTGCGGCTACGAGTGCAGCGAGAGACCACTTCGCGCACAATATCTCAAGTGCGAGACGATGCATATGAAGAAGTATTTCTTTTTTCTCGCGAGTGTTTGCCCGTGCTCGAAGAAGAGACTGCAAAAGAACAGAAGTTCTACACCGTCCAAAAAGACCCCATAATTCCTCTTGATTCGATTGTGCGGTGATTTCAACTTCGATCAGTGGCGGCGGTGACTCGATCAGGGACAAATGAGATGCGTGAAATCTTCAAGAAGATCTGTGAAGAGATTGAGAAGATTGAACGGCACCAAGCCTCTCTCGACATGCGCCTGGACAATAGAGATGCCACTCTCACACAAGCAGACTTAAGAGGAGTGGTAGTCGGGATAAGGGAATGGTCTTAACAAAATAGAGTGCCATGCGTCTCGAGCAAGTTCGCTACTTCAAGGCTCTATACAATGTATCGCCGATCCGGAGTGCCGACAATCTTGACATGAAGGCGAGGATGCAGACCTATATGGAGAGATTGCATGCCTCCCATACAACTGAGATGGAGCTGCCAAATTCATCGAAAAGAACTTTTGCTCATTTAGGAGAATATGAATGCCAAATTCAGCCTTCTTATGGCTGAAATGAAACTGGTGGCAGCCGAGTCCAAGGCCACCCGCTCAGAATTTCGAACAGGATACTCCGCAGCACTCAAGCGAGAATTCAAATATCACCGATCGACTTCATGCTTGTTGGGATGTTTTCGAGTTCATCTCTCCTTTGATGATGCCAAAAAGGGGAAGAGGAATACCGAAGTTGTTGAAGGAGACGGTTGTTGAGAAGGAAAAGGAGAGACATTTGTTGTAGAGAAGAAAAAACAAATGTTGTTGAGAAGAAGAAGGAAAAGGGAAAAGTCTGTTGAGGGGAAAGGTCAAAAGATGTGACATTAATGCTTGCACAAACCCCTCAACAAGGTCATGTCACAGCTAGCATAATCAGCAAACTTCCTGTGATTATGCCACTCCATCACTCTGATGTGCCTATGTCTCATAAGAAGAAAATTGTAGAAACATAGATGGAAGAGTTCGACAAGAGAACGGATGCCCGTGTTGAAGAAATGTTGAAACAATTCGGAGGCATTCCGGCAGGAAAAGACACAGATGCCATTCTAGATGACGGACAAGAGCCAAGATCTGTTGAAGAATTTAAAACGCTCGAGTTCGAAGGATATTTCAAAAACATGTCCATAGCCCAAGCCTGGGACTTGTACTGGGAGAAAGGTCTGAAGCTGTGCGAAGAAGCTGATAGACAGCAGACTACTAACAATCACTCAGCTGGTAAGAAGAAGACTCCGGTACAATATACGCCCCGAAAAGAAGGAAGAAGTGGTGGAGGTGGAGGTTTTAAACCTAGACCTCTACCAAAAAATATTGAATATGTAGATCCAGGCAAGAATGGAAGGATCTATTGGGCTGGATATGATGCTATAGCCAATCTGGAAGTGGAAAGGAAAAATGCTGAATATGTCAAAAGAATCGAGGAAGAAAATAAGAGGCAAACTCAGCTGTGGCAAGAGAGACAAGAAAGAAAAAGAAAAGATGAAGCTGCGAAGAGAGCTTACGAAAAAGAAAAAGCGACTAAAGATGAAAAGAAAAGAAAGAGAGCCGACGAAGACAGAGTCAAGAAGAAGAAAGAATGAAAGACAAAGGCGATGAAGTGTTGCTAACCCCTTCATGTATTTTACTTTTGTAAATACATATGTATGTAAGTCTTCTATACATTTAATGAAAAATCAGTATTTTGCGTAGATATAAGTATGCTCGATTGCTATGATACACATTGTAAATAGTTGTGTGTAAGGACAAGAATGTTATGATCAATAAAAAGATTGATTCTACGCATACATTCCTTGTTATTCTTGCATTGTCAGTATATATCTTTTCTTTTTTGCATATTGTTTGTATGTATTTAAGTTTTGGCATCATAAAAAAGGGGGAAATTGTTGGGAAATTTATTGTTTAGATTTTGATGAATGCCATGTAAAACTTAGACTAGAAAGTTGGCACCCCATTTTCCTTGTAATTCTTATTGTAATAGATAGGGCTGTATACACTGAGTCAAGTCAGCTTTGCCTGGAAATACAAGAAGTCAACTGAAGATTTGAAGTGAAGACTCCGTTGAGGAACAACTGAGTATGGGCAAGAAAGAAGACCAAGGACTCGATTGAAGGAGTATCGGCTGTGAGATAGCTGTGAGAAGAGTCAGTTAAGTCAACCAAAGAAGCCAAGTCAAGTTGAAGTAACAGATGAGTCTTTCAATCATTGGAGCAGACTCAAGTCACTTAGGGAATAGGCAGCTGCAAAAAGGAGTTAACTGAAAAGAATCCGTTGCACAAAAGTCAAGAACATTACTTAAATAAGTAATACTTCCATGCTGACATGTCTTAAAGTGCTCAGTCCCAGAAGCGTGCAAAGGGAATAAACCAATGGGAAGCACTGCACCTCGTGTCAGATTCTGAAAAGCTGATCATTCATTTAATACGAGGAAAGGTCTACATCTCAAGATTGAGGACCAAGAAAATACAAGCCAATGAACACAAGTGACTTTTGAAAATCAGCCTATCTCTTCAACGGGCAGATTTTTCAAAAGTTCACTATAAAAGGCTGAGGAATCACTTTGAGAAAAGGTTACCTGAACCACGAACAAACAAGAGCATTATTCATTCTGTAACCTGCAAAATATTCTCAAGTTATTCAAGCAAAATCCTCAAGCCTAAATCTCGAAGGAAATCGATCCAACACAAAGCTGTGAAGGAAAGATAACTTTCAAACTGTTGAAGAGGAAACTTTTGAAGAAGCAAAAAGGGGTCTACTTTCCAAGGAGGATTGTATGAAGGTTCAAGGTCGAACCAGTCTCAAGTTATTGGAGGGCTTCGTGATCAAATCTAAGAAGCTTTAGCAAGTGAGTCAAGTAGCAAGCGCATCATGCATGTGAAGAAGGCGAGTCGGACGAGAAGCCACTTGTGTGACCAAGGCATCTCAGATCGAGTCCCAAAGGAGCAAGTCACCGTGTGTGATCAAGACTTGTATCTGGACTGATAACCACTTTGTACTCTGATCATTACTTAGTGGATTCCTCCAGGAGTTGGAGAAGAGAGGAGTAGAAGAATTACCCCATCTTCGAACCTCTATAAAATTTATTGTGTCATTTACATTTCAGCATTTCATTTCTGCATATCATTTCATATCTGCTGATAATTTGCTATCCAACTGATAATTAACAAAGTGTGAAAACCAAGTGTTAAAACAAACTTAAATCAAATTCAAGGGTGTTAAGTCTTCCGCGGAAAATCTCATCACAGCCAAATTAAGGTTTAGTCTAAACAGCTGAGTTATTCTATCAACAGCTCTTTCGAGTATGTTGAGTGGCTAACTCTGCTGATTAACTAACTTAGCTGTTCATTAAGGACTTAGCTGTGGAATTAACTCTGTATTATTTTAAAAGGACTAAAATCGAAAAGTTGGAATTAACTCTGCACGATGACGCTTGAAAGGAGAGTCTTTGACCATGTCTTCCAAGGGTGATATCTCTCTCTTTTCCCTTCAACTTTGAAATTTTTTTCGTTGCAGAAGACTTAGGAAATTTCTGGAAAGTTGAGATGAGAGGTGAGGTGAGAGTCAGGTGAGAGCCCATGCAGAGTTGGAGTGATGATTGGAATGTATCAAGTGGAGAGAGAGATGAGAGCACCATAGGTGGTAGAGGGCGCCCCGGGGCACCTCCCCGGAGTGGGCAAGGGCTCCTCCTTGGCGCCCTCCCCGGGCGGCCACAAGGGCGCGCCCCTGGGGAGCATCCCAAACCCCCCAGCTCGTTTTTCTCCGCGACTTTCTTTGTCTTCTCCATGGTCATGTTTCAAATTGGGTTCCGGATTCTGGTCTTTCCTTCATTTCCATGTTCCTCCATTTTCTCCGGAGTTGAGCCTATGATTCTTTGTCCGTGGGGACTTGCTCTTTTTGTGTAGAGATGAAGCATTCCCTTTTAAGAAGAAAGCTTTAATTCTTCCGGAGTGGTCCGAGATACTTGTGTCTTGCTTGGAGGGAGCACCCTTCTCGAGTTCGGATGGAACACCCTTCTCGAGTTTGAAGGGAACACCCTTCTGGATCTTGGAGAGAGCACCCATTTGGAGCAGTGATAGTTGTTTTTTTGGCCCAGATGACCTTTTACTCCTATCCACATGTTTAGGGCTTGCTTTATGCACTTGGATATTTCTTGCTTTCTCTTTTCTTCTTGAGATGTTTCTTCACACCATGAGGCCAGATGATATTCCGTTACACTCATGTTATATGTATGTCTTTCCTTATGCATATCTACTTTCTTTTATCATGCTTTACTTGTAGTATTTGCATGTGACTTCTTGTTGGTGAGAGACTTGTTTATTTTCCTCGTTGCGGTGGATCTTCCCTACGGAGGGAAACCTTAATTTCTTTTGAATAGCCGGAATTACTTGTTCTGGAGCTACCTAAGAGTGCCCTTCCCGAGCTCAAGGGCCACCCTTCCGGAGTTCGAAGAGGGTGCCCTTTTAGAGCCGGAGGGGGGGCACCCTTCTGGAGCTCTCTTCTTTAGTTCTTACTTTATTGTTTCGGCCTATTTCCTCCCAGTGTTTAAACTTTTTGCCTTCTTTTTTCGCCGGAGAAGAATATTTCGCGGGTTGTTCTTCTGAAGCCCAGATCCTCATGGAGCTCACGGGGTGCCTTTTTGGAGTCCAGATGGGGCACCTTTCTGGAGCTTCCTCCATAGTTCTTACTTTATCACTTTTGATCTGTTCCCCACATGTGTTAGCTTTTTTGCCTTCTTTTTCTTGCATATTTTCATCATGGAAAAGAATTCGCGGGGACTCTTGCGATGAGGCTCCTTCTTCTGGGGTCTTAGCCGGAGGAGGAAAATTTTCAAGGACTCTCTCATGGTGGGAGCCTCTCCCTTACGGAGCGTAAAACTTCTCTAAGGGGCTTTATTCACCTCACGGAGCGGAAAGCTTCTCTAGAGGATCTTATTTACTTTATGGAGCAGAAAGCTTATTTAGAGGATCTTAGTTGACTCATGGAGCGGAAAAGCTTCTCTAGAGGACTTTGTCTGCCTAACGGAGCTGAAAGCTTCTCTAGAGGACTTTGTCTGCCTCACGGAGCTGAAAGCTTCTCTATAGGACTTTGCTTGCTTCATGGAGCAGAATACGTCTCTAGAGGATTTTATTTACCTCACGTAGCCGAAAGCTTCTCTAGAAGATTTTATTTACCTCGCGGAGTTGAAAGCTTCTCTAGAGGATTTTATTTACCTCATAGAGCCGGAAGCTTATCTAGAGGATTTTATTTACCCCATGGAGTGGAAAGCTTCTCTAGAGAATTTTATTTACCTCACGAAGAGGAAAGCTTCTCTAGAGGATTCCATTTGCCTCACGGAGTGGAAAGCTTCTCTAGAGGGTTTAATTTTCTCTGGGAGAATTGAGGGAATCCCTTGTCTAGGATGGATGTTGGTGAAAACACTCAATGACATAGATGAGTCTGGCAACTGCGTTCTTCGGCGAGAGCGAGGGTAATTGATGCTTGGCTGGTTCTTGCTCTGTGTGCAATGACTTTTCGGTTAATTCCTTCATGGTTTAGCTTTCTTCATCTTCGGAGTCTTCGTCTTCTCCAAAAAGTTGAGCATTTCTCTATCCATTTGCGTTGGGGTGTACATCAATAATGGATGGAGATTTTACGAAGCTCCCTCTAGTAGAGGATGGTTTATCGACAAGTTGTCTTGGGAGTTTTGTTTTTTTGTAAAGGGTTGCTTGTTCGAGAGATAACTTGAGTTGTCTAGATGACTCTTGAATCCTTAGCCCGAGCGCCGAGGGGAGTTTGTGCCTATTCTTTGTAGACTTCCAGGTTTATTTGTCCTCCATCAATGTAATAGCTTCTTCAGTGTCTAGTTTCTCTCTAGTTCGTTTTTCCTCTCTTTCATTGTATTCGAGTGAGGGTCATTCTTCACGCAACTGCTGCTCCGGCCTACAACGGTAGGGTGGCCTTACGAGGGGTCTTTATGCAGTTCACGGAGCTTGTGGATATCCTCATGCGGCTCCGGGAGCATTAATGTCTTAGAGCATTCCAAATAGTTTCATTGAGCTGGAGAGCTTCTGGGGTTCAACAGACTTATCTAGTGAGTAGAGCCCTTCAGGAGGAGGAGATTACGGAGGGGCGCGCTTTCGGCTAGGCTAGGGCACCTTCTTTGCCGGACAAGGGCGACTTCTTCATCTCTTTGAGTTGTTGGATGGCGTCCCTCTGGAAGGAGATGTCTATCCTTATATCTTCTCAACGATCTGCCTTCTTGCTTGGTGTTCTCGGCTTTGGAGCCTGCAACTTTCACAAATCACTTCATGAGGTTTTGCAATAACTCTCATTTCGGTTGAAAAAGATGAGTCATGGTCTCTGAATACTTCCTTCTGATGGAGAATTGTCATGCAAAGGCAGTAGTAAGTTTGTCCATCCTAGTAATTGACCTAACTGGGAGCTAATCAACAAAGTTAGTGTAGAGATTTGTCTTTTCATGGAGTTTGTCTAAGTGCTCCTAGTGGACCTCCGATTCCATCATACTCTGGGAGGCTGGAGATCTTGACGCCCGAGAGTAATGGCTTGGCCCAGATGGCAGGGGCAAGTGAACTTCCTCCCTATAGAGATGGCCCGTGAGTTAGCTTGGCTAGATATTTTACCATTTGTGACTCTTCTAC
Source organism: Rehmannia glutinosa (assembly GCA_016081115.2). Classification (NCBI taxonomy): domain Eukaryota; kingdom Viridiplantae; phylum Streptophyta; class Magnoliopsida; order Lamiales; family Orobanchaceae; genus Rehmannia; species Rehmannia glutinosa. The sequence continues at coordinate 59,605,265 of CM071937.1, read as the reverse complement.
GGGCTTGTGAGTGTGGATTCGGGAGTGATAGGCTCCATTTCCAGCTTCTCTTCCAACGGGAACGTGCTGGTCTCCTTGATATTTTTCGAGGTCCTTCATTTCTTTTATCTTCTTCCCCAAGACTGGGGTCTTCAATATCTGGCAAAGCTTTGAGGGAGGTCTTCCCGTAGCTTCCGCTGCGACATGATTCCTTGAAACAGCTCGGGCAGCTTCTTCGAGTAAGGCTTAGAGGACTCTTCGCGTTAAGCGAACTATTTCAATATGTGGAGAACCCCCCCGAGCCCCCAGGAGGAGGAGGCGCCCTTCTTGGTTCTTGTTGCGTCCTTTATTTCTTTTTCCTCGTCCTTCTAGGTCAAGGTCTTCAATGGTGGACGGATCCCGGGATAGTGCTCCCATCGTCCCGACCACCGCTTGTTGCCTCAAAGCTTTCCGTGGAGATTCTTCTATCAGGATTTTGGAAGGTTTCCTTGGTTAAACGAATTTCTTCATTGAGCAGAGTGCCTCCGGAGGGAGACGGTGGTGCCCTTCTTTCTTGCGGGAGAGGCCGCGTCCTTCCGGTGAAAAGGTTGCTGGCCTCTCAATTTCTTGGTGATCTTTCTTCTTGCTAATTCCTAGCTCCACAGCTAGCTGCTTGGGATTCTTCATCTGGTGTCGGCTCTTCATGGCTCTTGCCGCATTCTTCTTTTCTTCTTCCCTGATCTTTCATGTCAGGTCTTCAATGGTGGGAGGAGTCTAGGGCGGTCTCTCCGTGGCTCTTGCCACAACTTGATTCTTTAAAATATTCCCGGCAGCTTCATCCAGCAGAGCTTGGAAGGCATCCCGGGTCAGATGAACTTCTTCAGGGGGCAAACCCCACTTCCGCGCAGCGGTGATAATGTCATTCCCTCACATGGGGGATGTGGCGTCCTTCCAACGGGCATGTAAATTTCTTCAATGGGCAGAGCTCCTCCAGACGGAGGTGGCGGCGACCTTTCTTTATGTGGAGGAGGTGGTACCTTTCCTGTGGAGAGGTAGCTGGCCTCACGCCTTCTTGATGGACTTTCCTCTAGCTGGTCTCTGGCCCCAGGGCCTACAGCTTGGGATCCGACTTCATGCGCTTGAGGTCAGGTCTGCATATTTGTGCGCTTTTGTCGTTCCCACAGTCGGCGTTAAAATGATGCTGCTTTTTAAGGCAGATCACTCCAAGTCAACGGGATTGACAAAATCCTTCTTCCGGGGAAGTCTTCAAGTCTTCTTCTCCGAGAGCTGAAAATTTTTCAATTTGGAACTTGCCTGCACACGTACGCAAATGTTAGGAGGTCCCTGGAGGTTACCCAGGGAGACCCTTCCGAAGCTCAAGTCAGCTTGGTGAACGGGAGAATAAAACAGTAATTGAATATTGAATTAAATGCGTAGAAAAATTATGAAATAATTTACTTACAAACAATAGTTGCTAATTTGGCCTATGGGCTGTGTAGGAGAATTTAGCCTATGAGCCAGTCCGCGTAGGAGAAATTGACCTATGGGCCAGTCCCGGACACCATTGGGCCGGTTTATTAATTAAGAGCAACATGGGCAATTAATATTAAATAAATATATATATAAATTGAATTATATGTTAATTAATTAAATACCATTTTTGCCCCCAATAATTGTATTTGATAAATTATACGTGTACTATTATGATGACATCATCTTTTGCACATGATATTCATCCAATACAGTTAATAGCTGAGCCAAAAAGAATAATGGTTGGGCCAATATAGGAAAGTGGGATGGGTCGGATTAAAAAACAAAAAATAATCTTATAAATTTCAACTAAAATATTTTTTTAAAAAAAAACTGGGTGAATCTCACTTAACCCTTTTGTACTCTCCTTGAGTATCACTTTATTCCCTTGTACTTTCAATACTTTACCTACTTGTAATTTCAATTTGTATCACTTTACCCCTTATGATTTTAGACTTTTATTTTAAAACATATACTACCATTTTAGTAAAACAACAAAATCTTTTTGAAAGCATTTTAATATTAAACCTGTACGTATTTTCTAGATTGACTTTCATAACTTAATTAATTAATGCTTAAATATTAAATTTATTTTAATCTTTTATATATTTCATTTAGTTGCTAATTATATAACTTTAATATAGTTCCTATTAAATTACAATATAATAAAATATTTTTATTAGCTAATACATTTATACTTTTTATTTCTAATTTATCACAAACTTATAATTATATAATATATGTCAAATACATTTTTATTGAAGATGTGAAATATTATTATTAATTTTACTTAATCATATCCACTCAATTCAAAATTCTTTCTTCATACACTGAATGACTATTTTTTGTAATAAATTCAAATTTATATAAAAAAGGAAAAAGAGAGTTTTCCTGATCACAGGCTGATCAGGTAACCAAAAGTAAGCCTAAAAAAATTGTCAAAAATGAAAACGAAATGGTCACAAGCCGACCAGATGGCTGAATGGTTGGAGCCTCGTTAAAACCTCCTCCCAAGGTAAAACCCACCCTTGTGGGGAAAATCTTTGGCAGGAAAAAGAGTACCCCCATGAATGAAAAAGCGTCCAAAATGAGAAAAGAAACCAGAAATCGGGCACACTAGTTAACAAACCTATAGTTGGACTGGCCAACATAGTCATCAGTGAGATAATGTACGAGCTCCTCAGGCGGGACGCCCCACCATGTACCATAATCCGTCTTCTTGCTCAGCATGTCTGCCACCCGATTGCCTTCCCAAAAAATATGTGAGACCACCAAATCCATATGAGCGAGAAGATGCAAAGTGTAATGCCATCTGCTAAGGTGACGCCATGAGACTTCAGCAGATCTCTTCTCCAGCAGGTTCACCACATACATCGAATCCGACTCCAGCCAAAGTTGTATCCATCCCTAGACAAAAGCATAGTGAATCGCCCACATTGCTGCGACTAATTTCGCTTCAAATGCATAACTTGAACCACAACGATTCACAAAACACCCCCGAAAGAAACATCTTCAATTCCGGAAAACCCCAGAAGCTGTGAGATTGCCCGACGCTCCCGAAGAACTATCGTCCATATTCACCTTGATCCATCCAGGGAGGGGTTTTTGCCAATTAACTTCCACAATCTTCGGTGCTTGTGTAGCCCGCCTAGGAACACGCAACCTACGCAGGATGAGAAGGTCTTGTTGGTCATTGTGCATGCATCCCCGATCTAATGGTGATGATTCAACGATGAGAACCCGAAGATGTAGAGTAGCCGCGTCCACCGTCTAGAGTTTGTTGTGAAATACCAACTCATTCCGGATATGCCAAATGAGCCAAATGCAGGACAGGATAGCCACTTGCCATAAGAAAGTAACCTGCTCACTGAAATGAAAGTTCATTAGCCGCACCAGGAATTCATTAAAACTATGAGCCACAAATGGGTGAACGTTAAATGAATCAAAAATCCATCGCCAGAGAGCCCCTGCAAAGACAAAAGAGACAAATAAATGGTCAACCGATTCTGCAAAGGCACGACAAAGATCGCAAACCGAGGAGCCAGTAAAATGCATACACTGAATGACTATCATAATGATAAGATTCAAATTGTGATAACTATATCATGATCGTTTTCTCTTATTTCCTATAATACTTCATCTTATGTTTCAATACAATAAATGAATGTCAAGTGTATAATAATAATAATAACGGCTAATTACAAAAAACATCCTTGAGGTTTAACCTAAGTACAAAAAAGTCCAGCTAGCTTTCAAAATTACAAAAGATACCCTTGAGGTTTTATTTTTTTCTAACATTTAAACCCTTCATTAGACCTAGCAATGGAACGGGCCGGGCTTTTGAAAAATTCGAGTTGTGTCGGGCCGGCCCAATTTTGGTCTGGCCGCAAAAAAGATTGGCCCAGTCCAGCCCATACACACATTCCATGTACAAAATTCGGGCCAGCCCAAAAAAGTTGGGCTAGCCCGGCCCGTCAGGCCATTCGGGCTGGGCCAAATAGGCCCAAATTTTTTCAGGCCTGAAAAAACATGGCCCAGCCTGAACCAAACCTCGGGCTAGTTGGACCGGCCCACAGGCCGGGCTGGATTTTGCCACTTCTACCCTTCATAAGCAAAAAATATTTCAAAATACCCATACATATTTATAAAAAATATTGCAATTTACCCCTTATTTTTAAAACTGAATCAAAACCTCAGGAGTACTTTCTGTAATTTTAGAAGTTAGCTGGGTTTTTTTGTAATTAGGTCAAACCTCAGGGGTACTTTTTGTAATTATCCTTAATAATCATAATACCTTATAAACATTATATTCACTTGATATATTTAATACTCCTAATGAAACACGATAGGGAATAGAAAAGGGTAAATCTCACTTTGCCCCTTTATACTTTACTTGATTATCACTTTACTCCCTTGTACTCTTAATTGTACCACTTTACCCCTCAGACTCTTAATTAGTATCACTTTACCCCCTTGTGCTTTTAAAATATTATTTTATGCTCATATACTCAAAAATATGACCATTTTATCCTTACCTATTAGTTTTATTAAAATAACAAAATTATTTTAAAAGTATTTAATATTAATAAATTTGTATTAATTTGCTAAATTAATTTTCACAACTTGATTAATTAACGCTTAATATTAAATCTATTACATTTTATATTTAGTTGCTAGTTATTTAACTTTAATATAGTCCCTATTAAATTAGTATATAATAGACTATTTCAATTAGCTAATACATTTATACTTTTTAATTTATTTTTCATCATAACCTTAAAAGTATATAATATATTTAATACAAATTTAAATGTGTGAAATATTATTAGTAATTTTAAATTATTGATTCAATAATCATAAATAAAAACTATGTTAAACAGAAAAAATAGTCATTTTAGTGATTAATTTTTTGAATACAAAATATTAATTTACTGCATAATACAGAATTTTTAGATTTATTATTAAAAGAATATATGAATATATTAGTTTGCATAAAATATCATACAATATAGTTATTTAATAGGAACTATATTAATTTTAATAAATAGTAAATACGTTTTCCAATATATATATATATATATATATATATATAGAGAGAGGATCATGTGAGACCACCCTCCTAGGTTAGTCCATAGACTAAATCTACACCATCCAAATAGTAAATCAATGGTCAAGATATATTACAATATATACAACATTTCATAAGTAAGTATAAAATGAGAAGGGATAAAATAGGAATCCGAGAAATTAAATATAGTAATCGCTTCCTAAAAATTAGGGACGTGATTTTGTATTGATCACGTCCCCATAATCAAGCGATTCACCTTTTATTTCTCTCCCTTCCCACTCGAACCTGCAATTTATTCAAATATGGCAACAAAATCGTGCAACAATTAATGAAAAGTATACAATTACACTAAACTAACTATACATTAAAACATTACTAAGTATACATAAACAATTAACTAAGTATACAATTACACTAAACTACATGTATATTAAAACTTTACTAAGTATACAGAAACATTTAACTAAGTATACAATTACATTGAACTAACTATACATTAAAATAATACTAAGTATACAGAAATATTTAACTAAGTATACAATTACACTGAATTACTTATATAACTAAGTATACAATTCCATTGAACTAAGTATACAAATCCACATAACTAAGTATACAAATTCACTAAACTACTTACTAAACTACTTATATAACTAAGAATACGATTCCACTAAACCAAGTATACAAATCCGCTGAACTAAATATACAATAAAACATGACTAAGTATACAAGTCCACTGAACTAAGTATACAATAAAACGACTGTTCACAAATATGGCGGAAAGAAGTATCAATTTTGAAAAAAACGCTTGAAGTTGATGATTTTTCTTCCCTAAAAATCGGGTAATTGAAAAGGTAGGATTATGTTTCCTTAAAAATAATAATAATAACCGTCAATTAACATAACTAATTAAATATAAAAGTACAATTATACCCTTATATGCCTAAATTAACTAAAATGATCTACACCATCCAAAATTTTAAATCAAGAGTCCATAAGTGTTCTTATGGACTAATGAGACCAATCCCTTTAGGTTAGTCCATAAGAACACTTATGGACTCTTGATTTAAAATTTTGGATGGTGTAGATCATTTTAGTTAATTTAGGCATATAAGGGTATAATTGTACTTTTATATTTAATTAGTTATATTAATTGGATAGTTATTAGCTATTTTTAAGGAAACATAATCCTACCTTTTCAGTTACCCGATTTTTAGGGAGGAAAAATTAAATATATATGTATATATATATGTATTTGATGCCATGGTTAAATTAAAATAATAGTATGGATAATTAGGTCATTTAATAAATGAATAAGAGGATTAAATGATATTTTAATTGTATAAAGGGGTAAAGTGATACAAATTAGTAGCATTAAAGGATAAATTGATACAATTGAAAGTACAAGGGGTTAAATAATATTCAATGAGAGTGTAGGGGGTAAAGTGAGATTTAGCCAATAGATAATTTGATCATCTCAATATAGTGAAGCATTTTCCTTCTCTACCCCCTACCAAACACACAAAAACGCACATTCATTCAATTGACAAGCACACTTTCTACTATAAATATCCACCCAATCCACACTCAAAATCATTCCATAAACATAAAAAAAATAAAAAAAGAAATTACATGGCTACCCTTCTCTTCACACTAGCCACACTCTTTTTCACATTTGCCCAAGGACTACACAACACCCCCAACTGCAATGCACCTGAGCAGGGCTCAACCCTCCAACTAATCAGCGTAAACAGCCCATGCTCCCCATTCAGGCCTAAAACACAACTCTCATGGCCCGATACCGTCCTCCAAATGCAGTCCAGCGACAAAGCGCGGCTACAGTACTTGTCGAGCCTTCTCGTCGCCGCCGGCCGCCGGAGCATCGTTCCGATAGCCTCCGGCAGAGCGGTGACTCAGAACCCCACCTACATTGTCAGGGCCAAAATCGGTACACCAGCTCAGACACTGCTTATGGCTGTCGACACCAGCAACGACGCCGCTTGGATTCCGTGCACCGGCTGCGTTGGCTGCTCCGGCGCCGCCATTTATGACTCGTCAAAGTCCGCCACTTTCAAGCCCGTGAGCTGCGGCGCCGCACAGTGCAACCAGGTAATTAACTTAAATCTATGAGGCGTGGTTTTGATGTGTGTCACGGGTGTGGGTCGTAAACTCATTTTGTTATTTTTTTACTTCACATGCTAGCTGTTCTTTTGTGTGTATGTGTTTATTGTCGTTATTGTTGGTGTTTCGCTTTGTCCATTTTTGGAGGTTCTGTGACCCGTGAACCAGGCAACGTTGACGATAATCATAGCTACCTGGTTAACACGCGGATGGATATTCAATCTATTGCAAAATGGTGTTTCATTTAATATTTGCATCACACATTATTAACATGTATATATAAGTTATTATATTAAAACTCAACAATTTTGACTTGATTTATGCTTCCAAATAAATATGATAATTTTTATGTACATGTTAATCATTTGTACGGTGAAATATAAGATAAAATACCATAAATGAAGATAAAAATAAAACACTATTTTGCAATAAAAGATCAAACCGGGGCTAACAAATAGAATGTGATTGATGGAGCAATTAGTAAATACTCCCTCTCCCATTTTTGTGTATCTAATTTATAATTTGTAATTTAGACTTTAAAAATTGACTTAAAACTAAAAACTTTATATATAATTTTGTTATTGTCAAGGAGTGGTGTCACATCTTTTATTTCAATGACCAGTTTAGATCATCTATCTAATTTAATATTTATTTTGTATTTTACAGCATAAATTTAAATTAATTCAATAAAATGATTTCTTATCACACTATATTATTTTTATATACTAAATGAAGAAACAAATATGACACATGTCATTACCTCATTATTCTGACATATATGTGTCAACTCTTCATTTTTTCAATTCCACAGCTTCATATTTATCAATGTGGCAATCCTATATTATATTTATTTTCCATATTTTCATTATAATATACAAAGATAAAAAATAATTCAAAAATAAAGGATTCTATTCATGCAATCTTTTTTTTTTAAAATCAAAGATTCTATCTATATCGTTTATTATACCCTTTATTAGTTAATCAAGGATTCTTTGTAAATAAAAGATCTATCTATATACAATCTAAAAAATCAAAGATATATTTATTGGATACTTTCGATTATAAAATTAGAACAATTAACTAATGATTTTTTAAACGCCAAAAATTAAATATCAGTCATTGCAATATACAATTAATTTGTAGAAAATTAATGTGTAAACGGTTGTAACAATGTAATTAAGAATTAAAAATCAACCTTATATTTTGGCTTGTCAAGCCAAAGCACAAAAAGCAAAATGAAAAAAAGAAGCTCAAATTTAATAAAATTAGCATAAATCTCCTATAACACACAGATGTTTTTTATAGTGTATATATATATATATATAATTTAGCGACATGGTTGGTTATATAGGAATATCTATAGTGGTATATAAGTGGCCGGATACATTGTGCTCCAGAAACTTGGGTGGATCATTTTCACAAAGCGAGAACAAAAATGTGATAAAATTGCTAGTGGATCTTGTTATGTCGGGGTTCACTTTTAAGCATCTACCTCATGGGCTCCAGACACCACAATTATATATGCTTATCATTTATTTATCCACTCAATTATATATACATACATACATTGAGGAAATACCTCATATTTAATGGATTCAGAGTTCTAATTATTCCACATTCCTACTTTATCATTCAGATGAAATGATATGTATATATATATATATATATATATTCCAACAATCAATAACATATGTTTATCTCAATTCTCAATAGACACATATCAGTCACCCAACAAAGTCGAACAATGACATTGTTGGAGACATTAAAGTGCAATACTAGATTACATTAATAGATCCTATATATACATACTAATTTAGGGAAATTACATTAATTATTAGGTACCATTATGTCTAACATCGTCAACGATTCTTTATTACTCGCCTTTTTATTTCACTGATGTAACAATTTCAGTATAACCTCGATAATTTAATACTCGATTAATTAATAATTTCGTTTAAATAATACTTTTGCTCTGTCCCGACTTGGGAACAACAAACAAAATTAATAATTTTCTAATTTAATATCATGCTAAATTAATAAATATTGGCAGTCACAAAGTTATTAATGTATAGATGTTTAACGGTATTTGCATATTGGCAATTATTTGTTGTGTTTAACTATAGTAGAATGTACCATCTAATTAACACCTCCCATTGGGATGAAATTCAATCCTAAGGTACCAAATCCAAGTTGCGGAGGCGCCACCTGTGGCTTCAACTTGACATACGGCAGCTCCACCATAGCCGCCACCCTTGTTCAGGACAACATCACCTTAGCCATCGACTCTGTCTCCGGTTACACCTTTGGCTGCATCCAGAAGGCCACCGGTGCTTCCGTTCCGGCACAAGGGTTGCTGGGTTTGGGCCGAGGCCCATTATCTCTATTGTCACAAAGTTCTAGTCTCTACCAGTCCACATTCTCCTACTGCTTGCCTAGCTACAAGTCTCCCAACTTTACTGGATCGTTAAGGTTGGGGCCCAATAGCCAGCCCAAGAAGATCAGAACCACAGAATTGCTTAAAAATCCAAGAAGATCATCATTTTACTATGTGAGTCTTATGGGGATTAGGGTTGGCAGGAGAGTTGTCAACATCCCACCTACTGCTTTTGCATTTGATCCCACTACTGGAGCTGGAACAGTCTTTGATTCAGGTATATTTTAAGTTCTTTAAATAATCACTGTTAATCAACTACTTGAATTTTGAAGTGGTTCAATCAATTAATTTTGTCTGCTAGTATAATGAAGTTAAATTTTGACATTGAGTTGTCAAAAGGAGAGAAATGGAAATTGTGAATGGAAAATTTTTTTGTTAGTTTTTTAAAATTCAAAATTCCAATAAGTCCTACTTCATCTAATCCAATTTTATACTTTCTATTTTCATACACTATGAAGTTACGTAGTTGGTGCATATTTATATTATGAATGATTAGGATTAATAGTTTTACAACTTTAGGTAAAATTATATTTTCGGGAAACTAATTTTTCACTGTACGTAGGAAATAAATTTATATTAGAATGTTTAATTTAGGAAAAATATGCGTGATAAATATAAGAGAGATGTGATGTGTGGTTTGAATAACTGAAACTCCCCAACAATCAAATCTATTTTTTTTTTCTCCAAATATGTAATAATTAAAAATTCCATCAAATATTATACTAATATTAATTTCAACTTATACCCCTCATTTTATTTACTTTATTTGATGCACGTTTTTGAAACAGGCACGGTGTTCACCATGCTTGTGAAGTCCGCGTACACCGCCGTGAGAGATGAGGTCCGGCGGCAGATGGGAAACGCCACCGTGTCATCACTCGGCGGCTTCGACACGTGCTACACCGTCCCGGTGACCGTGCCCACCATAACTTTAATGTTCACCGGCTTGAACATGAGCCTCCCACAGGACAATTTCCTCATCCGCAGCACCGCCGGCACCACCTCCTGCCTCGCCATGGCGGCGACGCCCGAAAACAATGTCAACTCCGTCCTTAACGTCATCGCCACTTTCCAGCAGCAGAACCACCGCATTCTCATCGATCTTCCCAACTCTAAGCTCGGCGTGGCGCGTGAGCCATGCAGCTAGATAGCTAGCTGATGGTTAATTAATTTATTTGCTTTTGAGTCCTGCTTTATTTTCCAATTTTTGCTTGTTGATGGACTTGATGGTGACATTCCCAATATATGAATGCTTCATACGTTTTTTATCGGAATTGCAATTAAATTATGATGTCTGATAGTTTTGTTGCTAATTCTCCAACCTTGTCGATGGGCTATAACTTGGACAGGCCCAATATGCCAAGTCGAAGGGAACAATCAGAATTATCGATTGACCACAAAATAAGGGCAGAAACTTGTATAAGACCGTCTTACGGGTCTCATTCCGTAAGACGGATCTCTCTTACCCGCCCGACCCGCACCCTTACCCGCGACCCGTCAGTTTTTTTTTTTTTTTTTTCTTTTCTGTCACACGTTCCAGTCTCTCTCTCACACGTTACTTTTCTTTCCCGTCTCACGTTCTCTCTCTCCCTGAACCTTCACGTCTCACGTTCTCTCTCTCACTTTCACTGAACCTAGGGTTTAATTTGCATTCAATTTCCGTTCAATTTCAGTTTTCTCACATTCTCACAGTAATGTTTTCTCACGTTCGAGGTCGGTTCGGCAGATTTCTGTCACGTTCTCTCACGTTCGAACCTAGGGTTTTTGATTTTGGAGTTAAATTAACATTTTTTGTAATTGTGAGTTAAATTCGAGTCCTCTCTGGTTCTGGCATTCACGTTCTATCATGTTCGAGTTCTCTCAAGTTTTTCATCGAACTCCAATGATTTCTCAGCGTTCGTAGGTGGATTTCTCAACTGTAGTTCGAGTTCTCTCAAGTTGCAAAGGTATTTTCGAGTATCTCCTCTTCTTTTCATCTTCTTCTTGTTCTCTTAGTCTTCATTTTTTTGTTTTTTTCAGTGGATGAGTTAAATTCGCCATTGTTATACACTAGTTTTGATTTCTTAATGTTCATGTTAAAATTTGTTAGTAGATACATTGGTATTTTTTGTAAATTTCTGGGGAACAATGATATTTAAAATTAACAGAAATTCGTATAAAAGTATCATATATTTGTTCAAAAGTATCAATGTTTTTTTAATCTAGTGTATGGATTTTTATTCTTTTGTTGTTAAATGGAACTAAAAGAGTATCTGAAATTGCTTGAAAAGTATCAGTAAATGACTTAAAAGTACCATGCATATACCCTCTCTGTCTGTATATTGATATATATATGTTATTTATGGAGTTTTGATTTTTTCTTTAAATTGTGCATGTTTTTGTTGATATATGTGTTTATGTTGCTTGAATTTTGTTTTTTTTAATGTATAATAAGTGTGGGTTTATATCTTGCACACGTGCAAACGTACACTATTATAATTGTTTGCTTAAGTACTTATGTCTTATTCCAAATATAAGAAATATATGTGTTTATGTTGCTTGAAATTGTGTTTTAAAAGTGTCAGTGTTTTGTATATTTGTAGATGGTTCGGCAGAAAGTGTTGATCCGTGGTAAAGGAAGGGCAAGGGGAAAGGGAAGAAACAGCGTGGGAGAAGGCACGGTAGGAGAAAGCCCGAAGAAAGAAGATGTTAGTCAAGGGGATGCTATGGACAAGCCTTTGGCAGACGAAGGAAACGCTGCTGAAGACATTGAAAAAAATGAGGATAAAGATGTTAGTCTTCATTTCTCGTTGTTTATGTTAATATGTTTTTTAAAATAGTGTATTGATTTTCTATGTTCATGTTAAAATTCTGGTGTTATTTGTAAACTTCTGGGGAACAATTATGTTTAAAAGTAACAGAAATTTGCATAAAAGTATCATAAATTTGTTGAAAAGTATAAGTGTTTTTTTTAACCTATTGTATTGATTTTTGTTTGTTTGTTGTTCTATGGAACTAAAAGTATTTGAAATTGCTTGAAAAGTATCAGTAAATGAGTTTTTGATTTTTTTCTTTACATTATGTGTGTTTTGTTGATATATGTGGTAAAAGTATCAGTATTTTGCATATTTGTAGGTGGGTCGGGAGAAATTGTTGATACGGAGGGGGAGAGGAAGGGGAAGGGGAATGGGAAGAAGCAGCCCAGGAGAAGGCATGATAGGAGAAAGCCCGACGAAAGAAGATGTTAGTTGTCGTGATTTGGTTCCAGAATCCGAAAACATTGCATAAGAGATTGAAAAGGATGAAGATAAGGTTGTTGATGGTCAAGGGGATGTTGTCGAAAAACCTTTGGAAGAAGAAGGAAATGTTGCCGAAGAGACTCAAAAGGCTGAGGATAATGTTGATGTAGAGGAAGATATTGCAGCGAAGGAGGTTGCTGAAGACGAACCTGGAAAGGTTGCTGTAGTTGAACCTCGAGAGGCTGCTGCAAAGCCTAAATCTTCGGGGGAGAAAATTGGAAAGCAGGATTCTAAAAGTCCCCGAAAGAAAATCAAGCTGTCCGAGGAAGATACTAAGAGGTTTGTGCACTTTTGTCCTGTTTCTTTTTAGTATCTGAACCATTGCCCTGTATTAGTGCATTTTGGAATTGCCTTAAAAGTATCATTTTTATGCTTTTAAGTATCAGAAATTGCCTTAAAAGTATCAGTTTTTATATCATGTTTTTATATCAGTACTAATATGACGTTATACTTCTTGCAGCAGTTTCTCTACGCAATGCAGACCTCAAGGTCTTTTTGATATACTTAAGGATTTGAATGATAGACAGAGGGAGGATATCGAGAGCATCGGCTTTGGGATTTGTTGAAATTGCAAGTGAAACAACTACCTGCTCAAATGTTGCCGTGGCTAGTCAAGAGATTCAACGGGGCGAGCCGGATGCTCAGCGTTGATGATATGCACTACGCCAAAAAATAGTTCAGATAGCAGATTTCAGATAACGCTTTTAGATGAAAGTGCTATTGAAAAATTCGCAGATATTTTAGACAACACTTTTGTAGGAAAGCGCTATCACAATAAACCATATAATAGCGTTTTATTAACGAAGTGTTATCTGAAAAAACTGAAGATAGCGCTTAATTAAATAAGTGTTACATATGTCCTTGGAATAACGCTTTGTACAACAAGCGTTATCCTAAAGCGTTATCTAAAAACATGATTCCAATCCAGTATATTTTATTAAGATAGCGCTAGTTAAAGAAACGTTATATATTTTTCTCATAATAACGCTTTGTACAACAAACGTTATCTTAAAGTGTTATCTAAAAACATGATTCCAACCCAGTATATTTTATTAGGATAGCGCTAGTTAAAGAAACGTTATATATTTTTCTCATAATAACGCTTTGTACAACAAACGTTATCTTAAAGTGTTATATGTGAAAAACAATTTCCCTAGGAAGAGAACATAAGCCTTCATTTTTAAACGTGGATATAAAAGGATAAATGAAAAATATCTCCTGCGTACTCTTTATTTTTTTTATAATTTTTTTTTTGGAGCACCATAATTTTGTATGTCACCAAATCAAATAATTACATAGAGAACATATATAAATGCCAAAAAAAACATTAAAATTAAAGAAAAGCCGACTCAACATATTAACCAATCAACACCAAGCGTAGGGCATTAAACATCAATAGCAGGATGAGTCTTGGGAGTATGAATGATCATATCTAAGAAACAAACCTCCACAGATCCACCACGAGGATAACCATCGATTTCGCTTAAAGTGAGAGGAGAAAAATAGAAAAACAAAAAACATATATCGCGGCGTAGAAGAATTAGAGGTCGAGCTTGAGTTCTTCGTTATGATCGACAAGTAGTGGAGAAGGTATATTGCGCAAACTGTCGAATTTATGAGCTTTTTTCTCAAATTTCAATTTCCCAACTGTCTTTACATGCCTATTGAGTGTTGACAAATCTTGGCCCCTTTTCTATTTTGCCCTTCTTTTTCATTTTTTCGAATTTATATTGCGCGATAATTTGGTAGTTTTTTGCATTTTATACTAATTCAATTGTGTTTTTTACATGTATGTAGTTTCAATATATGGAAAAAGTTATCGATGTAGCGTTCTGTGTCAATCGTGTCAATGTTGTTTGCGCTTTCTTCACCTAAAACTTGTACGAGTAGCATTTCTTCTCCTAGAATCAAAAGTTCATGTATTAATCAAACGTTTAGCTTCAACAAGGCTTCGGGTTTCAGCCTCGTCGGCGGAGCCCAATGGAGTGAAGATTGAGTACACTCCATGGCTGATTGTTCGATTAGGGAACCCTGGAAACAAATATCACGGAACTCGCCACAATGTAATTGCTCCTACTCGATATTACATTGGCTGTTATATGTTATTGGTTTTGGCTTGAGGTTATTATTCAAAAGGGATATACATCTGATTATTATTAAAAAATTTGGGATTATATGAAAACTAGGTTGTGTTTGAAATGGTTGATCGCATATCTCAAGCGGAAGGCATTTTGATGAACACTGTACAGTCTCTCAGCAATTGTGAGAGGTCCTCGAACAAAACCTCGTGCCCTTTCCTTTATTCACAATGTGATAACATATATTCCATATAGAGAAGTGTCCTGATATGTTTTACAATAGAATTTGGATACTGAACATAAAGTGGTTGCATTGGACCATATTAATCGCTCACAAGTTCCAACATAGCAGTTTAATAATATGTAAGTTGTATCTATTCCACAACCCAGTCATTGCTCCTCCTCTTTGTTTTATAACAATGTAGTACCTTGGACTTTCAGTTTTTTGTATTGTGTATTTGATTGCTTGTGCTCTGTTGACAGTTGGAGGCTTTTAAGAGGCAATTGATGCAGTCACTAAATGATGAAAACACTCCAGTATGTTTACTGCTACTACTTTTGCTTTTTTTCTTAATTGTGCGCATAACATCAAGATTGTTGTCATTTTTCTCTAATGAAATTATTTTGATCTGAAATTTGGACAAATCTTTAATGTTTACCACACCAGCACACAGAAACTGTAGACATTGGCACATACGACCAATCAGTCCCAAAGGCATATTCCTGAAATGGTAATTTTTAGTTATGATAGTACATATAATGCGAGTTATAGTAGCTGTATAGGCTGCTCATATTCACAAAAAGTTGTGCTTGTTTTACAATTCCAAAGTTGAATCTTTGTATCTGTTTCCTATAGTCGTGTGTGGTTATTGATTTATTTCATTATGCCTCTATATTGTAGAAGAGGAGCCTAATGGCTACAGAATGCAATATTCTAATAATTAGCAAATCATCATCTCATCTTCTTGTTTATGCTTAAATATAACTCAGGTATATGAAAAGCTAAGAACCAACAAGATTATCTTCTTCGTCGTTCAATTAAAACTCCCGTTGTTTTGCCCTTCACAACTTGAGTTTTCTTGACCAGAAATTGCCTCATAAAGTATCTTTTCTCTCTTTCTATTACCAGGTTGGGCCCCTGCATATTATCAAGTACCCTTGCTCCACATCCTACTGGTGAGCTATTACTATGAACTTTTGACACATAATGCTATTTTTCCTTTTGGATTTTTTCAGTAAAAGTAATCAAGAACTCTTATGAATCGTACTTCAAAAAGATTGACAACTTCTCGGATGATCCCTTTAGGTTTATGATGAAATGAGCTTACCAAATGGAGTATTGAGGCTTGACCAAAAGGGGGACACTGTCATCACAATTGGTATTGTTTCTAATAAGCTTGTGAAGAAATTTGTTAAAGCAACTACCCATATGTTTGAAAATATTGAGTTAAACTTGTTATTTACAGTGTTTACATTTGTAGATACTTAATCGTACTACCGAAATATTTCAAATTTGAAAATTATAGTGTACAATAAGTTATGATTGACATGAAGTGGGCAAAGAAATGTTGTTATGTTTCCCAGGGTAATATAATGGGAACTGGAAGAATAAAATCGAAATAGACGTAAGTTATGAAGAACACAAGAGAATGAGTATTCTGCATGCACGACTTAAGTGAAAGTTGATTGATTGGTTGACTATGTTTGAACTGATAATTGCTTGAATTCTAAAACTTATTATATGTATAATGATATTTTAAATTAGTACTTGTTACTTGTCTTATTTATTTTTATTTTTTTAAAAACACAGGCATCTGGTTCTTGATCCGGCGTGGGCGAAGTTCGAGAAAATGGTTTCCAAGTGAATGGCGCATATAATGTTCTTAGTAGAAGCTACCTTAGCGTAACTCTTGTTTTAAAAATACCATATAATTGCTTGAATTCTAAAACTTATTAGCTTTATTTTGGAGACGCGAGCTACTCTTATCACATTATATTGAGATACTTTTGTTTTAGTTTCAAGTGAATGGTGCAATATTCAATATTTTTATACTGTTAAAATAATATTTTAGGATAAATTTTGTCTCTTTGTTTTTTAATGTTATGATTTATGAATTTTGTTGTCGCTCTCCTATTGCATTTTATTTGCTCTTGTTGGTCACATGATTAATTGGTGGGAAGCATAAGTTTGGCTGAATATCGAAAGCCGAAAAATCATAGTAAGATAACGCTTCTTTTATGAAGTGTTATCTACTGAATACAAACATGAGATAACGCTTCTTCCAAAAACCGTTATCAATTTAATGTCAGATAACGCTTCTTTTATGGAGTGCTATCTTATGAATATAAGTATGGAATAACGCTTCCTCAAATAAGCGCTATCAAATATGCATCTCAGATAGCGCTTTATAAGCGCTGTCTACAGGATAGGGCTTCAGATAACGGTGGTTCCGACAGCACTTTGTAACGCTATCTAAAGGAGAAAAAAAGCGTTATCTGAGTGCTTTTTTGGCGTAGTGATGAGAAGGTTTGTCATAACTGTCGATGACATATGTGATGTCTTTTTGTTGCCAAGGAACAATAAGGACGTAGTAGTTTATAGGAAGGGTGAAAGTATGGATGATGTTGTCGAGTTAAAGAATAGGATGGGTATTGATGGGAGTTCGACAGTTGGGTTTTAGAAAAAGAAATTAATGAATGACTATAAGGAAGGGGGGATGATTTCAAAAGGCTTTTTGTGTTATATAGCCTATCAACACTTTTAACACCAAGTGCGAATCGCATTATAGATGTTTCATGTTTTAAATCATTAATTGATGTAGATGGAATCAGACATCTTGACTGGTGTTCGTTAGTGTTGGATAGGTTGTGTAGATCAGTGGACAAGTTTAACAAGAAGTCCAAAACACACATAAGTGTTGGCTCGCTTTTTTGGCCTTGCAAATCATATACTTTCATCGTATTAAATGGCAAGGTAAATTTGAACCTTCGGAGCTGCCGCTTGTTCAACATTGGACGACGGAGAAAATACGAAAAAGAGCAAAAGATGAGAAAAAGGCTGGTGATTTGGTCAGGGTGATGTTGAAAACATCTATCCTATTTCTAGCAGCGTTAATTTGAAAATGCTGAGAAAGGTGATGTGGAGAAAGGTGGTGATGGAAAGAACGTTGGAGAAGAGCTTGATGTTGGGAAAAGGTCGACTGGAGGCAAGAAAAAAAAGGGGAGAGATCTGGGATTGAGAAAGTAGGGAAAGATGATCAATCTTCAAGGTTGATCCAGTTTGAAATACCCCCGGGCTACCCAACCAACGCCGAGGTTGAAAGTCAGGCAAAAGATGTAAGTATGTTCAAGTATCAGTTTACTATTAAAAAGTATCATTTTTGTTTGAAAAAGTATCATTTATTTTTGAAAAAGTATTATGTTTCATTGTTTGATATTATTCTTTTCTATGCTAAAAAGTATCCCTTTAGCATAAAAGTATCCCTTTTTAGCATAAAAGTATCCATTTTCAGCTAAAAAGTATCACCTTTTATATTGCAGCAAGTGATCTAAAAACTCACTTTTTTCTTGCAGGGTGTCGATAAAGTATACTTGTTGCTCAAAAGGGACATGGAAGTTATAACCCATTTCCACATGGAACGATTGCGTCTGGAAATGCAGCACAAAGAAGCAGACCCTTCATCTTCACCGGACGATGAATTCTTCTCCAATGCCAAACTTCATGAATACATTGATGAAGTTGTGAAGAACTTTCAAAAAATGAAAGGACGAAAGGATTCAATGCCTAGGTTTGTTCTGCTGACGCCTGAGCCAAAGTCGCAAGACGCAATAATTGATGAACCATTAGGTGACGATGCCCCTGATAACGAAATGTTTGAAAGTCAAGTTGAAGGTAATTCAAGTGGTATATTAGAAGTATCAGTTTTTCTTAGAAACGTATCAGTTTTTCTTAGAAAAGTATTTTTTTTAGAAAAGTGACATTTTGTTTTTCTTTTGTTTCTGTTTGGAACAGATGATTGGCCAGTCAAGAAAACTGAATTTCATTGTGAATTTATGAAAAAGAACAATCGGTACTTGACTGGAATGACACGAAAATAGAGAGATGTCGTTGACTTCTGTTTTTCTGATCATAAGTTCTGAAAGAGAGTAAGTAACTATGAGATTATATATTGAAAAGTTATTATTTTATTGATTTCTTATTACTCACATGCTACTATTATTTGCGTTTCAGCGAAAATATTTTTGCCCACGGAGGGCATTCGTTTATTGCCTTTGGTGATGGAATTGATTCATTACATGATGTATATTTGATTTTTTCAAGTGTCATTGATGTATGGATACTTATTTTAAACAAATCAGTTGGTCGGGCAAAGAATGCGAGACATTTTTATTTCAACACTCAACATTCTATAAGTAATATTTTAATCAAATCTTTTTATGTTTGTTTCAGTTTTTTTGATCTTTTTTGTTTTTCTTGCAATAGTTGTATCTTGAAGGTTGTTTTGATGGGAAAAATCTGGAAGCGAACTTAGAGGCTATTGGAGGACGTGGTTGAGTACCTTGAACAACCCGAACTTGAACACTGTTGGCCGGGTAAGATTTTTAGTATTTGCTTTGAAAAGTATATCATTTTATTTGATAAGTTTTCTGATTTTGGTTGAAAATATGTTGCATCATTTGGCATGTTAATCTTTGTTGCTCAAAGTATCAGAAATTACATCAAAAGTTTCATAAATTATCTGAAAAGTATCAGTTTTATGTTAACATTTGAAAAGTTGTTTGCACTCTGCATGTTATATATCTGATGCTCAAAGTATCAGAAATTGCATCAAAAGTATTAGAAATTATCTGGAAAGTATCATTTTTTGTGTTTAAAAAATCTGATGAAGTTTCTGTTGTTTCAAAATATGTAGATCTTTGTACCATATTGCTACTAAGGCCATTATATTGCCACTGTCATCAATTTTGTTGACAAGAAAGTGCAATACCTCGACAATATGGTTCATGATGAAGAGGTTGTTGATCAGTACATCGGTCTCTCGAAGTTGGTGGTAAAGTATCATATGTATTTTTTAAAACTTTTATTATGTTTAATAACAATTACAAATCTTTGACATTATATTGTTACTTTTCACAGCATAAACAAATGGGTCTCTTCCTCGAAGAGAAAAATCACCCAAAAGCTGGAGAAGTTAAATCATATATCTGGGCAAATGTGCCATTCAAATGGCAAACAAATGACACCAACATTGATTGTGGTGTTTTCCTCATGCACCATATGGAAAATTTTGTTGGGAAAGTTTACTCATCTCCGGATTTGTCAAAGGTATGAATATTCTTTTAAACAAAGAATTTGTCTGTTTTTTTATAATAATTTTATCTGTTTTTATAGCTATTTTTTTAAGGTTGTGGAAAGACGCAAATTGAGAGCTAAATACTGCGCCGAAATCATTTTATCTGAGTTTAATGAATTGAGAGTGGAGATAGAGCAACAAGTGCTCAAATTCAAGGAAACAACCGTTGAACCTGTCAGAAAACCCTCCATATGTTGGTAGTAATTTTGTGATTAGATGTTGAATAGTAGTTGATATTTTGTGAATCTTTGGTGGTCATTTTGTGATTAGATCTTTGAATAGTAGTTGTTATTTTGTGAATGTTGGTAGTCATTTTGTGATAAATACATTGATTTTTGCGGTCTGATGTTAGTTTTAAGCAAACCTGAATTTATTTGATTGTGTGTAGAGGCGATGTGTTTTAAGCAATTACAGATCATGTATACTTCAAAACAAAGTTATAAGTATCCAAGAATTATGTGAAAAGTATCAGTAATTACACGAAAAATATCAGTATTCTGCATTTGGATTTTTAAATTTTGGAAACCTAATTGCATACTTCTAAACAACCGAAAAGTATTAGTAATTATGTTAAAAGTATCAGTAATTATACGAAAAGTTTCAGTATTCTGATAGATATTAAGAAGTGATAGATTTAAGAAACTAACATGTTAAACATTAAAAACTGATAGATTTCAGAAAAATATATCTAAAATAACAAATGTATCATAAATTGTCTCATTACAACTGACAAATTTAAGGAAAATATCTCTAAAATAACCGAGGATTTGGAGTCTTTGAACCAAACTCCTTTGCTTGAGAATAATCAGAGACGTCACTTGTTTTCTTCTTGCTCTTTTCCAAACTTCCCTTAATTCTTTTTCTTCTCCCCTTTGTTACGGATCGTGTAGGATCTTGCAATGTGTTAGTTGTACTTGAAACAGCAGACGATTCGTTTTGCCCGGTGGAATTTTGCACATTTGTCAAGGCACTAATACCAAGAAAATCCCTTTCGTAACCTTCTTCATTTCCTTGGCATTTCAACACAAGATCATAATATCTTCGAGCCATTTCATGACGCCAAGGAATGCAATCATTAGGCTTGTGAGGCTTCTCAACTCTCTTATTTAAGATGTCCCATACTTGAGATTTTGCCATTCTTGTCCATCTCTTAAGAATATATATTTCCGGTATCTTGACATGAGAATGAAGATGAATGACCCGTAATGAATGGAAAAACAAAATACCACATTCTTCAAATTTCTTACAAGTGCACGTTATCATCACTACAAGAAAAATAGGAATAGACATCACCAAAACGACATCATTTTCCTCATTGTTGTGTTGTTTAATATGTTTTAACATCGGTTGTAGAGAAAACCGATGTCCATCAGCGGAGACCGCACATAGACATCGGTTTTGCTATACCGATGTCCCAAAGATGTCTAATCGAGAATAGACATCGGTTTATGCCACGGTTTCCATTGACGATGTCTATTTATACTTTAACGTCAGACATTAGACAACGTTTTTGTGACCGATGTTGAATTTTGAAAAATTCTGTTTTTTTTTTTTAAAAAACAAATTAAAATGCGATTCTATTTTTGGTTCACAAACGACTTAACACATATTTTTTAGTAAAAAAAAACTAAAAAATGTTTTCTCATTGATTTAATTAAGGCAAAATTGCAATTTTAGTCCTGTAACTTTAGGGTGTTTGAGTTTTTAGTCCTGTTCGAATCACGATTTGCAAAAATATCCTGTAATTTGAAAATTTTCGCGATTTTGGTCCTAAAATAGCGGGAAATTGAGGAAAAACCGGGAAAAGTCACATGCACGGCACATGACCATATTTCCAGCCAGACATGCTTATGTGGAACTTATGTGGACCCTATATTGTTACTGCACGACCAAAATTGCAAATTTGCCACCTTTTTTCTCAATTCTTATTTAATAAATTCAATTTAAAATTTAAATTTTGTCAATAATAATTATTATATTTGCAAAAATTCAACAATACAAAAATATTTTTCATTATTAACTTAAAATTATCATTTTATAATTCCTATTCAATTTTTATTCCCTTTTTCTCTTTGTTTATAATTGTTTGGTTTTATTTCTTCTTGCAATTTCAACCCCCGTCGCCACCACCACCACCACCACCAAAGCCCGACTTGACACCGCTCGTCGCCACCACCACCACCGCCAACCTTCAGTCGGCCACCGTCCACTGTAAAATCTTGATTTACAAGTTTGGGGTTTTTACAAAAATATTTTGCAGAATTTTTACACCCCAAAATTAGGGTTTTAATACCAATTGAAAATGGATTGGTCTGATTTTCACTGTTACGAGTTCGACTAATTGTATTCTCTTCGGTGGTGGTGGTAGTGGTGGTGGCCGCAGAGGCGTGGTTGAGCGGCGGTGGCGAATGGCTTTTCTAGTTCGAGAAGCATACCAGACAAATATGGAGAAGAAAGAAAAAATAAAAGAAAAGGAAAAGAGAAAAAATAAAAGAAAAAATAAAATAGTTTTATAACTTCTTAATCTAAGATTATTGTATTATTCTATTATTAACATAAAAAAATTGTCAAGGTTTAAATGTTAAATTAAATTAAGGAGAAAAGAAACTGTAACTAAATTTCCTATTCAAACATTTTTAAATTGTTTATTTAAAAAAAAATGGTTTTTAATTAATTATATTTTTAAACTAACATTAAAGATTATTCATGTTTTTTTCCAAAAAAAAAAAGGATTATTCGCGTATTATTTCTAAAATATTTAATGATGATTAACCAGGTTTAAGACTTAAGAAACACGTACAATACTTCCTCTCGAAAATACGGCACTTCTCAAATACTCTTCTCCAACGAACGATTTTCTCGATCGAACAAGAAGATATCGAACAAGAAGATTAATCCGACTGCCCGGGACCCCGGGACCATCGCGGTGTTCCAGATGTAAGCAGAATTTTCAGATATAATGAAAACATAAATTTAATCCCGGATCTTGAACTTCATGATTTTCACAAGTAAATCGTAATTAGGGTACTAACCTTGAGCAACCATGTCTTTCTTTGATGAAGATGGAAGAAACCACTTTCTCTCTCTTGGCCTTCGTTAATCCCACAGAACGTAATTTCTTTTGTGATAGATTTTCCAATTCTGAATGAGTTCTATTATAGGCAGAGAGAGGACCGGTTTCTTGAGCAGTTATCTGCCAATAACTGTTCTGGCAGAAACGTTCTCAAACACGTTCTATCAACGTGTGTAGAGGTGGAACAGAAACCACCTCTTAACTGTCCAATTCAAAACTTATCTGATAACTTAATTATTTAAACCATTAATTAAATATTTAAAACTCATTATTTAAATAATTAAATCCTTAATTATTTGTACGTGGGCCACACAATAATTTTACATTCTCCCACTTGGCCCATGTGACAAATAAATCTTCATGGTTTAAATGTTGAGACGTAATGCGCATAACATAAAGATAAGTCTTACATTCATTGGTCAGGTCATAATGTTATAATAAGTATATTCTAATATGGGTCATGGCGGTTCTATGTCATTAGCCCGACATAGTTCCTTCCATTACCACAATATTAGTTTTCTACTTAAAATAACCCATAACTAAATTATCAATAATGGTCCACATTAGTGTCTAAGTCAGACAAATCCCGTTAAAGTAATGTCAACATTCATGTATACATCAATGACAAACAGGATATCAATTAATGTCAGAAACAATACATAAGAGAGCTCAAAGTGTCAAATACATAAAGCATATAATTCTTAAGTTACATTCAGGATGCCCATCCCTTCGACATGTCGAATAAATGTCTTTGGAGGCAATCCTTTAGTCAACGGATCCGCAATCATGACATCGGTGCTGATATGCTCAATTGACACTTTTTGTTTCTGAACTTCTTCTTTAACGGCAAGGTACTTTAGTTCCATATGTTTAGCACCTCTGGAATACTTGTCGTTTTTAGAGAAGACGACTGATGCGGAATTATCACAGTAAATTTTCAGCGGCTTGGCAATATTGTCGACTATTCCAAGTCCTGAAATAAAGTTCCGCAGCCAATTTCCTTGAATTGTGGCCTCAAAGCACGCCACGAATTCAGCTTCCATAGTGGATGCAGCAATGACAGACTGCTTCGCACTTTTCCAAGATATTGCTCCCCCAGCTAATAGGAACAAATAACCGAATGTGGATTTTCTAGTATCAACACATCCGGCATAATCCGAATATGTATAACCAATCACCTCTAGATGATTAGACCTTCGATAAGTAAGCATATGGTCTTTTGTTCCTTGCAAGTACCTCAAGACTTTCTTTGCAGCTTTCCAGTGATCCATTCCAGGATTACTCTGATATCGGCCAAGCATACCAACATCAAAACTGATGTCTGGCCTCGTACAAGTCTGTGCATACATCAAGCTCCCCACAATTGATGCATAAGGAATATCATTCATTTGTTTGCGTTCCAATTCATTCTTTGGACATTGCATAAGACTGAACTTATCTCCCTTCTGAATTGGAACGACACTTGATGAGCATTTTTTCATTCTAAATCTCTCTAGAACTTTATTAATATATGCTTTCTGAGACAACCCTAACAGTCCTTGTGATCTATCCCGAAATATTTCTATTCCGATCACATAAGTTGCCTCTCCCATATCCTTCATTTCAAAGTTCTTAGAGAGAAATTTCTTGGTTTCATACAATGAACCAAGATCATTCGTTGCAAGCAAGATATCATCAACATACAGAATCAAAAAGATAAACTTGCTCCCACTGACTTTCAGATACATATACCGATCAACAGTGTTTTCCTTAAATCCAAAAGACGTGGTGGTATCATTGAACTTAAGATACCATTGACGGGAAGCTTGTTTAAGTCCGTATATTGATTTCTTAAGTTTACACACCATATGTTCTTTCCTTCTATGGAAAAACCTTCAGGTTGATCCATATAAACATCTTCTTCCAAATTTCCATTCAGAAAGGCAGTTTTCACATCCATTTGGTGTAACTCTAAGTCATAATGAGCCACCAAAGCCATAATAATTCTAAACGAATCTTTCTTAGAGACTGGTGAAAATGTCTCCTTATAGTCAATACCATTTTTCTGAGTAAAACCTTTGGCAACAAGTCTGGCCTTGTATCGTTCGATATTGCCGTTTGAGTCGCGTTTGGTCTTGAAGACCCATTTACACCCGACTCTTTTACAACCTTCAGGAAATTCAACAAGGTCCCAAACTTCATTATGTTCCATAGATTTCAGCTTATCTTTCATGGCATCAAACCATTTATTAGAATTAATACTTTCAATGGCATGTGAAAATGAAATGGTCATCATCAATTCCTAAGTCAAATTAAACTCTTGTAAATAAACCACATAATCATCGAGAGATAGCATATCGTCTTTGTCTATCATCGACCTTCTTAATGCTATCTGTTGTGGTTCATTTACTATTGTAGGTTCATCAATGTTATCTTCATTGTGGGTGACTTGATCATTAATTTGTTGTTCTTGTCCAACATTAGGTTGTTCAATAATTGGAGGAACAACAACTTTAGAAGAAGTTATAGGCAAAGGAATTTGCACTCTAACTTCTTGAATGTCCACTTTTCGTGGTTCTTGACTCCCACTAACTTCACCATTCTCAATGAACCTAGCATTTCCAGTTTCAATAATTCTTGTACTATGGTTAGGACAATAAAACTTATACCCTTTAGACTTTTCAGGATAACCAATGAAGTAACCACTGATTGTCCTATAATCCAATTTCTTTTCTTGTGGATTATACGCTCTTATTTCTGCCGGGTAACCCCAAACACGCAGGTGCCTTAAACTAGGTTTCCTACCAGTCCAAAGCTCGAAAGGAGTTTTAGGAACTGACTTACTAGGAACCCTGTTTAATAGATACATGGCAGTTTTAAGTGCATGCATCCACAATGATGTGGGTAATGAAGAATTACTTAACATACTCCTAACCATGTCCAATAGAGTACGATTACGCCTTTCTGCTACACCATTTTGTTGTGGTGTACCTGGCATAGTGTATTGAGCACATATGCCATGTTTTTCAAGGAATTTGGCAAATGGGCCTGGGCATTGCCCGGATTCATTATATTTTCCATAATATTCACCACCTCTATCAGATCTGATAATTTTCACTTTTCTATCTAGTTGTCTTTCAACCTCATTAACAAATACCTCAAGGGCATTTACTGAATGAGATTTTTCTTGTAATAGATAGACATATCCATAACGTGAAAAGTCATCGATAAAAGTGATAAAGTATCTTTCTTTTCCAAAAGAGGAAACATCAAAAGGCCCACAAATATCGGTGTGTATTATTTCAAGAAGTCAATGTGTGCTTGAGTGGCTCCTTTCTTTGTGTGTTTTGTTTGTTTTCCTTTAATACAATCCACACAAATACCAAGATCGGTAAAATCTAAATCCGGGAGGATTTCATTCTTTACCAATCTTTCTAACCTTTCTTTGGAAACATGCCCCAAATGTTTATGCCACAAGTAAGCAGAATTTTCATTCACTAAACCACGT
This sequence comes from Rehmannia glutinosa, assembly GCA_016081115.2. Lineage (NCBI taxonomy): Eukaryota > Viridiplantae > Streptophyta > Magnoliopsida > Lamiales > Orobanchaceae > Rehmannia > Rehmannia glutinosa. Next base: position 59,578,384 of record CM071937.1, on the reverse strand, counting down.
TTAGTTCCAACATTATGATGCGGTTAAAAGAGTCTCAAAGAAAAAAGATTATCAAGCCTAAATTTATATAGGCCATCATTAAGAACACGAACCAATATGAAGGCTTTGTTTGAACAAACCAAACATCCATTACTGAAATTAAAAGAGTATCCAACATAATCAAGTCTGGAAAGAGAAACTAAATTGCGAGAAACGGAAGGTACATAAAGAGTTTGAAACAAATCTAAATGGTGTCCAGTATCTAAAATCAGGCGATAAGTTCCAATGGCTTCAACTGGAGCTTTAACTCGATTTCCCATAAAGACGTGCTTTTCATTTGGATTTATGGTTTGGGTCGTAAGGAATCCTCGCATCGTATTTGAAACGTGAGTGGTGCGTGGAATCAAGCCACCAAGTGTTATGAGGAACTTCAACTAAATTTGATTCGAAACATACGAAAGCATTAATCATACCTTTCTTTCCGAACCATGCCTTACGTTTCAGGCAATCTTTCTGGAAGTGTCCTGGCTTTCCACAGAAACGGCACTTAAGGTTGCTGTGTTCCTTTTTCTGGACTTGGGCATTTGACTCATTCACTTTAAATGGTCCTTTCTTGCCCTTTCCTTTCTTTGTTCCGACTTTCTTACCAGCTCCTTGATTGGTTACGAGATGAACAGAATGAGTCCCCTGATTCTTAATCCGTGTTTCCTCCTGAACTAGCATACCATGAAGTTCATTCACATTCCACTTGTCCTTCATGGAGTTATAGTTCATTTGGAACGGACCATACTCAGAGGGCAGTGAATTTAAGATAAATTGCACGAAAGTTATCGCCCACGCTTCATCCCTAAGGACTTTAGTCTTGCTTTGCAATGTTTGTCATTTCAATGACGTGCTCAAGCATGCTACGAGAACCATCAAACTTCATGGTGGTCAAAGTAGCCATTAATGTCCCAAAGAAGAGACTTATCGCCAGCTTTTGGAACGCTCTCCTACTAATTTCATGAATTCCTTAGCATTTTCAGTGTGAGGAAGGGTAGACTTGATGTTATTCGCTATACTCATCCGCATAAACATCGGCTCGATTTGTTTGATCTTTCCCGTGCAAGATGGACATATCTCTCAACATCACTTTGCTAGTGTCGATGTAATAGCGGCGGGTTTCTCCACTTGAAGTGCTAAGTCAAGATCCAAGACACCAAGGTGAAATTGGATTTGCTCGCACCATTCGAGAAGTTAAGCCCATTATACACCTAAGACGAAGCATGCGAATGAAGAGAAACAGAATAGTCTGCAATTAAAAGAGTTGATTGATCATTAATGCTTTGAGATGACTTAATATAGATTCAGATAAGACAACAAATGTACATTGAAGTTCTCCTTTGGGTGATCCAACAATGCACTACATAATTGATGCTAAAAGTTAAAATTCACATTATTGGTAATTAAGTATACTCTAACTAGACATGCTCGTTATCTTTGGATATACTAAACACATCTAACCAAGTATATTAATTATCCACGGTTATGTTCTTGATTATAAAAATAATTGATCAACCTTTGGGCGACCCGTAAATATTTTATAATCAATGAACTTCAGTATACCCACTACAAAGTATCATCAAGTCATTTCGATTAATAGCATCGCATAATCATGGTTAATTGAAAATTATATTTAATTTAACATCTATAGATACTTTATAATTTGGCCACTTTGGTGACTAACAAATTATTCATAATATAGACATCAAATTAAATAATAACAGAATAACGTGAAGGCCTCAAACTCTAACAATAGATTAACATAAATCACTGCAGATATTGAGTAGTGAATGATATACAAATATCTTTGAACTCACATAAACAATTTGATAATGCATAAATGTAAATTCTTTACTACTGCAGGTGCATGAGATTTGGGCAATGGAAGCAAAAAGATAAAATTCACTATTCACGGATTATATATGGCCCAATCATAATAATAAATCATCATCATCCTTATCAAGTATCGTCATGAACTCAACAGTGGATACAAATTTGTAATTCATGATTTGAATTTCAGCACTGATAATTTATTAATTAACATACAAAAGGAAAATACTAAAGAGATTATTTAAAACATGGCTTAACCATACGTCATCACCCATTCTTATAAATTGAAGAAGCACCAAACGTAAAATCAATCATTAATGATCAAAACTAGTGGAATTTTCATTACTATGTCAATTATAAAATACTATTAAAAGAACAAACCCTTAATGCTCTTCTACAATCCATGTAATCCAAATAATTCTTCAATTTGTCCTAATGGAATCTAACGCACATAAAAATTGTGAATTGATTTTACAATCAAAACTCCACTATCATAATAACAATCCTCGCATCATAGATTCATAATCGCATATGTACAATGGAAAACAATTCATACTTTACAGTTTCGAGGTTCGTAAAATTGATAACTTTAATTGGAAAATCACGAGTCTATAAACCGGGCTCTGATACCACATGTAAGCAGAATTTTCAGATATAATGAAAACATAAATTTAATCCCGGATCTTGAACTTCATGATTTTCACAAGTAAATCGTAATTAGGGTACTAACCTTGAGCAACCATGTCTTTCTTTGATGAAGATGGAAGAAACCACTTTCTCTCTCTTGGCCTTCGTTAATCCCACAGAACGTAATTTCTTTTGTGATAGATTTTCCAATTCTGAATGAGTTCTATTATAGGCAGAGAGAGGACCGGGTTTCTTGGCGATTATCTTCCAATAAGCGTTATTATAACGTTCTCAAACACGTTCTATCAACGTGTGTAGAGGTGGAACAGAAACCACCTCTTAACTGTCCAATTCAAAACTTATCTGATAACTTAATTATTTAAACCATTAATTAAATATTTAAAACTCATTATTTAAATAATTAAATCCTTAATTATTTGTACGTGGCCACACAATAATTTTACATTCCAGAGACCATCTCTCCTCCAGCTCTCCACCAGCTCTCCAGTTCTTTCTTGAAGAACCCTCCGCAGGGTTTTACATCAAATTCTTTGTTAAAGGTAATATTTCAATAATTCTATCATCCTAATAGCAATTGAATATCTTCTTCCTTGTGATTTCCGGTATCTCGACTGTAATGTGTCTAAGTTGGATTTACTATCCTTATTTTCAGGTCGGTTATTCACTGGATAACTAGAGTATCATTTTCTAACGACTTGCGTATATTTTTATGTTTTTAATTGGTTAAATTGCGGTATGAAATGGAGGCTTGTTTTCACAATTTTTGATTTGGTTTTGTGTGTTTTAGTTGTGAGTAGTTAAATTTTTTTTGTTATGGACTACTGTAGCCAGATTTGTTTGTCTACCTGTTGCATTTTTTTGTTTGGATTGGTGTTCTGTTCGGATTTAGTTTGGTTTTGTGTAATTCTAATCTTTTTTTTAAAGTTATTGAAGCTGAAAAGATTGTGGATTTGGGGCTCTTAGTGGTTCTTTTGCTTACGAGAATGTGTTGAAATAATGAAATGTTGGATATTACGAGATTATTGTACGACAGTTTTCTTCCTTTTTGACTGTGAAGGGAAACAATGGGAAGTAATGTGTTGCATGTGAGAGTATTGGCGTGGTAGATTGGAGTAGACTATTAAAGGAAAGTTAATTTTCTGATGTTTGGTTGTGAAGGGAAACACTGGCACTCAAATTAGGATAAGCCGTAGGGGTGTTCACAATTCGGTTAACGGACCGAACCAAACCGAAACCGAAAATTCGGTTCGGCCAAAAACCGAACTGAATATTTCGGTTCGGTTTTCGGTTTGTCATTTTTCCAAATTTTGGTTTTCGGTTCGGTTTTGATTTTATGGTTCGCTTGACCAAAGAAAACAAACTAAATAAGTCCTGAGATGCCAGAATGATTTGTCCAAGAATGGTAATTTCTTGGCAGTAAATATAAGGAGCTGCCTTTTCATTTATTTGTTATATGTAATTTCAACTTTCAATTTCCCTGTAAGATTTAATGTAGTGGGAAGCTTCACAGGATAGTATAGTTTTTATGAATTAGCTTACTTTTAGCTAGCCTTCCTGTGCAGGTATGATAAGATATGTGATTTATTTTTATCTGCAGGATAAAGATTGATTTTGAATCTGGTGGAGAATTATTCCACTATGTTGGGCGGGCATGTCAAGGTCAAAGGATTCACATCCATTATGCCATGGTTGGCAGTGGCTGAGATAAATATACCTCAGTTTACAGAAGGGGAGAAAATTGACATATCCAGAATCGAAGTAGATGAGGTATTAAATCCTAGCGTCATGCACCCAGGCTAGTTAGTTGTGTTGTTTATTTTTTTAATTTTCTTTCTTTTGGTGCTAGGGGCAGGGATTTTTTTTTTTAATTTCCATTTAATGAAATCTACTCATATTTTATGAATTTTGTAACTAAAACATGTCGATATTCTTGAGAATTTATGCTGGAAACTTGAAAATTACAGAAGATGGCAGATAACCCACTCTTAGTATTTTTACATACCTGTTAATTAGCTTTCAGTGTGTCGGCTCTTGTTTGCAATAATGGCCAAATGGCCCATGGTTCTTCGCCATGTAATGCCATTGAAAAAAATTGTTAATATATGTTTGTGTGTATGTATGAATATTTGGTTATGTACAGAGGATTGGTTGTGTGAATCAGAACAGTAGGTACTTAGTTAATACACATGCAAGTATGACAAATTTTTTGCTCAAGCGCACTAGAGTTATGTCTCTATGGTCTATTCTTGTCTATTACCAATAACTCTGTAAACATTACAGGGGAGTACACGACCTCCAGATTACCTTAGTGAAAGTGAGCTCATCTCATTGATGGAAAAGAATGGAATAGGGACGGATGCATCCATTTCTGTACACATCAACAAAATATGCGAACTCAATTACGTACAGGTTTGTAATACCTAATTATTACTTCTATAGAATTTGTTTGCACGCATGAATGAGCTTAGGAACCATGGACTATTATATCATTTGATGTGGAAAATGTAACTTTGTGAGAATAGTATCATCCCTCTATATTCAAATTGCAGGTACAAGCTGGAAGAAGATTGGTTCCTACTGCTTTAGGTATCAGCTTAATAAGAGGCTACCAATGTATAGACCCAGATCTCTGTTTGCCTGACATTCAAAGTTTCATTGAGCACCAGATTTCCCTTGTAGCTAAAGGTCAAGCAGATCATGGTTTAGTTGTTAAGCATGTGATAGAGCAATTTAAAGGGAAGTTTAGTTACTTTGTCAAGCAGGTAATGAAAAGCAGTTTAGTGTTTCTTCTTTATAAATGCTTCTTGGGAGTTTGTTTGTTTGAATAGCTTTCTCTTTTTATTCTGTTTTCTTTGCGCCTATTGCTCGACTTACACTGAGGAATAATTGTCATGAGGAGCTTTATAATTTTAAGGGTTGATTATTTCCAAAAAGTGCATTGTTTATTAGTCCCTTGAGCTTTATATCTGTTTTACAAATACCCCTTAGTAGGTGCAATTTGCAAAATACAGGCAAATATCAGGGTTTTGTTTATAATTTATAGTTACAGGCAAATATCAGGGTTTTGTTTATAATTTATAGTTACAGGAAAATATCAGGTGTTTTAAATAATATTTAACTTAGAAGGGTAGTTTCTATAATAGGCCAAATCTTAGGAGTTCCTTTATAGAAAAGCCCTGATCTTAAGAGGGCAATATAACATGAGAATCTGTTGCTATCTTGAACATAGAGTGCTAAGTCTTTAACAAAATTTACTGTTAAAATGAAGTATGTTCTCATTGACTTACATTAATGACTTAATACGCTATTCATTTTCTTGGTTAATATATAAATATAAGAAAATATATAAACTGAGTTACTTTACATAAGCACTAGAGATTATGTATGTGCAGTTTTACCACTAGCTTCCTATGCTTCTTTCTTTCAAGGTGCTAAAAGATGAGTTATTTATGAATGAGTTTCTCTACAAAATTGCCTTTAGTAATTCCAAATCCTTAGAGACGCCCTTCCCCTTTGTTCACTCACACGAGTATAGAGAAAAATATATGAACTGAGTTGTTACTTAGATAACAAGAATGCGAAGTGAACAAATGAACTGTAAAGAATTTCAAGAGAAACAAGTCGAATAGTATTATTGAATGTGTCTAATGTCCTATTTTTGCTATAGATTGCTTGTGATTTTCCTGAAAGCATACTTCCTTGTTAATGTAGATTGAAAACATGGATGCACTATTTGAAGCAGAATTTTCTCCGCTCTCAGACTCTGGATGCGTGCTTAGCAAATGTGGCAAATGTTTGCGGTACATGAAGCACATATCTTGCCAGCCATCACGGCTATATTGTGGGACATGTGAAGAAATTTATTATACTCCTGCAAACGGTACAATCAAGTTAATTACATATATCACCTAGAGTATTTTTTTTTTTTAATCCTGGTCATTTTCCTGAGGTTGGAGATGCTTATTTAGAGCCAATTCACATTCTCTGGCATTCTTCATATGATTCCCAACCATGATGTTTGTGATCAATAATAATTTTTTGTTTATATTTTGTGACTCTTACCTCCTAGACACCAGTCAGTATTCCATTAACTATTCATTGTTCTTATTTGTATTTGTATGCAATGTATCTAATATGTAGAATGCTTCTGAAACCTGAACAGCTATGATATTATAATTTCACAGTTATCAGTTTGTAATTTCACAAGGTCATTTCCACTGCAATAGTGCTTTTTTCTTTTCCTTTTTTTTTGATACTTTTTTTGGAAGAGTAAATTACTGAACTAGTAACTGACTTTTTGACTTGAATATCTACTTTTGAAGATCAAATGAATAAACTAGCTACTACAAATTTCTAACAGAGCTTAGTGCCTCCAATTTCTTCATTAGAAGTATATAGGTAACATATTCATGTCAAACAGATAATATATGCACAACAACTTGTTCTGTAGAGCTTTGGAAGAATGATATCACAAATGGAATTTCTAGTCCTTATTACATCAGATCCCCTTGATTAAGGGATTACTGGATCATTTCCATAACTGTAGCTTACATCAACAAAATGCCCTTTGTTAGGATTGCCTCTTAAAGTGAAAATCTTAGTGAAATTATGTGTTGGGTGATGTGTATGTTAACATTTCTAAACTTTTTGACTTAAAAATTAATTGTATACCCATCTTTTTCAGGTTGTTTTACCAGATCGAGGGGTCGAATGATGTCTTGAGGACGTTTTTGTTCTATTTTCACTAGCACTCGTTAGATTTTGTTTATAATTAAGCATTACTAGTAAGGATTTGCAATGTAAGTTGACAAATTCGGAACTATGAGGATGTTACAACATTAAGGCCCTTTAAGTACTCGATTGTATAGCCACATTTTGGCCTTTACGCATACTCGTTGTGGACATTTTCAATGAATGGCTTAATGCAGGTTATATTTGTCAATTCCGATTGTACTAATTGTTTGTTGTTTTAGATTGGTGAATATTGGTGCTATTGTCGTAAATTACAAGGGTAAAAAACAGAATATTGTCCAACGAAATGAAATCAGTTGAAAAAAACAAACAACATCGGTTATAAAGTGATGTGTAAAAATGTCAACGACATCAGTTATGCTTATTAAGACATCGCTTTCACAACCGATGTCATTTCCTAACTAACTAAACCAAAATAACAACGCTTATTAGCCGTTGTGGTTGCAGGTATCAACATCGGTGTTTAACCGATGTTACAAGCGATGTCGTTAAAGGAAACAACATCGGTTGAGAAATGATGTTAAATAGTTGACACTTTAACAATAGGGGCTTTAACATCACTTATATTTCTTAATAAACATCGTTTTTTAAACGATGTTGTTTCACTTTTTAACATTGGTGAAAAACCAATGTTGAAAACCTCCCTTTAACAACAGAGCTTTCAACATCGGTTTTTTTCATGTTTCAACATTGATTTTTCACCGATGTCTTTTAGCTTTTTTCTTGTAGTGCATGTTTCGCAATGGATCAAACATTACCTTACTTACATCTCCATCGCCAATATGAGAAGAAACGTCATAAACATTCAATATCTCATCCTTATGAACTAGAGTGCAAGTAGTAGAAATTGATGCGATAAACTCACTCTCAAAGTCTTTAAATATTGTTAGAGTGTATACCTCAGAAGGGTGCTTTAACAACCCAATCTATGGTATGGAAGTTGATGGTATTGATCTTGATGATTGGAACTCGTCATTTTGTTCTTTCATTCTCCAATTTTTCACCAGTTCCTTAAAAAAACCATAAAAATCAGTCAAACTAGTCGTCTTTTTTGCATTGAATCCCATGGCGTTGTTAGTACTTTCACTCCTTTGTGAGGAAAGTATTCCAGCAGAAAAGAAATATTTGCTTAAGGCTGTGCACCATTTTTCGTTTATCTCATACAATCTTTTAAACCATGTTTGATCCTCCAATCCGTACGTTGAAATCATGTTACTCAAACAATTCTCAAATTCAACTTCATCCGTACAACCTGACAAGCATTTCCTAAATGCATTCTTAAAAGAATTGTTGCTTTTCAGTTGTCTAAACCTGCTTATTGCATTCTGGTAAAGATGCCATTGGCATAGCCTATGTTTTGTCCCAGGGAATACCTGCATGAATAATTCAGGGTTAAAGTAACACTTTTTTGAGTAAAAGTATCTGTTTTATGCGATAAAGTACCATTTGTTCAATTCACTCAAAAAATAGGAAATCAGTAAACTGGATGAAAAAGAAATATCATATAGTCAAAGTATCAGTTTTTAAAGTAAAAGTATCTATTTTTTGTGATAAAGTATTATGTTTTCAATTCTGCTACGTACCTTTTCTATCGCATTAGAAATCGCTTGGTCTTGGTCAGTTAATATAGTTATAGGACACTTTCCTCCCATGGCTTTCTTAAAAACCTCAAAAAGCCATTCAAATGTTTTAGTCTTTTCGTTCGGCGCACAACCAAACATCACATTTTTCCAATGATGGTTGATGCCAACTATTGGAGCACCATCAAATTATATCTGTTTGTGCGATATGTTGTGTCAAAAAGGACGACATCCCCAAATATTTCATAATCTTCTCTCATCATCGAATCTCTCCAAAAAACATTGCTCAATTTGGCCATCTCATCTAGCTTAACTCTAAAATAGAAGTCCTCCTCATCGGATTGTTGTTGGTACAACATTTCAACAAGTGTTTGTGCATCCACACCTTCTATTTCTTTCAATTTCAGACGATTCACAAAATTTAGATGATCTTTTATAGTGTGTCCTACACTATTATCTCCTCCAGCTTCATGTGCCATATAACGGTCTCATTCCGGAAGAGACCATATCTTCTATCACTTTGCCCTTTTCACTTATAATCTTTCTCTCAGAATGATGAAGGTGGTTCCACTCTTTTCTTGTAAACGGATGATTATGCTCCGTGACATGGCTCAAGACTTCATAAAGACCTTCATCATTTAATTTCACCCTTAATGAAACATTACATCCGGTACGTGTGATTGCGAATTTTTTCTCTTTTTTTTTTATTTTTGGAATTTATGTCCAAATTTCACGATCTCCTAAATCCTTCACAAGAGCATACAAAATATTTTTCTGTCACAACTCCATTAGCTTGAGTTCGAGTTGTTGCTTTACTTAATGCTAAACCCGAGTGCACGGCTATGGTCCCTATACAACTTATGCATGTCATCAATTGTTTTCCTTTTCAACCCAACAAGGGAACCCGATACATCCACAGGGTCATTGGTGTAGTCTAGAAACATTTAAAAAGAATCGCAGGACAGATTAATAGATGTTGGTACTTTTGGAAAAAATAGTAATACTTATCTTTGTAAAATGTGATACCTTCCATCTGCCTCGTGTTTTGGTCAGGTAGTATCTCTTGAATCCAGATTTTCACCTTCAATGACTTCTATATCATCTTCATCACTAGAAACAATAAGTACCGAATCGAAGTTTTCCCCTATATGTATAAATGAAATAAATTATTACATCAAAATATCTAGTAGAATATCCCTTTTATTCAGTAAATATAAATTTATAAACTTTAAATGCCCATCATAAAAGTATCATTTTTTCCATAAACAGTATCACTATTTTCAGCAAAAGTATCATATATAATATCAAGAGTATAACTATTTCCAGTAAAAGTATCATATTTAAATACAAAAGTATCGTATTTTCAGCAAAAGTATCATATTTAAGAGATAATTATTTTTAACCACCCCAACTTCACCTCTTTTTACACGTCACAACCTAGACTTTGATTCGTAACACTTTGCACCATGAACTATGAAAATAATTACACTTTGCACACTATGGACAATTTTGCCCCTAGGATTTTATTCTTTAATAACAGTAGTTCTAGTTATCCCTCTAAACTCTAATTTGTGGCAAATCACTACATAATAATAATTCTATTGCATTATTCAATAAACATAAAAATTTTACTCCATAATCAATTTGTTTTTTGGATTTTTCGAGAAATAAGAACCCTTATTTTCTGTAACTTGTTTTGTTCGTGGCATTATTACACCTACTTAGATCCAGTCTCTATTCAGAGGTTTTAAATGGATCATGTCAGGTTTCCAGCCTATAAACTCAACAAGACATACTTCTATCAAATCTCATTCCAAGTATTTATCTGTATACAAATTGGTTCTTTAGACTGAAAATGAAAATAGTTCATTACGACCGTATCAGGCCCAACATGCTTCCGTAAAATTAATAATCCCTTAAAATTCATACCTTCTTTGACCAAAAAAAAAGACCGGGTGAGATGGCTCAAACACCACCAGTCGGAAAATCAATGCCCCTAGACGTTTGATGAACAATTCACATTATTCAACTTCAACCAACCGGGAAGATGATCTACAAGTTATCCGACTCCTTCAGCAACTGCTCAACACAACCTTGGATTGTTTCCTACTCCAGGCGTATAAAGTAATTCTTTAAAGGGATGAATTAATAGAACATTATGAACACATGTTGAACAAAAAACCTTTATTTAGTAAGAACTTATCGAAATATTTATTACACTAGTAATCTCCTTTTGGGAGGAGAATACTTGTTTAGTCTCTCATATATGAGGCTTGCACTCGTGGATACATAAAACTTAAAATTAAAACACTCAAAATATTACAAATTTCTCTCAGAATTTGTTATAAGAAAACTAAGGGAAATGTTCGATGTCCTTAGCTTCCTTCATCCCTTGCCTTTTATAGACTTGAATCCGGACATGAAAGGCGGACTTCAAATCTCGTTAATGTATATGATGTCACTGCTTATGTCATATCCTGAATTATTGCCTCGCCAGCTATTTTCCTTCTCTTTCCGCGTGACTCAGCCCATGTGAGGTTTGTTGGGGAATCTTTTAAAAATTTGGTTTGCGTGGTCCCCGAGAATAACGCATCTTGTGAGCTGGGCCCTTGTCCTTTCCAGCTGCATGATCTTGTCGGTCGGGTTTGGGTCGAAATCCTTTCCCAAACTCGGGTTCTTTCTGTTCGGGGCATGCTTGACAGATCCGGTCGATCCAACGGCCAACATGCGTCATGTTACTGAATTTGCGATAAGTTTCTCTGCTAACCGAAATCTTGTTTTCCCAAAGAATTCTTCTCTTTATCTCGAAAAGTTCCTCAGCAAATCCTGTTGTTGACCCTGTCATACAATTCAGAAGGAAAGATCCATTTGCTGAATTCTGAAAGAACTTGAATGGATATTTGACTTTGTCCATTTCCGTTAGACAAACCCAAAAACCCCATGCTCGTCGTGTAGAAGCTTCGTCTTCAGAAATGGCTCCTACTAAAAATGGTATTTCTTCCGGTGAAGCTGCCTTAATATATTTTAAAGCATTTCCATCCGGTCTTCTTAGCTTGATGAAATGAAAAGTTTCATTAAAGCCTTTCTTTGCTGGTTCGGGAGCTGCACTGGTAAAATACAGTTCCAAAATATCTCCTCTGGCCAAATGTGGATTGTTGGCCCAAGTCTCGTAAATCGCTTCTTCCCAATCTATTTCGGTAATTTTGAAATTTCTGAGAATCCCGGTGATACAGTATAATTTGAAGCTAAAGCTCCAAAAGTATACCATTCTTGTACTTCATTTGGATGACTTCCTGGTTTCATCCAAACTCTGGGATACTTGCCTAAGATATCAACCATTGTTTTTTTTGGGTTATTACCTCTTATTGTAACCAATTTCTCCCATTGTCGTTGATATACCCGCATTGGAGAAATCTTAATCTCGTCGCTTGAACCTTAGATTTGTCCGTCGTCTGGGCCTAAGATTCAACTCTCTCTTTTTTACCCTAGAGGTGCTGGGTTGACTTGAAGACTCGGGTTATGATACCGGAGCTTCAACATTCGTTACAGTTTGTACACCATCAGGGGATGCATCACCTGCAACACTTGTGATTATAGTATTTGAATCCATAACCTCCGGGTTAGAGCCCCGTTCTCTAACCGCCCCTTTTTGCATCGTAGGAGATGCAGCCTGGAGGAGAGGCCCTTGCAGTGCTAAGAACAATTGTCCTTGAGCGAACTGACATGCTCGTATTTAACTAGAAATGGATTTCTGGTCAACCTGTTGAAGTCGTCCAGCAACTTCTGCATTGAGACATAACGTCCCAAAATCTCGTTCTAGACTCTCCAGGTTTTCCCTGAGATGTCTTACTCATTTAAGGACCTCGCCAGCAACGCGTCCTTCCATCTCGTGTCAAAAAATCTGCAAGAACATTTTCATGAGATTTTATAATGACAATATCATAATCATTATTGTCATTCAGCTTGCCATGTAAGTAATCTAGCCTTTTCTGGTTTTGATTCAATTTTATTTTTCAGAAAAGCCTTGACACTTGAATTATCAATTTTTAAAGTAAACTTTTTAGCCAGTAAAAATAGAGGCCATTTTTTGAAAGCCTTTTTGACTGCAAAGCATTCTTTCCCGTTGATGTGCCACCGATTTGCTTCACTTGGTGTGAATAAACCACTGCAGTATCTGCATGGCACTTCTTCATTTGGTGTGGCCTTTGTAAGAACTGCTGCCCACCAATCATCACTGACATCTGTGTATAGAACCAGTTCATCCTCGTCTTGTGGAATGGCAAGTTTTGGAAGCTTTTTACAAACTTCCTTTAGTTGCTTTATCCCTTGTTGATGTTCATCTTCCCATTTGAATATAACATCTTTCTTGAGTAATTGATGTGAACCGCAGCAACAATTGTGCATACGACCCAACAACAATATGTTGTTAACCCAAGATCTTCACTAGTTTGGTTAATTTGGTGGAAACCTCGACCCGTTGCTTAGAAAAGCAGGAACCTCGGCATGCGTAGACGCCACAAACAAATGCGGAAGTTTGTTTGATAAGTCAGAATTCGCAACAAGATGAACAATCTTGAAGCTCTTCGAAAAACCCAAAGGGTTGGAGAGAAAATCTCAAATCAATATTCAATATCAAAGTTGTTATGAAAAATAAACAAGTGTTTGCCTTATATAGGCGACTCAAAACAAACCCTAAACCAACTAGGAAACAACTTAAAAAATCAAAAAGGAAACGAAAATCGGAACAGACTCAAAAAACGCGGCAAAAAGCACGGTTGTGCTTCAGGAGCACGGCCATGCCGTGTTTGTCACGTCTTCAGGAGCATGGACATGCCATGTTCTTCACGTAATTAGCCCCTGATGTCTTCATGAAAGTTGTATCCCTTTCTCTTAGCTTTCCATAGCATCTTGAATCAGCTCAATATCAATTTTGTAGAGAAAGTTATGGCCAAAATACTAAACCACGCCATCTTTGAAAATCGTTGACGCGCTTGGACGTTTTTGAACGCAACCTCTTGTTCTTCGATCGTCAATGCTTCCTTTTGACCCATGATTAACTAACATGACTCTAGACTCAATATACTTGGCCTCTAACATCAACTTGGCCACTCAAATGACTCAAAACAATGGAAATTAACACCTAATCTATGATAAACAAATACAAGAACTCAATTACATAGTCTTCAAGAACTCGAGATAGCTTGCATTTGGTGTTGCCCGGATCCTTCGTGACTGGATTCTCATCAGTAATGGGCTGAACACCTTCCTGTAATGGGCCAGATTATTTATGAACATTCCAGCAAAATTCACAACTCCAAGGAAACTTTGAAGTTGTTTCTTGTCTTTCAGTGTATCTGGAAATCCTTGTATCTTTTCCACAATATGGCTTTGTAGGACGATTCCAGATTCATCGATTTCAATTCCAAGGAATTCAATCTGTCTTGTAGCAATCACTGCCTTCTTCTCAGAAAGCACTAATCCTTCCTTGTGGCAAACATCTGAAAATATTTCCAAATGTTTGAGATGCTCTTTCATGTTCTTTGAAGCGATAAGAATATCATCGATATATACGAACATGAAATTGAAATAATCCTTGAAGAGATTATCCATCTTTCTTTGATATATCTGGGGTGCGTTAGCCAATCCCATAGGCATCACGTTCCAAATATAATGTCCTTGTGGTATGGAGAAAGCTGTGAACTTCTTACTTTCTTCCTCCATCTTAATCTGGTAAAATCCAGACTTGCAATCGAACTTTGAGAATATCTTGGCTCCTTTGATGCAGTTAACCAGATGTTCTCTACTCGGGATATAGTATCCATCAAACTCCAGGATGTTATTTTTCCTCTTGTAATTAATAACAAGTCTTGGTTTCCCCTTTTTGATTTCTCCATGGTTTCTGACTAAGAATCATGCACTGCTGTATGGAGAAACTCCTGGTGAAATCAACTTAAGGTCCAGATGTTCCTTAAGTATCTTCTGCATATCCTCACGATCCTCCTGATTCATAAGGATTAGTTTGAATCTCACGAACTCGTACTCCTTTCCTGGTTTAACTTTTAAGGAAGCTTTGAGCTCGTTCTTATCCCACCATGCCAAAGGATTTTCATTATAATTCCTTTGGATCTTCTTCTTGATAGCCTCGAGTGATATTTGTTCTTCTATTGTAACATCACTCTGTGACTTCTCTATTAGGCTCATCATTAGTTCAACAATAGCCTCTGGAGGTACTCGTTCTTCTCCTTGTATTCTGAATGAATACAAGTCATTATCCTATCATTTTGTATCCTTTTGCTTCGAACCATATTGTCGAAAGGATAATAAGGCATCACCAAATCTTCTTTTATCTGCCATTTTTGTGTTTTGAAGTTTGGCTTCATCACCACGCTTGCTGCAAAAATTGATAGGCATTTTTCTGTAAAATGTTCCCGCAGTCTCTGAACAATGATCTTATGATCACATAATGTTGTGAAAATAAGTCTTCTTGTCTCATTTTCCTGTGTAAACCGCTTAAATGTTTGTAGGAAATTGTTTCCTAGCAAAACATCTGCTCCTGTATCATGGAAATAGATTGGTGGCGTCTTCACTTTGTACCATAGGGTACCACCTGCGCCTCCGATCATGATTTGTGCCTGTTTAATTCCTCTGTTAAGAATAAGAATTCTTTTAGAGAAATCTTTTCCTGCAATAGCTGGTAAATCTTCTCCAATTTCTTTAGGAAAAACATCAAGCGTTGCAGTACATATTCCAGTCCCTGAATCAATATAGGCGGCGAAATATTCCGCCTTGTATTCAGCGTATAACATTCTGATAGAAATGTATATAGAGAATGGGCTAGTGGTCATCTGATTCTATATCTTTTATCGGAAACTGTAAACTCCATTCCATCTTGTAATCTTTCCCAAGGTTTATGATCCTCAAGAAATTCAATTCCCAGTATTAATTGCTCTGGGATTTTTCCTAGTATTCGTGTGATATTCAGCTCAATTTCACCCATCTTTAGGTTTCCTTGATACCTTCCAACTATAGGTTGTTGGCGATAATATATAACATCACAAGGAAAGATATTATCCTTTTGAGTGATGTCGAATATTACTTCAACTTCTCTCCATCCTTCTGGACATTTCAGCTCTCCTTGTGTTTTGAAGACATTTGGGATTCACTGAACAGTACTCGATCTTTTTTCTTCCCAACGGCTACTGCTTATCATTCTGTCTGTTGGAAAGACATCCTCTTAGGCTTAACTCTGAGACTTCAACTTTTGTTGAAGACTGGTTGATCTTGAATTTGCATGTCAATCTTCTTTATTGTTGGAGACTCAATAAGTTCTGGTAGAACTACCCTGGCAAAGTCCTCAAATATTCGTTGGACTTCAATAAATTCCTTTCTTAAGAATACTTCTGAATGATGCGTATTCAAAAGAGCATAGGAAATCTTGTATGTAATCGAGTAGGGCCTATTTTCGTCTTTCATCAAATCTGTCCTTTTGAAATCTTGATGAAGAGTTAAGGCTCTGTTGAAGTCTCGATCTCCCAAATTATATGCAATTCTAGGATAGACATTAAATGCCAATTTTCCTGCATACAAATTTCCTGTAACTGCTCCAAGGCATGAATCCTTGAGGTTTGAGATTCGCTTGTCAAAGATAGCTAAGTTGAGTGGCGAATCAATTCATTCTTTGAATGTTGCTTTAATAATAACTCTCATGGCTCCGATATGAATCCACGAGAGTGTACTTGCAGCTTCTCTCTTGACTTTGCTTTTGATCTCCTGAACTTCTCGGTAAGGGACTAATTGCATCTCGATCTGGTCACCAGTGAATTCCATCGGAATTGCAAATTCTCCAGTAGTTACTCTGTGGATAATTTGGTGTTTTCTGTTACGAAACCCAATCTTATCCAACGCCTTTTCCATAGCTCCAATTGTAAAACCATCGTATATCTGAAGCTTTGGATGTTCCTTCATAATTCTCATAAGCGTCTTATGAGAAACCATAGTGTGAGAGAGGAATCCTGACATATCCTCCCTAACCGTTTGTTGAAGAAATTCTTCTTCACTCCGATTCTGAACTGGATTCACTTCCATCGTCAGAATAGATTTCTTCTTCATAGATGCTTTCATCTGAGGGTAAATCCTCAAATTGATACACCTGGATCAAATCTTGATAATAGACAGCTTCTTCGAATTTTGGTGTAGCTTCGAACTATCTGACTCCTCGTTTCTGGTTCTCTGGGCAATCTATTGAAATATGCCCTCTTGCTCCGCATGTCCAACAATTACAGTCTTTAAAACTTTCATTAGCCCTAGTGTGAGCTCGTCAGAAAGTTCTTTGTCCTGAAGATCTGCTGGTACTCCCTTGATTAGAACCTGATGAAGAGGCTCTATTCCTGCTTGGTGCTGGTCTTTGCCCTGATTTGTAACTCCAGGCTTTTTGTTTAGACCAAAACCTCCTAGGTCTCCATGAAGACCTACTTGTTTTGTTGCTGCTTCCCCGACGGTATGGATGACTTCTCTCCTTCTTCTTCTTCTTATGTCGCCGTGGTTGACTTCCCACAACTGTTGGGATATCATCGTCTATGCAACATAGAGGAACTACTTTGTTAATTCCTCGTAATCTCTTGTAATTCCGGTATAGTGTTGCCTGATACCACCATTCAGATAGCTTGGCTTTTAGGAAAGACATTCTTCTAGCCACTGTATCCAAATCAGTTGCATCCTTGTATTCCCTGATAAGCATTTCTCTCCAGGGACTTGGAATCTTTGCAAAGAATAGCTGCGAAGCTTCTTTGTTTCCAATCTTGGATTTCCACCGATACTCGGTGAACAACTTGATATATTCGTCAATATGATAAATATCATGCAACTCGAGGCTGTAGAGGGCTTGTTTATATCTTTTTCTTTTTTCTTCTTAAGTAACCTGTGCCGATAAAATGGATTTTAAATAATTTTGCTATATCATTGACAATTCATTTTAATGATTCTCCAGCTGTGTCCGTGCTTTTCATATTTGCTTCGGTCATATCCCATGCAATTCTTACAGATCCTTTAAGACTCATTTCTAGAAGTAAAATGAATCCTTCTTTCGTAAGATCGAGGGTACCTGCTGCAATCCTCATAGCTGATGCCCATTCATCAATAAGGACTTCTCGATTTTTAAAATCTGGGATATCCAGATTTAACATCAACCCATATGGATGTACCAAATCGAGATGCGATCTTCCATGCGGCGTCTGATAAACATTTGGCCTTCTAGAAGGTAGTCAAGTTCCTGTAAGAGGTGGTCGAGCTCCTGTTCCTGAAAGTGGTTCACTTCCTATGGTGAAATCTCCAACGTGATGCATTCTTTCATCCTGGATTCCATGATTTGAACCCACACCTTCTGTGACGTTGGGATTTACTGGTGGCGGTGGTGGAATTGGTCTACCTTGTGGGTCATATGTAACCAAAGCTGATCCATCTCCTGCGTTCATCTTTAAATCTACAATACCTAATCCCGCGAAGGATTCTGCCAGGTCATGTAGATATTTAAGATTTATCTTTTCCATATCCACCCTTTTAATTTATGATGGATTTTCCTTTAATGATAGCAATGAGCTTTTCATCGTCCGTCATTTTTCGTACCACTTCGGTTGGTTTCCCCTTTTAGTGTAAATAGGGTACTGTCCCAAAATCGATACGCTTCTTTCCTCCGGAAGAACTCGGTCTGTCCTCCAAGTCTTTACTCGTTTCTGAATATAATGAAGGATTTCAAGAGTTTCCTTCTAATATTTCATCATCGTCTCCATCTGGTTTTGGATCTGATGAACTTGTGTAGGTAAATGAATATGGGGGTTGCCATAATTCTGCACCGTCTTCTGGACTTCCCTAATATCTTTTGAGATCTTAGATGTGTCCGGAAGTATCTCGTTCCATTCTGGTACTCCATCAGGAATCATGATTTGATGAGCATTCTCATGGACTTCTTCCTGATGATTCATCAGATCAACATATAATATCTGATTTACTGTAAGGTGTTAGAGATTTTGCTAACCGCAAGTCTACGGTGTCAAGTTTTAATATAGAGAAGTAAGGTTGTCGAATCCACAGGGAATAATTATCGAATTATCGCTAAATATTATAATATAGTAGTCTAACTTTATTTAGAAATTCAATATTTGATGGAGTTGATTATACTAAAATACCAAAAATAAATCAAGAATATGAAAAATATCAATGAGTTTATCCAAATGATTGAATGAATTCTAGAGGTATGATGAATCTAGTTATCCCTTATATTATCAATATGGTTTATCAATCATCAATTATCAATTTATAAGTCAAGATTTCTACAATAATCATTTCCTCTCTCGAGTGCTAAGTGATTTTAGATCTAATTGGGAATTCAATATCTCTATAAAAATCACCAATTGAAATCTCAATAAAAACTATGAATCTTGATAAATGACTTCAAAGGATTCACAAATCTCCCAGTTCTATGAAATCCTAGGTTATGTTATTCCAAGGTCATGTATTCAATTACCTCTCTCAAGTGTCAAATCAAATACACCAAACACTCTAAATTATTATTCAAGTAATTTAGAAGCAATAGATACAAATAGCACAAATAAATTGATAGATCTAGATTGACAAACCACAATTTCAAAACATAAGTTCAAACATAGATTACATCATCCCTCTAGAATTATAGAGTTTAGCTCATGATTAAAGAAAATGAATCCATAGGAATACAACAATACATCTCACAAGATATGAAGAAGGCAACAAAATAAGAATAAGAGTTGGGGAATCTTCTCTATTTCTAGATGATAGAATCCTTCAATCTTCTTCTCCAAGCCTTTCCCAAGATGTTCCAAGCCTTCTCTATTGTCTTCTAGTTGTTTTGTTGGCTGCCTAAGGGTCCAAGATCCCTAATTTCACGCCCCAAGACTTGTATTTATACCCCCACAAAAGTCCAAGAAAAAGGAATAAGTTACATTGTAATTTCCACCCTGTGAAGCTGCGGCTACGCAATCTCAATCTCATCTCAACTTTTTCCGCCTGCTGCTGGCGCTAAAAATGGGCGCTGCCGCTCATTTTCGAACCGTCTAGGCTGCGCTGCTTTCAAGGGCGCTAAGGACTTTGGAAAAATAGCAGCGCCACTTCAAATTCCACGCATCGCCATAAAGCCATGTTTTTTCACCACACAGCGCTGGGGGTCTTGCACTTGCAACTAAGCCGATTCAAGCCCAAAATTGCGATTTTCCTCTTTTCCTTCTTCTTCAAATGCGATTTCTTCCTCCCAAATACGTTTTTCACTGTTTTCATCAATTTTCGGCTACCCAAATCCGTATTAACTCTTCAACGACACTTAATAAAATAAAATGGACTCTAGCGACTCTAAAACATCCAAAATTAATATAAAATCCTAGTCTAGAATACATTATTAAGTTGGTAAGATACCGACTTAACAAATACCCCCAAACTTAAACTATTGTTTGTCTTCAAACAGTTACAGCTCTAAAATAAAAAAAAATACAGGACAACAATGACACAAACAACTGCAAAACTTCACAACTAATACCATTTGTCTCAATACTCATTTCACTATCAATCAAGCATGCGTTTTAACATTGTGATCAAAAGTGTGGAATGTTCATGCAACTCCATTTACTTTATTCAAATAGATTCACGCAATCAAGTGTTGTCAAAATAATCCGCTTTCTAAATATCAAGATGAGATGTTTACCGGATTCCATAAGGTTGTCTTTCACACTAATCTCCGCTAATGTAGGCTAATGTAACACAAGGATCAATAGGAACTTTAAAGCTTGTAATGTGGGCTTAGGGTAAGGTAGGAAAATATGAGATTAAGTGGCTCAAATCACCCAAACACACAATTAACACTTCGACTTATCAATAAGCAACTACCTTCACTTTTTGACATCCCCAATGTTTATTAACCTTCAATCCCGCTAATTTTCTTTTTTCTTTTTTTCTTTTTTTTTTCTCGGAACCCCCAAACTTATTCTTTTGCGTACATGGGATTCCATATTTTCTTTTCTCGGGCAACTTCGTTCAATTAAATGTCCACCCTACTCATCACTGTAAGTCCAAGCGGCTACGATAATCTAGAGGGGGGGTGAATAGATTATCTCCATCTTTTCGATTTCGCCCTCTTTTTCGAACCGAATGCTCAAAGACAATAATGAAGGTGCGGAATGTAAACAACACACGTCAATTTATAGAGGTTCAACCCACCTAGGGCCTAATCCTCTACCACCCCAGTATATCCGGGATGGATTTCAAAAAGAAAAAAAGATTTTATTAATTTACCAAAAATTAATACAACACCAACTTACAACAACACATTGAAGAGCACCACACTCTTCTTCAACACCACCTTTGAGATTACCACAATCTCACTTGAAGATTACCACAATCTTCAACGGCACCTTGTGAAGATTACCACAATCTTCAACCTTGAAGAATACCAAATTCTTCAACACCTCAATAAGAAGATCACCACAATCTTCTTGCACCTATCACCTAGATCATCCAAGTGTGCTCTTACCACAAGAACACTTACAAGGATATCTTGTGTTTGAATGATAACCAAAAATCAAGATTACAACTCGATAATTTATAATACAATAGAGTGCAAGTGTAATCAAGAAAAGCCTAGACCTCAAGAATGTGAAAGTGAATAGCTAGGCAAATTACAACAAGAAATAAGACAATGTAAGAACAAGTGTATTCTTGAGTGTATCTTGTTGTGTTGTAGTTTTCTCTCATATAGTTGTGCTTCAAATCTTCCTCTATTTATAGAAGATGATTGATACTTGATAGGCTCCTCTTGGAATCTGATTTCTACAAAAATTGCAATTAAAATCAAGATTATAGCTGTTAGAAATCAATTCCACAATTTAGGGAAAAGGTCATCTGTTTGCAACGGTTAGAATTTTCTTTGTCAAACCATGGGGCGACCGGTCGCATACGTAAATAGAGTTTGAAATAATCGTATCAACATTTACACAGGCGGCACGGTCGACGCGTGCACCTCGACCGGCCGACCCTAACCAAACCGTCGCACTCATCAAAAAAATGAAAGACAGAAGTTATGTTTCGATTTTTGCTCCAGTCTGGCCGCCTATAGGTCGACCGGTCGATGGCACCGGTTGTCCTATAGGGCGACCGGTTGCCACGACCATTTTCTCGCAAACATGAAGTTTTCTGTTTTCCTCAACTTTCGTGCACGGGTTGCCCTATACTCGGCGACGGTTGACCTCAAAACAAAAGTGTTATCCAATTTTATATCGAAAATAAACTTCAATAAATACTCCGAAAAATAGTGAAAATATTTTAGACCGATCGGGAGTATTAGGACAACATTTAGAAACATTGTTTTGGTGTAAAAATACATTAACAAAAAATCATTAAAAGTGTTGTCCAATTTTGTCAAAATAAAGCTTGAAGAAATACTCCGGAAAATATTAAAACCATTTTAAATCATTTAGGAGTATTTGGACAACCTTTAAAAACATTGTTTTGGTATAAAAACAAAATCATCAAAATCATGATAAAACCATTTATCAAACAATCACACCCTCCTCGACTTCCAATATTTTTCTATACTTTGTGTGTATGAGTGATGGGTAATTCAGATATTCACATTTAAGCTCTGAGTATAAAATCGGTTGCCAAGGAGACAGGTTTATAAGGCTCAAAAGGGAACACTAGGGAAAATATAATGCAAAGGTAGGCATTCTAGACTGTGGCTTGTTCAAAGATGGCCTAAATTATTTCCTTAATATTACTTCACCTAAGATTTTGCCTCGATTAGTAATCAAACAAGTTCTAGAATCCGGTGGGATCATACAAGCAACACTCAACTTCATTAATCATTTTCGAATAAGTTAACAGAATTATACATGAACATGAATTCAATGAAGCAATATATAGATCACTAGTTAAAAGCATGCTCTTGTGACAGTTCAATTCATAATCAACAAATAAACTTAGTCATGCAGTTCTACAGTTCAACATACTACAAGACTCGATTTTTTTTTTCATTTTTTTTAGCACTCAAAAGACACAAAATGAAGCACATAAACAAATTACACTCCCCCAAACTTAAAATGAACATTGTCCCCAATGGAGAGTGAGAAAAACTTTCCTGGTAGCCAAAGTGATTAGGACTCCGCATCGGAATCCCTATCAGAATCGTGCGGTGGAAGATGAGCAATAGGACCCGGTGGTGGTGGTGTCGGAAATTGGAATTATGGGTGCGTCTGACCATAAATTTGAGCAAGAACTCTGTTGTGCTCATTAATATACTCTTCTCTCGCAGCTAGATGACGTTGCTCAGCTACAAAAGCTACAGCTAAGCGACGATGAGCCTTTCGCAACTCTTGTACCTCACGCATTAATGCATCAGAAGGGTCGTCATCATGATGAGAGCTCGTGGGACGAGAATGACCCGCCACGGAACCAGATGTAGCACCAACATCGTGTGACTGGGCATGAGCCTCAGGCTCAACGGGTGGAAGGACAAAATCATGATCAAGTATATAGCCCGCACCCTTTGGGTTAGGTACACCGCCTGCCCATTCGTCATAAGACGCAATAATGGTAGAATCAATAGGCCCTTTAGGCCGCTCCAATGGTTCGTTCTTGTCCCACGTAATTTTCTCCTTTTTACACAGACCACAAATCAACGCCGGCATAAACAATCCCCGGATTTACAATGTCGGATGGTGTAGCGAATGGATTGTGCGATAATTACTGCTGGATCGAACTGGATGTCGGTAACAATCGTGTATAATAGATAAGCTCGATGCTTCGTGACATCGCTGATATGCTTGGTCGGCATTAAATTGTGACATATGAAATGAAACCAAGCACGTCCGTACCGACTCAACATAGTGTGGGAGAAGGCAAGGGATCCGCCAGAGACCTTTGTTGGACGCAATTCTGTACCCGGGCGACAAAGAGCACGACAAATCATCTCTAAATCCGGTGGCTGAGAAATGAACTTGGTATAAGGTGAGTGATCCACCTCAGGTAATCCATAATACTGTCGTATTTCTGATGGATCAAGAAACACGTAGTCACCACACACATAAATCTCGTTAGGGTTATCGAGTGTGACATTCGCATTTGCAAAGAATTCTCGAACCACATTCGGTGCATACGGTCCGGGTTGAGCACATAATTTTTTCCATCGCCTTTGGTTTATCATTTGTGCAAGATCACCATCACTCGAACTCGGTTGCAACCCCCGCTCCGTGGTTATGCTCTTTGTGCTTAATTTATCATAAAAAAGATTTTGTGCCTCTAAGCTTGTGAAACGACTAGTATCATATTCCTCGGAGGTACTCGCTTTGCTTTTGCCTTTGCTTTTGCTTGTTTTATTTGTCTTCCCCATTTAATTGATCGTCTAATATCCTGGAAGAGTAAATAAACAAGACAACACGTAGAAACAAGCAATATGGATTAAGGGTTAGGAATTCTCGCAATATCCCAAAAATATGCATCCGTGTCATCAATTAATGATCAAATTGTACTTGAATAACAATGAAGACAAGAATGGAATGCATAGGTGTAAGATTTTTCTTTGGAGCATTTTGACAAACACCTTGTGAGCATAGTGATGACAAGAGATTAACATCAAATTCATAGAATAATTCATGCCCAATAATCAATACCAACCTAATTCTAGCATACATCAATCATATATCCCAACAATTTATCCAACAATTAAACATGAATTTCGAAATTGAAAGGAGTATTGACATGTTCTTCATATTAGGTTAATAATTGGGGAAAAGGGATGTACAACTTAAACCACCTTACCTAGATGATAGAGAGGATGAAGATGAGGATGAAGATGCTTAAGTGCTCCCTTGAGTGGTGCAAGATCGAGGGCTTGTGTGTGCTTATGTATAGAGAAGATGGGAGAGGATGAGGGGATGTGTTTTGTTGAGAAAGAAGTGAAGGAAAACATTTTACGTTCAGCACTTAAAGAAAAAGACCTAGGACCGGTCGGGCGCTGCAGCGCCCGAGATCCCGCGCTGCAGCGCCACGCAGAAATTGCGTACTGCCTCATTTTTCCACTCGTTTTAGCAGTCATGACTAATCCGTGACTTTGCAGCAGTCAACCCCTTTAGTTTTTTTTTTTTCA
Source organism: Rehmannia glutinosa (assembly GCA_016081115.2). Lineage (NCBI taxonomy): Eukaryota > Viridiplantae > Streptophyta > Magnoliopsida > Lamiales > Orobanchaceae > Rehmannia > Rehmannia glutinosa. Next base: position 59,553,394 of record CM071937.1, on the reverse strand, counting down.
TTTTTTTATATATATATATAAATATAAATGTTAATAAAAACAAATTAAAACCACACAAAATTTAATTCACACAAATAAAAATAAAAAAAATCACACCAAATCCAAATAAATAAAAATAAGCCAAAATTAAAGAAAATAAAATCACAATAAAATGCAATCACACAAAAATCACTTGGGTTGCCTCCCAAGAAGCGCTAAATTTATAGTCGTTAGCCGGACTTGACTACTCGAGCTCACGAAATGTCATCACCAAGTGGAAGATTTAAAACCTTCCTTGCTTCATTTCCAAAATAATGTTTCAATCGTTGTCCGTTCACTTGGAATGAATTCCCATCGTTTCCTCTCAACTCGACGGCACCATAGGGAAACACACGTTCCACCACAAATGGCCCGGACCATCGTGATTTCAGTTTTCCTGGAAATAGTTTCAATCTCGAATTGAACAATAATACTAGTTGGCCGGGTAAGAATTCACGTCGCAAAATCATTTGATCATGCCATTTTTTTGTTTTTTCTTTATACATTTTGGCATTTACATATGATTCATGACGAAATTCTTCCATTTCGTTCAATTGAAGTAATCGGTTTTCACCGGCCTCTTTCAAGTTAAAATTCAACTTCTTAATTGCCCAATAAGCTCGATGCTCAAGCTCAACCGGCAAATGGCACGCTTTACCAAACACCAATCGATATGGTGACATACCAATGGGTGTTTTATAAGCCGTGCGATAAGCCCACAAAGCATCATCAAGCTTTTGTGCCCAATCCTTTCGATTAAAACTCACCGTTTTTTCAAGAATTTGTTTCACTTCACGATTGGAAATTTCAGCTTGACCATTAGATTGAGGATGGTAACCAAGCGCAATCTTATGACGCACACCAAATTTAGCAAGAAGGTTATTAAATAATTTTTACAAAAATGCGTACCTTCATCACTTACAATTGCTCGAGGAGTACCAAACCGGGTGAAAATATGCTTGTGCAAGAATTTGAGTACTACCTTAGCATCATTCGTTGGTGTAGCAATCGCCTCAACCCACTTGGAGACGTAATCAACCGCAAGCAAAATGTACAAATTTCCATAGGACGCGGGAAATGGCCCCATAAAGTCAATACCCCATACATCAAACAACTCCACCTCCATTATGTTTGTCAAAGGAAGCTCATGACGCCTTGAAATATTACCAACCCTTTAGCATCGATCACAAGTCTTTACAAAAGCATAACAATCTTTGAATAATGTTGGCCAATAAAAACCAGATTGTAGTACCTTTGCAGCTGTTCGGGTTGGCCCGAAATGTACACCGTAAGATGCGGAATGACAATGTTGAAGAATCTCTCCAATTTCTTCCTTAGGAACACAACGGCGAATGATAGAATCAGCGCATCTCTTGAACAGTAATGGATCATCCCACAAATAAGACTTAACATCATGTAGGAATTTTTTCTTTTGGTGTGAAGTCAAGTCCGGTGGCAAAACTCCTCCCGCGAGGTAATTAACAAAATCTGCGTACCAAGGTAATGATGTCTCGGCATGCATAATTTGTTCATCAGGAAATGATTCTTTTATTGGACTCTCAATCACCTCGTGAGGTTGCTCAAGGCGGGATAGATGATCGGCAACCACATTTTCGCTTCCTTTTTTATCCCGAATCTCAATATCAAATTCTTGCAAGAGCAAAATCCATCGTATTAACCGAGGTTTTGCATCCTTTTTGGAGAAAATATATCGGATTCCCGCATGATCCGTATAAACAATCACCTTTGTACCCACCAAGTAAGCTCGGAATTTATCGAATGCAAAAACTACCGCCAACATCTCTTTTTCTGTGGTGGTGTAGTTTTGTTGGGCGTTATCCATGGTCCTGCTTGCGTAGTAAATTGCTTTAAAAATTCTTTCTCGCCTCTGACCAAGAACGGCACCCACTGCATAATCACTTGCATCACACATAAGCTCAAATGGTTGAGTCCAATCCGCACTATCATAATAGGAGCCGAAACGAGTGCCTTTTTTATCCTGTTCAAATGCCTCGCAAACAAGACTCATCAAAGCAAAAGATAACATCTTTTTCAAGGAGATTACAAAGTGGTTTAACAATTTTTGAAAAATCTTTTATAAATCTCCTATAAAACCCTGCATGTCCTAAAAAGCTTCTTATGCCTTTCACATTTGAAGGTGGGGGTAGCTTTTCAATAGCCACAACTTTCGCCTGTCAACTTCCAAACTGTACAAGAAATACGATGCCCAAGTACAATCCTTCTTTGACCATAAAGTGACATTTTTCCCAATTAAGTACAAGATTAATTTCCTCACAACGTTGCAAAACCAGAGATAAGTTATGCAAACAATGGTCAAAAGAAGTACCAAAAACAGAAAAATCGTCCATAAAAATCTCCATGATTTCTTCGACCATACCATGAAAAATCGCCATCATACACCTCTGAAAAGTAGCAGGTGCATTACATAATCCAAATGGCATCCTGCGAAATGCAAAAGTACCATATGGACATGTAAAAGTAGTCTTTTCTTGATCCTCAGGGGCAATGGCGATTTGATTGTACCCTGAATATCCATCAAGAAAACAATAGTATTCGTAACCTGCCAATCTGTCCAACATTTGATCAATAAAGGGGAGGGGAAAATGATCCTTACGAGTAGCTTTATTCAATTTCCTATAATCAATACATACTCGCCATCCTGTGACAGTTCGTGTAGAAATTAATTCATTGTTATCATTTTTCAAAATGTCATACCTCCTTTTTTTTAGGAACAACTGTCATCGGACTCACCCATGAACTATCAGAAATGGCATAAATGATACCTGCCTTTAGCCACTTTAAAACCTCATTTCTCACAACTTCTTTCATTGCGGGATTAAGTCGTCTTTGGTGCTCAATAGATGGTTTATAAGATTCTTCCATTAAAATTTTGTGCATTACAATGGAAGGACTTATACCTTTCAAATCAAAAATATACCAACCTAAAGCCAACTTATGTTCACAAAGCACACGCAACAACTTATCCAATTCGGGTGAAGATAATGAAGCAGAAACAATTACCGGGTAAGTTCTATCTTTTCCCAAAAATGCATATTGAAGATGTTCCGGAAGTTCCTTTAGTTCTAAAGTACCTTTCGGAATATTTTCAATATTGGCATTTTCTAATGCTTCCTTTTGTTTTTCTTTTACAATTTCTTTAGCCTCAAGGGAAAGAATAAACTCAAGCAAATCAATATCATCACTATCTTCTTCATCACATTTCATTATTGAATTAATCAAACAATGTAAAAACGGATCTTTTAAATCTTGTTTTATAACCTCCGTTTGATCACATTGTTCGATCGTATCAATAAAATGACATGTGTGAGGTTCTTCTTGAAATTTCATTGCTTTATAAATGTTAAACAGTACCTCATCATCATTTACCCGTAATGTTAACTCTCCTCGTTGCACGTCAATTAGAGCTCGTCCCGTTGCTAGAAAAGGTCTTCCAAGAATCAATGGCATTTCATGATCTTCTTCCATATCCAACACCACAAAGTCCACCGGAAATATGAATTTATCCACTTTGATCAACACATCTTCAATCACTCCTCTTGGGTAGGTGAGTGATCTATCGGCTAATTGCAATGTGATGGTGGATGGCGTTATTTCTCCAAGGCCAAGTTTTCTGAAAACAAATAACGGCATAAGATTAATGCTAGCACCTAAATCACAAAGAGCCTTATTAAAATAAGAATCACCAATAGTGCAAGGGATAGTGAAACTCCCCGGATCTCTTAATTTTTGTGGTAGCTTTCCTTGTAAAATGGCGCTACATTCTTCTGTGAGATTGACCGTCTCGTATGCCTCCAACATTCTCTTTCTCGACATCACATCCTTCATGAATTTTGCATAGTTTGGCATTTGCTCAAGTGCATCGGCAAAAGGGATGTTGATGTGAATTTTCTTGAATATTTCCAAAAACTTGGAAAATTGAGCGTCCAACTTTTTCTTCTGAAATCTCTGTGGAAAAGGAAGAGAATTTGGTAACACATTATCAGAATTGGAAATTGGTTTTACCTCAATTTTTGCCTTTTCTGATTGCTTATCAATGCCCTCTTCATTGTGGAGTGTTTGAGCTTGCTTCTTGGTTCATTGGTGGCGTGAGTAGGCATCTTTGGTTCATCATATTCCGTTCCACTTCTCAACTTAATGGCCTTGCAATACTCCCGTGGGTTCACCTCGGTGTTACTTGGAAACGTATCAACTTTCTGTTGTGAATTAATAGTCGTGGCCAATTGACCCACATGTGTCCCCAAAGATTTGAGATGACTTTCAATTGTTGTAACCCTTGAACCCAAATTTTCTATGTTAGAATCGGCATTGTTCATCCTTGCTCTTGATTCTACAAGGAATGAACTAAGTAATTCCTCCAAAGATGGCTTTTGTTCTCCCACATATGTACTCGTACTTGCTTGATTCTGATATCCCTGAGGTGGTTGCAACACATTTCTCATATTGCTATACGAGAAATTTTCATGATTGCGAAGTCCCTGATGATAATCGTCGGCAATTGATTCTCTCGATTGTTGAAACCCCGATTGTTCACATAATTCGCTTGCTCGTGATCGGGATTCACAATTTCTTGACTTATCTCCATGACTGCCTCTGGTTGTTGTTTTCCACCCGAATTTAGAGTAGCAATTTGCTTTGACAAAGCGGAAATTTGAGAGGCCAATGCGGACATAGTATCAAGTTCAAGAACACCGGCAACTTTTCTTGGCGTAGATCTTTCAGAAGGCCATTGATAACTATTGGCAGCCATTTCTTCGAGTAAAAGCATGGCTTCACTTGGAGTTTTAGCCATCAATGTACCTCCCGCTGCAACATCTATAATAGTTCTCGAATGCCCATTCATACCATTGTAGAAATACTGAACTTTTTGCCAAATGTTGTGGACACCTCCTCAATAATTCTTTGAATCGCTCCCAAGCTTCGTAGAGTGGCTCAAAGTCGAGTTGATGAAATTGAGCAATCTCACTTTTCAGTTGAAGTGTCTTGCTAGGTGGAAAGAATTTTGCCATGAATTTTTCAAAGGAGATCATTCCAACTAGTAATACTTCCAGGTGGGAAGGTTTGAAGCCATTGTCTAGCTTTATCACGAAGTGAAAACGGAAATAACCTCAACCGAATAGCTTCATCGGGAACCCCATTCATTTTGATAGTGTCATATATCTCGAGAAAAATAGCCAAATGAGCGTTCGGGTCGTCTACGGCACTTCCCCCAAACTGATTTTGTTGCACCATGTTTATTAGGGCCGGCTTCAATTCAAAATTATTTGCATTTATAGGTTGGCGAACAATGCCCGAATAATTTTGATTCATGGTTGGTCGAAAATAGTCCCGAATGGCCCTTTCCGGTGGTGCAACAATAGGTATGCGGTCTTCATCATCACCGATTCCTGCCATTTTTGTGAATTCGATTCTTCGTGCGGCTCTAATCTTTCGAAGCGTTCTTTCAATTTCTGGATCAAATAAGATTGAATTAGCACTTTTAATTTTTTGCATCAACAAGAAAACACAAAAATGACAATGACCCTATTGTAACAAAAAAAACCAATCTAAATTAAAGTAAAACTACTAAGTAATAATATTAGCGCAAATAAGATGAATTATTCCCCGGCAACGGCGCCAAAAACTTGTTAGAGATTTTGCTAACCGCAAGTCTACGGTGTCAAGTTTTAATATAGAGAAGTAAGGTTGTCGAATCCACAGGGAATAATTATCGAATTATCGCTAAGTATTATAATATAGTAGTCTAACTTTATTTAGAAATTCAATATTTGATGGAGTTGATTATACTAAAATACCAAAAATAAATCAAGAATATGAAAAATATCAATGAGTTTATCCAAATGATTAAATGAATTCTAGAGGTATGATGAATCTAGTTATCCCTTATATTATCAATATGGTTTATCAATCATCAATTATCAATTTATAAGTCAAGATTTCTACAATAATCATTTCCTCTCTCGAGTGCCAAATGATTTTAGATCTAATTGGGAATTCAATATCTCTATAAAAATCACCAATTGAAATCTCAATAAAAACTATGAATCTTGATAAATGACTTCAAAGGATTCACAAATCTCCCAATTCTATGAAATCCTAGGTTATGCTATTCCAATGTCATGTATTCAATTACCTCTCTCAAGTGTCAAATCAAATACACCAAACACTCTAAATTATTGATCAAGTAATTTAGAAGCAATAGATCCAAATAGCACAAATAAATTGATAGATCTAGATTGACAAACCACAATTTCAAAACATAAGTTCAAACATAGATTACATCATCCCTCTAGAATTATAGAGTTTAGCTCATGATTAAAGAAAATGAATCCATAGGAATACAACAATACATCTCACAAGATATGAAGAAGGCAACAAAATAAGAATAAGAGTTGGGGAATCGTCTCTATTTCTAGATGATAGAATCCTTCAATCTTCTTCTTCAAGCCTTTCCCAAGATGTTCCAAGCCTTCTCTATTGTCTTCTAGCTGTTTTGTTGGCTACCTAAGGGTCCAAGATCCCTAATTTCATGCCCCAAGACTTGTATTTATACCCCCACAAAAGTCCAAGAAAAAGGAATAAGTTACATTGTAATTTCCGCCCGGGCGCTGGCGCATGGCTACAAAAGACGCTGCAACGCCAAGGGCGCCATCTCAACTTTTTTTTTTTCCGCCGCTGGGCGCTAAAAATGGGTGCGCCTAGCAGCTTTTTTCGAATCGTTTAGCGATGCAGCGCCAAGAGTCCTTAGCGCTGCGGCGCCACTTCAAATTCCCGCACTGCCATGTTTTTCACCCCACAGCTGCATGGGGTCTTAGTCTTAGCTAGCGCCAAGCCCATTCAAACCCAAAATTGCGATTTTCCTCTTTTCCTTCTTCTTCAAATGCGATTTCTTCCTCCCAAATAGTTTTTCGCTGTTTTCATCAATTTTCGGCTACCCAAATCTTTATTAACTCTTCAACGACACTTAATGAAATAAAATGGACTCTAGCGACTCTAAAACATCCAAAATTAATATAAAATCCTAGTCTAGAATACATTATTAAGTTGGTAAGATACCAACTTAACATAAGGAAACTCAGATAATATGCTGCTTGTCTTTCGTTGTGTCTCAAGGTTTCCCTATCGGCTCCTGCACGTTCTTTTTCAACATATTGGTTGTTCCAATATGCTATCTTGTCCTGGCGTTCTTGTGCATACATCGTCAAAATTTGACGATATGTCCTGTATGGTAAACATCTTGGACAATTGTCCAGATCCATATTCCCGGAGAAATTCTCCTCACCAATTGTTAATTACATAAATATAATAAATATAACTAAAAGTTCTTAATAAACCTAGGCTCTGATACTATTTTCGAGGATCGCAAGACCTTGAGGAGTAAATGTAGAAAATGCAATAAAATTTATCGTCTAGGTTGCAAAGTGCAACAACTTTAAAGTTCAAAGGGTAAACTGCAAATCAGCTTTCATAAAACCAGGGGTAAATCTGGAATTTTAAGGAAAGTGCAAAATTTTGTAAAGTTGAGGTTGCAAACTGTAACGTTTCAAAGTTCGGATAGCAAAGCGTAAAAACCTGAATAGTTTGGGGTGTTAACAATCTTTATCCCCATATTTAAATACAAAAGTATCAGTTTTCCAGCAAAAGAATCATTTTTTCAATGTATGAGTACATTACCTTCCTTCATCAATGACATGTGTGCATCTTCATTCTCTATTGAAGAGATTATCGAAAATCGTACAACAACAGGTTGAAAGTGCAATGTAAGGATGACAATAAAGCTTTTTGCTGCACCAACAATGGAGATTCTTTCTTACAGATTTTAAACTTTTTGTTGAAAATAGGTGAATGTCGATTTACCAGTGGAGCTTTTGTTGTTAGGAGATGGCGAGCTGAGCTTTTGAAGGAGGAAATGGCGAGCTGAGTTTTGGAGGAGGAGGAGTCATGTTCGAGCTTTTGAAGGAGGAGATGGTGAGCTGCGTTTTTTTTTTTTGAAATTAGGTTTTTAATATTTTTTTTTATATTTTGAGTTGTGTCAAGGTGGCCTTGTTCTATTGGGCTTTGCATGTGCCAGCTGCGGGCGGGTCAGGAGGCCGGCGCAGTCCTTTTTTTTAAAAGTTGCCAGCTGTCACGCGGGTCTGGGGCTGGATCGGATCTGGATCGCTGGTAGGATCCGTAAGACGGTCCTATGTGAGACCTTCTCAAGTAGTGCAATTGGCATAAACACCCACCTTTTAAGTCAATGTCAGCCTTTTACGCTTTCCGGTACAATTTTACCTAAATTTACGCTCCCGCCCTTTTTTTTACACAACACTACGCTCCAGCAAAAATTCTCGGACATTTTACGCTTTGTTTTCATTATTTCTAACATGTTTCAAACATAGAAACAATATAGAAAACACCATATGAGCAAAAATAGTTAAAAATAGGTAAAATTGTATTTAAACATCAAAAAACATCATGGAAACAACAAAAAAACATCAGAACAACATTAAAAAGGGTATGTAAACAATCCAGAAATAACGTAAAAAATATTTAAAATACCACATGAATAAAAAGAGTTTAAAAATAGGTAAAAATTGTATTTATAACATTGAACACTACATAAAAACAACAACAAAAAAATTATTAGAACAACATTAAACATATTATATAACAACGCCAAAACAATAGAAACAATGTATAAAATAATACATGAATAAAAAGCAACATAAAAAATAAGTTAAAGTTCTTTTGAAACATCAAAACAGCAAAGAAACAAATTTAAATAACATCGAAACAACTTATATAACATGTAAAACAATGCAGGAACAAAAAAAAACCGAAAAAAATAAAAATAATCAAAAAATATACCGGAGCATAAAAACAAATTAGGTACAAAAGTAAAAAAAATTGGTACAAAAGTAATAGAAGCGTATTGTGTGGTATGGGGACCAAAATCAGCGTATTTCATGTAATTTCCCCAAATAAGTAAAGTCCCAACCGGGGCATCAACTTTAAGCCCATTAAGGCCCTAAGAGCCCATGAAAACCCACCAATTTACCTATAAATACTTTAGAAAAATTGTCGGGAATACCTCAATTTGTGGAAAACAAACACTGTTTAAGCTACTATCACTTTTGTACGATTTTTTGATTTTTTAACGCACTTGCATATTTTTTTGGTTATTTTTACGTTTTTTTCAATTATTTTGTTCATGTATTCCTATATATGATATATATGTTTTTTTGATGTTGTTTATATTTGTTTATTGGTCGTTTTTATGTTGTTTAGTTGTTGTTTCGATGTTTCAATACAACTTTTACTTATTTCTTATGTTTTTTTTTTCTGTTCATGGCGTTGTTTTATATATTGTTTTGGTGCTTTTTGGTTGATTCTATACTGTTTTAATGTTGTTGTGATGTTTCTTTGTTGTTTCTATATATTTTACGACCGTGTGAAATTCCACACGGGCCATGTGACCCATAGAGACCAGCCACACGGGCAGGTCGTGTGAGCTACACACGGCCGTGTGGCTTGAGATAGAGGTCGCCCTAGGGCTACATGGCTCGGCTATGTGAAATGCACATAGGCCATGTGAACGATCCACATAAGTACTCTTTATGCATTCCTCTTTCTTTTGATAATTTTCTCATATGTTCGGGACGAATCATATTTTAAGTTTGGGGGGGGATTGTCAAGAATGCGTAAATTAGTACTGTTGCATTTTGCATTGCATTTAGGGTTGCACGTAGAGCATAAAATTTGCATATATTTTTTTTTAATTTTTTCAATTTTTTTAATTTTAGCATGTATATCGCTTTAACACGTTTAATTGATTTTATGTGATGTGTGATCAAGATTTTGAAAAAGTACATAAAGCTTCCGTATAATTTTTACTATGAGCATTTGATTTTATAAGATGAAATATTTTTGTGAATAATGTGATGAATGGTTGAGGAGATAGCTTTTACTTGTTATGCATTGATTGAGAAAATTGGGTATTTGAATGCGAAAAAATAGCCTGTGTGCTTTTGTGCCTATAATTGCTTTTATCTTATGCAATCCTATTTTTTTCTTGAGTGTGTCATTCATGAATGTTAGAATTCTAGAACTTGCTTTTGTATCTTCATTTAAGCCATGTGTGTGTGCAATTTTTGAAAATAATTTAAGGTCATATTTGTTTAGCCTACTTAGCCTAAAAAGCCTACCTATGAACTCATGATTCCCTAGTTAGCCACTTTAAGCTTTAACTTTTTATTGTTAGCCACATGTTGATCTTTATAAACTGAAAGATGATTTTCATCCCTAAAATTACTTGAGCTTATAGAAGATCAATAGCTTGGGGGGGGATATGGTGATATATTAAGAGAGAAAATTGGCAAAAGAATGATGGATGAGCAATGCTTAGGTAAATGAAAAAAATAAGAGAATAATAAAGCTCGAAAGAAAAAGAAAGAAAATCTCTGAAAAAGAAAAAAATCGAGCAAGAGAAGCAAAAGAAAGAAAAGAAAGAAAAATTCTGGAAATTTTGAAAATTTGAGAGCTTGAGGCTAAAGAAAAAAGAAAAAAAAAAGGCAAAAAGACCTAAGAATGAAAAAGGAGAAAAGGGGTGGAGTTGAATTCAAAAAGAAAATATCTTGAAAGAATGATTTTTAGATGGAATTGGGTTGGTGAATTGCAAGTCTATGCACTTAAATTATATTTGCTCAAGTCAAGTCACTTAATCTAAATTTTCCCTACCCTTACCAAAAAGCCTATATTACAACCAAATGAAAGTCCTTTTTGATTCTTAAATTGTGCACACAAAAGTGGTAGAGATGTTAGACAATTTGTAAGCCTATGGTAGTTCCACATTCAATGAATTGATTTTGAGGGTAAACACTTACCATACACTTTGACAAATGAGTGATACACTACTTATTTATGAGTCGCAATGTCAAGTACCCGAGAGAGTACACCGAACTTGTGAATGATGACTTCTTGATAATGAATTGCAGGGTTCACTTTGATATGGAGTCAAATGAGATTTATAGTGTTCTTGTGTGTTCTTTGTACCCCTTGATATTATTTTTTCTTAATTTGCTCTAGGACGAGCAATGGTTTAAGTTTGGGGAATGTTGATACGTGTAAAATATACGTGCAATTAAGGGCTTATTTTGCTACATTATTGAGGCATTTGCATATATATTCAATGTATTTTACTTGGTTTCCTTATAAGGGCATGATACTGCATATTCTTGTAACTTTAAACAGGAAACGAAGCTTAAATGGAAAGATATTAGTTGGAAAGCCCGGACATGATCGACAAGTGCAAAGAGAAGATCGAAAAAATGAAGAAAACGGATGAAAAGCACTCACACGATCGGACCGTGTGGGATGACATGACCATGTGAATGCCCGTGTGAAGCTACACAAAATTCTTCCTCCTCCAGCTAAGACCCCGGAGGAAGGGACCTCCTCGCAAGAGTCCCCGGATAATCTTCTCCATGGTGAAAATGTGCAAGGAAAAAAAGGCGAAAAATCCAACACATAGGTTCCCACAAGAAGGAGAAAAGATCAAAAGCCTAAAGCAAAAATTATGGTGGAAGCTCTAGAAGGGTTCCCCTTCCAAGCTTAGGAAAGGGGCCCTGTGAACTCCAGAAGGGCGCCCACTCCAGGCTCTGGAAGGGTACCCCACAAAATAGTATTCACCGGTAATAGAAGAAAACAAAATTCTAACACATGGGGGAGACATCAAAAACGATAAAGGAAAGCTAGAGAAGAGTGCCAAAAAGGAGCCCATTCCAAGCCCAGAAGGGCGCCCTCTCCGAATGTCAAAAGGGCACCCATTGGGCTTAGGAAGGGCGCCCTCAAGGACTAATGGGGCACATATTAACTTTGAATGCCGATATCCCCGGCTATTCCAAAAAACCAAGACTTCCCTCCGAAGGAAAGATCCACCTCAACGTGGAAAATGAACAAGTTTTCTACAGAAAGAAGTTATATCAAATCACTACGAAAACCGAAGGCTTGGGGAAAAATCCAAGGGGAAGCCTCCTTCCGGGCTCCGGAAGGATGCCCCAGGAACCCCAAGTGGGCGCCCTCCTCCGAGTTCCGAAAGGGAGCCCCTGGTGTTAAAACACAATATAAAGTTTAATCTCCTACAAGAAGTCATATGCAGATATCGCAAGAAAAACATAACAAAGGGAAAACTAATATGCATAAAGAAGATAGAAGATCATCCAGCCCCATAGGGAAACATCAAACATCTCAAGACTAGAAGAGAGTGAGAAACATCCAAGTGCATAAAAGGGAATATCCAAATGCCTAAATAGGTGGGCAGGAAGAAAAGACTATCAAGCCGAGAAAAAGACTATCACTACTCAAGCTGGAGGCGCCTCATCTCCATCAGCAGCATCTCCATCGCCACCAACATCATCGGGAAGATCCACCAAGGCCTCAACCTCTACATCCTCCTCCTCATAAGAAATGCCATAGTCCAAGATGGCGGTCAGCTCACTAGAAACCTTTCCACTTTATCGTAGAAGTTTCCGACAATGACACACCGCCTTGCCGTAGTAAGAGCAAGACTCTCTCATCATGTCAGAGCGATAGGACAAGGAAACTTTGTAGGCCTCAACTAAATTGGACCTCTCCTTGGCCAACAACTCAACTCCAGCGGGAGACTGGAAGAACAACTCACCCGTCTCAGCCTCGTGGGCAAGCTGACTCTTTGCCGGAGAACACTACTTCCACAAATCTGACATGTCGCACTTGTGATGCTAGATGCGGCTTTGAGTGCTTAACCTCACCTCGAAGCCGACGGTTCTCAGCCTTGGCCACCTCGCCTAGATGGTTCGAAGCCGCTGCGAGGTTCAGAATCTACAATACAATTTGTACAAGTCTTAACTAAGTAAAGAGATAAAGCATGAAAAATGAAAATGCAAAGAAACTATGGAAGCTTACCCAAGCAATATCCCCGCAAAGGTGAGTCTCGATGTCCTTAAAGGACAAAGACCCAAGATGGGACTAGTCATCAGTCGATAGAGCTCTTCGCGTACTGGTGTAGCCCAAGCCAGAATCAGTATAGTCCCAATGGGAATGGATCCCCTCGCGATGGTTCACTCCACCAGTGGGGCCGGAACAACATCAGCCCGATCACTGGAGCGCGAGCCAAGACACCGATCACCTTCCTGGCGAGAAGGGCGCCTAGCATTCTCTTGGGGAGAAGGGTACCTAGCACCATCCTGGGGAGAAGGGCGCGGCCTATCACTTTGGGGTGAGATACGCAAGCTCCCGCCAGCAGCAGACTTCCTCTTGACCATCAATTCCGCAATGCTGTAACTTTCCTTACATGAAAAGCAAGCATAAGCAATATCAAAAAAGGAAAGCAGTCGAAATATACAAGTAAAGCGGGAAGCAATGTAATAAAGTGAAGAAAGACAGGATACCCAAGAACTCCCTAACATTCAGAAGATTTTTAAACAAGCCCCGAGACCTATAAGCTTCCGCTATCTCCTTCCGAGAAGCATGAGTGCCTCAGACAACCTTAACCTCAGAAACTCACTCGTCAAAAAGCTCCCAACCATAATCCCTCACATAGAAGAAATCCTCCTTCCACAACCCACCAGGAGAAGGAAACCCATAAAGAAACTTGCACTGAGAACGTGAGAAGAAGTGGAAGAAGGTGTCACCCGGAGACTTCCGGGCATAAAGCAAGGAATGAAATCCGTCTACAGTCAGAATCAAGTCCAACTGCAGCATAGCATGCTGATAACCTCGGATACATGCATAGGCCTGAGGAATCAACTTACCAACACATGGTCCCACCGACCTAAGGATCAAGATGATGAAAGCAGCTAGAGGAAGCACGAAGCCAACAGAGAAGCTGTAAAAGTATACTGTGATGAAGCCCTCGGGTGGATGAGTGAGCATGTTGCCTAAACCCGGGGCTAACATCACAAAAGTCAAAGGAAGCTCAAGCCGCTCATGCAGCCTATAAAGACAAGTTAAAGTCACTCGACTGGCCAACTCTCCCGGGACAACTGCTCGACTTCCGGGAGGAGGCTTATGCTGATACTTGGTGGGGCGGAGCTCTTCAGGACTATCTTTTTCAGGCTCCGCCTTAGAAGACTCATCACTTAAGCTTGAATCCGGCTCAAGCTCTACCCCCTCATCACCATCGAAATACAAATCTGGAGCAAGGGGAGGAATATCAAACTCTGTGGAGAAACGTGGACATGGAATAACCAAACCGAAATAGAACGCTCGGAAACACCTCGGCCTCCGAGTAGGATGGAAGAAGTACTGAAATCTGGGATATGGCTCAAAACATACAAAAACTCAGGGGAAGATGGAGAAAAACATGAAGGAAAATGTACCGGGGGCTCGGGACATCCCCCTGGGGCGCGTCCTCCTCCACTGGGGAGGCGCCCTCTACGATTCTCATCTCTCTCTCCACGTGATTTACTCCACCTCTACATCAACTCTCACCTTAGGTCTCACCTCACCTCTCACTTGCAAGAAATTTCTTAAGTCTTCTATAAAGCAAAAAATTTCAAAAGTTGAGAGGTAGAGAGAGAGAGAGAGAGAGAGAGAATTTACCTTTGGAAAACATGCTCACAAGCCTCTACTCCAAAGTGTCCTTGTGCAAAAAGTGGTCAACGATTCTCCAAAGACAAGACAACATATACTCCAAGACAAGCGATATATTTCTACACCGGATGAGCTCCCGCACTGCTTCATCCCTCTGCAGCATCGGAGCTGCGGGCTTATGTTGGGGACAAAAATGGTATTTCATAATTTAAATATATAATTTATTTTAGATATGTTTATTTAATATTAATTGCCTAACGGGCTCTTAATAATTAACCGGCCCAAAGAAGTCTGGGGTTGGGCCAATTGGTCGTTTTCTCCTACATGGACTGGCCGTAGACCAAATTCTCCTACACGGCCCACGGAAATCATCTCTCAGGTATAAAAGGTCCCTCCTATTATCTATAAGTAATGAATTCATTATTCTCCTACGCATTATTTACAGTATTCGTTTACTATTTTTTGTCTCGTTCACCGTGCTGACTTGAGCGTCGGAGCGGCCTCCCTAGGATAACTCCCAGGGCCCTCTAACGTTTGCACGGGTGTGCATGCAAGCATTGGCGTAGCCAGGACGTAGAAGTAGGATGGGCCGAAATTAAAAACTAGAAAAAATCATATAAGCTATAATTTATTAAAATAATAAGCAACTCCACTCAAGTGCATTACAAAGTTTACAACTACTCAAAGTCTAGTACATTAAGTTAAAAAGTTAATTGAACCCGACGATTTTTTATTTTAGCAAATTCATCAATAACAGAGTCTATATCTAATGTGTTAACTAGTTCCCTTTCAATAAAAAATGTCAAACTATCAGCAAGAAAATCATCATCCATCTTGTTGCGAATCGTTGTCTTCACGTGTTTCATTGCCGAGAATGCTCTCTCAGTCGTGGCTGTAGAAACAGGTAATGTTAACACAAGTCAAATTAATCTTGTTATCATTTTGTAGTCCTCCGCTTTTCTTGTTTCCACCAACTTTTCACACAAATTTGCAAGAGTAGACACTTGAAATTGAGGGTCACGAACTACATGAGCATGATAAAATTGCAATTCACTCATCAACGCATTCATCTCACGTTGCTCAAAATCATCCGGATAAAATTCCACTGCCAACTTATATATTTTATCTACATTGAACGATTCAAATGAATTTTTTGGATCCGATGCGATACTCAACTCTAGCAATCTAACTGACGTCTCATTAAATCTCGAGTTCAACTCCGCCAATTGAAAATCTATGGATTGATTGAAAAATTCAAAGTG
This sequence comes from Rehmannia glutinosa, assembly GCA_016081115.2. NCBI lineage: Eukaryota > Viridiplantae > Streptophyta > Magnoliopsida > Lamiales > Orobanchaceae > Rehmannia > Rehmannia glutinosa. The sequence goes on along the minus strand of CM071937.1, from coordinate 59,537,522 downwards.
GTAATAATGCTCAACACTCATTTGTTTTCGCCCACGACCCATATTGTTGTTCATGTCGGGTATAGTGATTTCATGTTTTAAGCAAAAAGCTTCTACTTCCTGAAGCAATTTCTCCCACCCTTTATCTCTCAACTCCTGAAGAAGAGTTTTCGTAGTCGACACATAACCAAGTGCAGATAATATGTCAATGGATTCTTTTTGAAATACTTGACAAAGAAAATCAGTGATTTGCATAACTGCCCTCATTAAGTGCAAACCAAACACAAAACTAAAACTTTTAATACTCGTGTAAGCACCTTCAGCTTCATTTCGAGCCTTGGAATTCGGACCACTACAAGTGATGCACTCAAGTACCTTGCAAGTTGGAGCATACATTTCTATCATACTCATAACCGAATCATAATGTGAACTCCAACGAGTAGTACCTGAACGGTGTAAAGATGTCATCTGATTCGCTCCCCTACCAGATTCACGCTCTCCACTTGCCAACATATTCTCAATTTCTATTCTATGGGCAACTTGCAACTCAGTGTTGCGCTTAGCAGAAGATTTGACAATGTGAATGACATTATCTAATATAGAGAAGAACTTCCAAACTGGATCACATTGCTTTGCTGAAGCCACCAATGTCAACTGCAACCTATGAGCAAAACAATGAACATAATATGCGTATGGACAATCTTTAAGAAACAATGCCTGTAATCCATTCCATTGCCCTCGCATGTTACTAGCACCATCATATTCCTGACCCCGTAATTTATGAACTTGAAGATTATACTGAGAAAGAACATTTGATATCTCATTCTTAAGTGTTGCGGAAGAAGTGTCAGAAACGCCCCTAATAGCAATGAAACGTTCTGTCAAGATACCCGCATCGTTTACAAATCTCAAGATAATCGCCATTTGTTCTCGATCGGATTCATCTTTTGCTTCATCAACAAGAAGAGAAAAACAAACATCTCCGATTTCCTCACGTATCATACGACGGACTTTGTTAGCTATAATTCCCAAAATTTCTTTTTGAATGTCTGGTGAAGTATATTTGGCATTTTTGGGAGCGTTACTCATTACAACATCTCTGACATCTGCGCTCCACTTTGCTGTATAATTAATCATCTCAATCACATTTCCACGGTTAAAAGATTTTTCAGACTCATCATGACCTCTAAAAGCACAACCTTGCAATGCTAGCCATTGAACACTCATAATTGTTGTCTTTAAACGCAATCGATTTTTTACAACTTCTTCTTTGCTAACTCTCTCAATCACTTTATCAATATGTTGAGATGACCTCATCAAAGAGTCGGCACATATTACACACTTATTGTGAGGAGATGAAGACGATGAACCAATATGGCCAAGAAATACACACTCTTTGCCCTGATGAACTCTCTTCCAATTATCGAACCCATCATTCACTAACGCCGAAGATGAAGACGTGTGTATATTCTCTCCAAAAAGAAAGCACGGAAAACAATATGCCTTGTGTGTGTAAGGAGAATACTCCAACCAATTAAATTCATTAAACCAATTATATTGAAAATGACGAGTTTTATCTTTATATACACGACCTTCATATGATTGAAGTCTCGGCTGGAAAGGCCCAGCTATCAAGTATGCCCGTCTAATTTTATCTCTTTTTTCAAGAGGCCAATCACATATTCTTCTCCTTTTCCTGGATCCCACTCAATTTCGAAAGATGAATTTGGAATAGATTGTTGATTTCCAACTAAATGAGAAGATTGTTCATTTTTAGTTGGAGGAGTATCTTGGTGGCTATTTAATTCATCATCTTGTGTATTTCTTACGGGCCTGAAGAAAGAATGTAATGTAGTTTTCCCTTTCTTGCGAGGAGGTTGTGTAGCCATATCTTCTTCTATAAAATCAAAGTATTTAATAAAATCTATTAGAAGTATTATTTCAACAAAACTTCAACATATCATTGTCTTACTAAATTCTAATTCTAATTCTAATTCAATGCTCAACATAATTTATCTAATTTTTCTAATTTTCAACACCTAATTTATCTGCTCAACATATCATTGTCTTACAAAATTCCAATTCAATGCCTACAGGCAGGCTACATAAACATAATGAAGCACAGTCTCCATTCAACTTTGTCTTCATAATTTTTCAAATTACACAAACTATTAAAAATTTATAAAGAAGTACACACACATTTTACAATTACACAAACTATTACAATTTTTAAAACAAGTATATAATAAAACTAATTAAAAACAAAATCAGTGTACACTAAGAAATAAGCCAAATCAGAATAAAACATAAATTAAGATAATATAAAAATTAAAAGCATACCTGATTTGGTGAATTGGTATTTCTCTCCAGTCTCAATCACCGCAGCAATAGAGAGCAGTCCGCAGCAAATCGCAATGAAGAATTAAGAAGACTTCTAGGGCTCTGTTTTGTTCTCGTTTCTTTTGCTTTTCTTTTACTGTATTTGCTTTTTATTTTTTTAATTAATCAATAAAGTTAAAGCTAAAGTAAAGTTAAAGCTTAAAGGAATGGGATGGGCCAAACTATTGTTCCTGGGCTTCTTTTAAAAACTGATGGGTATAACAATTTTTTTATTTTTTTTTAATACCTATTTATGGGGCTAAAATAAAAATGGGGTGGGCCAGGGCCCAGACTAGCCCCCACAGCTCCGCCAATGCATGCAAGTTCTCAATTAAAGGATTTATCACCAGAGGAGAAAACTAGCGTGAAGACTTCTTTTTTCTGGAAGAATGATCATGCAAGTTCCACATTACAATCATTGATTAAAGATTTATCACCAGTGACGTTCTACACCTTCACGCACCTTTGAGGAGAAAAGGTTTAGCGTGAAGACTCCAACTTTTCCTACACTATCACACCAAATATGCAAAAACTCCCTCCAACCCAAGAATTTTGATCAACTTTGGTGTAATCATTTATTGACTTGAGTGTGATCTCACCTATTTGCCCTCCAATTCTTTTTACTTAAAAAACCGCATTACAATCATTGCTCTTTTCCAGGAAAAGATATTCACGACCCGTGACGTTCTACACCTTCACGCGCGCGACATTGCTTTGTGAGGCTTTCACCCACTGTGGAAAATTCTCCACTGTTGTCCAAATTATTTAATAGCACCTAAGGTCTCGTGATCACCTAAGGTCTTCTATCACGAGTTTTTTCAGATTTTTGACTGGACAAATTTTCAATGACGCCAAGAATGAGGCAATTACAATTTTGCACATTACTTTTTTGCTATTTTCAAAGAGGACGTTGTGGGAGCTTCAACAAGTACTGTTCTTGGCACTATACTTGAGATTTTCTTTTTTCTTTTTTATTTTTTTTAAGTACTATATATACTCACTAGTCATATTAAATGAATGTCACACCAATATAATGTTCAATCAAACAAAAAACTGAAAGAAATTACATGGGGACCGGGCTCGAATTTTATATTCATCCGCAGACTTTGAAAGCAGCCTTTGGCTCAAGATGAAGATTCTTGGAAGTGTGGTGGAAATTTCAACCAGAGTTTCTACTCACTACTAATACAAGTCCTCCTCCACTATAAAAGGAGAAAGAACACAACCTACTTTATTAACTTATTTTTTCAAGTTTGCAGCATAGGCATCAGTATCCATATTTAGCAGTTAACAACATTATCTTTTAATTGCATAAACTTCAAAAATGGATCCGAGAAAGGCAATTCTCCATTTTCTTTTTTCGGTCCTTATAATCTTCTGTGTTACCTCTGTGCTGGCAGATAGGGATGTGAGAAAGACTCCTATTTCCTTGGAGAAGAACCATACCTCATTTGCCAATGGTATGAGATGATCAAATTCTCCATATTTATTTATGATTTTTCTTTTATTATGTTATTGCCATATTTATTTTATTTTGTTGTTCTAACCCAATATGGTCCAAATTTATGGTAAGGACAAATGGTACTTCACTTTATTTTAGCCTTTTATTTTCTAATATTAATTTAAAAGAATTTTTTCCCCATTTTTTATTTATTAATTCATTTTACCCATAAATTAATGATATTTTCTACATAATTTTTTATTTGAATACTAATTAAGTAAGGTGTTAAATCCAGTTTCCATTATAATTTTTCTCAAACAGTGGAATGAATTGATATCACATAAATGTACCCACTTTATATATATGGTAGCAGTTTAATATAAAGAATAGGGATAATTACAATAAGCCCATGAGGTTTCGGGCTAATTACCAAAAAACCCTGAAGTTTCTTGAGATTTGATCCGTCTTACATTTTCCTCTTTTATAAGAAAAAATATTTTTAGACCCCACTTATTATACTCACCCCTTAAATTTAATAAATAATCAAACCTGAGTGTTTTTTTTTTTTTTTAATTTTGAAAGCATCTTTTGGTTGTTTTAATTTGTAGTTAGCCCAAACTTAAGGATTGTTTTTGTTTTTTTCCCTAAAGAATACGAATTATCTATACTTTTTGTTTTATATAAATTATTCATATTATATGGTTTATATTGCAAAGTCTATATATATATATATATATATATATATATATATACTTGTATGATGTCATTTTTTAACTGGTTGAGGAAAATCATATAATGCATGTATACCAATCATTCCTTCACAACAATCTTTAGCTATGTACGAGAGCAAAAGCAATTCTCCACCTTATAATTTTCTGTATTTTTTTATTCTCTCTTTATATATTACTTTATATTATTATTATTATTATTTTTTTTTAATTTGTTCTTTCTTATAATTAAGAATAAAAATGTCATGAGCAACTTTGGACATCTGTATTGACGATATATTTTTATACACTTGAGAAACAATGATAATATTAGTGAACGTGGTAAAATATCGTTTGAAAACGCTTAACAACATATCATTTTTTCCACGATTACTAATGAATTTTGTGCTTGTCAGCCAAGAATATCTCCGACTTCATACCTCCGGCTCCCAGATTCAGACCACCGTGCCGCCCTTGCCGGATCGGGAGAATTACCTGGCCATGCTGCCGTGTCGCTGCCAAGGTTGCTAACAACAAGGGAACTAACAATTGAAGCTGGCAAAACCAAGATTTATTATTATTATTTTTTTTAAATTCAAACCTTTGTAAAGGATTATAGGGGAGGGGTGAGGTTTAAACCCATCAAGTACGATCTTTCTTAGTGACGTATTGGTTTCAAGATTTACTGATATTTGAGTGTTTGCAAGTCATTTGGTGCGAGAACATTCCCCTATTTTGTTTTTTTTGTATATTACGCGATTAGGTAAAATGATTTTCTTATTAAGTATTTATTGAATTATTTGAGACGGAAAGATCAGTAGAATTTATATCCGCACCATTTGGTATTTTAAAACCCTTATTTGTTATGTGCGGAAAATTGCAAGAAGTTAAGTATTTATTGAATTATTTTTTTGAGTATAATGGGAGATAATAAGGGGACAAAAATTTGGTAATTTAATTAGACTGTGTAACGGTTTTTTTCGTTAGACGAATCCAATCCGATCCAAACTTTTTTGTAATTTTATGCACCGTTGGCCTTTTGGTAATATTTTAGGGCGGTGTCATAGGATCTCCGGACCGGTGGCATTTTTGTAATATTAGGGGCCTTAAAAGTATTAGTTTTTCCCCTTAAAAGTATTAGTAGTACTTCTGAAAAGTATTAGTAGTACATCTGAAAAGTATTAGCAATCCCCTTGAACAATATTTTTAGTAGCCCTCATGAAAAGTATTGGTTTTTATCTCAAAAGTATTAGTAATCCACCTAAAATGTATTATTGTCCCCTTGAAAAGTATTAGGCAGTGACGTAATATTTGGCAACCCTCAAAAGTATTAGTTTTTCCTTTGAAAAGTATTACCAATCCCTTGGAAAAATAGTGGTACTCCCCTGGAAAAGTATTAGTAACCCCTGGAGCAGTTTTTTAGTAATCCTCATGAAAATTAATAATTGATTATTTCCCACAAAAGTATTAGTATTCTCCTTAAAATGTATTAATAATCTTATTGAAAAGTATTAGGTTTTTCGATTAAAAATATTTTAGTATTTCTTCTGAAAAGTATTAGTAGTCCTTCCAAAAAGTATTATTATCCCTCCTAAAAAGTATTAGCAACAACCATCGAATGTTATGTTGTGGTGTTAGTGGTTGTGCTGGTCAATAGGCATTGACCGCGGACCAGGTATTTGGATCCGTCTAATGGATTAGATCCGTTAGACAGACTGACAGGAGACCAACCTTAAAAGGGGATGGAGCACACTCACTCGTATGAGATCGAATTTGAGTCAATCGTCGTGATACACAAGTATTTATCACTGTAGCTAGAGCTGTCAAAATTAGCCCGGCCCGTTGGGCTGGCCGGACCTACCAACTTAAACATGGGCTGGGCTTTAATTTTACAAGCCCGAAAATTTTCGGGCCTAGATGGCCCTGCCCAATAGGCCTGTCGAGCCGACCAGGCTCGGGCCAAAATAGCCCAGATTGTTCGGGCTAGTCAAGCCTGGGAGAAAAAAAAATTTGGTTTACAAGATATGTTTCTTTCTATCTTTGTGCAATTGTGCTTCAGCCTTCATTTCTTTTTTTCAATTTGACAAACAAAAGCCCTACCTATTCTCTCCACCGCCGCACACTAGCCTGCCCACTCTCACCGGCTGCTGCCAGACCTATCTTTCACCTTGCCCTATTGCTCCGACGGCTGGACTCTTGCCCTATTTTCTCCACCACCAAACACCAGCTAGCCATTTTTTCTGGGTTAGTTTTCGGGATAAAGGAGAAATTTTGAACGTTAATCCATTCTGCCTCTACATGTCTCTTTATGTTATTTTCTTGAATTTCTGATGAATTTTAAGAAGGAAAAAAAAACTATGGGTTTTAGATTTTAGGGGTTGTGGTCGTGCGGATGGGGCCTGGGGGAGTGGGGATGCTGATCGCGAAATTCTTACCGCAAGCGTACGGTGTCAAGTTTTAGTATAGGTTTTGAAAGTAGAGTTATCGTCTCCACAGGGATTGTTATCGAATTTTATACTAAGTACTATAATTAAAATAGCTTAACTCTATCTAGAAATCGAAAAGAGATGAAGATTTATGAAACTAAAAATAAACTAAAATTAAACTAACAAATTGGTTCAAAAAATTAATCAAACACTTAAGATATGAATTCTAGAGGGTTGATTTCACCTAGTTATCCCCTATGTTTTCAATCCAGTTCATTAATCACAAGTTATTAATCTATAAGCCAATATTCCTACCGTTTATCACTTCCTCTCTCGAGTGCCAAGTGATTCTAGGTTCCAATTTCTGATTTCGATACCTCTATAAAAATCATAAATTAAACTCTAATACGCTCAATGAATATTCTATTACAGGCTTCAAAAGATTCATAAATCTCTCGATTCTATGAAATCCTAGGTTGTGCTATTCTATGGTCAGATGTTCAATTACCTCTCTCGAGCGTCAAATCAAACACGCCAAACAATCTAAATTATTGATCAGATAATCCAGATGCAATCAAATTAAATAGCACAAATAGATTAATAAACATTCGAATTTCATAAACTGAAAATCAAAACATAGGTTCAAACGTAAGTTACATCAGTCGCCTAGAAAAATAGGTTTAGCTCATATTGGATGTACAAAAACTCATGGAGAAATAATTATACATCTCAAAAATCGGCAAAGAAAAGCAAAGAAAGAATTGAGAAGAAAAGAGAAGGAATTATCTCCGTGTCCAGACGAGAAGTGCCTCCAATTGCCGTCCCGAACCCTAGCTCTGTGTCTCTTGCCTTGCGTTGTGCTCAAAATAATGTCCCACCCCCTTTACTTTCGTGACTTCTTGTATTTATAGCTTGAAACCCTCGAAAATCCGTCCAAAAAGGCCCAAAAAAAAAAACCTTCGCGCACGTCAGGCCCATACGCGTGCAACAACCCTTCCTCTCGCAAGACGGAGAGGCGCGCGCGCGCTGCGCTATCTCCGCTGTTCGCCGGGTCGCTTTGCGCTGGCTTGCTTATCCATTATCCATCTGCTGCTAGTCTCTCGTCATGCTGCACACCGTCTTTCATCGCGCGCTGCAGCGCGCCCGACATACTCGCTTCACGCTATCAATCGCTGCTGGTCGGCGCTGCAGCCGAAATGGGTCTTTGCGCTGCCCTGACGCGTCATCATCGTTGTATGCTCGCTTTGTACATAACTTTCCTTTGCTATACATTTTGGGCGCTGCAGCCCTTGCTTATGGGCGTTGCAGCGCCCATCCTTCCCCTGCGCCATCGCTTGTTCGTTTTTCGACCCCCTGCGCCACAGGGCGGGGGTTTTTGCAGCTAAGCGCTCGTCCTCACGCGATATTTTTCCGTTTTTTCGCTTCTAAAATGCGATCTTCACCTCCCAAACACGTTTTTCATCGTTTTTGATCAATTTCGGCTTTCAAGATTAGTCCAGACTCTCAAACAACACTAATTATATAAATTCGACTCAAACGACACTAAAAATACCCGAAAACAACACAAAATCTCAGTCTAGAATACTCAATACATTGGTGTAAAACCAACTTAACAGATGTTAACATATGATTAAGATAGATAAAATATGATTTTTAGTCCTGTAAGTTAGACATTTTGAAAGTTAGCCCTTTAAGTTGTCACCATCATGTTTTAGTCCGTTAACTTTCAAATTTTTAGATATCAGTCCTTTAACTTAACAGTTTTACTTTTGGTCCTATAACTTAACATATTTCAGAAATTTGGTCCTATAACTTAACAATAGTTAAATTTAATTAATTTATTAAAAGTTTATTTCTTAATTAAATTTTATTTTTAAATTTGAATAATCTTAATTAACAGTTAACTTTTTATAAAAAACAATAATTAATCATTTTTTATTTAATTATTTTTTTAAAAATATTTCAAGCATTAATTTTTTAAACCTTCTGAAATAAATGCATATTGTACACTAGTCCAAATCCATTTCTTGGAGATAATTCTCCTCACGAAAGGTTAATTACATAAATATGATAAATTATTCTTAATATACTAATTTGATGTAATTAGTTTAATTTTCCTAAAATTAATTAAATATTTTAGAAATTTCTATTTATTTAAATTTTTATTAATCAAATTAATTTAATTTTTAATTGCTTTATAATTTAATTAGTTTTCAAAAATTGAACTTTAATTATTTTAGTTTTGGTCCTATAAACAAATGTGAAGTGTGGGTACTGACCTTTTAAAAAATTAGTAAAATTTAACTATTGCTAAGTTATAGGCAGGGCCGATCCTATCAAATGTTTGGCCTGAGTCGAACTTTAAAATTGAGCCCTTTTTTAAATACAAAATTAAAGACAGCGTAAACAATAAAAAACTAATATGTAATATATAAAAGAATTCTATTATAGTTAAAATAATATGACATCTCCCTATATAAAAATGACATCCACGTTAAAAAATTTAAATATTTATTTAAATATAACTCACCTTACAGTTTTGGCAGCAAAAATATTAATGAAGTAAGTATAACAAAGTTGTGCAATATATAATTTTTTGATTTTTTTGTCTTTTTAATTTGATAAATTTTAATTAGGGCTTTAGGAAAAATTAAATGTGATAATTCTCTTAGAACCCTTTTTTTGTTTTTTGAGTACAATTTTCTTAGAACTTGAAAGGCTACAATGCCCAAAGAATATGGACACTTCATTCTTAGTTGGAGAGGTTTTAATTTTTTTTTAAATCCCAAAATATGAAAAAACAGAAAAAGAAAATATATTGCAACAAGTAGGAATCGAACTTGGGTTGCTTAACGTTGGCCAAATTAAGTGTGTAAGGGGAAACCACTAGGCTAGACTTCTTTTTTGGTCAAATTTGCATTCATTTTCTATATAACAGTAAATACAAGGTGAACAAAAATTATGGGCCCCTAAATTTTATATTTTTTTCCGGGCCCGAGTCGACCGACTCCTCAGTCTTACATGAGGAGCGGACCTGGTTATAGGACTAAATTTCTAAAATATAATAAGTTATACGACCAAAAGTAAAATTGCTAAGTTAACGGACTTGATATCTAGAAAGTTTGAAAGGTAAAGGACTGAATATCTAGAAATTTGAAAGTTAAAGGACTAAAACATGAATGTGACAATTTAGAGGACTAATTCTCAAAAAGGTCCAACTTACAGGACCAAAAATCTTATTTTCTCATTAAGATATAATTCTACTTTTGCTGGATTTGAATTTGGCTGCTGACTTGGGGTTAATTATCTTAGGCAATTCTTGAAGTGTTCTTTGAGGGTTTCAATGTTCTAGAAAAAATTGAGTTCTTAGAAATTAAAATATTGACTCCATGGAGATTACAGTGTAATAAAGTGATTCTTTTACATCTTCAATTTTCAGTTATAAGCATTTGAGATTTCTGAAACTTGAGTTTTTGTACAAGGTTTATTGCTAATGTAGTAATTTCAACCTTTTGTTCATCTAATTAGTTTTAAAATTTTATTAGTAAAAAGACGATACACCTCCATATGTTTTTAAGATGGGTAAATAGTGTAATTTATATTTTTCTTTAATAATCTGAAATTAGGGACAAATTGGCCCGATAGTACGATGGCCTGTGATGGGCTGGGTTGAGCTAAAAAATAGCAGCACATCAAAATTTGGCCCGACCCGGCCCGATTTTATTAATTAGCCCGGTGGTTATTGACTTATTGGTAAACGAAATATGAAATTTCTGAAATTAATATATGAAGTCCCTCCAATTTGTGAAGGATCAACTGAAATGTTGACTGTTAACTTTATGAAACTGTAATTTAAAAAGAAATACAAACACAGATTAAAAAAAAAGAAGAAGACGAAGAAGAAGAACCATTGCACTACTTTCGGTTTTTTCATTTCATATAAAGCTGAAGGCCAACCACTATTTGATTGTAGGGGTGTGTACGGTACGGGACAGTTTGGAGATTCATAAATCTCCAAAATCGTCCCGAAGTTCGGAGATTTCAAAATTCAATCTCCAGAACCGAACCGTAGAGAACAAATCATTATACCAAAAATTTGGTACGGTTCTGTATGGAGATTCGGTTCTAACGGTAAGGTTTGGTACGGTACAGTATGGTGAAACAGAGATTAATCATAAGTAAAATACATAAAATAAGAAAAAATAAAAAATGAATGTAAAAATCACCAAACAATCATAGTACATTCCTGTTTTAGTGCAATCTCAAAAAACAAATACTGCAACCATAACGGGCAACACAATCTCAAATTATAAATTCATAATAAATAATACAATCGCAACTAGAATTACATCGAAAATATGTGTTGTAATAGCACACATACTTTTATATCAGCTCCATCAGTGAAACATCATCAAGATAATTAAAAAATATTAAATGTGAGGTGTCACAATATTAAAAAGCATCAGCTCCATCACTGAAATATTAATAAATTAAATAATATAAATTCTTAGAAACTTATTATAATAATTATCTCAGATAATTTTCTAGGTTAATTAAATGTGAGGTGTCACAATATAAAAACATAAATAAGATAAAAATAATACATTTATGTATTAAAAAATTCATAAAAATAGGTTCTATCTTCGGATCTTCGGTTCGACATGGATCGGTACAGTTCGGTACGATTCTCGGTATGGATATTTCAAAAATCTCCAGAATCGTACTAGAAAAGTTTTCGGGACGGTTCGGTTCGGAGAAAGTCAAAAAGTCAATGGATATTTTCGGTTTGGATATTTTTTGGTTCGGGTATCGGTTCGGTTCCGGTGTTCTTCAAGTCCCGTGCAAAACCCTATTTGATTGGGCTATCAATTTCAATCAAATTGCAGCCCAATTGCTGAAAACGTGGGCTGCTAATTTGCAATTATTTATGAGAAATTACATAAAATACCCTCTGCGGTAAACATACCACAAAATATGCTTCTATCACTTTTGTACCTATATTTTTTTCCTTTTTTATGCTCCTACATATTTTTTTGATTATTTTTATGTTTTTTTCGTTTTTTTCCTGTATTGCTTTATATGTTATATATGTTGTTTTGATAATGTTTAAATTTATCTCTTTGTTGTTTCTATGTTGTTTCTTTGTTGTTTCGATGTTTTAAACAACTTTTACCTATTTTTATGTTGCTTTTGTTCATGTATTATTTGATATATTCTTTCTATTGTTTCTGTGTTGTTCAACAATATTTTTAATGTTGTTCTAATATTTTTGTTGTTGTTTTCATGTAGTGCTTAATGTGTAAATACAATTTTTACCTATTTTTTTGCTCTTTTTATTCATGTGGTGTTTTTAATATTTTTTACGTTGTTTATTGGTTGTTTCCATACCGTTTTTAATATTGTTCTAATATTGTTTTTGTTGTTTCCATGTAGTTTTCGATGTTTAAATACAATTTTTACATATTTCAACTCTTTTTGCTAATATGCTGTTTTTTGTATTGTTTCTGGTTTGTTCCATGTTTAAATTGTATTTTTTTGTTCATATTGTTTCTATAATATTTTTAATTTGTTTGGTTTCAATATGTATTGTTTTATGTGTATATTTCTTATTTTTTTTATAAGATTTCAGGTATAAAATGAATTATTTAGCGGGGGTAAAATTTATTTTTCACTGAAATTTTATTGGAAGAAACATGTTTGAAACATGTTCGAAAGAATCTTGAAACAACAACGTAAAAAAGTTCGAAAATATTGACGGGAGCGTAAATTGGTGTAAAAAAGGGCGGGAGCATAAATTTATCCAATAACGTACCGAAAAGCGTAAAAAGCTGTCATTGTCTTCGAAAAGTAGAGCAATTGTGTCACAAGCCCATCTTTTATCATAACTATTTTAAAAATTGGGCCAAATCCAGGAACACATTCTATATCGATGCGACTCAATCGGACCCGATTTTTCTAGTCAACTTTCAATTCACTATATTTCTTTGGCATTATGATAAACTAGTGTTCGGAGTAATTAAGTAATCCACCACTAGTCATCAATGCTAAAACCTTACAACAGTGTTACAGTAGGATGCCTCCAATTAGATTGGAGTTTATTCTACTTGTAAACACAATTTTGTTGAGAATCATATTAATAAAGACATTTTTTATCATTTGTTTTTGCTTTTAATACTATTAACTGTGAGTTTGATAAAGTCCTTAGACCGTATTAAGCTATGGGACATGGTCACGTATTTGATGGCGATCATGGAACATGTCTCTAAGACTTTGGTCTTAAATTAATTCCAAGTCAATGGGCTTTTCAAGATAGGACATTTAATTGCCAAACAAGACTTGTGCATATGATGCATACTCGTAAGACGAGGATGTTCCATTCCATTAACATTAGTGTAGCGATGCAAATGCATATATGTGGATGCTTGTTAGAAAACAAGTACACTGAATATGATCCAATGAAATTTTTTAACTAGAATATTTATTGTCGAATTAATAATTTCCACATTGTGATAGTACATGATTAGTCCTTAGACTTGAGGCACGATAGTAGCCTTATGTACATCCTGTAAAATTTTGATTCATCTTCTGATTGCTTGACAATCATACATGGGATATTTTGGATGTTACATTGGTGTACATAGAGGTTAATCAGTGGCCAACATAGAATTTGACACTTGTTTGTTGACAAGTTAATCTCATGTGTTTCCATAGTTCGTGATTTAAAAACCTTGGCCAAGGCATGATGGATATAGATTCATAATGAAATCACTATAACTTGAAATATAATCACAGTTATTAAATCAAGTGGGTTTCGACTTATAATCCATGCCCAAGATTTAATCGGGATATTAGTTGTCGAAAGAACCGTACATGTATGCAACTGCGATTGAAATAGGTTTACTCTCTATTTCACCTATTACTAGGCGAACATGCTACTTGCTAGATGTTCCCATGATTTGTAGTTTTTGGAATTAAAGAGTTAATTTCAAAACGTATTAAATAATTGGATTAATTAATTGAATAATTATTATTCGTAAGTTACAAAAGTTGTAAGCCTACTGCTTGCATTAGTTGTGAACCTAAAGGTTCATACACAAAATGGTTGGTGCCATTTCTTCAATCGAAAATAGTCCAAATGGTTGGATACAATTAATTGATAGAGATTAATTAATTGTGACTTGATTTTAATTCAATGATTGAATTAAATATTTAATTAAATAATTAGATTATTTAATTAGATCTAATTAGATTAGGAAGTCTTTGGAGTGAAAAATAATTTAAATGATAAGATTGAATTAAATATTTAATTAAATAATTAGATTATTTAATTAGACCTAATTACATTAGGAAGTCTTTGGAGTGAAAAATAATTTAACTAATAAGTTGAATTAATTTTATGAAAGATTATATTTAATAGTTAAATATAGCCAAATAAATAATTGGATTATTTATTTGTGCTAGATGAAAATTTGATCAAATTAATTAAATATGAATTGGAGCAATGAATTGAAATTAATTGATGGACATTTTTAATTAAATGTCCAATCCAATTTTTAATTAAGCCCACAAGGATAGGCCCATCTGGCTAATTTGAAAGATAGAAACAGATGGATGGATTTTCTTGTGAATATCCGTATAAAAACCAGGGTTATCCGGATATGGCAAGATATTATAGGATCAATTGATATTATCCTATAAAATTCTCCTACTGATTTTAGGTTTTGAACCTGGACACTTTTATGAACATTGAATAAATCATATAAGTATCTTTAGCAATCAGTAGAAGAATAACATAGACAAAACATATAAAAAAATTTAGACGTCTTCTCTCAAAGAAAAATGTCTACCCCTTGTTCTCTCTCCAAGTCTTTCTTCTTCTTTCTTCTTCGTAGGAAAAATCAAGAACCCTTCTTGGTTTTTACTACATAACAACAATTCTTATTTTCACGGGCATAATTAAGGATTATTATATTCACTCCCTATTTTAGATTGAACAAAGAAACGAATAATTAATTACTAGCGAAATTAATAATCCAGGTGCTTCCATCAATCGTGTGGACTATCTTTAGAGGAGGGACGCTTGGAACTCTGTGAGACCGTGATTCGAGGATTTACCCTGCTGTGAGAAATTTGGATTCCTTCTACATCTTCTTCAAAAGGAAGCTATTTAGGTAAAAATTCAGAAACTACGATTTTTATAGCTTGTATAATTCGCGCGATCGTTAAATCGCTACGAGAACCCGAGGCTTTTATTTTATGTATAATTGTATGCATGTTTTAATTTCTTTTAATTCCGATGCATTAAGCCCCGCGATATAGCAAACCCAACAGTGGTATCAGAGCCACGGTCTTACGATTATACAAGTTTATGTGTGTTTTCAAACCTGTTTTAATTTGTTATAATATGTTTAACAAATTGTTTTATGTGCGATGTAATTGTTTCATTCGATTTGTATTTAGGATAAACTAGATTATTATATTTCTTAAAAACAAAGGGCACTAAATCTCAATCAAATCGGATAATGCGAATTTAACTTTTTTTGATTTCCGGCTGTTTATAATATGCACTCAAAGTTTTAGTTCGATAAGATCAAAATTGTGTTATTCGCTTTACGCAAATCGAATCAGTACAAACTTCGAGATTCTACTTGTTAACAAAGTTTGATTATTCAAGAAAGCTTTAGTTTGATTTAATATTCAATTTGGTGGTTGTTTCTGCTGCTAATTGAATATATTGCACATTGTTTCATTTTGATTATTCAAGTTTTGGATTTAAATTGTTAATTCCAGGATTAATAAAAGTTATTTTTTATGAATAATCAAAATAAGTTTTATCCCAAATTAAATCGGCACATAGAACTTGGTAAATTTAAATGCATGTGATGGATGTTTTAGCATGATTTATTTAGGGATGATCATGGGCCTATTACCAATGTGATTGGATGTGTTTTAATTTCTCTAGGTTTTTGGGGCATGTGAGCCTCTAATTCTATTATTTTTAAATTCTTTAAATTTTTGCATTGAGAATAGATTAGGTGGTGAGGTTTTTCATTTATTATAGTTTGGAGATTTTTTACAAATATAATAGAATAGAAGATTCAAGATCCATGCATGCATTGGTTCATCAATAAAATGTAATAGAAATGGTTCTATTTATTTTGTCCCTTAGATTGACCACAAACCCATTTTTGGCTCAAATGGGTCGCATAGGTTGGCCATGATTATCCCACCGCTTTTTGCATAAGATGCATGCTAGAATTTATTTAATGCTTTTTGCTTGCACAATTTATATATTGATATGTTGCATTAAATGAAAATTCACCTAGTAAATATGATTATGATGAGGTATTGGAAAATTAAAAAACCCCAAGTTTTTGGAACTTGAAAGAATTAAAGTTTGAAATTAATTCTATATCAAACAATATGGATGAGATAGGTTGGATCTATCATTCCATGCCTTCCAGCAAAGATAGATGACATGATGATGCTACCGCACTTAGTCACTAGCCATGAGTCATGGAGTAACTTAGTGTTGGAAAGCTGTGATCTCTACCAATCATAGAGATATTCGTGGAATAAACTCGTCCTTATGTTGGCAATGAGTCATGGAATATTTTGATGCTCCATTTGCACGAAGGTTTGATGGGTTTGTTTGACACTTAGTACCGTATAGGCTCATAAAATTAGGATATAAGGGAAAAGACGAGGTAAAACAAACTTGAGGGTTGTATAGCGATACAATTGTCAAAGGGTTGACTACCATAAAATATATTTCATTGGCTCATAAAAATAGGGTGTGAAATATTTCTATTGGACCTCAAGCCCACAAGAAAATTGGATTTCTCGATTTTTCATTTGGGGTTAATGGAATTTGAATAAAATAGTGGGAGAATTTAATATTAAAGACCTTATATTAAATTAATATGTTATTCTCATAGTTTACTCATTTTCTGCTTCATTTATTTTTGTAGATTAATCTACTGAAATGGCTAAAAATCTAATTGCAACTATTCTTGAGCAAAACAAACTGACTAGTCCTAATTTTGTCGATTGAGAAACCTCAAGATAGTCATCGAATCTGAAAAGAGGGCTTATGTTCTTAAAAAATCGCCCCTCACTACTCCTCCTGAGGATGTGATTTCAGAGGCCTATTTGGAGTATTTACATCATGTAGATGACAATCTCCAGGCTCATTGCTACATGCTAGCTTTGATGTCAAATGAGTTGCAAAGGTAGAACGAGGGTCTGGATAATGCTACTGATATCCTCCTCCACCTACAAAAGTTGTATGGTGAGAGAACCCGACAAAAAAAGATAAAAGATATCTAAGGAGCTTTTCAAATGTCATATTACTGAGGGCTCTTCAGTTCATGATCATGGGATGAAGGTGATAACACTTATTGAAACGCATGCATCCCTTGGAGTCGTTATAGATAATGATCTCTATATGGACCTCTTGTTGCAATCTCTGTCTCCCTCATTGGACACCTTTGTTGTCAACTTTAACATGCACAACATGGAGACTAGTCTCCATGAGTTGGTGAGCATATTAAGGACAGCTGAATCCACCATTAAGAAGGATAAGTCGGTCTTGGTTGCTGGATCCACTTCTGGATCAAAGGCTGCAAAGTCTAAGAAAATGAAGGGGAATGGAAAGGATTCCACTAATATTAAGAAGGGGTCTTCACAAGCTAATGACAAATGCCACAACTGCGGTAAGATGTGACATTGGAAGAGGAACAACAAGGAGTATCTTGCAAGCCTGAAATGTTCAAGTGTTTATTTTATTGAAGTTAACTTATCAGTTAATGATTTTTCTTGGGTATTAGATACCGGTTGCGCATCTCATATTTGCAATGATTTGCTATTAATGACAAGAAAGAAGGGAGCTGAGTAGAGGAGAGATGATCCTGCGACTGGGGAATGGAGCAAAGGTTGCTGCATTAGCCATTTAGGAACTTTTAACTTAGCTCTTGATAATAGTTTTGTTTGAGTTTTAAACGATTGTCTTTGTGCACCAGATATTGTGCACCAGATATTGTTAGAAACATCATCTCCATTCCTACTTTGGATGGAGAGGGCTATGGTTTTTCATTTAAGGATAGAAGTTATTCTATTTCTCGATTTTCTTCTATTATATCTACTTGAATTTTGATGAATGGTTTATACACTTTGACTCCCCAAAAACCCATATATCACATTCAACAAAATAAAAGAAAGTTAGATAATCATAGTTCTCTCACACTTTGGCATGCTAGATTAGGTTATATTTCTTAGAAAAGAATTAACAAGTTGGGACAAAAACTCAACCTCAAGGAAGAGCAAATGTTGCCAACATGTCAGTCATGTCTCAAAGGAAAAATGACAAAATCACCATTTGTTGGACAAGTTGAGCGCGCCAAAGATCTATTGGATTTAATCCATACGAATGTGTGTGGTCCACTAAGTGTTAATGCACGAGGGAACTATCACTACTTCATAACTTTTACCGACGACTGTTCTATGTATGGTTATGTGTACCTAATGAGGTTCAAATCTGAGGCCTTTGAAAGGTTCAAAGAATTTATATGCGGAGTGGAGAAACAACTAGTCGAAGTATTAAAACCATTCGATCGGATCGAGGGGGTGAATACTTGACCACTAAGTTTATTGATTATCTAAAAGAGAATGGGATTATCTCACAATAGACCCCTCCTGCAACTCCACAACTCAACGGGGTTGTGGAGCATATGAATCAAACCCTATTAGACATGGTTCGTTCGATGATGAGTTTCACTTCATTACCTCTTTCATTCTGGGGCTATGCCTTAGAAACGACATCATATCTATTGAATAGAGTGCCATCAAAAGCCGTGCCCAAAGTACCATATGAGATATGGTGTGGCAAAATAGCTTCCTACAAATACTTAGGGTATGGGGGTGTGCTGCTTACATGAAGTAGCAAGTGGGAGATAAGTTGGACATGAGATCCATCTTACATAAATTCGTGGGGTATCCTAGAGAATCTACTGGATACTATTTCTACGGCCCTTCAGAGCAAAAAGTGTTTGTTTCAAGGAATGCTACTTTCCTTAAAGATGAGTTTCTCTCTGAAAGGAATGGCAGATTCGTGGAACTTGAAGAAGTTCAAGAGCCACAAAATATCCCAAACGTTACCCCAAATGACACACGAGTTGTAGCTTGACCATCTGAAGCACAACCTCTTAAGAAATCTTTCAGGATTTCAAGGGTGCCTGAGAGGTTGAACCGTTTGTTAGAGAACAAAGAAGGACTCCTCTTGGATAATGATCCAAGAAGCTATGAAGAGGCGATGTTGGACATTGACTCAGAAACATGGCGAGAAGCGATGCAGTCTGAAATCGACTCCATGTACATCAACAAGGTATGTACCTTGGTGGACCCACCACAGGGAATTGTTCCCATAGGTTGCGAATGGGTCTACAAGCGGAAGCAGCCTACAAATCACATTTGACTGCAAAAGGTTGTACTCAGAAGCAATGAGTTGATTATGAGGAAGCATTTCACCAGTAGTGATGCTTAAATCCATTAGGATCTTGCTGGCCATATCAACATATTATGGCTATGAGATATGACAAATGGATGTGAAGACTGCTTTTCTTAATGCAAAGATTAAAGAAGAGAACTACATGAAGCAACCAGAGGGCTTCATATCCAGTAGGAGCGAGCAAAATGTGTACAAACTCCAGAGATCCATTTATGGACTCAAACATGCTTCGAGGAGTTGGAACATCAAGTTTGATGAAACGATCAAAATGTTTGACTTTCATATGAACCTAGATGTACCATGTGTCTACAAGAAGGTTAGTGGGAAAAATTACGTTTGTTGTGCTCTATGTTGATGACATCCTACTCATTGGGATTGATATAGGATTGTTACCGTCAACAAGGACTTGGTTGTCTAAATAGTTCTCCATGAAGGACTTGGGAGATGAATCCTTCATCCTAGGGATTAAGATCTATAGAGATAGATCGAGAAGGATGATCGGACTATCCCAATCCATATACATAGATTAAATGCTAAAAAAGTTTAGCAAAGAGGAATCCAAGCGAGGATACCTGCCAATGAGTCATGGAATTTCACTTTCTAAAGCTATGACCCCTAAGACACCCACATAAAAAGAAAGGATGGCTCACATACCTTATGCATCTGCTATTGGAAGTATAATGTATGCGATTTTATGTACTATGCCTGATGTTGCTCATGCTCTGAGTGTCACGAGCATATATTATATCAGTCCAATCCAGGGGATGATCACTGGAAGGCCGTTAAGATGATCCTTAAGTACTTGAGAAGAACTAATGATATCTTTTTGATAAACGACAATGGAGAACTGAAACTAGAAGGTTTTACTGACTCTAGTTTTCAGTCCGATATAGATGACTCTAATTCCATGTCTGGAATATTCACCTTGAATGATGGAGCAGTCAGTTGGAAAAGTTCCAAACAGGAAACAATTGCAGACTCCACCATAGAGGCTGAATATATTCCTGCATCGGATGCAGGGAAAGAAGCTGTTTGGATACGAAACTTTATCCAAGAGTTGGGTATAGTTCCATATGTTGTTGATCCAGTAATGATTTAATGTGATAACAACGGAGCCATTGCGCAAGTAAAAGAGCCAAGATCTCATCAAAGATCCAAGCACATCATGAGACGATAACATATGATCCAAGAGATCATTGGTAGATGTGACGTCATTGTGGATCGAGCCGCTCCAGCAAAAAATGTAGCAGACCCACTAACTAAACCCTTATCACAAAAGGTATTTGACGGACATCTCGAGAAGATGGACCTAAGATACATGGACAGTTGGAGCTAGGGAATGTGAGAGATTTTTAGAGTAGGATGCCCGACTCTCCAATTAGATTGGAGTTAATTTTACTTGTAAAGACAAATTTATTGAGAATCATATTAATAAAGGCATTTCTTTATTATTTTTTTTTGCTTTTAATACTATTAATTATGAGTTTGATAAAGTCCTTAGACCATATTAAGCTATGGGACATGGTCGCGCGTTTGATGGCGACCATGGAATATGTCTTTAAGGCTTTGGTCTTAAATTAGTTCCAAGTCAATGGGCTTTTCAAAATAGGACATTGAATAGCCCAACAAGACTTGTGCATATGATGCATGCTCGTATGACGAGGATGTTGCATTTCATTAACATTAGCGTAGTGACGCAATGCATATATACGGGTGCTTGTTAGAGAACAAGTACACTGAACATGGCCAAATGGAAATTCTTAACTGGAATATTTATTGTGGAATTAATAATTTTTACATTGTGATAGTACATGATTAGTCCTTAGATTCGAGACACGATAATAGCCTTATGTACAACCAGTAATATTTTAATTTATCTTCTGATTGCTTAACAATCATAAAGGGGATATTTTGGATGTTACACTGGTGTACATAGAGGTTAATCAATGGCCAACATAGAATTCGACACTTGTTTGTTGACAAGTGAATCAACTGTGTTTTCATAGTTCGTGATTTAAAGACCTTGGCCAAGACATGTTAAATATTGATTCATAAAGAAATCACTATAACTTGAAATGGAACCACATTTATTAAATCAAGTGCGTTTCGACTTCTACTCCATACCCAAGATTTAATCGGTAGATTAGTTGTCGAAAGGACAATACATGTATGCAACCGCAATTGAAATCTGTGTACTCGTTATTTCACCTCTTGCTAGCCGATCATGGTACTTACTAGACATTCCCATAATTTGTAGGTTTTTGGAATTAAAGAGTTAATTTCAAAATGTATTAATTAATTGGATTAATTAATTAAATAATTATTATTCGTAAGTTACAAAAGTGGTAAGCCTACTGCTAGCATTAGTTGTGAACCTAAAGGGTCACACACAAAATGGTTGGTGTCATTTCTTCAATTCGAAAATAGTCCAAAAGGTTGGATACAATTAATTGATAGAGATTAATTAATTGTGCCTTGATTTTAATTCAATGATTGAATTAAATATATATTTAAATAATTAGATTATTTAAATAGACCTAATTAGATTAGGAAGTCTTTGGAGTGAAAAATAATTTAACTGATAAGATCAATTAATTTTATGACTGACTATATTTAATAGTTAAATATAACCAAATAAATAATTGGATTATTTATTTGGACTAGATGGAATTGATTTGATCAAATTAATTAAATATGGACCGGATCAATTAACTGAAATTAACTGATGGACCGTTTTAATTAAATGTCCAATCCAATATTTAATTGAGCCCTCAAGGATAGGCCCATCTGGCTAATTTGAAAGAAAGAACAAGATGGAGGGATTTTCTTGTGAATATCTGGATAAAGATTATCCGGATATGGCAAGATATCGTAGGATCAAATGAGATTATCCTATAATATTATCTTACTGATTTTAGGTTTTGAACCTAGACACTTTTTTATGGATGATTTTGAAATTATTTTATTATTAATAAGATGTTGATTTTTATATCATGCTTTTGAAGGAATATCTGGATTTTTATTTCATATTGATTCAATTGTTGTTGCAATATTTATTTATTATATTTGTTTTTGAAATATTGGTATTTTCAGAAGTGTGAACAAATACTAATTAAGTTCAGTCTAGAAAAATGAATTATCTTCTAATTGGTCCATTGATCAACGTTGGTGTTAAATTTAGTGATAATTTGCTTAATTAAGAATAATTATAAATTCTAATTACTATCGGATAAAATTAGTATATATATGATATAACTAAGGCAACTCAATCGGGAAAAAAAGAATAAAAAAAGAAATGATAAAATAAGATACATTTTCTGACAAATCAATCCAAATATTTTCCTAACCAATGCATGTTTTGGAGTTATTCAAAATTAGCGGTGCTCTCATTTGGTAAGTCAATGGAAAGAATCTTTAGTAACATAAATATTTTATTGGCTAATTATTTTTTCGAT
The DNA here is from genome assembly GCA_016081115.2 of Rehmannia glutinosa. Lineage (NCBI taxonomy): Eukaryota > Viridiplantae > Streptophyta > Magnoliopsida > Lamiales > Orobanchaceae > Rehmannia > Rehmannia glutinosa. The sequence goes on along the minus strand of CM071937.1, from coordinate 59,514,630 downwards.
CATGATTGTAATATTTTTTGAGATTTGAAAATTTAAAAATTCTATAATCAATCTTATAATTGTTCTATACAATCAACAAATCGATTGTAATCATTACTATAGATACAATAATTATATATTATTGTATTTATTCAATCTATAGATACCATCAACTGTTGATTGAAAAAAATTTAAAACTAAGCATTTGGTAAACAAATTGAGGTATCTATTTATATTTTTTAATCGAATTTGACTATGCTATACACAACGGATAATTGACAAGAAGTTTAACAAAAATTAAGAAAATCGTACCTTTTAACTTAAAAAAAAGACAATAATTGTCAATAGGAGTTATTTGTTTTTTTTTTTTTTTAATTTCCAAGGGTGCAAAAGTTTATGATTGGAAAACAATATATTACCTTAATTAATAAAAATAAATAATTAAAATATTTACAAAACTAAAAATGGTAACAAATATTTGATTGTTTGAAAATTGTACATATCTCTTTCATATCTTGATATGAGATTAATAAAACTAATTAAATTGACGTTAAATAATTGCCATGATCAATCAATACTACAATTGTCTTATAAAATCAATCATATTAATTAATTGGTATCTGTAATCAATTCGTATTTATTGTTTTTTATAGTTTATTAACTGTAACTCTAGAAAACAATCGTAGAATTGCTGGTGCTTTACTTTGGTAAATCAATAAATCAATACTGGAAGACGAAATAATCAATAGCTACCGATGTATGATTTTGGAGTTATCCAAAATTGACGGTGTTTTGCTTTGGTAAGTCAATATAAGGTTTTTTGTAACGAAAATAATGCGTTGTTAACTCAATATATGATAATTAATAATTATATTGTCATTTGTCAACCAATGTCATTAAATAAATTGCTGTAAAATAAATTATATAATCATTTATATAGGATTAATCGATTGATGTTACATTTTAAAATAAACTTCATAGTTAAAAATTTTTGGATTGTCAAACTTCCCATTGTATTCTTTCATTTCTTTTGATTGATGAGTGATTCACATCAATCCATTATTGATCAAAATGAGAAAACTCATGGGGTTTACATATATCTATTGAAAATAAATGTCAAAGAATGAATATTGATATTAATTGTACTATTTCTATACCCTGTTTCCGTTATATCATGTTTATGTTCGTAAGTTTTTTTAGTGGATTATTATGATATTGCAATAAAATTTATGTTAATACTACTAACGTTTATATCAATGACATAATAGTTCCTTTTAAATTTTATTCACGATTTTTTCTTCCATATTATTTTGAATAATATCTCAATTTACATTTTGAATTAACAATGTGAAGTATTCATTTTTTTCAACAGTACAAGTACAATATAGAAATACATGTCTCACAAATTATATATAATTGTTCATAGAGATGTGTGTGAGAAAGAAATGGATATATAAAGTAATACTTTAGAGACATGCATAAATTGAGGGATAATTCTGAATGAGTTAAATTAGACATTTAAGTTTATAGTTGAAAATATAAAATTGATAGATAAATTTTTGTTTTTAATAACCTTATACGAATATTACTATTAAAATAAAGTCATAAATACCAGTTCATGTTGATATATATTATAAAACAATAGTATTAAAATAAAAATATACGTGCAACGCACGGGGTGAATTACTAGTATACAAATAGATAAAAAAAAATAGACGCATTCTCTCTAAGAAAACACGTCTACCATTTATTTTCTCTCCAAGTTTTTCTTCTTCTTTCTTCTTCGTAGAAAAAATCAAGAATCCTTCATGGTTTTTACTACATAACAACAATTCTTATTTCCACCGGTTGAATTAGGATTGTTGTTCACTCCATATTTTAGATTGAACAAAGAAACAAATTATTAATTACTAGCAAAATTAATAATCCGGTGCTTCTATCCATCGTGTGGACTATCTTTAGAGGAGAGATGCTTGGACATCTGCGAGATCATGATTCGAGGATTTACCCTGCTGTGAGGAATTTGGATTCCTTCTACATCTTCTTCAAAAGGAAGCTATTAATGTAAAACTTCTGAAACTATGATTTTTACAGCTTGTATAAATCGCATGATCGTTAAATCGCTATGAGCACCCGAGGTTTTTATTTTATGTATAATTGTATGCATGTTTTAATTTCTTTAATTTCCACTGCGTTAAGCCCCACGGTATAGCGAACCCAACAAATATTTGGACCAATATTCAAGAGAAGACAACCCATTCTACACGTCATGGGACCTAGACTCTTTGCAAGAGAAGACAACCCTTGACGCTCTATTAATTTGATACTAAATATTTCCAAAAACTAAACTTTAATAGAGTATTTATACTCCTTATTTAGTATAGAACATGTCTCTCATAAGACCATCTTACGGATTAATAAAAAAAAATCGGATCTTAGGGCAACTCTCTCTCTCTCTCTCTCTCTCTCCCCCTCTTATACGGCAACTCTCTAACAAGCACAATTCTCTACGCAACGGCAGAACTAAGGAGGGCCAAGTGGGGGTCGCTGCCCCCCCTCCCCCCAAAAAAATATCAAAATGTATTTTTCGTGTTATTTATTCTATGATTATGTATATACAAATGAAAAATCATATTTGCCGCCCCCCCTAAAAAAATTTAAGGAAAAATTCATTCTATAGGTCTTCAAAAATAGGATTCGTCCCCCCCAAGTCCCGAGTCTTGTGCCCGCCACTGTCTCTTCCCATGATCTCAAAATTCTTACCGCAAGCGTACGGTGTCAAGTTTTAGTATAGGTTTTGAAAGTAGGGTTATCGTCTCCACAGGGATTGTTATCGATTTTATACTAAGTACTATAATTAAAATAGCTTAATTCTATCTAGAAATCGGAAAGAGATGATGATTTATTGAACTAAAAATAAAACTAAAAATAAGTAAATAATTGGTTCAGACAATTTATTAAACACTTAAGATATGAATTCTAGAGGGTTGATTTTGTTAGATAAATGTTTTTATCAAGATTTTGATGATTATGTTTAAATGAGTTTTTATACCAAAACAATGTTTATGTATGTTGTCCAAAATACTCCAAAATATTTTAAAATGTTTTTACTAATTTTTGGAGTATTTCTTAGAGCTTATTATTCGATAAAAAATTGGACAACATATTTGATGTTTTTGTGTTAATTGGTTTACACCAAAACAATGTTTATAAATGTTGTCCAAATACTTCCAAGTGATTTAAAATATTTTTACTAATTTTTTGGAGTATTTCTTGAAGTTTATTTTTGATACAAATCGGACAACATTTCAAATTAGAGGTCGACCGGTTGACCAAATGGTCGACCGGTACCTGAAGAATGCAAAACTTGAAACAGAACATTACAGACTTGAAAATTGGAGCAGGGGGACCAGTCCAGGGGAGGGCCGACCGGTCGATCCCCCCTGCAACCTGTACCTGGATCGCACTATTTTCTTCCAACGTTCAAAATTTTCTATAGGGTGACCGGTCGCCCTGTGTGTTTTTTTGACAGAAAAATTTTAACCGTTGCAATCCTTATCAGCAAGATATACTTTTCATTTTTGTACAATTTTTCTACATCTTGTGATCTTCTTTTTGTAGACAAAAGTAAAGAAGAAGGAGCCTATGGTGGGAGCCTATGTTGGTGAAGACTCTCCTATAAATAGAGGATGAATTGAAGACACAAGATACAACACATACAAGCAAAATACACAACAAGAAATCTGCAAATTCTCAAGCTTTCATTTTTATACTCTTGTTATAATAGCCTAGTTCTTGCACTTGCACAATCTTGAGGTCTAGGCTTTTCATCCTTGATTACACTTGCACTCAAAGTTTGTATACTTCAATTATTGAGTTGTAATCTTGAATTTTTCTATCATCCAAAACAAGATATCCTTGTTAGTGTTCTTGTGGTAAAAACACACTTGGGTGATCTTAGGTGTTGAAGAGTGTGGTACTCTTCATAGGTGTTGAAGGAAGATTGTGGTAATCTCCTTGAAGGTGTTGTAAGAAGATTGTGGTAATCTTCAAAGGCGGTGTTGTATTAATTGTGGTAATTAATAAAATCTTTTTTTTTTTTTTGAAATCCATCCCGGAGATACTGGGGTGGTAGAGGATTAGGCCCTAGGTGGGTTGAACCTCTATAAATCGACGAGTGTTGTTTAATTTCCGCATTTACATTCTTGTCATTTACTTGTTCATTCGAAAAAGAGGGCGGTTTGCAAAAAATCGGCATAATCTATTCACCCCCTCTAGATTATCGTAGCCACTTGGACTAACAAGTGGTATCAAAGCCAAACTCTTTGGCTAGCTCGTTTCGAGTAAACAGGAAAGATCCATGGCTACGAATGAAGTTTATCTCACCACCAACGCCTCCACCAATAAGCCACCACTATTCGACGCCAACAACTACGCATTTTGGAAAGACCGTATGGAGTGCTTTCTACAATGGTGCGGATTTGATATTTGGAATGTGGTCATTGAAGGAGTTGATAAACCAACCAAGAAATTGGAGGACGACACCTCGGCTCCCAAACCGTTCAAGGAGTTCGATGAAAATGACAAGAAGGCTTTCTCTCTAAACGGTAAGACCTTAAATATTTTACATTGCTCTCTTACCGCCACCGAGTATAATCGTATAAGAGGCATAAGATCGGCACATGAAGTTTGGGAAAAATTAGAAACCATCTATGAGGGCACAAAGAAAGTGAAACAAGCAAAAAAAACAATGTTTGTGAAAGACTTTGAAAATTTCAATATGCATGATGGTGAAAGCATATCAAAAATGGTGGAAAGGCTTGACAACATTGTCAATCCTCTTGTGGCTCTTGGAAAGGTCATCTCCGAAGAAGACAAGGTGACTAAGGTCTTAAACGCCCTTCCCGGCTCATGGTCCGAAAAGGTGACGGCAATCACGGAAGCTCAAAATCTTGAGACACTCAAGTTTGATGAGCTCATTGGGAACCTCCTTATTTATGAAGTATATCTCAAGGAGAGGAAAAATTCTCAACCATCCACCTTTAAACCGGGTACGCAAAATATTATTAAAGGCTTAGCATCTTCTTCTAATAATGTTTATTATGTTAGTGATGAGGATGATGAAGAAACGGCGGATCTTGTTAGAAAATTTGCAAAATTTGTAAACAAAAATAAAGCAAGAAAGCCTAGAGACAATTCTTGTTTCAAATGCGGAAAATCCGGGCACTACATAGCCGATTGCCCGAAATTAGCGGAAGATGAACAAAATAAGAAAAAGCCTTTCCCGAAAAAGAAGGCGTTAAATGCGGACGCCAAAACTTGGGATAAATTACTTGAAACAACCGACGAGGAAGGAGAATCCGAACATGGTCTTATGGCCATAGACGATGAAAATACCGAGGTTATAGGGGCTATAACAACAATGGAAGATTCAAAATGGCTCGTGGACAGCGGATGTTCACGCCATATGACCGGAAAGAGAGAACTTTTTACCAACATCAAGCTCCAAGAAGAGGGTATGGTCATGTTCGGCAATGGCAAAGGAAAAATTCTTGGAAATGGAGAAATTAGTAACTCTTCTTTCTCTCTTAGTAATGTTCTTTTAGTAGAAGGGCTTAAGTTCAATTTGATAAGTGTTAGCCAACTTTGTGATTCAAATTATAATGTTGTTTTTAATAAAGAAAAATGCCTTATTTCCAAAAATGATAAAATTATTTGTGAAGCAATTAGAAAAGGCAATCTTTTCAAAATTTGTACAAGTGATTTGGTTAGTCAAAATGTTTCTTGTCTTGTCGCCAATAATGATTTAACTAGTTTATGGCATAGGCGACTTGGACATGTTGGATATAAAAATTTGCAAACTATTTACAAAAACCAACATGTAAAAGGACTACCCAAATTGAATTTTGAAAATCTTGGCTTATGTGACACTTGTCAAAAGAACAAATTAGTTAAGAGTAGTTTTAAGCCCAAAAATGAAATTTCCACTACCAAGCCTCTACAACTTCTTCATTTAGATTTGTATGGGGATATTGGTACGACAAGTCTAAGTGAAAAATATTATACTTTTGTTATAGTTGATGATTTTTCTAGATATACTTGGGCTCTATATTTTGCAAATAAAAGCGATGCCGTTAATGAGTTTGTTAAGTTGTGTAGACTTATTGAGAATGAAAATGAAGATACTATTAAGTCTATTCAAAGTGATCGAGGTGGAGAATTTGATGGAGAATTTAGAGTCTTTTGTGAAACCAAGGGATATGGTCATAATTTTTCGGCTCCAAGGACACCTCAACAAAATGGAGTAGCCGAACGGAAGAATCGGATACTTCAAGAAATGAGTCGGTCCATGCTCAATGAATTTTCACTTCCAAAGTATTTTTGGGCCGAAGCCGTAAGTACCGCTTGTTATGTCATTAATCAAGTTTATATTCGTCCTAAAATGAATAAAACTCCATATGAGCTTTGGAAAGGAAGAACTCCAAATATTAGTTATTTCAAAATATTTGGATGTAAATGTTTTATTTTGAATACTACGGATCAATTGGACAAACTTGATCCTAAGGCCGATGAAGGAATATTTATGGGGTATTCAACTAAGAGCAAAGCATATCGGGTTTACAATAAGACTAGTGGAGTTGTTGAATAATCTATCCATGTCAAATTTAATGAAGCCTCGGGTGTTGAAAGGATACCCAATGATGAAAGTGATGAAGAGGATATTATTGAACCCATTGTTCAAAATGATGCTCAAAATGATCAACCTTCTACCTCAAATGATCAACCATCCACTTCAAATGTTCCTCAAGAAGATAGAGGTGACACTTCGGATCTTCCCGTGGCATTAAAATTTAAGGGAGATCATCCAAAAGATCTTATTATTGGTGATCCCCTTGAAAAAGTGATGAGTCGAAGAAAATTTGCCGAAAAAGCTCTTATATCTCAAAAAGAGCCTAAAAATGCTAAAGAAGCTATTGAAGATGAGGATTGGTTTCTAGAAATGCAAGAAGAGTTGAATTTGAAAGGAATGATGTTTGGGAATTGGTACCTTGTCCTCCATCTCAAACAATTATTGGCACAAAATGGGTATTTCGGAACAAGCACGATGACCAAGGCAATATTGTTCGAAACAAAGCAAGGTTAGTAGCTCAAGTTTATTGTCAAGAAGAAGGTATTGATTATGATGAAACATTTGCACCCGTAGCACGTTTAGAAGCTATTCGTATTTTACTTGCCTATTCTTGCTTTAAAAATTTTAAGCTTTACCAAATGGATGTTAAATCCGCTTTTCTAAATGGTATTATTCAAGAAGAAGTCTATGTAAAACAACCTCCGGGGTTTGAAAATTTTTCTAGGCCTAATGATGTTTATAAACTTAAAAAGGCCTTATATGGTTTAAAACAAGCACCCCGTGCATGGTATGATAGACTTAGCTCTTTTCTTTTGCAAAATGGTTTTACAAGAGGTAAAGTTGATACTACTCTCTTTGTTTTTGAAAAAGGGCAAGATTGCTTATTAGTGCAAATTTATGTTGATGATATTGTTTTTGGTGCTACTAATGAATCCTTGTGCAAGAAATTTTCTAAGTTAATGCAAGGTGAATTTGAAATGAGCATGATGGGGGAGCTTAACTTCTTCCTTGGACTTCAAATTAAACAATGCCAAGAAGGAATATACATTTCACAATCCAAGTATACAAAAGAACTTTTGAAGAAGTTCGGAATTGAAGAAGGAAGAACCGTCTCTACCCCAATGGCAACAAATGTCAAGATTGACAAAGATGAAAAAGGCAAGCCGGTTGATGAATCCAAGTATCGAGGTATGATTGGTAGTTTACTTTATTTAACCGCAAGTAGACCGGATATTCATCATGCCGTATGCCTATGTGCTCGTTTTCAAAGCAATCCCAAAGAATCTCATATGAGTGTCGTTAAAAGAATTTTTAGATATTTGAAAGGCACTATTCAATATGGTTTATTTTATCCAAAGAATGAAAATTTTTCTCTTAAAGTTACATCAATCCCCTAGAAAGATAGGTTTAGCTCATATTGGATGTACAAAAACTCGTTAAGAAATAATTATACATCTCAAAAAATTGACAAAGAAAAGCAAAGAAAGAATTGAGAAGAAAAGAGAAGGAATTCTCTCTGTGTCCAGACGAGAAATGCCTCCAATTGCTGTCCCGAACCCTAGCTCTGTGTCTCTTGCCTTGCGTTGTGCTCAAAATAATGTCCGACCCCCCGTTATGTTCGTGACTTATCATATTTATAGGCTCGAAACCCTCGAAAACCGTTAAAACGGCCCAAAAAATAAAAGCCCACGTTCAGCCCGGTTTTCCGCCCATCGTTCCAGATCTTCTCTCTCTCCTGTGCTATTTCTTGATCGCTTTGATCCCCCGCTTTGGTCTTTGCTGCACGCTGCAGCCACTTCGCTCTGGGCGCTACAGCGCGCCCTGAGCATCGTCCCATATTGGCTGCTGTGTTGACGCGCGCTGCAGCCCATCGTCCTTGGCGCTACAGCGCACCTGACTATCACACCCTGCTGCACACCGGGCTGAACGCGTCTTTCTTGCTGCTACTCGAGTTGGCGCGCTGCAGCCCTTCTGTTGGGTGCTGCAGCGCGCCCTATGGACCTGAACGCTGCTACAAATCGATCGGGCATCAGAGCCCTTGATTTTGGCGCTGCAGCACTGCCTTCCCCCTCGCTCCGGCTGTGCAATTTCGACCCCCGCGTTGCGGCGCGGGGGTTTTGGTGCTGCGACGCTCGTCCTTACTCAATATTTTTCCGATTTTTCACTTCTAGAATGCGATCTTCACCGTCCAAACACGTTTTTAATCATTTGTAACCAATTTTGGCTATCAAGATCAGTCCCGATTCTTGAACGACAAAAAATGACACAAACACGACTCAAACGACACTAAAATACTCGAAAACACCGCAAAATCCCAGTCTAGAATACTCAATACATTGATATAAAAACCAACTTAACAAATACCCCCAAACTTAGACGTTTGCTTGTCCTCAAGCAATTACAGACTCTAAAAATCAACAAACATGAAGGAAACAAAAAAATTAAAGACGACTGACTCAACAGACTAACTGCAAAACTTCACAACCAAACTCATTCGTCAAATTTCGTTTCAGTATCAATCAAGCACGTATTTTCACAATGTGATCATGAAGGTGGAATGTTCATGCCAACCCCGTTTTCATTATCCGGATAGATTCACGCAATCAAGTGTTTTCAAAATAATCCACTTTTTGAATATAGAGATGAGATGCTTACCGGACTCCATAAGCTTGTTTTTCACACCAATCTCCACTAATGTAGGCTAATGTAACACAAGGATCAATATGACTTTTAAAGCTTGTAATGTGGGCTTAGGGTAAGGTAGGAAAATATGGGATTAAGTGGCTCAAATCACCCAAACACACAATTATCACTTCTAATCAACAATAAACACTACCCTTCATTTTTGACATCCCTAATGTTTATGAACCTTAAATCCGCTGATTTTTCTCATTTTTTTTTCGGAACCCCCAAACTTATTCTTTTGCATACATGGGGTTTCATATTTTCTTTTCTCGGGCAACTTCATTCAATTAAATGCATGCCCTTCTCATCATACCCTCCTCAACCTTCAACATTTTTCTATACTTTGTGTATGAGTGATGGGTAATTAGAATTTTCACATTTAGGCTCTGGGTAATCGATTGATTGCCAAAGAAGCGGGTTTATAAGGCTCAAAGGAGGACACTAGGGAAAATATAATACAAAGGTAGGCATTTTAGGCTCTGGCTTGTTCAAAGATGGCCTAAATCACTTCCTTAATGTTACTTCACCTAGGATTTCACCTCGACTAGTGATCAGACAAGTTCTAGAATCCGGTGGGATCATAAAAAAAACACTCAACCGCATAAATCATCCCCAAATAAATCAACAGAGTTAAGCACATAGATGGAATTAATGGAAAGAAGATTAAATCACAGTTCAAACACATGCTCTTTTGACCGTTCAACTCATATTCAACAAATTCACCTAGTCATGCAGTTTCACAGTTTTACAAACGACCCGACTCGACTCTAGACTCTATTTTTTTTTCTTCTTCTGACCGTTCAACTCATATTCAACAAATTCACTTAGTCATGCAGTTTCACAGTTTTACAAATGACCCGACTCGACTCTAGACTCTATTTTCGTTTTTTTTTTTGTTACTCAAGACTCGACTCGAAGAATAAAAATAGACTGCACCCCCCCAAACTTAAAACGACATTTTCCCCAATGGAGAGGTGGGAAAAAGGACTTTCCTGGTAGCCGAGGAGCGAAGGCTCCTTTAGTCATGTGGTACTACTATGTGTATGAGGTGTCTCGTATAAGCTCACAATGCATCTTAGTGCACAAGTCCGTGGGTGTTGTATGCCTCCGAGGTGTGGTCTTGCTCCTCCCCTTCGCCTTGGCCCGGTCCTTTTTGACTTTGCATCTTTGTAACCTAGCAAGGTAAACAAGAAAACAAAACTCGTGGAACTATGGAATTCGGTTATGGGTGAGAACTCAAAAATCAAAGCACATACATAATGCACCCAAGTAGAAAATATAGTGCCATGTCAAAAAGATAAGCATAGTTATACAAGATAGCACTAAAAAATGTGAAATTGTCATTGGGGCATTTTATCAAACACCTCGTATGCATGAATTTGGGTAAAGATAGTGAATGCAATGGATAACTCAATTCAATCCCAAAATTCAACACCAAGCCTAAGTCTAGTATGATCAACCAATCCCCAATCCACAAATCAACAACAATTATCCTAGCACTACTACAATCCCATCACACGAAAAATCACAAGATGGGGAAAACCATGGGGTAGGGTTTGGAAGTTGCAAACTTACCAAATAATGAGTGGAGGAGATGAATATGGTGTGTGTGGTGTTATAATGCTCCTTTATGAATATGGAGTGGGATATGTGGGATTTGCACAAATAAGAGAGGTGGGGTATGATGCAACTTACTACTCCTAAAAATGCAAAAAATTCAGAAAAAACAATAAAAAGGGCTTGGGTTGCCTCCCAAGAAGCGCTAAGTTTACAGTCTTCAGTCAGACTATGTCAGATTATCCTCAAGTTGGGGCTCCAATAGGCATGTTATCCACATTGCCTTTAGAAACTTTCCAACCTCCAATGTCTTCAACTATATTCCCAACCATCTGCTTATCATCATTTGATTCAAATTATAGCCTGTTGGTTGGATGGATGGTGAATACGACTTTCTCCTGATTTACCCGCAAAGTTAGCTCCCCTGTTTCTACATCGATCAAAGCCCGTGCTGTAGCTAATAACGGTCGCCCAAAGATGATAGGTATGTTCTTGTCCTCGTTCGCGTCCAACACTATAAAATCCACAGGAAAAACAAATTTATTAATTCTTACCAATACGTCTTCAATGATTCCCCACGGATAGGCGATGGATCGATCAGCAAACTGCAAAGTGATATTGGACGGCTTCACCTCCCCGAGCCCAAACTTCGTCACATCAGAAAAAGATATCAGATTCACACTGGACCCAAGATCACAAAGTGGTTTCTCAAAGAAAACTCCTCCAATCGTACAAGGAATAGTAAAACTCCCTGGATCCTTCATTTTCTGAGGTAGTTTACTCTCGACTATTGCACTACATTCCTCTGTCAAATAGACAGTCTCAAAATCTTCCAACTTCATTTTCTTGGATTCCACTGGTTTCGCATAAATAGGTGATTCTTCGGGAGCAGGCTGAATTTTTGCTTCCTTTTTCACGTAAACTGCATTACAGTGCTCTCTCGGATTAACCTCTGTATCACTTGGGAACTTTCCCTTCTGCTGCAATGAATTTACGGTGGTAGCCAACTGACCCATTTGTGTCTCGATCGACCTAATATGTGTCTCCATTGTGCTCATCTTAGTATTCAGACCATCAATCTGCGCCTCACTCCTATTCATTCGATTCCTGGTCTCTTCGATGAATGAGCCGAGCATCTCTTCAAGCGACTACTTCCTTTCACCTCCGAGTGCATTAGAACTGGATGGGTTTGGATAACCCAGAGGTGGATTCAATACGTTCCTGTTGTTGCTATAAGAGAGATTCTCATGATTGTGAAGTCCCGAGTGGTAGTGAGTTGGTAATTGATTACCCCTGTTATTAAAATCCCGGTTATTCGCATAATTGACTTGCTCGGCCTCGTGAGTGGCGGCTACGTGAATGGCTGTGGGTGGGAGTGCATCTTGCTGTGGTGTGCTGCCAGTATTCATGATTGCTAATTGCTTTGTCAGACTCGAGATTTGAGCTGCCAAAGCTGACATTATATCAAGCTCAAGAACACCGACAACTGGCTTCGGCGCTGTTCTCTTGGAGGGCCATTGATAGCTGTTTGTGGCCATTTCTTCAAGTAGAAGTAAGGCCTCAGTCGGAGTTTTAGCCATCAATGTACCTCCTGATGCCGCATCTAGTATCATCCTCGTATGCCCATTCAACCCATTGTAAAAATACTGAACTCTCCGCCAGTCTGCATAGCCATGCTGTGGGCATCTTCGCAACAGATCTTTAAATCGCTCCCAAGCTTCGTATAACGGCTCAAAATCAATCTGTTGGAACTGGGCTATCTCGCTCTTTAGTTGGAGTGTCTTGCTGGGAGGGAAAAATTTTGCTAAGAATTTTTTGAGTCAGATCATCCCAGCTCGTAATACTCCTAGGGGCGAACGTCTGTAACCACTACCTGGCCTTATCCCGGAGTGAAAACGGGAAAAGCCTCAATCTAATGGTCTCATCAGTCACACCATTCACTTGATGGTGTCGCAAATTTCCAAGAATGTGGCCAAATGTGTATTCGGATCATCCACTGGACTCCCCCCAAACTGATTCTGTTGAACCATGCTTATGTTTGATACATGTTTTTATCTTAATTTTGATGATTTTATTTTGTCACCAAAACAATGTTTTTAAAGGTTGTCCAAATACTCCTAAATGATTTAAAATGGTTTTAATATTTTCCGGAGTATTTCCTCAAGTTTATTTTTCAATAATATTGGACAACACGTTTAATGATTTTATATCAATGGGCTTTTACTTCTAAACAAGGTTCCTAAATGTTGTCTAAATACTTCCGATTGGTTTAAAATATTTTTACTAAATTTTCGGAGTATTTCTTGGGTTTTATTTTCGACCAAAATTGGACAACTTTTCTGTCTCGAGGTCGACCGGTCGCCCTATAGGGCAACCCGTACCTAAAGATGAGTTTGGAACAAAAAATGAGATAGAAGTGAAAAACGGTCAGGTCGACCGGTCGCCCTGGGCGTTTTGTTTTGAAACAGAACAAACTTCCTTGGTTTTTCACTTAGGGGGACCGGTTGAGACAGGGGTCGACCGGTCGAAGCCTATGTCGACCGGTCGCCCTGTTGAATTTTTCAAAGTGTTCTTCAAATCTCTTATTTCTGTGCGACCGGTCGCCCTGTGCTTTGACAGCAAAAATATGACCGTTTGACAGCAGACACATTTCCTTAAATTGTGGGATTGATCTCTAACAGCTATATTCTTGATTTTAATTGTATTTTTCTGTAGATTTTCAATCCCCAAGAGGAGCCTATGCTTGATCAATCATCTCCTATAAATAGAGGAAGTTTTGGAGCAACCAATACAACAATTAAGATACAACACAACAAGATACACTTCAAGCAAATATTTGCTCTTCATTGTTATTATTCTTGTTGTAATTTTTCCTAGCTTTTCACTTTCACATCCTTGAGGTCTAGGTTATTCTTGATTACACTTTGCACTCAAATTGTAATATTCATTATTGAGTTGTAATCTTGATTTTTGGTTATCATTCAAACACAAGATATACTTGTGAGTGTTCTTGTGGTAAGAGCACACTTGGATGATCTAGGTGATAGGTGCAAGAAGATTGTGGTGATCTTCTTATTGAGGTGTTGAAGAATTTGGTATTCTTCAAGGTTGAAGATTGTGGTAATCTTCACAAGGTGCCGTTGAAGGAAGATTGTGGTAATCTTCAAAGGGAGATTGTGGTAATCTCCAAAGGTGGTGTTGAAGAAGAGTGTGGTGCTCTTCAAGGTGTTGTAAGTTGAATTTGTATTAATTTTGATAATAAATAAAATTCTTTTTCTTTTTGAAATCCATCCCGGATATACTGGGGTGGTAGAGGATTAGGCCCTAGGTGGGTTGAACCTCTTTAAATCGACGTGTGTTGTTTACATTCCGCACCTTTATTATTGTGTTTGAGCATTTGGTTCAAAAAAGAGGGCGAAATCGAAAAGATAGAGATAATCTATTCACCCCCCCTCTAGATTATCGTAGCCGCTTGGACTTACAACTTATGAGGCCCGGTTTCAATTCAAAATTATTTGCATTAATGGGCTGGTGCACAATTCCGGAGTAGTTCTGGTTCACGGTCGGCAGAAAGTAATCCTGGATTGCCCTTTCTGGTGTCTCAGGCTGTGGTGGCACGTTTACGACCCGATTTCTGTTATTCTCATCATCCCCACCTTCTGCCATTGCTCGATTCTCTGCTCGCTTTGCTGCTCGGATTGCTTGAAGTGTCCTTTCAATCTTTGGATCAAAAGGAAGCAAATTAATATATTTGGAATCTCGCATAAATAAACAAGTCAAATGAGAAAAACGAAATTATAAATCTTATACTAGTCTAGATTAGGACTAAGACTACGTGGTAATAATATTAGTTTAAAATAGGATAAAACAATCCCCGACAACGGCGCCAAAAATTTGATCTCGAAATTCTTACCGCAAGCGTACGGTGTCAAGTTTTAGTATAGGTTTTGAAAGTAGGGTTATCGTCTCCACAGGGATTGTTATCGAATTTTATACTAAGTACTATAATTAAAATAGCTTAATTCTATTTAGAAATCGAAAAAAGATGATGATTTATTGAACTAAAAATAAAACTAAAAATAAGCAAATAATTGGTTCAGACAATTTATCAAACACTTAAGATATGAATTCTAGAGGGTTGATTTCACCTAGTTATCCCCTATATTTTCAATCCAGTTCATTAATCACAAGTTATTAATCTATAACCAATATTCCTACCATTTATCAATTCCTCTCTCGAGTGCCAAGTGATTCTAGGTTCCAATTTATGATTTCGATATCTCTATAAAAATCATAAATTAAACCCTAATACGCTCAATGAATATTCTATCACAGGCTTTAAAAGATTCATAAATCTCTCGATTCTATGTAACTCTAGGTTGTGCTATTTTATGGCCAGACGTTCAATTTCCTCTCTCGAGCGTCAAATCAAACACACCAAACACTCTAAATTATTGATAAGATAATCCAGATGCAATCAAATCAAATAGCACAAATAGATTAAATAATATGCGAGTTTCATAAACTGGAAATCAAAACATAGGTTCAAACATAAGTTACATCAATCCCCTAGAAAGATGGGTTTAGCTCATAATGGATGTATAAAAACTCATAAAGAAATAATTATACATCTCAAAAATCGACAAAGAAAAGCAAAGAAAGAATTGAGAAGAAAAGAGAAGGAATTCTCTCTGTGTCCAGACGAGAAATGCCTCCAATTGCCGTCCCGAACCCTAGCTCGGTGTCTCTTGCCTTGCGTTGTGCTCAAAATAATGTCCGACCCCCCGTTATGTTCGTGACTTATCATATTTATAGGCTCGAAACTCTCGAAAACCGTTAAAACGGCCCAAAAAATAAAATCCCACGTTCAGCTTGGTTTTCCGCCCATCGCTGCGCTGCATCTCTCTCCCACGCGCTGCTGCGCGCTGATTGTCCCCTGCTGCTGTCGCTGCGCGCGCTGCAGCCCTGCTCTTGGGCGCTGCAGCGCGCCATGAGCATCGTCCCATGTTGGCTGCTGTGTTGACGCGCGCTGCAGCCCATCGTCCTTGGCGCTGGAACGTAGCACACTCTGCTGCTCTTCACCTTCAGCAGCATCTGGGGCGGGTGGAGACACAACCCTTTCAGCAGGGGATTCTGCTGTCTCCATTGCTTCTTCCTCCTCAGTTGTTCTGTCCACAGCTGGGTCTTCTAATTACCTCTGCTGCTCACCCTCAACAGACTTGGTTGTTTCATTAACAACTTCTGGAGACTGCACTTCTTCTGTACCAGCAGTCCCAGAAACTTTTTCCAGCTGAGTTGCAGATTCAGTTGTCTTCTCAAGCTCTGAAAGCTTGAAGATTCTCTTTCTTCTCTTTTTCCTCACTAGAGGAATTTCTGGTTCGGATTCTTCTTCTTCAGGTTCTTGGGCGGCGGGGGCCGGAGCATCTTTCTTGGATTGAGGAGCTACCTTTCTTGGCTTGGCAGTCCTCTTCTGATAGCCGGAGAAGGTATTTGGGCTTACTTCTCTGCCTCGACTGCATGGGTAGGAGACACGGCTGCTCGGGCAGGTGACTCGGCTGCAGGGGCGGTACGTCCTTCTTTCTTTGCTGCAGGGCAACTTTCTTCTTCGCAGCTGCAGGGGCAGCTTTCTTCTTGGGAGGGGAGGCAACAGCTGTTTCCTCGGGGTGAACTGATTCCCCCTCACTTGTGTCCGCCCTCTTCGCATGGGCTCTCTTTTGGGCTCAAAGGTTAGCCCTGAACATCCTCTTGTTTACATGGAAGTGATTTCCATGTTGAATGGGAATGCCCTTCGCTTCCATCAAATGCCCAATGACTAGGCCATAGCCAAGTGATCCTCCAAAGGATCCATCTTCCTTGAGCAATTTATTCACAACGTTCTGGTAGAGTCTGCTGTACACGAACTCAGCCCAATTAACTTTCTTTCCTTGCATGATCGCAGTCATGACGATCAGTTTAGTCTTTGATAGCTGGTTAAAGCTACCAAACTTCATATCCACACATTTGGAGACGACATCCATCAGCTTATCGTAGTCGTCTTTTAGCAATTTCTTGTCAGCTGTGTAGACCACCTTCGTAGCACACTCGGGTTTGGCTACTTCTTTCCATGCAACAACCAAGTCCACATCAGCTTCATATATTTCCAGCATACCCTCGGACGGTAATAAACAGTGCTCCGCAAGGTCCTTAGCAGTGATAATGATGTCCTTACGGTGGACGGAGGACTTGATACATTCGTCCTGCACTTCGGCATTCACATAGAACTGTGCCACCTCTTCCAGGTAGGTGTGCGAGTATTCTATAGTCAAAAAGGCTTTAAGCCTAGATTTTTCCAACATATCCGCGATTTTCTTCATAAGGGTTGCATCCGAACCCTGCTTAACCATGCCTTCAAAATCCACAGTTGAACCAGAGTGGATTTGTTTCGATACCTTGACGAAATCAGTCTTTGGTGCCATTTTTAGAAGTTTCTACCGATTAAATCTTCATGAACTTGCTTGAGAACTTGTAGGGTTTTCGAGAGAAATGAACTTGCTTTCGAAAGTTTGAAGATGAACAGTTTTTAAGTGTGAGAGAGAAAACTGAAAGAATGAGTATATAAGGGTTATGAAAGGACGTGTTTTCGGTTTTTGAATTTTGATCGAGATCAATGGCTCAGATTTAGCATGTCACACTGCATTTAATTGCTCGCATTTAATGCGGCAGCATTTATATCCAATCATATGCTTACTGAGCAGCTTTTGACTATACCCGTCATTATTACACTGACATCATCCTTAAAAACATTCCCGCTCATTAAAAACTACTGCAATTTTGTCACTTAGCTCATAAATGACTCAACTTACTCTACAAGTGACTCAACTCTTCATCTCTCTTTTCGTATAGTGACTCAACTGTCAGCTAACTCGATACAGCTGACTTTCCGATACGGCTGATTCACTTGGCTGATTCATGAGATTTGTTCTATTTTCATCTTTTCACGTTCCATTTCTTCTCATTGAGTCTTCTGGGTGTCAACTCAGCTCAATTAACCCTAACTCATGTTTAAGCTCTTCAAATCTTGATTCACACAAGGGCTTGGTGAATATGTCAGCTAACTGCTTATCAGTTGAGATATATTCCAAGGTGATGTCTTTCTTTTCAACATGATCTCTTATGAAATGATACCTGACATCAATATGTTTTGTTCTTGAGTGCAACACAGGATTCTGAGTAATTGCAATAGCACTTGTGTTGTCACACATAATTGGAATCTCTTTTTCTTCAATTTCATAGTCTCTCAGTTGTTGTCTCATCCATAAAACTTGGGCACAACAAACACCCCTTGACTATATGTACTCTGCTTCAGCTGTGGATGTGGCTATTGAGTTTTGCTTCTTGCTAAACCAGGAAACCAATCTGTTTCCAAGCATTTGACATGTACCTGAAGTACTCTTCCTGTAAACTCTACATCCAGCATAGTCAGAGTCTAAGTAACCAATAAGCTTGAATCCACCTTCCTTCGGGTACCTTAAGCCAACTTTTTGGCATCCCTTCAATATCTTAGGATTCTCTTAGCTGCAGTCATATGGCTCTCCTTTGGTGCAGATTGAAATCTTGCACATACACCTACTGCAAAGGTGATGTCTGGCCTGCTTGCTGTTAGATAGAGCAGAGATCCAATAAAGTGCTCAGATCTTGTTTGATCTACAGCTTTACCATCTGCATCCATGTCCATCTTGACTGATGTATTCATTGGTATTTTCACAGAAGACTTCTCTTCCATAAAAATTTCTTCATTAAATCTCTGGTGTACTTTGTTTGACTTATGGTGGTTCCATCCTTCAGCTGTTTAACTTGAAGTCCTAAGAAAAATGTCAGCTCTCTCATCATGCTCATTTCAAATTTTCCTTGCATGAGATTTGAGAACTTATCACACAGCTCTTTGTTTGTGGATCCAAAAATGATGTCATCCACATATATTTGAACAAGCAGTATACTCTCTCTATCTTGAATTCTGAAGAGTGTTCTGTCCACTTTGCCTTTGGTGAATCCATTGTCAGTTAGAAATTGAGACA
The DNA here is from genome assembly GCA_016081115.2 of Rehmannia glutinosa. Classification (NCBI taxonomy): domain Eukaryota; kingdom Viridiplantae; phylum Streptophyta; class Magnoliopsida; order Lamiales; family Orobanchaceae; genus Rehmannia; species Rehmannia glutinosa. The sequence goes on along the minus strand of CM071937.1, from coordinate 59,495,724 downwards.
ATGTGTCATACCATGCTCTAGGTGCTTGTTTCAATCCATATAAAGCTTTCTTGAGCTTGTACACCTTATTTCCAATGGTCTTCTGCTCAAACCCTGGAGGTTGCTCAACATAGACTTCTTCTTCCAACAATCCATTTAAGAATGCACTTTTCACATCCATTTGATATACAATGAAGTTCTTGTGTGCAACATAGGCAAGAAACATCCTTATTGCTTCTAGTCTTGCAACAGGAGCAAATGTTTCATCAAAATATATTCCCTCTTCTTGGCAATACCCTTTGGCTACCAATCTTGCTTTGTTTCTCACCACAAAACCTTTCTCATTCATTTTGTTTCTGAAAACCCATTTTGTGCCAATAACATTTTGGTGTGTTGGTCTTTGCACCAATTCCCATACTTTGTTCCTTTCAAATTGATTCAGCTCTTCTTGCATGGCTTGAATCCAATGTGTGTCATCTAAGGTTTGAGACACATCTTTTGGTTCTATTTGAGAAATAAAACAACTGAACATTGCTCTTGTTGATCTCTGGATCTTGTTCTTACACCATCTATCACATTTCCAATGACTAGCTCTGGTGGATGCTCTCTCATCCATCTCACATCATGTTGAAGTAAATCAGCTGGGTTCAGTCGTCTTGCAGCTGTGTTGTTTTGAGCAGCTCTTTCATCATCATTCAACTGCATATTTTCCAGCTGTCTTTGAGATTCAGCTATCTCATCTTCATCTTGATTGATTACTCCAAAACACTTCAACATAGGGACTCTTCTGCATAGTTGGCTGATTCAGCTTATTAGCTAACTCTTCAATGTCTTCTCCATTCACATTGGGCTCATCAAAAACCACATGAAAGGACTCTTCTGTGACCATTATCCTCTTGTTAAGTACTCTATAGGCTTTGCTTTCAGCTGAGTATCCCAAAAAGATACCTTCATCAGCTTTAGCATCAAAAGCCTTTAGATTATCTTTGCCATTGTTGTGGATGAAGCATTTACATCCAAATATTCTAAAGTACCCAACATTTGGTTTTCTCCCTGTCCATATTTTATAGGGAGTCTTTGTGAGCTGCCTATTAATCATGCATCTATTTTGAGTATAGTATGCAGTATTGATGGCTTCAGCCCAAAATCGTTTAGGCAATCCTGCTTCAGCTAACATGGTTCTAGCAACTTCCTTGATTGTTTTGTTTCTTCTTTCTGTTACTCCATTCTGCTGTGGAGTCCTTGCTGCAGATAACTAATGAGCAATGCCATTTTCTACACAATACTGAGTTATTATCCCATTGACAAACTCAGTTCCTCTATCAGACCTTATCTTTATAATGGTTTGGCTCTTTTCATTTTGAACTCTTTTCATCAACTGAGGTAACTTCTGCAACGTTTCTTTCTTTTTGCACATGAAGATTGTCCTTGTATCTCTTGAATAATCATCCACCACCACTAAGGTGTATTTCTTTCCACTTATACTAGCTGGCTCAACTGGACCAAATAAATACATATGCAACAGATGCAATATTCTTGTTGAAGAAGGACTAGGCTTCTCCTTGAATGAAGATTTGATTTGCTTTCCCATCTGGCATGCATCACATACACTTCTTTCTTATACACTGAGTCTGGCAATCCTTCCACAAGATGACTCCTTGCAAGCTTGTTGATTGTCTTGAAATTCAGATGACTCAGCTTCTTGTGCCACATCCAACTTGATTCGGTACTGCTCTTTTGCTTTGCCAACAGACAGTGCTTGGTGTGGCAAGTCGACCGATCCTACCACATACATGTTCTTCTCGTCATGCGGATCCTTGCAAAGACTATTTCATTTGATTCAATATCTTTAATTTGGCACACTCCCATATTGAATCCAACATTATAGCCCTTGTCACAGAGTTGGTTGATGCTTAACAGGTTGAAGTTGAGACCTTCAACATATGCAACATCTGTGATTTCTAATCCATTTTTCTTGATGGATCCAAAGGCCTCTTATTTCCACTTTGGAGCTTCATTTCCTCCAAATATGACTTTTGCGCCTCTAATCTCCTTGAATTTTGACAGATTTTTCTTGTTTCCTGTCATATGTCTGGAACAGCCACTATCCATGTACCAGGTTCCTTGGCACTCAGCTGTTCCTTGAACCTGCAATCAAGGAAATTAGTTTTTAGGTACCCATGCTTGTCTGGGTCCTGAGGGGTTAGTGCTATAAGATGATCCAACCAACCTATAGCCAAATGACTTGACTCTAGGAGGTGGCCATCTATCTGTGCAATAATCATACCTCACTTTGGCAAATTGCTTGGGGATTTTAGGTTCATACAGCTGTCTCTTTTGTCTGTATGCTTGTGCGTGTGTTTTAGCAATTACCTTCTTTGGGTAGTTGTGTTATTTCTGCGTGTAGCGCCTGGGTGCATATGTGTGCTGATGATAGCTCTTTTGCCATTGGAATGACCTTTGTTGAGTTCTAGGTCTTTGCCATTTAGGCTTGTATTCCATAGGTCTTTGCTGATATGTCACATTATTCCAATCAGCTTGGCTTGGGTAGTTTCTACCATTCCCATCATATGTGTTTCTTTGATAAAACTTCTGGGGTTTTTGGTAGCTCTGTTTATTCTTCACAGAGTACTTAGGCTAGGTTGGCAAAGAACTCAACTGGCTGTTTTCCTTTTCCTTTATATCCAAGGCCAGTTTGTTTGTGATTGTGCTTTGGAGTGAGTGTGGGTGCAACATTTGGTGTTTTGGATTTTTGAGATGCATCATTGCTTGAAGATCCTTTTTCCAAAATTACTTTGGGAGCTTGACTGTGCACAAAGGAATTGAATCCTATGCCTGTCTTATCTCCACATTCTTTTTGGCTCATAATAAGGTCATCCAATGATTTAGATGCCTTTGTAAATGATGCAATCACATTTTTGAGATCATTTTCCCTCTTCTCTATAGCAGCTATCTCTGCTATTAGTTTAGCATTATCAGCCTTCAGCTCTTTGTTCTCATCAGCTATGTGACTCAGAGTACTCATTTCTCTAGTCAGCTGTGAGTTTTGGCTTTTGAGATGGCTGTTTTCCTTATATAATAGTGTGTGTGAGGATTTAATGTGCTCAAAGTCTTTCATCATTTTGCCTAATGAATCATAAAGATCAGTGGGTGATGAAGTGTGTGTGTGACAATCACTATCACTAGAATCTGAGTGAGATGAGTTAGAATGTACCTCATCTTCTTGGTCTGGTTGATCTTGTTCTTTAGCCATTAGACAGATCATTGCTTCTTCTTCAGAATCACTTGAGTAGTCAGCTTCACTACTTTTTGAGTCTGCTACTTCTTTAGACTTAGCTGTCTTAGCAGTCTCAGCAGCCAACATAGCCTTTTTCTTTTCCTGTCTTCTTTCTCTGAAGACTCTTCTTTCTTCTTCATTCCTATATTTATTGACTATTGGATATGGACAGTCAATAGCAAAGTGTCCTTGTTGTCTACAGTTCCAACACAGGTTCTCAGCTCTTTGATCAGCTCTTTCCGTTCTTGGGTTATCAGCTCTCTGATATTCAACCTTTTGATTCTCAGCTCTCTTGGGTGGCCTATTTTCCATTGACTTGGAGGAAGCTGAATGTCTTCTGGAAGATTCACCCTTCTTTCTTTTATAGTTCTTGTTAAAGAACTTGTTGAATCTTTTAACCATCAGGGCAATTTTCTCCTCGTCAATGGCTTCCTTGACCTCAGCTCTCTTCCCATCCTTGACTATAAGTGCAGTTGTTTTGGGTACATCTGTCTCCTCTTGATCTTTTCTTCTCAGCTCAAACTCGTAGGCTTTGAGGTCTGAGAATAGCTCATGATTGGATGTTGTTGTGAGGTTCATTGAATGTCTCAGGGCCATGACCTTCATTTTCCATTCAGCTGGGAGGCTTCTCAGAATCTTCATACACATTTCTTTCTGTGTATATTCTTTCCCAAGTGCTGATAGTTCATTTGTGATTTCAATGAATCTATCATCCAGCTGATCCAAGGTTTCACCTGCAAGCATTTTAAAATTTTCAAATTTCTGTACGGCAATGAACAATTTGTTTTCTTTAATTTGCTCAGATCCTTCACAAATTAAAGTTAATTTATCCCAGATTTGTTTTGCAGTTTGGCAAGATTTGACTTTGTTGAACATTGCTTTGTCCAAGGTTTTGTAAAGTATGTCCTTGGCTACATTGTCCAAGTTGTATCTTTTTTTGTCCTTGTTTGTCCACTCAGTCCTTGGTTTCTCAACTAGGGCTGGTCTTGCCTCAACAACAGCTTCTTCTCCTTCTTCTCCTTCAAATCACTGCGTAAATGCTCTCCCGTGGGTGTGTTCACTTTCAGTATTTGCAGTGGCCCATCCTCTATTACTATCCACATTTCATCATGTAAAGCAGATAGATGAGCCTGCATACGATTTTTCCAGTCATCAAATTTCTCAATAGTGAACATGGGAATGCGTGTCAAATTTGCTTCCATGATAATAACTTTAACTGAATAAAAGAGATGATTTTTGAAAGATCAAGTGTTAAAAACGTCTTTGAAAGATTGGAAATCTAGTTCAGTAACCAGTGCGGAAGGCTCAATGAACCAACCGCTCTTATACCACTTGTAGGTCCCAAAGGATGTGAGTAAGGATTAGAAGGGGGGGTTGAATAAACCTTACCAACTTTTCGATTTTAGTCCTTTTAAAATATTACAAAGTTAATTACACAGCTATGTCCTTGAGAGACAACTAAGTTAGTTAATCAGCAGAGTTAGTCACTCAACAGACTCGATAAAGCTGTTGATAGAATAACTCAGTTGTTTAGTCTAAACCTTAACTTAGCTGTGATGAGTTTTTTAGCGGAAGACTTAACACCCTTGAATTTGATTTAACTTTGTTTTAACACTTGGTTTTAGTACTTAGTTATCTATCAATTGGATAGCAAATTATCAACAGATATAAAATATGTGTGCAGGAATGTAAATATGCTGAAATGTAAATGACACAAGTAAATTTTATCGAGGTTCGAAGATGGGGTAATTTTTCTACTCCTCTCTTCTCCAACTCCTGGAGGAATCCACTAAGTAATGATCAGTTTACAAAGTGGTTATCAGTCTAGAGACAAGTCTTGATCACGTAGCTGACTTGCTCCTTGGACTCAGTCTAGAGATGCCTTGGTCACACAGCTGACTTCTCGTCCGACTCGAAACTTCTTCACACAGGCGCACTTTGCTTTCTACTTCAACTCACTTTCTCAAGCTTCTTGGATTTGATCATGAAGCCCTCCAATAACTTAAGATTGGTTCGACCTTGAACCTTCCTACAATCATCCTTGGAAAGTAGACCCCTTTTGATTCTTCAAAAGTTTCATCTTCAACAATTTGAAGTTGTCTTTCCTTCACAGCTTTGTGTTGGATCGATTTCCTTCGAGATTTAGACTTGAGGATTTTGCTTGAATAACTTTGAGAGTATTTGCAGGTTACAGTATGAGTATTGCTTTCTTGTTCGTGGTTCAGGTATTCAAGGTTACCTTTTCTCAATGTGATTACTCAGCCTTTTATAGTGAACTTTTCAAAAATCTGCCCATTGAAGAGATAGGCTGATTTTCAAAAGTCACTTGTGTTCGTTGGCTTGTCTTGTTGCAGTCCTTGATGTTGACATTTCCTCGTATTTAATGTCTTGCGGCATTGAAAATTGCGTTCGACACTGTGCATCTTCCCATTGGTTTGTTCCTTTTGCACACAATCGAACTAACACTTTATCTCGACAACTTTAACAGTTACTATTCTCGAGTAACATTCTTGACTTTCATCAACGGATCTCGTTCGGTTATAGACTTGATCATAGATCTTTTATTCCTCAGGTGACTTTGAGTTAGCTTCCAATCAATGAATGACTCATCTGTCACTTCAACTTGAGACTTGGCTCCTTGAGTTGACTTGACTGACTCTTCATACAGCTGTTCCTCAGCTGATACACCATCAGTCGAGTTCTTGAATCTCCTTCTTGCCCATACTCAGATGTTTCTCAGCGGAGTTTTCACTTTAGTCTTCAGTTGACTTCTTGTATTTCCAGGCATAGCTGTCTTGACTCAGCTTATTCAGCCTTATTTATTACAATACAAATTACAAGGAGAATAGGGTGCCAACTTTCTAGTTTAAGTTTTACATGGCATTCATCAAAATCTAAATAATAAATTTCCCAACAACAAGGCTTTCGCATCTAGGGAGCAGAAGAGCTTCGAGGGCTTGGAGGGAGAATCCATCCTGACAAGAAGGGGTTTTCTTTCTTTGTTTAAGAACTCTTGTCTATGTTTATATGATGTCATAATATTGATTCGGATTTGTCTATGAGTTTGTAATCAATGTTTGACATATTTTTCGAACCTTATGGGCATAATCGAAACTATGGATTTGTATTAAATATGATTACTTATTTTCTTAATTGCTTCATGTGTTCTATTTTATGAATTTGAGTGCTTACTTATAATTATTTTTTATCTGATCAATAATTTGCATGTCATAATTCTAGTCCATAATCCGACCTGGTGAGTTCTAGTAAGAAAAAAATCGAATTAAGACATGAAACATGTGTGACAGGCGTGTTTGGCGGGAGTCATTCAATTCACAAATCTTTTTGGAGTTAATAAGAATTGTAACGATCTGACCAGACTACAATTGGTATTAATCAACTGTTTATGCACCACCTGACCAGGGGAGTAAATGAATTTAGGAATTTGAACCCATAGAATTGCATGAATTGGTTTTTAAAACTTTATTCACATTTAATATTGGAGAAGCATGTTAAGATTATGTGCCTAAGGTTGCTCCTAAAGATGTTGAAAATACTTGTGGGGTTCATAAATTAATTTCATTTTTATTTTTCTTTATTTTCAATTTTCTTAGATTAAAATAGCTTGATTTTCGATCGCTTCAATAAAATTGGAATACGATGTTATTATTGCCTAAGTGTATCGAGATTCAATCCCTGAGGTATAAGACCTTGCTTGCCATTATTCTATAAACTACACTGTACACTTGCAGTTGTATGAACCAAAATATTTTTGGCGAACAAGTTTTTGGCGCCGTTGCCGGGGATTGATTAGATTCGACTTAGATATAGTAATAAGTAGTTCAATCTTAATTGAAGCATTTTTGTAAATATTTTTCTTTTTATCTTTTTCGATTTTTTTTAGTTTTTCTTTTGGTTCGATCTTAACATTATTTTTGTTTAGTGCAGATAGTGCATGATCACACGTTCCAGATTGACCCAGCCAATTCCCATTGATTTGGAAATCGAAAAGACAACTAAGCAACTAAGGAAAAGAGCTAAAGCAATAGCGGATGAGGCTAATCCGAATGCAGTGGAAAACATAAACAATGAGGAGCGCCCACCAAGGGCCAGCATCCAGGACGGAATTGTGGAAAGGCTCGCAAGAAGGGCAATTAGGGACTAATTCCAGCCGGAGGTAAGCCAAACTTATGGGGGTGTGGCCCATCTGCCGATCAATGCAAACAATTTTGAGCTAAAACCAGCATTGATCCATATCGTGTCACAAAATCAGTTTGGGGGTAGAGCCATTGAGGATCCAAACGCGCATCTGGCGCACTTTCTAGAAATTTGCAATATTGTTATGATGAATGATGTTTCTGAGGATATCATTCGATGCCGCCTTTTCGCATTCTCTCTGCGCGATAAGGCTAAGGGATGGTTATGCTCTTTAACACCACCAGCCGCAAATTGGGCAGAACTAAGTCAGTGATTTCTAGCCAAATACTTTCCCCCCAGTAAGACGCTGCAATTGAAATCTGAAATCCCCCAGTTTAGGCAATTAGATGCTGAGCAGCTATATGAAGCATGGGATAGATTCTGGGAATTGCTAAGGAAGTGCCCTCAACACGGATATCCCGACTACCAACAGGTTCAGTACTTCTATAATGGTTTGAGTGGCAACACAAGAACAATGGCAGATGTTGCATCTGGAGGTGCACTACTAGGGAAATATCTTGAGGGGGCACTAGAGCGATTAGAGAAGATGGCAAACAACAATTACCAATGGCCATCCGAAAGGTCGACTGTTCGACGAGTGGCAGAAGTTCAGGATGAGAAGGTCGCCATGCTCACAGAACAAATATCCGTGCTGAATATGAAACTAGATGCGATGCAGCAAGTGACTCCAAGAGATCTTGCTGTTGTTGAAGAGGAAGCAAACTTTGTGGGCCAATAAAGAAACTTCAACAATCCATGCAAATTTCTCTTATGCTAACAATAAAAATATTTTGCAGCCACCGCAGGGATATAACGTGGGTAATTAAGGTAGAGCGGAGTCCAATGAAAAGAAAGCATCTATTGAGGAGATGATATCCTCGTTTATCGGAGAGACAAGCGCGAGACTAAACAAAGATGAAGCCAAGATAGACATGATAGAAGAACAAGTCACTCAGCTAAAAACGAACGTAAACGCAAGACTAAAATCTCTGGAAACACAAGTAGCCCAGATCGCAACTGCTGTGGAAGGCCAACACCAGAAAGGCAAATTCCCAAGCGATACTGAGTTGAATCCACGGGAGCAAGGCAACGCCATTCGTCTGATGGATAACATTGAGGCTTCACAGGTTTCAAAGGACATAATTTAGCAATAGTGATTAGAAATCTGAAGTCTGACTGAAGATGTTAAACTTAGCGCTGTATGGGAGGTAACCCAATTTATTTCATATTTTCCGTACATTTTTATCGCCTTCAATTTTAATTTCAATTTTAGTTTCAATTTTTTTATTAACTTAATCTTTTAGTTCTGTATAGTTTTCTTGAGTTGTTGTGTAGGAGGTGTCATAGCAAACTCCCGGTGATGAAAAAAAGTACGAAATCAACTCAACACGGGCGTGTGATATCACACGACCTGGCTGTGCGGGAGGGCGAAATTGCCCAGCACCACACGGCCGGGCCGTGTGACCACCACACGGTCGTGTGGTCGAAGGCTGAAAAACAGAGCACCAGGGCAGCATATGCAGGGCCACATGACCAGACCGTGTGATCTCACACGGCCGTGTGGCCCCAAAGACAGAAAATGGGCAGACTCTAAACAACCCCTATTTTAACCCCAAAAATCTCACTTTTTCTCACACTTTCTCCTACACAAACCCTAACCCATGAAAATTCTCTCCCCAAATACTCAAACCACTCTCCAAATCTCTACAAATACACCTCTAATCTCAAACCAAAATCACAAATCCTTCACTTTCTAAAGAAAAACCCACCACCAAATACCTTCAAATTTTCAACTTCTCCAAGTTCTACACCAAGTTTGGGGGTACTTCAAGAATTCCCGAATTTCAGTTTTTTTTTACTCTTTAAACCTTGAAATTCATGGCTTCTAGGGATGAAAGAGGAGCTAGGAGGAATACGAGAAGAAGGAGGGAGCCGACCCCGGAGCCCGAACTCGAGCCTCAACTGATTTTCAACCCCGAGGAGCCCGAAGCTTCCAACGCCAATTTGCCAAATAAACCCACCGAGCTAGATGGATGATACTCTACTTTCGTCCATGGATTAATATGAGGTATCCCTATGAACCTACTCTTACTAATTTGGGTTTATTAGAAGATTTTAGATTTTTATGTGGGGTAATTGATTGGCATGATTTTCTTGATGGGCATGGGGCTACTTACTATGTTATTACAATTGAATTTTTAAGTGGATTTGAACTGGTTGTGCGAAGAAGAAATTTGATAGGGGTTAGATTTCGCTTGGGGAATGAGCAAAGGGAACTAACAATTGAGGATTTTAATGAAATTTACAAAACACCAGCGTACGAGGTGGAGAAGCATGAGGAATTCAATAAGGATAGGTTTTGAAAAAAGATAACTGGGAAGCGAATTTATACGCCGAGCACTTCTAAGGCGTCTAGTATTCGCAACCCGATATTTCAATATGTTCAGCAGGTTTTGGCTGAAACCATCTTTGCGAGGGAGGAGAGTAGAGGGGTATTAAGGGTGGATGAATTATTTATTATTTGGTGTATGGCATCGGGGACTGAAGTGGTGCCAAACGTCGGGGCTATGATAGCCCGGCAATTAGATAGAATTCGAAAGAGTGAGAGGGGTGGAATTTGCATAGGGGGATGATTACCCCTATTGCTGAATATTTTAACATTAATTTGGAGGGGTATGTGGAGGCAGCTGGGCCTAAGTTGATTGATTGAATGTTCTAACTGCGATAAAAATGATAAAATTCGATGGGCATGATTAATGGCTCATTCAGGCAGATAGAACAACAGTTAGGCTTCCAAACCCCGAAGCAACTTCAACTAGAAATAGGGGTAACTGGCTACTAAGAGATATGGAGGTAGAAGGAGGTGCTGCTCAAGAAGAGCAGCATGAGCTAATGTGTGAGATGCCGGGAGCCTCTCGCCAAGGGGGTAACCGGCCATTTACTATGAGTGAGAGGCTCAAAAGGGTAGAAGCTGATGTGGGGAAATTAATTGATGACACATATCAGTTGACAGCCATCGCTGATTAGTATCACCAGGAGTACTTACTGCGTTTTGATGCCATCACCCAGCAATAGCAACAAATGTACGAGATGGTGTCTTGTATGGACCAGTGGCACATTTCACAAGGCCACTATTATCCTCCTCCACCACCTCAGTGATCTCTGTAAGTACTTATTACGCATTCCTCTTTCTTTTTGATAATTTCCTCATATGTTCGGGACAAAGCATATTTTAAGTTTGGGGGGGTTGTCAAGAATGCGTAATCTAGTATTGTTGCATTTTGCATTGCATTTTGGACTGCATGTAGAAGCACTTGCATTTTAATTTTTGAAAAAAAATTAATTTATTTTTTCGATTTTTAGTTTTTTTTAGCACGTTTACCGCTTTAGCACGTTTAATGGCTTTTGTGTTTGTTTTTTATTATTATTCAGTTCGTATGCCCAATTCCCTATGATTTTATTATGAATATTTTATGGAATGGGATAACATACTTGTGGGAATAATGTGATAAATTCATAGGAGGAAAGTTATTTATTTACTTGGCATGTGTTAAGAAAATTGGGTATTTGAACATGTTGCGAAAAATAAACATGTGAGCTTTTGTGCCTTAAACTGCTTTATATTATGCAGACTAATTTTTTTTCTTCAGTGTGTCATTCATGAACTTGCTCTGGTATCTTCATCAAAGCCATGTGTGTGTGCAATTTTTTAAAATGATCTAAGGCCATCTTTGTTTAGCTTAATTAGTCTAAAAGGCCTACTTATGAACTCATGATTCCCTAGTTAGCCAAGTTTGAGCCACAACTATTATTCTGAGCCACATTGATCTTTAAAATTTACATGTTTTATCCCTACAAATTCTTGAGCTTATAGAAAATGAATAAGTTTGGGGGAGATGTGGTAAAAATTTATGGAAGTTGGCAAAAGAAAGAGGGATGAACAATATCTAGGTAAAATGAAAAAAATACATGAAGCTTGGAAAAAGAAAGAAAATCTCTGAAAATCGAGCAAAGCAAAAGAAAATTATGAAAATTATGAAAAAAAATGAGAGCTTGAGGCTAAAGAAAAAGAAAAGAAGGCAAAAAGGCCTAAGAATGAAAAAGGAGAAATAAGGGTGGAACTGAGTTGAAAAAGGAAAACGGATATCATGTTGAAATTGGGTTAATGAATTGCAAGTCCGTATGCTTAAATTCTATTTGCTCAAGTCAAGTCGCTTAATCCAAATTTTTCCTACCCTTACCAAAGAGCCTATATTACAACCAAATAAAAAATCCTTTTTGATTCTTAGATTGTGCACACAAAAGTGGTCGAGATGTTCGACGATTTGCAAGCTTATGGTAGTTCTACTTTCACTGAATTGAATTGGAGCGTAAACACTTACCATACACTTCTGAGAGTAGAGTGATACACTATTTACTTGTGAGTCGCGATGTCAAGTACCCAAAAGAGTATTAATGATGCCAAGTTTATGAATAACGACTTCTTAATGATGAGTTACATGGTTTCATTAAGTATGGAGTCGACTGCTATTTAATGTTTATAGTGTTCTGGGGTGTTCTTTCATTTTCCCCTTATATTGTTTTTCTAAATTTGCTCGAGGACGAGCAATGCTTTAAGTTTGGGGATTTTGATATGTGTAAAATATACATGCATTTTTGGGCTTGAAATGATATATAATTGATGCATTTGCACGCATATTTACTATGTTTTTACTTGGTTTCCTTTAAAGGGCATGATACTGCGTATTCTTGTAATTCTTGCAGGAAACGGAGCTTAAAATGAAGAAATGTCAGTTGTGATGCCCGGATAAGATTGCCGAATGCAAAAAGAAGAACAAAACGACGGAAAAAGGGAACAAAAGCATTTCACACGGCTGGACCATGTGGTCTCACACGGCCGTGTGGAGTGGTGGTGTGAAAATCACACGGTTCTGTGAAGAAGGGAAGAAAACAGGGGACGGAGCAGATCCACACGGCCGTGTGGACAAGGTCAGCAGCTGCACCAACCACCCGTGCAAGCTCACACGACCATGCGATCAAGGCCAACACCCAGCACCACACGCTCGTGTGGGAGTCTATTTCAGCGCGTTTTTCAAAGTTTGCTTCCTGTTCCAACTCTACAAGTGATCCCTCCAAGCATCTATAAAAGGGGACCAAGTCTTGCACTAAAAATATCACTCTCTACATAGAAAACACATCAAATAACACTGGAACGAAGGAATCGAAGAGCTTTTGAGAGCAAAAGGCTAGGCCGCGAAGAACACCACGAGGCTTTCGCATCTAGGGAGCACAAGAGCTTCGAGGGCTAATCCATCCCGACAAGAAGTGGTTTTCTTTCTATGTCTAAGAACTCTTGTCTGTGTTTATATGATATCATAATATTGATTCGGATTTGTCTATGAGTTTGTAATCATTGTTTGGCATATTTTTTTGATCTTAGGAGTATAATCGAAAATGTGGATTTGTATTAAATATGATTACTTGTTTTCTTAATTGGTTCATGCGTTCTATTTTATGAATTCGAGTGCTTATTTATAATTGATTTTTATCTGATCAATAATTTGCATGTCATACTTCTAGTCCATAATCCGACCAGGTGAGTTCTAGTAAGACGAAAGAATTAAGACATGAAACATGTGTGACATGCATGTTTGTGGGGAGTCATTCAATTCACCAATCTTTTTGGAGTTAATAAGAATTTTAACGATCTGACCAGACTACAATTGTTATTAATCAACTATTTACGCTCCACCTGACCAGAGGAGTAAATGAAGTTAGGAATTTGAACCAATAGAATTGCATGAATTGGTTTTTAAAACTTTATTCGCATTTAATATTGAAGAAGCATGTTGAGATTATTTGCCTAAGGTTGCTCCTGAAGATGTTGAAAATACTTGTGGGGTTCATAAATTTATTTCTTTCTTATTGTTCTTTATTTTTGATTTTCTTAGATTAAAATAACTTGATTTTCGGTCGGTTCAATAAAATTGGAATACGCTGTTATTATAGCCTATGTGTTTTGAGATTCAATCACTGAGGAATATGACCTTGCTTGCTATTATTCTATAAACTACATTGTACACTTGCAGTTGTATGAACCAAAATATATTTGGTGAACACTTATCCAAAGGAAATGATCAAAAAGTTTGTAAGCTTCAATGATCCATGTATGGACATAAACAATCTTCTCGTAGTTGGAACATTCGATTCGATGAGGTAATCAAAGCATTTGGTTTTCTCAAGAATGTGAATGAACCTCGTGTTTACAAGAAATTGAGTGGGAGGGCGATGACATGTTTAGTACTTTATGTTGATGACATTTTACTTATTGGGAATAATATAGGAATGTTACAGTTAACGAACGTATGGTTATGTACACAATTCTCCATGAAGGATATGGAAGAAATATCTTATGTGTTGGGAATCTGAATTTATCGAGATAGATCAAATAAGATGCTTGGACTATCCCAATCCATATACATAGATAAGATACTAAAAATATTTGATATTGAAGAACCCAAGAGAGGATTCACTACTACAAAATTGGGATTTAACATCGGTTATTACACAACCGATGTAACAAAAAAAGCGGTGGCATAATTGTAATTTTTTAAGAGATTTCTACATCAACTGTGTATTAAACCGATGTAAAAGGTTAAGTCTACATCGGCTGTCTAAGGAACCGATGTACAAATATACCCTTTTACATCGGTTATAGAAAAAATGACGTAAACAAAATACACGGTGGCATACTTGTAATTCTGAGAAGATTTCTTCATCGGTTGTTATTGACCACACGATGTAAAAACTTATCAGATTACAAGGTTTCCTTAAAACCCTATGTAGAAATTTACCCCATTCCCAAATGTCGGCATCTCAAATTTGTCTTCTTCAAATCTTGTTTTTTATTACTCCACAAATCGAATCTATTCGTCTCCCCAAATCGAGAAATTGCTCTCTCTCTCTCTCTCTATATATATATATATATCTCCTCCACCATCACTGTTGGGCAGCCATTCTGTCGGATCCGGAGCACCTCCGTGCTAGCAGCAGATACATGCACCGGCTTAGGGTTATTAGGGAACAACTCCCTCCCGACTACATAAAGATCTCGAAATCTACAGAAATGATCATAACATTTTTGTCATAGCCACTTTAAATAAATAAAAAATAAAAAGAAATAAAAGATAGATAGTGGATGATATTGGGGATAATGGGAGAGAAATGTGGGGAAAGGTGGATAAAAAGAAGGATTAAAATGATAGTAGAAGAAATTAGTGGGGATAATGGGAAAGAAAGTGGAAATAAAATAATACAAAGAAAGAAATAAAAGATGATGTTGGTGAATTAGTTTGAGAGGAGATATCGGGCAAGTGTAGAAAGAACAGCAAAAAAGAGGAAAGAAAAAAGGAGAAAACAAAGACGGAGAAAAGAAAGAAGAGAAAAGAGAGGAAGGAGGAAAAAAAAAGAATCAAGGGAAATACAAGAAACAAAATCCAAGTTTGAAGCTTTCGTAATTTTCTTTATTTTAGTTTCATATTGAATTTGGTTAAGTTAATACTACTATATAATAATTTATGTATAGATTCTACTGGGTAGAAGCCGGAGTGAATTTTATCATAGTTGATTCAACGAACCAGGCGAGTAATCTCTTTAGTTTCATATAGATTAGGATTTTAATTATTGTTATTTAATCGAAAAGCCTACTACTTAATTTACTTGTACGATTTCCACCTACAACCGAGTCGCGTGTATGTTAATGTATATCATATTATTATAGAATACCATGCTCATTAGGATAATAGATTAACTTACATGTTCTATAAACATGTGATATATATATATATATATATATGTATACTCCACATAAACTTTCTACAAGTTAAAATAATTTGGATTTGTCTTACTTCATATGTTTTACTTTTCGAACACACTTAAGAGTATATATATGTTTAAGTTTCTTTGTTTTTTTTTTCTAATCCAAATTACATTGGAAAAGGTAAAACATATGTTTTAAACATGCAATTGTTTTGTTAATGAATATCTGATTTAGATTCTAATTATTTGAATTCAATTTTAACATCAAATCACACTTATATAGTTCATTGATTTCTTCTTAACATGCACTTTCATTCTTGTTATCTACTAATTGAATGTGAGGTTATCCATAATTAACTTAACGTAGGGTTTTCCCTAATTAGTTAAACGTAGGGTTTATCTATAATTAATTAAATATATGATTTTTCCTTATTTAATTGAACGTAGGATTTTTCCTAATCAGTTGAATGTAGTGTTTTGTTCTCAAATTATTTCAGCTAATGTGATTTAAATATTATGTTATGCGCTTATATTTATTCTCACATTCAAAGAAAAGTGGCATCACTTAAGTTCATGCATCATGTTAAATGTACGTTCATAGCATTTCACGAGCATACAAAGATTAAGTAGAGTCTAGTTTTAGGTTTAGAATTAATTATATTTTTTTCATAAAAAATGAGTGTACATTATTCTATGATGCTGGAGTGAGTGGGAATGTGCGCGGGGGACCGGCGTTCCGACAATGTGTCGTTTGCGGCTAATATTAATGTTAAAGAAAATGGGCCTTCGGGCAAAATGTTAATCGGGTTCCAGATAACGAGGCTCACTGCGATCCTGATGAGAACAATGTGTCACCAAGTGAGCTCGTGTCCTAAGAACGTTTTATGGAAAGAAAGATAAAGTTTTAAGTATGATTGTGAAAGTTTTTTTTTAAAAAATAAACGTAAGGTTTTAAAAGGATATATAAGTTAAGTTATTGCATTAGGCATGCATTCATGCATGAGATTACTTGTTGAGCTTCTTTAAAGCTCATTCCACGAATGTTTAATATTTTCAGGTGAGAACCCTGGAAGGAGATGGTGCAGCACAGTGACTCGCGAACACACGTCTTTCATGATTTTCATGTCTTTCATGTTTTCTAAATAAAAAAAAGTTTGAATATTAATTTCTATTGAGATGTCGACTGTCAATTTCATTTCATTGTGTATGTTTCTGGATTTCCAGTTGTTTGAATGATTAGTCGTTATTTCCGCTGCAAACTTTGAAACAAAGTAATGTTTTATTATTCCGTATTTTTAAGAAATCTTTAAAGTATTTCTATTATAATTACTTATTTCAGCATTAAAATTCAATAAGCTAGAAGGCGCTACATTTTGTTGTATCAGAGCCGAAGCTTTTAAAATCGGTTCTGTAGACTTCAATAGTTTTTCCTTAGAAAATATTTTAAGTCAAAAAGTCATGGGTTCTAAGTCGTGCTTCGAGCATCTCCCTCCACAAATCGGTAAGGATTACATTTACGCCATTATTAATTGATATATTTTTGTTTCTATGAAATGTATGACTTTATTAAATTGATTATTGTTTGAATGTAATAGAAGATAGATGAACTTGATATTTTATCTGATAAAAAAAATCATTTTATATGCAAATAAAACTATTCACATTATTTTACTTCAAATTTCAATGTGATTGTTATAATGATACTGTTTCGCATTAAGTTTTACCGTATCAGAAGAATGCTAATGATTACTTACACTAAGTTAGAAAATAATATTAGAATGGAAGATATGATTGCAAGAATTTATTGAACTTAAAAAACTTATTTCAGTTAATATAAAATGAATCGCAATACTTGCTCGAGTCACCAAGACATCAATGGTTCCAACCCCAATAATGCTCAAGGGACTCCCCTGACTGTCGAGGCTCTCTTGCAAGCTTTGACTACTTTTGGTGATACTGATCAGGCTAGACGCGCTGACGTCCCTGAAAGAAACCGGTTATCGGACTTTCTTAGGTTATCCCCGCCATCTTTTGCGGGTACCACTGATCCTAGAATTAGTGCCTGGAATGACACCTATATCCAAGAAACCATATCGAATGGCTCCTGCAAAACTGAAAAAACTTAAGGAACAACTACAAGATTTGCTCGATAAGGGGTTCAAAAAGAAGGATGGGACGATGAGATTGTGTATTGATTACCGTGAACTTAATAAGGTGACCATCAAGAACAAATATCCTCTTCCAAGAATTGAGGAATTATTTTACCAACTTCAGTGTGCTGGGTATTTTTCTAAGATCGATTTGAGATCTGGCTACCATCAATTGCGCATTCGAGACAAAGACATCCCAAAAACCACATTTCGTTCTCGCTATGGTCACTATGAATTCCTTGTCATGCCTTTTGGTTTGACTAATGCCCCAGCCCATTCATGGACTTAATGAATCGAGTCTTTTCTGATTATCTTGATCAATTCGTCCTAGTCTTTATTGACGATATCTTTATTTATTCCCGCTCGAAGAAAAAACACGAACAACACTTAATAATAGTATTGTTGTGAAGCCCTCGATTTTATTCGAGTGTGTATTTATTTCACTTATCGCCTATGTACTATTTTGCCTATTTTACCGCGTCACTTAGACGGGTAAATATTAATAATAAATATATTTCGCATTTAATTTTATTTTTATTTATTACTTGTGATCATGATAATTTATTAATTCTATTTCACACTAATGATCACTTGATTGATCATTATTCTTATTTGTGTATTTATTAGTCACCTTAGAATTTTAAGAGACTTATTTTAGAGGCTTATACCTTATAGAAATAAGATTTTGATTTAGACTAAGTGATCATGAGACTTATAAGTGATCAAGGAAATCACTATTTATTTTGGAGATTGATATTATTCATCTATTATCATCAATTTTGGGACAAAAAAAATATGGATACCACAAATACCACTATAGTGGACGGCCAACATGTGATTTTTGGTGTAGAAATATCTCCCAACTCTTGTACACTTACACCTTATATTATTCATGTTGTGTATAATTACACCATTAATACAAACCTTATACACAATATCTTATACATCAATTCTTTAATATTAAATCTTCCAATATGTTGGAGTCTTCCCAACATTCCATTCAAACATTCCCGCTATTCTCTCAACCCCCGTTCTTCCATGCAAGCCATACCTTTGACTATCCATTTTGTCTCCATGCAAGAGGCATAATTCAAGACATGGAACTTGATCAAACACTCCATCTCTCTCTCTATGTTGGACGGCCATTAGGCCTTAAGGAACAAATATTTTTTTCAAAATTCACCAACACATTTTAATCTCAAGCAAAATACTCTTCCTTCTCTCTAAAAACCTCCTACCTCTCTCTACTCTTTTCTTCCTACTTTCTTCTTCAGCACTTAGAAAATTTTCAAGACTTCTCTCCTTATTCCTCATAAATTCGAACACTATACTATACCAGGTAAGAAATTTTGTTCTTCATTCATCTTGTTATCTTCTAGCTCATCTTCCCTGCTTAACTTAAGTTTTGAATTTTGATTTGAGGTACACCTAGAAGACTTGGAAGATACTAAGAGCCTTACCATCATCTTGAAAGGGACTTCAAGACTTTGAAGATAAATTGTTGGAATATTGGACTATAAGGTAAGAAATGGGATTTTTAGTACATTTTCTTCTTCTCTCCTATTTTCTAAAATTTTGATACTCCATTTTCATTTTTGGAGTTTTAGGGGCTGACCTTAAGAGTTGGTTTAAGAGTTAGCAAGGAGACCCATTTTTGAGACCTCTACTAGTCTCAATTCATCTACTACACAAGGTAAGTGTAGTTTTACCAATTTTCTCACTTTCTTCTTCTCCTTAAATGTTTATCCTCATTTTCTAACTCCTATATTTTATTAATATTCCTTGACTTAGGGGATGACCTAAGTCACTTCTTCTTCAAGTGTGATTTATTCCATTTTTCACCAACAAATTTATTTCTAAGGTGGGTGGAAAAATCCTTTCAACTTGTAGGTGTTTTTATTTAAATGCATGTAGTATTTTAATTTTGAGCACTTGAAATATATATTATGTATTTCATGCCAATTTCATGTATCAAGTTGAAAAAACAAATTCACAAGTATGGCTCAAAAATGCTATTTATTGAAATTTAGGTGCATGCATGTACACTTTATTGTTGTATTTGATGAATTCTTGTATGAAATGGACATGCATGCTTATGATCCTTGAAATACATATTTTGTATGACTTATAACCTGGACAAGTCGAGCATAATTGATTAAATTTCAATTTTTGGACTTAAAATGCAAAAATAGAAAGTTGGTGGACTTAATTGCAAGAAAATAAAACTTAAGGGACCCTCTGTAATTTTCGAGTTTTGAGATTGTACTCTGGTTCAAAAATGATGTTTGGACATTTTAATAAAGTTTTAAGAGTGTTAAGATAAATAAAATCAACCTTTAAAAGACCAAGGACTAGATTGTAAAATTTAAGAAGTTTAAGGGCTATATTGCAATTTTCAAAACTGTACCAGCCACTTATTTTGAAATTTGAAATTTTAACTCTTAAGGGACTGGAAATAACATATATTAAGTGTATTCTAAAAATCCAAGTGTTTAGAGCTTGGAAAGTAATTTTATAAAAATTGAGGGACCAAATTGTAAAAGATTAAACTTGAGGACCCAAATGAAATTTCCAGGACTTATACAGTCCATGTACCTGAAAATACTAATTTAACTATAACTTAATGATATTTTAGACCCAAGATTCAAAGTTCATAACAATTGGACCTCTAAAAGCCTTAAAGGCAATTATATTTAAAATATGACAAAAATGAGATTTTTAAAAGTTAAAGGACCTACACTTATTTATTTTAAAAACTGTTTTTGTCCTAATATACCACTAACCTTAGTGACAGTTTACAACTGTAATCACATTAAAATCCCTTTCGGTTTGTGAGTTCCGATTATTTCAAACTTAGGGCCCGAAATGACAATTTTAACAAATTTGGTGCCAATGTGAGAATTTTATAAAAACTCGACCTCAAAACTTTAAAAACCTTAATCTCTGAATAATTTGGAGAATTTAGGAACTGATCTCATAATTTCAAGGTCGGGACATTTAATTATTTAATTTTTAACCCCAAAAGTATTGATTTTTACAAAAGGGGGCTAATCGTAAAATTTTCTTTTTAACAAGGACCTAACTCAAACTATTTTGTTCTTTAAAACAGCCCTGGACCCTATGACTTTAATAATTAATTAAAATATTTTATTTTCTCAAAAATCCCTTGACTTATCGGATCGTCTTGACCGATTAATACGCGATCGCGAGGCAACTTCCTTGTCTTGCGATTTCGAATCTATACCGGGACTTATGTCCCACCTAATTCTTCAAGATATCGAAGATTACTTATCCTCTAGACAATCATCTTCATCCAAATAACTCCACCAATGCCATAATTGCCACACGCGATTTTGAAAACATTCTTGAACTGCTTCCCTGAATCAATATACTCCACCAATTGCCTGGTTGACTTACTGAACTTGTAATTATTTTCCTGCCTGAATCAACTTGGTGTGTCGAGCTCACAGTCGGAATGGATACATCGGGGATGGAACCGGGTAGCTCGGATGCAATTCCATCGTCTTAATCCCACAACTGAGGGACGGAGTTTGTCCAAGGGAAGCGGGTCATAGTACTTGAGGTATAATCATGACAATTCGGGCCTAGCTAGCTCTATTGTGGATTTGTCTTTGCCTATGGAGCGATAAGGTGACAGTCTTGGACCATCTTGCTCGGGGAGTTACAAGGAAGAACGAAGGAATCGCTGTCTGATCCACACGATTCTAGAGTTAATCGGACCCGTTTGGTTGGCACTACAAAGCCGTATGCAACCGCTACTTGTATTGCATTGGTTGGCGCTACAAATCCGTACGCAAAAACTACTTGTCTTGAATGGATTGACATTACTTTCCGTACGCAATCCTCCCTGTCTTGCTTGTATCACATAGTGCCTGTATGATCATGAACTCTTTTCAAAACTGTATAAGTATATTACCTTAAGTATATTCATCACATCGCTTGTGAACTGTGTGTGAAATCACGCATCATAACTCACGCATTTTTCATAGAACTATTTTTCTTGCATTAACTATATATATCGCCACACTTGCACACGATCACCCCATCCACTAAGATTTCTATCTCATCCCCACCTGTTTTCTAACTTTGTTGACTATTTTCGATTTTCCGTACTCCGCCAATCAGACTTGTTCCTTTTTACTGTTGATTGTACTTGTTTCTTGTGCTTCAACTCATGTTGGACTTCCTTTTTTTCTACTTCTCTTTTCTATTTTCGACTGTAACTTAAGGGCGTAGGACCCTTTGACGCTTAAGCTTGTGATGTTGTGTACTTTATTTTAGTTTTGGACTGTAAGTTTAATTCGGATATTTCTGATGGGTTGTATTTGGATAGTTGATAGACTTTAGGTTTTATTTGGTACTTGTATCTTATTTTTCCGCTGCTTTAGACTCTGTTTCACTGGGGATTATGTTGTATCATTTGTATAGACTGTTGGGTTTAATTCTGTTTAAGTTATTGATTGTCGTCGCTTCCCGTCTGGGGCGTGACAAATTTAGTGGTATCAGAGCTCGACTAGTAAGATGGAAACTTACACCAAGCTGACCCAGGATAGGACCCTCGGTTTGTGTTGGGTAGTACCGCGACTTGAAAATGGTATAGAACCGTATTATTGATGTTTAGACTGAGTTAAGAATTTCATATTTGGAGATTCTATAGTCATACTTGTCTTGACTTAGTTGACTCTTGATTGACTTTTCTTATTTCTTCCTTATCTTTCCTTTACCTTCGTCTAATCCGCCTTAGTTTTGTTTGACCAGGATGGAGCCGGCACCCCCGACTTGGTGGGACGTATTCAAGGCCCGCGCCGAGTGTGACTATTTTTCGGCACTCAAGATCCACTGGCACCAGGAATGTATCTGGGCCACCTCAGGCCTGACAGAGGAGCGCCAGCGTACGCGGGAACTAGAGCATCTCCTGGCGAGGAGCCAGGAAGAGAAGAATAATTTGACCATCATTGTCAAAGACCGCGATGACACCATCCTTGCGCGGGAAGACCAGATCTAGCTGATCCAGGAACGCCTGGATAATATGCGGGAAAAGATGAAGCGAGCTAGCGATGGCCGCCAGAAGTGGGAGATGGATGCCCACATATCTAGGGACACTATTGACCATCTCGAGGAGACCCTCATTAAGCAGATGACCGTAATCAAGGACCTTACCCAGGCCTTATTCAGCGAGACGCTGCCCCGGAGGCTGCCTTAGCAGCTAATGCGCCGCCATTGCCACCGCCTGAGGCAGAACCCGTACCCGACCCTGAGACAAATAATGAAGAGGATCCCGAGGAGGATCCTGAGGAGGATCTCGAGGAGGATCCAGATGAAGCCGGGGAGCCCGAGGCGTTTGAGGCCGCCCCGCTTGATGACGCTCAGGCACTTGAGTAGTGGCTTGAGTTTGTCGACTGGCCAGATGCCGAGGCACTACTCGAGCCCGACCAGGCTCCGGTCGTGGACGTGGTCGATAGTGATGATGACGGCGCCATCACAGAATAGATTGTTTATTTTCTAGATTGTAGTTGTATTGTACTAGACGCTTATTTCCATTCCATTGTATCTTGATTTCCGTTGTATCTTGATTTCTGTTTTATCCTGATTTCAGATGTATCTTAGACTCAGTATTTGTTGTATGAACTTCTTTGGTGTATTCCAAATTTTACGATAATGGATATGCCTTCTTCTTAGTATTTATTCTGTGTATCGTGTTGTTGTTCATTCCATTATGTTCTGATTTGTTTTACGCGAGCATTAATGGAACCATTTATTGTGTATTATAACTAACACTTCAAGATACAAAATGGCAGAACAACGAGGATGCGAAAGACCCTGCCGGGTCCCCTGTAGGAACAATGATGTACCCAGGGAGCGGGTACCTTCCCCAGAATTACCACCACCTCCTCCACCAGCTGCAAGAGACAATCTGACTGCACAAGCATTACAACAAATCCTAGTCTTCATGAGGCAACAAGCCAAGCCTCAACAGCATGCCCCCGAACCCGCACGAGAGGCGAATGATCGCGTCTTAGAGCGTTTCTTACGGTTCGACGCACTGGCTTTCTTAGGAGAGCCAGATGACCTGAAGGCAGAGGACTGGGTCGAGAAACTAGAAGGTTACACTCGCCATATTTCGACTGGAATCGGCTGCCAGAGATTGGTGGAGAGCCGTTTAGAGGAAGTGGGAACAGGACCGAGTAGCCAGAACTTGGGAAAATTTCCTGGCTGAATTCAATGAACAATACATTCCCCAAGTAGTGAAGGAGGCACGCCGGGATGAATTCCACAGGTTGAGGCAGGGGAACATGTCTGTAGCCCAGTATGAGTCTGACTTCCATCGGTTGTCCAAATACACTCTGGGGACGATCATAACAGAAGAGGATAAGATGTACAAGTTCACTAGGGGACTGAAACTGGAACATCAGAAAAAACTCTTGACTGTTGAACTGACCACCTACTCAGCCGCGGTAAAGGAAGCTCTCCGCATCAAGTCAGGACTGAACCGAATTGGCAGATCCAGCAGAGTAGGCCATCAAACAGTCTCAAAAGGATAGCTGTGGGACAACCATCTAAGCAACCTGCTAAGTTTCAGAAGGGACCAGTTATCAAGGCGGATAAGGGAAAAGGATCGATATAGGGAAAGCCAGGACAAGTGTGCGCACATTGCCAGAAACCAGGGCATACTGCCAATGACTGTTGGCGTAAATAGGGAAGGTGTTTGCGCTGTGGTAGTAATCAGCACCAGCTGAAGGATTGCCCGAAGTATGAAGACCAAACCAAACAGGTGCAGCCGCAGAAGCCGGGCAATGGCCAGGGTAATCGGGCAAGGATGCCCACTCGAGCGTTTGCACTAGCCGGGCATGAGGCTTCGGAGGCAACGGACGTGGTGTAAGGTACGCTTCTAGTATCTAACCACTATGCTAAAATACTGTTTGACCCTGGATCATCGCATTCATTTGTCGCACCGCATTTTGTACACAAGCTGCATGCATGCATGGAACATATGCCTATATGTCTAGAAGTATCAATCCCGATGGGCGCAAGCGAGATAACATATATTATCTATAATGCATGTGAAGTTAAGATTGATGAGATAAAATTTCCTGCTGATCTGATCATATTACCTATATCCGAATACGACGTGATATTGGGAATGAACTGGTTGTCTGCACACCATGCACATATGGACTGCCATCGCAAGTCCATTAAGCTATGTGAACCCAGAAATCCCGAAGTGGAAATTTTGGGAAGGGCACGAGTTAAGATTGCTCCAATCTTTTCATCAATGAAAGCGAGGAAGGCGATCACTAGAGGGGCACAAGGGTACTTGGCGTTTGTAATTAACAAACCCAAGGTTGAGACACAAATTAACCAAGTACCTATAGTATCGGAATACATGGATGTATTTCCACAAGAACTCACCACTGTCCCTCCAGATAGGGAAGTCGAGTTCACAATGGAGGTATTACTGGGAACTGCCCCGATTGCTAGAACGCCGTATAGAATGGCTCCTGTTGAGTTGCAAGAGTTGAAGACTCAATTGCAGTAGCTGATGGATGTGGGATTTATCCGACCAAGTACGTCTCCACGGGGGAGCACCGGTACTGTTTGTCAAGAAGAAAGATGGCACATTAAGACTGTGTATAAATTATCGCGGTCTTAATAGCGTGACCATCAAAAACAAATATCCCCTCCCGAGGATAGACGAACTGTTTGATCAACTTCAAGGAGCGACGGTGTACTCGAAGTTTGATTTACAACAAGGATATTACCAACTGAAGATCCGAGAAGAAGACATTTCCAAAACTGCATTTCAAACTAGATATGGACACTACGAGTTTGTAGTAATGCCTTTCGGTCTGACGAACGCACCAGTAGCATTTATGGATCTGATGCATCGAGTCTTTCGTAGTATTATTCATTGATGACATACTCGTATACTCTGAGTCTAGAGAATACCACGAACGTCATCTGAAGCTGTATGCCAAGTTCAACAAGTGTGAATTTTGGCTTACTGAAGTCGCATTCTTGGGACATATAGTATCAGGCAATGGGATCGCAGTAGATCCATCGAAGGTACAAACAGTGGTTGAATGGAAACAACCCGAGTCTGTAACGGAGATCATGAGTTTCTTAGGACTGGATGGATATTATCGAAGATTTATCAAGGATTTATCCAAGATAGCCGGACTAGTCACTCGACTAACCCAGAAGCAAGTCAAGTTTGAGTGGAATGACAAATGCGGGCTAGTTTCCAAGAACTGAATGAATGACTTACTACAGCTCCAGTCTTAGCCCTTCCGAGGGGAACATAAAACTTTGTCGTCTACAGTGATGCATCAAAGGAAGGACTAAGAGCAGTGCTCATGCAGGAAGGAAAGGTCATTGCTTATGCATCACGAAAGCTCAAGCCGTATGAGGTTGATTACTCGACGCACGACTTGGAATTGGCAGCGATAGCATTCGTGTTAAAGAAATGGAGGCACTATCTCTGCAGAGCAACATTCACGGTTTTCATAGATCACAAGAGCCTAAAGTATCTATTCTCTCAGAAAGACCTCAATGAGGCAAGGGAGATGGATGGAGTTAATTGAGGACTATCACTTTGATATTCAATACCATCCCTGGAAAGCTAACGTAGTAGCGGACGCCTTGAGCAGAAAGGCAACTTTAGCCAGACTAATGATTCGAGAGTGGAAATCATTAGAAGAACTGAGCATCTGGAATCCGACGAGAACCAATACTCAGATTTCATGTCGTAACATTTCGGTTAAACCCGATCTGCTGAACGAGATCAAGGCAGCATAGGAGACAAATGTGCATCTTCAAAAGCTGAAAGAGAAGATACTTAAAGGAGAAAGATCAAAATTCTCAGTGCACGAAGATGTGATTATTAGATTCCAAAATTGAGTTTGTGTACCGAGTGACGAGCAAATTAGAAATAGAATCCTAGCAGAGGCACACCGCTTGAAGTACACTATACATCCTGGAGGAAACAAGATGTATAAGGACTTGAAATGGAATTATTGGTGGGTAAACATGAAGAACCAGGTAGCGGAGTTCGTTGCAGATTTTTGACTTGTCAACGTGTAAAAGCAGAACACCAAAGACCATCTGGTTTACTACAGCCGTTGAGAATTCCCGAGCAGAAATGGGAACACATAATGATGGACTTTGTGACGGATCTACCGAGGACCAGAGGAGGCCAGGATGTTATATGGGTAGTCGTAGATCGACTCACGAAATCTGCACACTTCTTACCCATCAAGAAAACTGACAGCTTGCAGAAACTCGCGCAGATTTATATCCGAGAAATCATTCGACTGCATGGAGTGCCAGTCGACATAGTTTCAGACAGAGACCCGAGGTTTGTCTCTAGATTTTGGAAGTGCTTGCATGAGTAATTGGGTACCTCACTGAGTTTCAGCACGGCAGCACACCCACAAACTGATGGACAATCTGAGCGAACGATTCAAACTCTGGAAGATATGTTGCGAGAATGCACGTTGGATTTCCAAGGTAGTTGGATTTCACACTTATCATTGGCTGAGTTCGCCTATAATAACTACTATCAGGCCACGATTGGGATGGCACCCTACGAGGCACTATATGGGCAAAAGTGTAGATCCCCACTACACTGGGAGATTGATGATCAATGGACTCCAAAAGGAAAATGAAAGTCGCCCTCGATCCCTAAAGTTGACCTAGTTCAGGAGGCCATGGAGAAGGTCAAACTGATCAAGGAGCAGATCCGCACAGCTCAGAGCCGCCAAAAGAGTTACACGGACAAGAGGAGAAAGGATTTGGAATTTGAAGTCGGAGATGAAGTATTTCTCAGGCTCTCGCCATGGAAAGGATTGATCAATCCAAAGAAAGGAGGCAAGTTGAGTCTGAGATACGTTGGACATTACAAGATTTTGCAGAGGATCGGGAAGTTAGCCTACCGACTCGAGTTACCAGCACAATATGCGGGAATGCACTATGTATTCCACGTATCGAGATTGAAGAAGTATCGACCAGATCCCGAGCATATCATCACTCGTGATACTCCTCCTCTGATGGAGAATTTATCCTACACTGAGAAGTTGATCCGGATTATTGATCAACAGATACGTCAGTTGCGTAGGAGAGAGATTCTGATGGTTAAAGTGGTGTGGCAGAACCACAACCGAGACGAAGACGCAACGTGGGAAATGGAAGAAGACATGGGGATTTAGTATCCAGAGCTATTCTGAAGAGAATTTGGGGACCAAATTCTTTTAAGAAGGGGAGGATGTGAAGCCCTCGATTTTATTCGAGCGTGTATTTATTTCACTTATCGCCTATGTACTATTTTGACTATTTTACCGCATCAGTTTGACGGGTAAATATTAATAATAAATATATTTCGCATTTAATATTATTTTTATTTATTACTTGTGATCATGATCATTTATTAATTCTATTTCACATTAATGATCACTTGATTGATCATTATTCTTATTTGTGTATTTATTAGTCACCTTAGAATTTTAAAAGACTACTTATTTTAGAGACTTATATCTTATATAAATAAGAATTTGATTTAGAATAAGTGATCATGAGACTTATAAATGATCAAGGAAATCACTATTTATTTTGGGGATTGATATTATTCATCTATTATCATCAATTTTGGGACAAAACAAAAATATATGGATACCACAAATACCCCTATAGTGGACGGCCAACATGGGATTTTTGGTGTAGAAATATCTCCCAACTCTTGTACACTTACACCTTATATTATTCATCTTGTCTATAATTACACCATTAATACAAACCTTATACACAATATCTTGTACATTAATTCTTTAATATTAATTCTTCCAACATGTTGGAGTCTTCCCAATATTCCATTCAAACATTCTCTCTATTCTCTCAACCACTATTCTTCCATGCAAGCCATACCTTTGACCATCCATTTTGTCTCCATGCAAGAGACATAATTCAAGACATGGAACTTGATCAAACACTTCCCCTCTCTCTCTCTATGTTGGATGGCCATTAGGCCTTAAGGAACAATTACTCCGACCTCTTTCTACTCTTTTCTTCTTACTTTCTTCTTCAACACTTAGAAAAGTTTCAAAAGTTCTCTCCTTATTCCTCATAAAATTCGAACACTATACTATACAAGGTAAGAAATTTTGTTCTTCATTCATCTTGTTATCTTCTAGCTCATCTTCCCTTCTTAACTTAAGTTTTGAATTTTGATTTGAGGTACATGTAGAAGGCTTTAAGATACTAAGAGCCTAACCATCATCTTGAAAGGGACTTCAAGACTTTGAAGAGAAATTGTTGGAATATTGGACTATAAGGTAAGAAATGGGATTTTTAGTACATTTTCTTCTTCTCTTCTATTTTCTAAAATTTTGATACTCCATATTCATTTTTGGAGTTTTAGGGGCTGACCTTAAGAGTTGGTTTAAGAGTGAGCAAGGAGACCCATTTTTGAAACCTCTACTAGTCTCATTTCATCTACTATACAAGGTAAGTGTAGTTTTACCAATTTTCTCACCTTCTTCTTCTCCTTAAATTTTTAACCTCATTTTCTAACTCCTATATTTTATTAATTTTCCTTGACTTAGGGGATGACCTAAGTCACTTCTTCTTCAAGTGTGATTTATTCCATTTTTCACCAACAAATTTATTTCTAAGGTGGGTGGAAAAATCCTTTCAACTTCTAGGTGTTTTTATTTAAATGCATGTAGTAGTATTTTAATTTTGAGCACTTGAGATATATATATATATATATATATATATATATATGTATTGCATGTCACTTTCATGTATCAAGTTTAAAAAAAAAAATTCTCAAGTATGGCTCAAAAATGCTATTTATTGAAATTTAGGTGCATGCATGTACACTTTATTGTTGTATGTGATGAATTCTTGTATGAAATGGACATGCATGCTTATGATCCTGGAAATCTATATTTTGTATGACTTATAACCTGGACAAGTCGAGCATAATTGATTAAATTTCAATTTTTGGACTTAAAATGCAAAAATGGAAAGTTGGTGGACTTAATTGCAAGAAAATAAAACTTAAGGGACTCCTCTGTAATTTTCGAGTTTTGGGACTGTAATCAGGTTCAAAAATGATGTTTGGACATTTTAATAAAGTTTTAAAAGTTTTAAGATAAATAAAATCAACCTTTAAAAGCCCAAGGACTAGATTGTAAAATTTAAGAAGTTTAAGGGCTATATTGCAATTTTCAAAACTGTACCAGCCCCTTATTTTGAAATTTGAAATTTTAACTCTTAAGGGACTGGAAATAACATATATTAAGTGTATTCCAAAAATCCAAGTGTTTAGAGCTTGGAAAGTAATTTTATGAAAAATTGAGGGACGAAATTGTAAAAGATTAAACTTTAGGACCCAAATGAAATTTCTAGGACTTATACAGTCCATGTACCTGTAAATACTAATTTAACTATAACTTAATGATATTTTAGACCCAAGATTCAAATTTCATAACAATTGGACCCCTAAAAGCCTTAAAGGCAATTACATTTAAAAAAGGACAAAAATGAGATTTTCAAAAGTTAAAGGACCTACACTTATTTCATCTAAAAACTGTTTTTGTCCCAATATACCACTGACCTTAGTGACATTTTACAACTTGTATCATATTAAAAGCCCTTTCGGTTTGTGATTTCCGATTATTTCAAACTTAGGGCCTGAAATGACAATTTTAACAAATTTGGGGCCAATGTGAGAATTTTATAAAAACTCGACCTCAAAACTTTAAAAACCTAAATCTATGAATAATTTGGAGAATTTAGGAAATGACCTCATAATTTTCAAGGTCCGGACATTTAATTATTTAATTTTTAACCCCAAAAGTATTGATTTTTACAAAACGGGGCTAATCCAAAGAAAGGAGGTAAGTTGAGTCTGAGATACGTTGGACCTTACAAGATTTTGCAGAGGATATGGAAGTTAGCCTACCGACTCGAGTTACCAGCACAGTATGCGGGAATGCACGATGTATTCCACGTATCGAGATTGAAGAAGTATCGACCAGATCCCGAGCATATCATCACTCGTGATACTCCTCCTCTGATGGAGAATTTATCCTACACTAAGAAGCCGATCCGGATTATTGATCAATAGATGCGTCAGTTGCGTAGGAGAGAGATTTTGATGGTTAAAATGGTGTGGCAGAACCACAACCGAGACGAAGACGCAACGTGGGAAATGGAAGAAGACATGAGGAATTAGTATCCAGAGCTATTCAAAGAGAATTTGGGGACCAAATTCTTTTAAGGAGGGGAAGATGTGAAGCCCTCGATTTTATTCGAGCGTGTATTTATTTCACTTATCGCTTATGTACTATTTTGACTATTTTACCGCATCACTTTGACGGGTAAATATTAATAATAAATATATTTCGCATTTAATTTTATTTTTATTTATTATTTGTGATCATGATCATTTATTAATTCTATTTCACATTAATGATCACTTGATTGATCATTATTCTTATTGGTGTAGAAATATCTCCCAACTCTTGTACACTTACACCTTATATTATTCATCTTGTGTATAATTACACTATTAATACAAACCTTATACACAATATCTTATACATTAATTCTTTAATATTAAATCTTCCAACATGTTGGAGTCTTCCCAACATTCCATTCAAACATTCTCTCTATTCTCTCAACCACCATTCTTCCATGCAAGTCATACCTTTGACCATCCATTTTGTCTCCATGCAAGAGACATAATTCAAGACATGGAACTTGATCGAACACTTCCTCTCTCTCTCTCTCTCTCTCTCTCTCTCTCTCTCTCTCTCTCTCTCTCTCTCTATGTTGGACGGCCATTAGGCCTTAAGGAACAATTTTTTTTTTAAAGTTCACCAACACATTTTAATCTCAAGCAAAATACTCCTCATTCTCTCTAAAAACCTCCGACCTCTCTCTACTCTTTTCTTCTTACTTTCTTCTTCAACACTTAGAAAAGTTTCAAAACTTCTCTCCTTATTCCTCATAAAATTCGAACACTATTATACTATACAAGGTAAGAAATTTTGTTCTTCATTCATCTTGTTATCATCTAGCTCATCTTCCCTTCTTAACTTAAGTTTTGAATTTTGATTTGAGGTACACGTAGAAGGCTTGGAAGATACTAAGAGCCTTACCATCATCTTGAAAGGGACTTCAAGACTTTGAAGAGAAATTGTTGGAATATTGGACTATAAGGTAAGAAATGGGATTTTTAGTACATTTTCTTCTTCTCTTCTATTTTCTAAAATTTTGATACTCCATATTCATTTTTGGAGTTTTAGGGGCTGACCTTAAGAGTTGGTTTAAGAGTGAGCAAGGAGACCCATTTTTGAAACCTCTACTAGTCTCATTTCATCTATTACACAAGGTAAGTGTAGTTTTACCAATTTTCTCACCTTCTTCTTCTCCTTAAATTTTTAACCTCATTTTCTAACTCCTATATTTTTTTGATATTCCTTGACTTAGGGGCTGACCTAAGTCACTTCTTCTTCAAGTGTGATTTATTCCATTTTTCACCAACAAATTTATTTCTAAGGTGGGTGGAAAAATCCTTTCAACTTCTAGGTGTTTTTATTTAAATGCATGTAGTAGTATTTTAATTTTGAGCACTTGAGATATATATATATATATATATATATATATTATGTATTGCATGTCACTTTCATGTATCATGTTTAAAAAAAAATATTCTCAAGTATGGCTCAAAAATGCTATTTATTGAAATTTAGGTGCATGCATGTACACTTTATTGTTGTATGTGATGAATTCTTGTATGAAATGGACATGCATGCTTATGATCCTGGAAATCTATATTTTGTATGACTTATAACCTGGACAAGTCGAGCATAATTGATTAAATTTCAATTTTTGGACTTAAAATGCAAAAATGAAAAGTGGGTGGACTTAATTGCAAGGAAATAAAACTTAAGGGACTCCTCTGTAATTTTCGAGTTTTGGGACTGTACTCAGTTTCAAAAATGATTTTTGGACATTTTAATAAAGTTTTAAGAGTTTTAAGATAAATCAAATCAACCTTTAAAAGCCCAAGGACTAGATTGTAAAATTTAAGAAGTTTAAGGGCTATATTGCAATTTTCAAAACTGCACCAGCCCCTTATTTTGAAATTTCAAATTTTTACTCTTAAGGGACTGGAAATAACATATATTAAGTGTATTCCAAAAATCCAAGTGTTTAGAGCTTGGAAATTATTTTTATAAAAATTGAGGGACGAAATTATAAAAGATTAAACTTTAGGACCCAAATGAAATTTATAGGACTTATACAGTCCATGTACCTGTAAATACTAATTTAACTATAACTTAATGATATTTTAGACCCAAGATTCAAATTTCATAACAATTGGACCCCTAAAAGCCTTAAAGGCAATTATATTTAAAAAGGGACAAAAATGAGATTTTCAAACGTTATAGGACCTATATTTATTTCTTTTAAAAACTGTTTTTGTCCCAATATACCACTGACCTTAGTGACATTTTACAACTTGAATCACATTAAAAGCCCTTTCGGTTTGTGAGTTCCGATTATTTCAAACTTAGGGCCCGAAATGACAATTTTAACAAATTTGGGGCCAATGTGAGAATTTTATAAAAACTCGACCTCAAAACTTTAAAAACCTGAATCTCTGAACAATTTGGAGAATTTAGGAACTGACCTCATAATTTTCAAGGTCCGAACATTTAATTATTTAATTTTTAACCCCAAAAGTATTGATTTTTACAAAACGGGGCTAATCGAAAAATTTTCTTTTTAACAAGGACCTAACTCAAATTATTTTGTTCTTTAAAATAACCGATTAATACGCGATCGCGAGGCGACTTCCTCGTCTTGCAATTTTGAATCTATAACGGGACTTATGTCCCACAAGATATCGAAAATTACTTATCCTCTCGATAATCATCTTCATCCAAATAATTCCACCAATGCCATAATTGCCACACGCGATTTTGAAAACTTTCTTGAACTGGTTCCTGAATCATTATACTCGGCTGCCTGGTTGACTTCTTGAACTTGTAATTATTTTCCTGCTTGAGTCAACTTGGTGTGTCGAGCTCACAGTCGGAATGGATACGTCGGGGATGGAACCGGGCAGCTCGACTGCTATTCCACTCTCCAGCCCCATCGTCCCTAATCACTCAAACGAGGGATGGAGTCATCCCCAAGGGAAGCGGGTCGTAGTACTTGAGGTATAATCATGATTATGACAATCCGGGCTTAGCTAGCTCTACTGTGGATTTGTCTTTGCCTATGGAGCGATAAGGTGACAGGTCATGGACCATCTTGCTCGGGGAGTTACAAGGAAGAATGAAGGAATCGCTGTCTGATCCACACGATTTTGTAGTTAATCGGACCCGTTTGGTTGGCGCTACAAAACCGTACGCAACTGCTACTTGTATTGCATTGGTTGGCGCTACAAATCCGTACGCAACCACTACTTGTCTTGCATGGATTGGCGTTACTTTCCGTACGCAATCCTACCTGTCTTGCTTGTATCACATAGTGCATGTATGATCATGAACTCTTTTCAAAACTGTATAAGTATATTACCTTAAGTATATTCATCACGTCGCTTGTGAACTGTGTGTGAAATCACGCATCATAACTCACGCATTTTTCATACAACTGTTTTTCTTGCATTAACTATATATATCGCCACACTTGCACACGATCACCCCATCCACTAAGATTTCTATCTCATCCCCACCTAGTTTTCTAATGACTACATGAGGAGTATGTTGAAGATGTCGAACCTACCACGGACTGATTTCCCGTGCTCCGCCTGTCGGACTTGCTCCTTTTTACTGTTGATTGTACTTGTTTCTTGTACTTCAGCTGATGTTGGACTTCCTTTTTATTCTGCTTCTCTTTTCTATTTTTGACTGTAACTTAGAGGCGTAGGACCCTTTGACGCTTAAGCTTGTGATGTTGTGTACTTTATTTTAGTTTTATGTGCTAGACTTTAAGTTTTATTTCGTACTTGTATCTTATTTTTCCGCTGCTTTAGACTCTGTTTCACTGGGGATTATGTTGTATCATTTGTATAGACTGTTGGGTTTAAGTTTGTTTAAGTTATTGATTGTCATCGCATCCCGTCTTGCGCGTGACAATTGCAAAGACTCCGAGAGAAAAGGCTATTTGGAAAATTCAGTAAATGCGAGTTCTGGTTAGATAGTGTTCCTTTCTTGGGACATATTGTTTCTCGAGAGGGGATTTCTGTAGATCCTAGAAAGGTTGAGGTGGTAAAAAATTGGCCTACACCAAAGAACGTAGGAGAAATCTGCAACTTTCTTGGGTTAGCTGGCTACTACAGAATATTCGTCGAGTGTTTCTCTAAGGTCTCCGCTCCACTAACTCAACTAACGAGGAAGAACGCTAAGTTTCAATCGGACGACAAGTGTGAAAAGAGCTTCACGAAGTTGAAAGAAAGATTGACGACAGCTCCAATTCTTACATTGTCGAATGGGATTGATGGTTTCATTATCTATAGTGATGCATCATTAAAGGGTTTAGGTTGTGTTCTTATGCAACATGGTATAGTAATTGCATACGCTTCTAGACAACTGAAAGATTATTAAAAAATTATCCAACTCACGAGTTGGAATTAGCAGTTGTGGTTTTTGCATTAAAAATATGGCGACACTACTTATACGGGGCTAAGTGTGAAATTTACACCGATCATAAAAGTCTAAAATATTTCTTCACTCAGAAAGAACTTAATATGAGACAACGCAGATGGCTTGAACTAGTGAAGGACTACGATTGCATTATCAATTACCATTCGAGTAAGGCCAACGTGGTAGTAGACTCTTCGAGTCGTAAAGGTCAAGGATCCATTTCTACCTTGCATGTGGTTCAACAGCCGTTGTTAAAGGACATACAAAAACTTGAGTTCGAAATTATTTTTCGAGAAAAGATGAGTTATTTGGCTGCCTTGACTTTACAACCCTTAATCTTGGGAAGGATAAAAACTGCACAACTAGATGACCCAAAGTTAAACAAGATTCGTTCGGAGGTCATTGAAGGAAAGTTGCATGATTATGTGATCTCAACAGATGGAACATTTTGTTTGGGTAATAGACTCGTAGTCCCCAACAATGAGGACTTGAAGCTAGATATTATGAAGAAAGCTCACATCTCTCCTTACTCCATTCACCCGGGAAGTACAAAGATGAAACATGACCTCAACAAACATTTTTCATGGGTTGGCATGAAAAAAGATGTGGCATCATATGTCGAGAGGTGTCTTACCTGTCAACAAGTCAAGGCTGAACATCAAAGACCTTCTAGTCTTTTGCAACCATAGATAATTCCTAAGTGGAAGTGGGAGAATGTTGGTACGAATTTTGTTATGGGACTACCAAAGATGAAGATGGGATTCGATTCTATCTGGGTTATAGTTGACCGTCTTACCAAGTCCACACATTTTCTACCAGTGAAAAGGACGTATAACATGGAGAAATATGTAGAACTGTATATAAGTGAGAGAGTTTGGTTGCATGGAGTACCATGGTCCATTGTGTCTGATAGGGACCCTAAGTTTACTTCTGCTTTTTGGAAAAGCCTACACCGAGCTATGGGTACTAAGTTAAGTTTCAGTACAACTTTTCATCCACAAACTGATGGACAATCAGAAAGAACAATTCACACACTCGAAGATATGCTTCGAGCATGTGTGATAGATTTTAGTGGTACTTGGGATAAATTTTTACCACTAGTGGAATTTTCATACAACAATAACTATCAGATTTCTATTGTGATGGCTCCTTATGAGGCTTTATAGGGAAGAAAGTGTCGATCACCAGTGCATTGGGATAAAGTCGGTGAGAGAAAGCTAATAGGACCTGAGTTGGTCCAACAGACAACTGA
Organism: Rehmannia glutinosa; assembly: GCA_016081115.2. Lineage (NCBI taxonomy): Eukaryota > Viridiplantae > Streptophyta > Magnoliopsida > Lamiales > Orobanchaceae > Rehmannia > Rehmannia glutinosa. The sequence continues at coordinate 59,459,370 of CM071937.1, read as the reverse complement.
AGTAGTTGAGAAAATCCGACAAAGAATGAAAACCGCTCAGAGCCGTCCAAAGAGCTATGCTGATAAGAGAAGAAAGCCATTGGAGTTTTCTATTAGAGATATGATTTTTCTTAAAGTGGCACCAATGAAAGGTGTTATAAGGCTTGGAAAGAAAGGAAAGTTAAGTCCTCGCTATATTGGACCATTTGAAATTTTAGAGAGGATGGACAATTTGGCATATCGAACTGCCTTACCACCAACACTATCTGGAGTTCACAATATCTTCCATGTCTCGATGCTTAAGAAGTACATTCCAAATCAATCACACATTTTAAGTTACGAGTCACTCAATATTCGTGACAATCTTACATATGAAGAAACACAATTTAAAATTGTGGATAAAATTGAGAAGGAGCTTGGAAGAAAGAAAGTTGTATTAGTCAAGGTTCAATGGAGGAATCACACTATAGAAGAAGCTACGTGGGAACACGAAGATGAGATGCGTGTTCTATATCCCCAACTATTTGGTAAGCAATGAGCTCTCCATATTCGATTTATTTTCGTGCATTAGAATATTTTTATATATAGTTGTAAGTTTCGAGGATAAATTTTTTTATAAGGAGGGGAGAATGTCACAACCACTTAAAAAACAAAAAGAAATAAAAAGAAATAAAAGAGAGATAGTGGATGATATTTGGGATAATGGGAGAGAAAGGTGGGGAAAGGTGGATAGAAAGAAGGAAAAAAATGATAGTGGAAGAAATTAGTGGGGATAATGGGAAAGAAAGTGGAAATAAAATTATAAAAAGAAAGAAATAAAAGATGATGTTGGTCAATTAGTTAGAGAGGAGAGATTGGGCATGTGAAGAAAGAATAGAAAAGTAGAGGAAAGAAAGAAGGAGAAAATAAAGAAGGAGAAAAGAAAGAAGAGTAAAGAGAGAAAGAAGGAGGAATAAAAAAAAGAATAAAGGGAAATACAAAAAACACAATCCAATTCGCGGTACAAATTATCTGAGAAGTTTGAAGCTTTTGTAATTTTCTTTATTTTAGTTTCATATTGAATTTGGTTAAGTTTTACTAATACTATTATATAATAGTTTATGTATAGATTCTACTGGGTAGAAGCCGGAATGAATTTTATCATAGTTGATTCGACGAACCAGGCAAGTAATCTCTTTAGTTTCATATATATTAGGATTTTAGTTATTGTTATTTAATCGAAAAGCCTGCTACTTAGTTTACTTGTACGATTTCCACCTACAACCAAGTCGCGTGTATGTTAATGTATATCATATTATTATAGAATACCATGCTCATTAGGATAATAGATTAACTTACCTGTTCTATGAACATGTGATATATATATATATATATATATATATATATATATATATATATATGGGAAGGGTTAGATAGGACCCAAGCATTATATGAGTACATAGGACCAAATCTAGACCAGAGATCTACCTATTTCAATGGCTAGTATTAAATCTGTTTAATGTTTATAAATAACCTGATAAAACTAAAATGGGGGCAAATTAGTCCACATAAAAATAGGGAGGCGCCTAAATATAGTAAATCCATGAAAATAGGAGTTACCCACAATTGGTGCCATCTTACCTTTCGGATCCTGATCAAAATCTCCATAACCCAATTAAATCCCATGAAAATAGGATAAGTTACCCACAATAGGACCAGTTACCCACAATTGTTTAGAATGTTGCTTAGTTGTACATAAACAATTGCTTGTGAATATAAAAAATGTTGCTTACTTATTTATTATATTTTGCGTTCTCACATTAAATATAGTTTTCTGAATAGATATTGTGATGTTATGCAAAAAAAATATGTTTATATAATATACCATAATGCTTGTCTAACCAGTAATTGTTGCATATGGAACACTACTAATGTGTATCTGTATTTAAGGAAGAACAATTTGGGGGCTGCTTATTTACGTATTAAGTACTGCATATGTGTTGTAACGACCCAAATTTTTATGCCTTAACAAGAATTTTATTACTTATATTATTAGTTTATTTTATGGAATAATAATGGTTAATTAGAAATTTATCAATTATTTTACTACATAGTTAATCTGTTAAATTACGGATAATAAAAGAGTCTTTTTAATTGCACTATGAATTTATTAGATTTGGGCCTTATAATGAATAATTGGATCTTTAATTAGTTTAGAGTATTAAGTGAGGCCCATAAACCCTTTTTGTTATTAATGGATTAATAAATAATCTCATGTACCCAAAAGCCGAGTCTAATTGGTAGTTGGTTAAAGCACAGATATAAGACACGTAAAAATCACATAGAATAACGATAGAGAACGACACAGAGAGAAGAGAGAAATCGCCTAGAGAGGAAAAAAAGAAGAAGAAAGAAAAGTGATTTCCCCAACACAGTTGACTCGAAAGAGGATTTTATTATCCATAAGTTAGTCAAGCAAGTAATCTCTTTAGTTTTCACGTAGATTTAGGTTTTGATTATTGTTATGCATGTGATTTTCATTATGTTGATCTCAAGGTTTGTCCCCTTACCATGTTTGACTATGTTATGTATGTGATTTTCATTATGCTGATCTCAAGGCTTGTTGCCTTATCATGTTTGACTATAAGGCTTGTGGCCTTGAATGTTATAAAATTTCATGCATTGGGCTTGCCGCCAACTATGTATGATTCGAGTGTATGCTTTTCTTTGAATGTATATATTTTCCTAACTAACTAAATATTGGGTTAAACTAATTGGATACATGGTTTTTCCTAACTAACTGAATGTAGAGTTTCTCACAACTAATTGGATATTAGGTTTTCCCACTAACAAACTGAATGAATGACTTTCTCCTAAATAGTTTTCAATAGCTTTCCCTTAATTAGTTGAATGAAGGTTTCCCTTAACTAGTTGATTGTGGGGTTTCCCTTAACTAATTGAATGTAGTTATTTTCATAATTAATTGAATGTAGAGTTTACCCTAAATAGTTTTGAATCATCAAATGTAGGGCTTCCCCTTAATTATTTGAATGTAGGGTTTCTCCATAAAGAGGTTTGAGCAATTGAATATAGGATTTTTCCTTAATTAAAAGAATGTAGGGTATTCCCCTAACTAAGTGGACGCATGACTTTTTCCCAAGTATATTTGAATATAGAGTTCACTAATTAATTGAACATAAAGTTTCCCTGATTAGTTGAGCATATGGTTTATCCCTGATCAATTGAATTTAGAATTTTCAATGATTAGTTAAACATAGGGTTCATCCCTAATTAACTAAATGTATTTTTCCCTTAACTAATTGAATATAAGGTTTTCCCTAATTAGTTGGACATAGAGTTTATCCCTAATTAATTGAAAGTGGGATATTCTACAATTAGTTAGGACATAGGGTTTATCCCTAATTAATTGAATGTAGAGTTATTCCTAATTGATTAAACGTAGGGTTTTCCCTAATTAGTTGAATGCATGGTTTGTTCCCAAATTATCTCAGCTAATGTGATTTAATTTTTATGATATGTGCTTATGTTTATTTTCGTATTTGATAATATATTGTATCATTTAGGTTCATGCATCATGTTAATGTATGTTCATAGCATTTCATAAGCATCGTAACATTAAGTAAAGTCAAGTCATAAAGTATAATATTTTTCAAAAGAAATGGGCGCACATTGTTCTATGATGCTGGAGTGAGTGGAAAATGGGTGCGGGGGACCAGCGTTCTATCCATGTGCCGCTTGCACCTAATGTTAATGTTCAAGGAAAAAGGCCTTCGGGCAGAATGAAAGAAAATGGGCCTTCGGGCAAAATGTTCATGGGTTCCAAATAATAAGGCCCACTGCGTCCCTGATTAGAACAATGTGTGACCAAGTGAGCTCGCGTCCTAAGAATGTTTCATGCAACGAAAAGCAAAGTTTTATGCGGAAGAAAGTTTTAAGCAATGAAATGAAGGTTCTTAAGCAAGAAAAACATAAAGTCTTTTTAAGTTATAAAGGTTAAGATATTGCATTAGGCATATTCATGCATGAGATTACTCGTTGAGCTCCTTTAGCTCATTCCACGAATGTTAATTTTTCCAGTTGAGGATGCAGAAGAGGAAGGAGATGGCCGGGTGCAGTGACTCGGGGAACCCATGTCAAATTCTTTTATTTTTAAAGTTTTGACTTTTTAGTTTAATAAACATCGAATGTCATTTTATTTGCAATATAAGTCTTTTGGACAAGTAATTATTTCAATTATTAGCTGTTAATTCCGCTGCAAAGTTTTGAACGAAGTAAGAGTTTTTACTATTTCATATTTTTAGATATTCTTTAAATTGTTTCTATTTATTTATTATTTTTCGCATTAAAATTCAAGTAAGATAGAAACAACGCTACATTTAGTGGTATCAGAGGCCAGGGTTTTTAAAATCGGTTCTGTAGACTTTGAAACGATTTAAATTATGACAAGGTTAAAGTGAACTAGTCTTGGGTTCAGAGTCGTGCTTCGAGCATCTCCCACCGCAATATGGTATGCTTCCCATTCAATATGATTATGCTCGTATCATTTTGTATTTATGCGTTCAACTTTAAAACTGCAAATGTGAATGTGCTTGAGATGGCATAAATTATTTTATACACCCATAATATGTTTCGTGCCTTGTTACTGATTTAATTGTGTATTTAATTGTGCATTTAACGCTTATTCTCCATTTAATATGAGGTTATTTTCACGCTTTAACATATTATGTTTCTTATATTTAACAAGTTTCGAGGATGAAACTTTTATAAGGTGGGAAGAATGTAATGACCCGGATTTTTATGCCTTAACAAGAATTATATTAATTATATTATTAGTTTATTTTATGGAATTATAATGGTTATTTAGAAATTTATTAATTATTTACCTACATAATTAATTTGTTAAATTACGGATAATAAAAGAGCCTTTTTTATTGGACTGTGAATTTATTTAATTTGGGCCTTATAATGAATAATTGGACCTTTAATTAGTTTAGAGTATTAAGTGAGGCCCATAAGATCTTTTTGTTATGAGTAATAAATAAGCTCATGTACCCAAAGCCCAGTCTAATTGGTATAGGTTAAAACACAGATATAAGACACGTAAAAATCGCATAGAATACAGACAGAGAACTACATAGAGAGAAGAGAGAAATTGTCCAAAGAGGAAAAAAACAGAGAAGAAATAAAAGTGATTTCCCCAACACGGTTGACTCGAAAGAGGATTTTATTATCCATAAGTTAGTTAGACAAATAATCTCTTTAGTTTTCATGTAGATTTAGGTTTCGATTATTGTTATGCATGTGATTTTCATTATGCTGATCTCAAGGCTTGTCCCCTTACCATGTTTGACTATGTTATGTATGTGATTTCATTATGCTGATCTCAAGGTATGTTGCCTTATCATGTTTGACTATAAGGCTTGTGGTCTTGAATGTTATAAAATTTCATGCATTGGGATTGCGACCAACTACGTATGATTTGAGTGTATGCTTTTCTTTGAATGTATATATTTTCCTAACTAACTGAATGTTGGGTTAAACTAATTGGATACATGGTTTTTCCTAACTAACTGAATGTAGAGTTTCTCACAAATAATTGGATATTAGGTTATCCCACTAACTAACTGAATGCATGACTTTCTCCTAAATAGTTTTGAATAGCTTTCCCTTAATTAGTTGAATGAAGGTTTCCCTTAACTAGTTGATTGAGGTTTTTCGCTTAACTAATTGAATGTAGTTATTTTCATAAGTAATTGAATGTAGGGTTTACCCTAAATAGTTTTGAATCATTAAATGTAGGGCTTTCCCTTAATTATTTCAATGTAGGGTTTTTCCATAAAGAGGTTTTAGTAATTGAATATGGGATTTTCCCTTAATTAAATGAATGTAGTGTATTCTTCTAAATAAGTGAACATATGACTTTTCCCTAAATATATTTGAATATAGAGTTCACTAATTAATTGAACATAAAGTTGTAATTCCAAGCGGCTACGATAATCTAGAGGGGGGGTGAATATATTATCTCCATCTTTTCGATTTTGCCCTCTTTTTCAAACCGAATGCTCAAAGACAATAATAAAGGTGCGGAATGTAAACAACACACGTCGATTTATAGAGGTTCAACCCACCTAGGGCCTAATCTTCTACCACCCCAGTATATCCGGGATGGATTTCAAAAAGAAAAAAGATTTTATTAATTACCAAAATTAATACAACACCAACTTACAACAACACCTTGAAGAGCACCACACTCTTCTTCAACACCACCTTTGAGATTACCACAATCTCTTCTTGAAGATTACCACAATCTCCAACGGCACCTTGTGAAGTTTACCACAATCTTCAACCTTGAAGAATACCAAATTCCTCAACACCTCAACAAGAAGATTACCACAATCTTCTTACACCTAACACCTAGATCACCCAAGTGTGTTCTTACCACAAGAACACTCACAAGGATATCTTGTGTTGAATGATTACCTAAAAATCCAAGATTACAACTCGATAATGAATTATACAATTGAGTGCAAGTGTAATCAAGAATAGCCTAGACCTCAAGGATGTGAAAGTGATAAGCTAGGCAAATTACAACAAGAATAATAACAATGAAAGACCAAGTGTTTGCTTGAGTATATCTTGTTGTGTTGTGTTGTTCTCTCTTTTTTTGTGTTGCTTCAATTCTTCCTCTATTTATAGAAGATGTCTTGTACAAGATAGGCTCCTCTTGGGGACATGAAATCTGTAAAAAATTGCAAGACAATTGAAGAAAAGAGCTGTTAGAAATCAACCCCTTAAATCAAGGAAAAGCTGTCTGCAAACTCAACGGATAGTTTGCTGTCAAAAGAGGGGTTCGACCGGTCGCGCAGAGATAAGATTGAAATGAATTCTGCGAATTTTTACACAGGGGGACCGGTCGCAGGGGGGTGCGACTGGTCGCCCTCATGTTGGACCGGTCGAGGAAGACCAAAATAGAGAAACAGTTTTGTTCTTCGGGGCTTCGACCACCGCCGCCGCCCCTGATTTCCCTCCGTCCCTTTTTTTTTCTTTCCATAACTCAACTCAAAGTGCGGGTTGCCCTATAGGGCGACCGATCGAGCCTGGAACATAAGTGTTGTCCAATTTTATATCGAAAATAAACTCCAAGAAATACTCCGAAAAATAGTAAAAACATTTTAGACCGATCGGGAGTATTAGGACAACATTCAGGGACATTGTTTTGAAGTAAAAACACTTTGACATAAAATAATTAAAAGTGTTGTCGAATTTAGTCGAAAATAAACTTGAAGAAATACTCCGGGAAATATTAAAACCATTTTAAATTATTTAGGAGTATTTGGACAACCTTTAAAAACATTGTTTTGGTGTAAAAACAAAATCATCAAAATCATGATAAAACCATTTATCAAACAATCTCCCCTTATTTTATGATTACAAACCAAAACAATTCAACAAGACCGATTTTGAAAACAAAACAATTTTGAGAGGCGATTTTGAAAACAAAACAAGTTTTCCGGTCAAAAAATAAATATCCATTGAGAGCGACAACATTTCGCGCAATATAAGCACGAGGATGGGAGTTGAGATATTAAACCACATATTACAAATGCTCCCCCTATCATCATGCACAACAAGAGTTATAAAGAAGCAACTAAATCAAAAGCTAAAGGCTTAGCTTTTCAATATTGAGCTTAAGTATCAAAACTTAAAAGCTCCCCATGTCAAAGAGACATTGTTAGAAACATATATAAGTCCATACTACAACTAATGGACTAAGAAACATATACAACCACAATATACCAAGAGTCGACAAAATATGATCCACAACTTATGGCTTTCAATAGCCACAACTTATAGCTTCTTTGAGCTAAAGAGCTTATAACCTGTTTCTCCCCCTTTGGAATCATCAAAAAGAATGTTAGCACGATAAAGACATTATATATTCATATCAAAGTGTGCAAGTAAACCGATGTATCGAGCTATTTTGAACATGAAGCTTTTAAACCAAATAGGAGAGAAGAGTCGAATTATACGACTTGTAGAAGCTTATGAAATATCATATGATAAGCAAAATATGATCTCTATAAATATATAAGACTTTTGAAATCGAGAGAATCATGTAGATGATGAGTTTTTTCATTGAAACGTTTTATCAAACACTTGGCGGGCGTCAAAAATTGAAAAAGAAATATATAGCCCTTGTAAATGAAATCAAGCCAAGTTTTTCATCACCAATTGCAATATAACAAATATCATTCATCAACAATCAATCAGCTCATCACAAATATATATGAATTGCATCAAGAAAAATACATATAAGCCACAAACTCAAGGGTTCAACCCAATTGAGCTAAAGAGAGTGAAATTCTTACCATTCGATCGGTAAAGACGAGCAATGATGATGATAATCGAGCTAGACAATTCCCAAACTATGTAATTCATGCAACAAAACACATTTGAAGTGAAATGTGTGTGCAAATGACGAAGGGGACGAAATAGAGAAGAAAAAGGCCAAAATGCCAAATACTGGAAACATAACTCATTTTAACTGAAATTTCACCAAGGGCGACCGGTCATGGGGCAGGGAGACCAGTCGACGGCATGGGCGACCGGTCGGCCTTGCCCCAGTCAGCCCACTGTTTGAGTTCTGTCTAAAATCCGAAGTTTGATCCAAAAATCCGATTTTTTGCCCCTAAGTTTTAAAAACGTGCAAAATGCACACGTAGACCTTATTCAATATACATTATGTCATAATCACGCTCGAAAAAAAAATACTCAGCGGTTAACGATCAAAAAACACATCTCAAGTTTTTGTTAAAAATCGCTATCCCTTTAAAGAAAAATATTGAATCTCAATATGTTTAGTTTGATTATGATGAACTACATTTTGAATACGAAAAACCGTATAATAAATACATGACTTGTTATCCCGAAAACTGAGAACGTTTTAAAACTTTGGATATACAAGTCATAAGAAGAAGTGCCTTTCAAATATTTGAAAATTTCTTTTAACGGCTCTTTAATGAGATTCGTTGGGATAATTTTTTAAGTCGAGCATATAGACATAAGGCATGTGGAATGTCAAGTCTATAGGAATAATACAAGAAAACATACCTCGAATTTATTTGCCAACCAACATGCCTTTCTCAACCTTTGTCAATCTCTTCATTGGTAGTCAAAGAGGTTGAGATGATTCTTCCTTCTTCAATGCCTAACTCCTTCAAGAGTTCTTTTGAAATATAACCATCTACTTGGCATTGAATAATTTGAAGTCAAGCAAGAAATTGAGCTCCCCCATCATGCTCATTTCAAGTACACCTTGCATCAACTTGGAAAAATATCTTGCACAAATATTCATTAGTAGTACCAAAAATATTCTCATAAATATGCACAAATAAACAATCTTGCCCTTTTTCAAAAACAAAGAGAGTAGTATCAACTTTACCTCTTGTAAAATCATTTAGCAAAAATAGCTAAGTCTATCATACCATACATGGGGTGCTTGTTTTAAACCATACAAGGCCTTTTATAAATATCATTTGGCCTAGAAATATTTAAAGCCCCGGAGGTTGTTTTACATAGACTTCTTCTTGAATAAAACCATTGAGAAAATTGGATTTAACATCCATTTGGTAAAGCTTGAAATATTCTTAAAACAAGAATGAGCAAGTAAAATGCAAATAGCTACTAAATGTGCTATGAGTGCAAATGTTACATCAAAATCAATTACATTCTTCTTGAAAATACCTTCGAGCTACTAACCTCGCCTTAGTTCGACCAATGTTGCCTTGGTCATCGAGTTTGTTGCCTTGGTCATTGAGTTTGTTCCGGAATACCCTTTTTGTCTTCTTCATCACTATCATCATAGGGCATCCAATTGATCTGAGGTGTTCATAAAAGAACATTTACATCCAAATATTTTGAGGTAACTAATATTTGGAGTACTTCATTTCTCATCTACACAACTTAACAAACTCATTAACGGCATCGCTTATATAAGCAAGAAAAAATAGCCCAAGTGTAAAAACATGCCTCAATCATCAATCACAAAGTATCTAGCATAAGAGCATAGTAAAAATAGACACTATATATATGGACCATGAAGCAAGAAACACATACTATGCATTTAGAAGATCATCAAGAGTCTAATCAATCATGCAAGTTCAAATAAGCTTAAGAAAGCTACAAAAGGTCTCTTTTGAAATTTTGAAAATCCGATAGCATATAGTAGAAACCTCATTTAAAAGAAGTATTTGAACAAGAGTTGACAAAGCAAATATGTGCAATCAAATATCGAATAGTGCCTTTCAAAGAATCTAAAAATCCTCTTAATGCCACTAGTATGAAATACTATGAAAAACCAAGCACATAGGCACATGGAAATACATATATCGAGTCTATAAGAGTAAGAATAACACAAGTAAACGTACCTCGATAATTAATGCCTTTCTTGACAAATAATGACGTAAATGGCTATTTGTGAAAATATGTAAATCCTACACAATTCTTAAAACCAATCTAGCACAAATCATAATGATAAAAGTGTAAGCTAAGAGATATCACAAGTAAGCTCATGCCATAATAACCCATAAGAGATGATAACACTATTTAGTATACAAAAAATGCACAAGAGTTTTAAAAACATCATATAAGGTGTTCTTTTTCAAAAAAAATTTAAAAGCACAAATATATATTGAAGACCTTAATTAAAAATAAATAAATACTTAAAAACTCATTTTGCAATTAAGACACAAATAGAAGCATGCATAATAACAAAATAAAATGCATATTTAACTAGGGAGATACGGGTTACCAATTACGCCATTTCCATGGGTTGTGTCGTTCCCATTGTTGATGGTATCTTCCCTTTTGAAAATCTTCTTGTTGATGATAGTTTCTCCAATTGCTCCATTTCCAAGCATTGTGGCCTTCCCATTTTTGAAAGTGTCTTTCTCTTGGAAAATCATCTTGTTGATGATGTTTTTGCCATTTCCAAGTATTGTGTTCTTCCCATTTTTGATTATATCCTCTTCTTGGAAATTGGCTTTGTTGAAAATGTTTTCTCCTTTGATCAAATGAATTGGTCATTTGATGTCTTCTTGGCGGTATGAATTTTCTCCGATTATTATTTCGCCGGGTACCTATCAAGAAATTATTTTGTGGTACCCTCAAATGTTTGGGTCCTTTGGGATTAGTCTTGAGACTTTTAGGTCTCTAACAATAATTAGAGCTATTTCTAGCTCGACAAGTTTTTACCGTATGACCCTTTTTACCGCAATAAAAGCAAGTAATAATTCTAGGAGCATAATGACCAACATGCTTAGAGACTTGATTCTTTTTCATATAATTGACAACATTAAACTTATGATCAAGTTCTAGTTTCGAATTATCACAACAATCAACAATTTCATCGGTACTCAAGTTGGATTTAGATAAATCCTTTTTCATGCAATTAATATCCTCAACAAGAGTACTATTTTCTTTTTCAAGGTTTCTAACCTTGTCAAGTGTGGTGGTGTGAGCACATGTTAGTGATTCATAGGAAGTAAATAAATTATCCTTTTCATTTTTCAAAACATTGAATTCCTTTTTCAAGTTTTTGTATTTAACAAGTAAGTCTTGGAATTCATTTTGAAGCTCATCAAAATCATTTTGCAAATCACTATAATCATTATCATAAGAAGTAGAAGGTTTAGAACTTACCTCTTTTTCTTCTTCGAAGCCTATAAGACATTTTTCGACTTCATCATCGGAAGTTGTAAGAGGCTCATCCCATATTGTTGGATTTGATTTTGTATCAATTTGAGAAGTAGATGCTTTTGAGTTGCTCCTTTTATTTGCATATACTTCATTGATGGCTTCTAATTTTTGCCATACTCCATGAGCCGATCGAATCCCTACAATATGTTCATATACCAAATTAGTAAATGAACAATACAAAATATTGAGAGCTTTACCGTTTAAGGAGATGATTTTCTTCTCTTCATCATTGAGCTCTTTGAAGCCTTTGGACGTGTGTGGTGTGTCTATCATCGGAATAGATTCTCCATTTATGACGATGTTCCAAATATCGAACCCGCAACCTTGTAGATAACATTCCATTCTTTCTTTCCAAAATATAAAATTTTTGGAATCAAATTGTGGTGGCTTGGTGGTGGAGGTGCCAGAAAGATGAGCTTTGTTCGTAGCTCGACGATCGTTCCTCTTCACTCGCGATGTGAAACGAGCTTACCAAAGAGTTTGGCTCTGATACCACTTGTAAGTCCAAGCGGCTACGATAATCTAGAGGGGGGTGAATAGATTATCTCCATCTTTTCGATTTTGCCCTCTTTTTCAAACCGAATGCTCAAAGACAATAATAAAGGTGCGGAATATAAACAACACACGTCGATTTATAGAGGTTCAACCTACCTAGGGCCTAATCCTCTACCACCCCAGTATATCCGGGATGGATTTCAAAAAGAAAAAAGATTTTACTAATTACCAAAATTAATAATACAACACCAACTTACAACAACACCTTGAAGAGCACCACACTCTTCTTCAACACCACCTTTGAGATTACCACAATCTCTTCTTGAAGATTACCACAATCTCCAACGGCACCTTGTGAAGATTACCACAATCTTCAACCTTGAAGAATACCAAATTCCTCAACACCTCAACAAGAAGATTACCACAATCTTCTTACACCTAACACCTAGATCACCCAAGTGTGTTCTTACCACAAGAACACTCACAAGGATAACTTGTGTTGAATGATTACCCAAAAATCCAAGATTACAACTCGATAATGAATTATACAATTGAGTGCAAGTGTAATCAAGAATAGCCTAGACCTCAAGGATGTGAAAGTGATAAGCTAGGCAAATTACAACAAGAATAATAACAATGAAAGACCAAGTGTTTGCTTGAGTATATCTTGTTGTGTTGTGTTGTTCTCTCTTTTTTTGTGTTGCTTCAATTCTTCCTCTATTTATAGAAGATGTCTTGTACAAGATAGGCTCCTCTTGGGGACATGAAATCTGTTAAAAATTGCAAGACAATTGAAGAAAAGAGCTCATAGAAATCAACCCCTTAAATCAAGGAAAAGGCTGTCATGCGCAAACTCAATGGATAGTTTCTTTGTCAAAGAGGGGTTCGACCGGTCGCGCAGAGATAAGATTGAAATGAATTCTACGAATTTTTACACAGGGGAACCGGTCGCAGGGGGGTGCGACCGGTCGCCCTCATGTTGGACCGGTTGAGGAAGACCAAAATAGAGAAACAAAAGTTTCTGTTCTTCGGGGGGCTTCAGCACCGGTCGCCCATAGGGTCGACCGGTCGCCCTCACCGGTCGACCTCCGGGTCGACCGGTCGCCCCCCTTGATTAAAACCATTTTAAATTATTTAGGAGTATTTGGACAACCTTTAAAAACATTCTTTTGGTGTAAAAACAAAATCATCAAAATCATGATAAAACCATTTATCAAACAAAAGTTTCTCTGATTAGTTGAGCATATGGTTTATCCTTGATTAATTGAATGTAGGATTTTCAATGATTAGTTGAACATATAGTCCATCCCTAATTAACTAAATGTACTTTCCCCTTAACTAATTGAATATAAGGTTTTCCCTAATTAGTCGAACAAAGAGTTTATCCCTAATTAATTGAAAGTGGGACATTCAATAATTAGTTGGGACATAGGGTTTATCCCTAATTAACTGAATGTAGGGTTATTCCGAATTGATTGAACGTATGGTTTTCCCTAATTAGTTGAATGCATGGTTTGTTCTCAAATTATCTCAGCTAATGTGATTTTATTATTATGATATGCACTTATGTTTATTCTCGTATGTAATGATATGTTGCATCATTTAGGTTCATGCATCATGTTAATGTATGTTCATAGCATTTCACAAGCATCGTACAATTAAGTAAAGTCAAGTCATAAAGTATAATAACTTTCAAAAGAAATGGGTGCACATTGTTCTATGATGCGTGAGTGAGTGGGAAATGGGCGCGGGGACCGGAGTTCCGACCATGTGCCGCTTGTGGCCAATGTTAATGTTCAAGAAAAAAGGCCTCAGGCAAAATGAAAAGAAATGGGGCTTCGGACAAAATGTTCACGGGTTCCAAATAACAAGGCCCACTGCGACCCTGATTAGAGCAATGTTGTACCAAGTTAGCTCACGTCCTAAGAATGTTTCATGCAACAAAAAGCAAAGTTTTATGCGGAAGAAAGTTTTAACCATTGAAATGAAGGTTCTTAAGCAAGAAAAACGTAATGTCTTTTTAAGTTATAAAAGTTAAGATACTGCATTAGGCATATTCACGTATTAGATGACTTGTTGAGCTCCTTTATCTCATTCCACGAATGTTAATGTTTCCAGTCGAGAATGTAGAAGTGGAAGGAGATGGTTGGGCGCATGACTCGGGGAACCCATGTCAAATTCTTTTATTTTTAAAGTTTTGACATTTTAGTTTATTAAACATCGAATGTCATTTTATTTGCAATATAAGTGTTTTGGACAAGTAATTATTTCAATTATTAGCTTTTAATTCCGCTGCAAAGTTTTTAACGAAGTAAAAGTTTTTACTATTTCATATTTTTAGATATTCTTTAAATGGTTTCTATTTATTTATTATTTTTCATATTAAAATTCAAGTAAGCTAGAAACGGCACTACATGTGTGCTTGTTTTACTGCTTTTTTAGCAAAATGTTCAGGAACCAAACAAATTGTTTATTTAGTCCATATGTTTTACTGCTTATTGACGCATTAGGTATTGTTTATGTAAGCTTGTTTTACTATTTTTTTGAGCAAATTGTTCAACAACCAAGCAAATTGCTTATTTAATCCATATGTTTTACTGCTTATTGACGTATTATGTACTGCTTGTGTATGTTTGTTTTAGAGCTTTTTGAGCAAATGTTTTAGGAACCAAACAAGTTGCTTATGTAGTCCATGTGTTTTACTGCTTATTGACATATTAAGTACTGCTTATATATGCTTGTTTTATTGCTTTTTGATCAAATTGGTCATGATACCAAACCAAAAAAAGTTGTCCGTGTACTCAACTATGAATAACATAGCGTATGTTATACCAAAAATTTGAACATTCATCAAAGAAAATACGCAACTAACTCAAAATATTTCTATAGCAAACTACACATGTACGTCAACTACTCAAAACCAACCATAAATATAAATTCAAAAAACAATACTACAATATCCAACCATTGGATCAAAAATAAAAACATAATCGTTTCGTTATGATCCCACGTCGTTCCAGCAAACTTCTTCGCCTCTCCCAAATTCAACTCCCTATGCTCATTCATATCATCCAAGCAAATTGCAGTTGCATATTTCCCTGTGGCCTTCATTTTCCTACTATCTTTTGCCATTTCCAAACCAAAATCTATCAAAACAAAGCACCAACCAACTATATGAAAAAATAAGCAGAATATAAAACATACATGAGTATTAAAACAAGCATATATAAGCATAATTAAAAGCATCAATGAGCTGTCAAAACGCATGTTTAAAATATAAAAAAAAAAGACCAATGCAAGTTTAACCATATTTCAACAATTAATATAAGTAGAATATAAAGCATACATAATCAGTAAAACAACCATATATAAGCAGTGAATATAAGAGAGAGAAATCCTATTTAACCCATGTTTCACCAATTATTTTAAGCAGAATATAAAGCATACGTAAGCAATTAAACAAACTTGAATAAGCATTGCTAAAAACCTCAATAAGCAGTTTCCAATCATAAAAACGTGCCAATCCTAATTAACCCCTATTTTCCCACTTTGTTTTTTCAATTAAAATAGAACACTCCTAATTAATCTCTATTTCCCCAATTTATTTTTCAATTAAAAACTCTATTAATTTTAAAACTGTAAAAAGAGCCTACCTAAGCAGTGAAAAAAACATAGATAATCAATATTCAGAAAATCAATAAGAAAGCACATCATTCAATTATTCAAAGAGGTAATCACAATTTTGAATTTATTTTCAATCACGGTGAGGTAATCACAATGTAAACTGTGAATTTGTGTGATATTAGATGTCAGAAAATTAGATGTGAATTCAAAGAGGTAATCACAATTTCGAAAATTAGATGTGAATTCAAAGAGCCTACCTAAGCAATTTTAGATGTGCTTGCTGACATCTAATATCACACAAATCACAAAAATTCTCTAAATATTCACAATGAAAACTAAATGTATGGATTATGATTACCTCTTTTAATTTTTAGCCATGTATGGATTATGATTACTGATCACACAAATCACAATGGAAACAGAAACTACAAAGGGCTTAACCTAAAATTCTCGAAAAAAATTCCAAACGAAGAAGAAAACAAAAAAACCTTTTTCCACAGTGTGGGCATCGACACGGTGAAGAAAACTCAAAGGAGATGGTGATGTTGGAGATAGTGCTGTTCAGACCAATCTGTGACCAATCGGAGATGGTACCGTTTAGACCAATCGGAGACCAACCTTCTGCTGATTTTCGACCAAGAGGGAGTTTTTTTGAGTGAGAAGACTTGAACTTTTTCAGTTATCCAAGGGGGAAGATTTGGAAGAGAATCACTTTGAAACTGATCCCTTAATCGTAGCCACTACCAAATATAACTTCTTTCCTAACAACTGATATAAGATGATTTACCAAAAAGTCATTTTGTCCAATAAATTAACCATTAAAAAATGATAAAAACTGCTTAATCTGGACCGTTTAAAAAATAATTCAGTGCTCCAAATTTGGTCTCACATACCCACATAACTTATGTGGACTCACCAAATCCTATATGTATATATATATATATATATATGTATACTCCACATAAACTTGCTACAACTTAAAATAATTTGGATGTGTCTTACTTCATATGTTTTACTATTCAAACACATTTAAGAGTATATATATTTTAAAGTTTCTTTGTTTTTTTTCCTAATCCAGATTACATTGAAAAAGGTAAACACATGTTTTAAACATTCCATTATATTGTTAATGAATATCTAAATTAGGTTCTAATTATTTGAATTCAATTTTAACATCAAATCACACTTATGTAGTTCATTGATTTCTTCTTAACACACACTTTCATTTTTGTTATCTACTAATTGAATTTGAGGTTATCCATAATTAATTTAACGTAGGGTTTTCTATAATTAGTTAAACGTAGGGTTTATCTCTAATTAATTGAATATATGATTTTTTCTGAATTAATTGAATGTAGGGTTTTTTCCTAATCAGTTGATTGTAGTGTTTTGTTCTCAAATTGTTTCAGCTAATGTGATTTAATTATTATGTTATGCGCTTATATTTATTATTGCATTCAATGAAAAATGGCATCACTTAGGTTCATGCATCATGTTAAATGTACGTTCATAGCATTTCACGAGCATGCAAAGATTAAGTAGAGTCTAGTTTTAGGTTTAGAATTAATAATATGTTTTTCAAAGAAATGGGTGTACATTGTTCTATGATGCTGGAGTGAGTGGAAAATGGGCGTGGGGGACCAGTGTTCCGATAATGTGTCGCTTGAGGCTAATGTTAATGTTAAAGAAAATAGGCATTCGGGCAAAATGTTAATCGGGTTCCAAGTAACAAGGCCCACTGCGACCCTGACTAGAACAATGTGTCACCAAGTGAGCTCGTGTCCTAAGAACGTTTATGGAAAGAAAGATAAATTTTAAGTATGAATTTGAAAGTTTTTGTTTAAAATGAACGTAAGGTTTTACAAGGATATATTAGTTAAGTTATTTCATTAGGCATGCATTCATGCATGAGATTACTTGTTGAGCTTGTTTAAAGCTCATTCCACGAATGTTTAATATTTTCAGATGAGAACCTTGATGAGGAAGGAGATGGTGCATCGCAGTAACTCGCGAATCCACGTCTTTCATGATTTTCATGTCTTCCAAGTTTTCTAAATTAAAAAAAAGTTTAATATTAATTTCTGTTGAGATGTTGACTGTCATTTTCATTCATTGTGTATGTTTGTGGATTTCCATTTATTTCAATGATTAGTAATTATTTCCGCTGCAAACTTTGAAAAAAAGTAATGTTTTAATATTCAATATTTTTAAGAAATCTTTAAAGTATTTCTATTATAATTACTTATTTCTGCATTAAATTTCAATAAGCTAGAAGGTGCTACAATTTTCCTCTAGTAAGTTTTGTTTTTTGGATCTCTTCTTTTGGTTAATAGGGCTATTTGATTATTGCATGTAGGTCGCAAGGGGTGTGAGTAAGGTTTAGAAGGGAGGGGGTTGAATAAACCTTACCAACTTTTTGATTTTAGTCCTTTTAAAATATTACATAGTTAACACAAACAGCTAAGTCCTTGAGGGACAACTAAGTTGGTTATTCAACAGAGTTAGCCACTCAACACACTCGATAGAGCTGTTGATAGAATAACTCAGTTGTTTAATATGAACCTTAACTTGGCTGTGTTAGTTTTATCAACGGAAGACTTAACACCATTTGATTTGTTTTAAACTTGTTTTAACACTTGATTTTAGTTCTAGGTTATTAATCAGTTGGATAGCATATAAGTTTATCAGCAGATATGAAGTAAATGTGCATAAGTATAAATGTGCTGAAAAATAAATGACACAGTTAATTTTTATAGAGGTTTGAAGATGAGGTAATTCTTCTAATCCTTTCTTCTCCAACTCCATGAGGAATCCACTATGTAAAAGATCTATTTACAAAGTGGTCAACAGTCTAGAGACAGCCTTGGTCACACAGCTGGCTTCTCTTCCGGCTCAACTTCTTCATAGGGCAGTTGCCTTGCTAACTTCAGCTCACTTTCTCAAGCTTTTGTATTTGATCACGAAGCCCTCAAATAACTTGATACTGGTTCGACCTTGAACCTTCCTACAATCCTCCTTGGAAAGTAGACCCTTTTGATTATTCAAAAGTTTCCTCTTCAACAGGTTTGAAGTTGTCTTTCCTTCACATCTTGTGTTGGATTGATTTCCTTCGAGTTTCAGGCTTGAGGATTTGCTTGAATATCTTTGAGAATATTTGCAGGTTAATAGCTTGAATATTGCTTGCTTATTCGTGGTTCAGGTAAACTTTTCTCAATGAATTTTCTTAGCCTTTTATAGTAAACTTTCAAAAATCTGCCCGTTGAAGAGATAGGCTGATTTTCAAAAGTCACTTGTGTTCGTTGGCTTGTATTTTCTTGGTCCTCAATCTTGAGATGTAGACCTTTCCTCGTATTAAATGAATGTGCAGCTTTTCAGGTTCTGACTCGAGATGCAGTGCTTCCTATTGGTTTATTCATTTTGCACGATTTTGGGACAAGTACTTTAAGACCTGGCAGCATGGAAGTATTACTTATTTAAGTAATGTTCTTGACTTCTGTGCAACGGATTCATTCCAGTTATCTCCTCTTGGCTGCTGCCTTTTTCCCCAGGTGACTCGAGTATACTCCAATCATTGGAAGACTCATCTATCACTCAACTTGAGACTTGGCTTCTTGAGTTGACTTTGACAGACTTTTTACACAGCTGATACACCTTCAGTCGAGTTCTTGTTCTTCTATCTTGGCCATACTCAGTTGTTCCACAGCGTAGTCTTCACTTTAGTCTTCAGTTGACTTCTTGTATTTCCAGGCATAGCTGACTAGACTCAGCTTTTCCACCCTATCTATTATAATGAAATTACAAGGAAAATGGGGTGCTAATTTTCTAGTTTAAGTTTTACATGGCATTCATCAAAATGTATAAAATAAATTTCCCAACAATTTCCCCCTTTTTGATGATGCCAAAACTTAAAAACATTCAAGAAAATATAAACAACAAAGATACATACAGACAATGTAGTAATGAAGAATGTATGCATATAATTGATCGTTTTATTGATAATAGCATTCTTGTCCTTTACACAGTTGTTTACATTTAGTATCAGAGCATTCTATATCAAAGAAAAATACAGACATCTATGCTAGGATATAAATACAAAGTGAAAAATTACAGAACACTTCACTAAGTATACAGATGACTTACAAAGATGTATTTACATATGTAAAATACATGAAGGGTTCGCAACAACACTTCATCACCTTCGCTGCCTCCTTCTTTCCTCTTCAGCTCTGTCGAAGTCATTAGCTCTTTTTCTCTTTCTTTTTTCTTCCTCAGTTTTCTTCTTCTTCTCATAGGCTCTCTTTGTAGCATCATCCTTCCTCTTCCTCTCGAGCCATAGCTGAGTTTGTCTTTCATTTTCCTCTTCCTGTCTTTTCACAGCCTCAGCATTCTTCCTTGCCACCTCCAGATTCGCCACTTCATCATACCCAGCCCAGTAGAGTCTCCCTTTCTTTCCGGGATCTACATATTTGATATTCTGGGGTCTTGGACGAGGTCGAGAACCTCTTCCTCCACCACTTCTTCCTCCTCCTCTGGGTGTATACTTCACGGGAGTCTTCTGCTTACCAGCTGAATAGTTGCTGGTAGTCTGCTACTTATCAGCTTCTTCGCACAATTTAAGACCCTTCTCCCAGTAGAGATCCCAGGCTTGGGCCACATACATCTTTTGGAAATAGCCTTTGGATTCGAGCGTCTTGAATTCTTTGACGTGAGCATCCGTCTTCTTGTCGAACTCTACCTGCCTTGTCAAGAATGGCATCTTGATCCTTTCCTGCCGGAATGCCGCCGTATTGTTTCAACACTTCTTTGACGCGGGCATCCGTCTTCTTGTCGAACTCTACCATCCCTGCTTTGATTATTTTTCTTTTCTTCGACATTGGTACAATAGAGTGTACGATCGGCAGAGTCACTGGAAGTTTGCTGATAATTGAGGCCGTAACATGACCCTGCTGAGGGTTTTAGCAATCATTAATGTCAAGTCCTTCGAATGTTCCCCCTCAACTGCTTTTCCCTTCTTTTTCTCAGTTGTCTTCATCGTAGCTGCAGGCTCTTTCAACTTTCTTCTTTTAAACTCCTTAGGGACTCCTCTTCCCCCTTTTTGGCATCATCAAAGGAAAGAGGGACCCCAGGGAACATGCCTGCGAGCATACAGTTGAGTCTGGTGAGAGCCAAATTTTGTTTGGAGTCTGCTGCGGCATAAGCTGTCCGAAATTCTGAACGAGTGGCATTGGACTCGGCTGCCACCATTTCATTTCAGCCATGAGAAGGCGAATTTTGCATTCATAGTCTCCTCAAGGCGCATAACTTCTTTTCTCTGAAATTCACGCAGTAGCTCCATTTCTGTCTTGTGAGAGGGATGCAACCTCTCAATATATTCTTACATTTTGTGCCTATTCGAAGTGATGTTAGTGCTCCAAACAAGCATTTTATTGTATAACGCCTTGAAATAGCAAACTTGCTCGTATTGCATGGTACTTTCCTGTTGAGACCACTCCCTGATCCTTACCATGATCCCTCTCAAATCTGTTGTGAGGGTGGCATCTCTATTGTCCAGTCGTAAGTCTAGTGAGGCTTGGTGCCATTAGATCTTCTCAATATCCTCACAGATCTTCTTGAAGACTTCACGAATCTCAGTTGTCTCACTTGATTCAGCTACCGGCCATTCTGCATCGAAATCAAAATTTGCTGGTACAATAGAGTCGGTGGGGATTACGGGATCTTCTCGCACAGTGAATCGTCGTTTCTCTTTAGCGGTCTCTTCCTCTAGCTCAGACAAGTCTATAGAAAATGGAATTACTTGTTCAAAAGTATCATCTCGCACATATGGGATGGTTTGTGCGGTTTGTGCCTGTGATGTCTTGGCTTGATTGATTTCAGCTGTAGTGCCTTCTCCTGATCCTTTCACAGCTGTGGGAGCATATGATGGTCTGGTGGAGTCGTTACTGCTGCAGCTGTGGGAGCCTGCGCAAATGACTCAGTTTCAGTTGGGGCTTCTGGAATGTGGTGCCCAACTGACTGATCCTCAGCTGTCTTAACAGCTTCTTCGATCTCAGTAGATTTCTCTAAAGGAATTACCTTATCCTCTGATGCATCATCAGCGTCATCGGATGATGATGAGATTTGCGGAGTCAGCTCATCATCGAAGTTAAAATTTTGACGGGCAGCTTTATCACTTGGCTGACTCGTAGTCCTGAGAACATCCTCAGCTGGGTCCCTTTGATCTGCAACGGGGTTGGACTCAGCTTCATCTTCCGACCCCAAGAATGATGTATCAAGGTTTTCCTGGGAGTCATGAAGTGCACTTATCTCCTCTTCTATTTCGGTGCTTTGAACATGTGGAATGTTCTGTGGCTCTTTAACTTTACCCAGGGAAGTCTCAACCTACCTTGGACCTTCACTACCTCCAGCAGTTTCAACTGCAGCAAGGCCTTCAACATTCCCTTCGACAATCGCAGCTTTCTGAGGGTCTTGGACCATGGCATCCATAGGAGTCTCAACCCCTAGGACTGCACTTTCACTGCCCGGAGTGTTAACTCCCGGGGCATCTCCATCCTGTGCCTTGACTGTAGGAACAGTGTCATCAGCCTTCAAAGAAGCTGACACTTTAGCTGTGACAGACTCAACTGTCCGAGCTTCGTAAATGTCACTCTGTTGTGGTTGTTTCTCAGATTCCACTTCGCCACCTTTCTGCAAAAGGGAGTCATCTGCAACATCCTCCGACCCTGCTGCAGTGGAGTGAGTTTCCCCCTCAACTGGCGCACCAGCTGAGTGACAAATGGTGGGGTCACTCTTCTCCTGACTCGCGGCTTCTTCCATTGAGTGCTCAGCCGCTGGGGCAGGTGGTAAAACACCTTCGTTAGGAGTTGCCTCAACTTGGGTGCCCAAGATCCCAGTTTCATTGCCAAGTCCCTTGGACCCATCCTCCGAGAGTACCGGGGACGTTGCTGTAGCGATGTCTGTGGCAATCTGCTGCACCACTCACAAAGGGTCTATTTGCAGGAGAGATTGCGACGACTCTCATGGTCCTTCAAATAACTGATGCTCATGCAATTACCTGGATTCTCGCATTGCTTGCTGCATGTCTGACTTCTCTGATGCGGCAATGGGTTCCTCATCACTCTCTGAGTATATGTCAAGATTTGTATGAGTGTGAGAGGAAGAGTTTGTAAATTCACACATCTTGGCCTTTTCTAGGACACGTGCTTCCTCGGCTGCCTTTTCTTTCTCTTCTTCCTTGATGATTCGAAGGATATCCATGCAATTTTATTCATCAAGGGCCTATCGTACCATGGAAACACTGAGAAATTGCAACAACTCTTCTTCTTCGATATAATTAGGGTGAGCGAACTGCTCCCTTGAGTGATCGAGCTTCCATGCTCTCCATTCTCTAAGACAGCGCTGAATGTCTGGATATTTTGGAGAGTACATGATAACATAGTCATCATCTTCTTCTTGACCTTCCTGCTGTGGGATTGAAGGCAAGATACTCTGTTGCTCCTCTCCTTCAGCAGCATCAGTAGTAGGTGGAGAGACAACTTCTTCAATAGGATGCTCTGTTGTCTCAGCTTCTTTGCTTTCCTCAGCTGTCTGATGCCCAACTGAGTCTTAAGTAGGCATCTGCTGATTTCCCTCAACAGGCTTGGCAGGTACATCAAAGACTTTGGGAGACTACATTTCCTGCGTTTCAGCAGTCTCAGATGCTTTCTCCAGCTGAGTAGCAGGCTCAGCTGTCTTCTCCAATTCAGACCGCCTAACTAGTCTTCTTCTCCTTGGTAGCAGGGGAACCTCTAGTTCAATATCCTCAGGTTCCTCAAAAGTGACGGCTTTCTGAATTTCCTTGGAGGCCGTTGTCTTCCGTGGCCTGGTAGTTCTTTTCTTCCGTATGGATGGAGAAGGGATTTGGGTTTCCTTCTCAGCCTCGGCTGCAGAGGCAGGAGACACGGCTGCATGGGCAGGTGACACGGCTGCATGGGCAAGCGACTCGGCTGCAGGGGCAGGGACATTATTTTTCTTAGCTGCAGGGGCAGCCTTCTTCTTGGCAGGAGGGGTAGCAGCTGTGTCCTCGGGTTCATCTGATTTCCCCTCACTTGTGTCCACTTTCTTCACGTGGGCTCTCTTCTGGGCTCCAGAGAGGTTAGCCCTGAACATTTTCTTGTTGACATGGAAGGGTTTTCCATGTCGAAGAGGATTGCCCTTCACTTCCATAAAGTGGCAAATCACCAGGCCATATCCAAGAGATCCTCCAAAGGATCCGTCATCCTTGAGCATCTTATTCAACACATTCAGGCAGAGTCTGTTGTACACAAACTCAGCCCAGTTGACTTTCTTGCCCTGCATGATGGCAGCCATGACGATCAGCTTAGTCTTGGACAACTGATTAAAGCTTTCAAACTTCATGTCTACACACTTGGAGACGACATCCATCAACTTATGATAGTCGTCCTTCAGCAATTTCTTCTCAGCTGTGTAGACCACCTTAGCAGCGCACTCTGGTTTGGCTACCTCTTTCCACGCAGCCGCTAAATCAACATCAGCTTCATTTATCTCCTTCACGGCGATAAACAGTGCTCCGCAAGGTCCTTAGCATTTATCAAAATATCCTTGCGGTGGATAGAAGACTTGATTCCTTTGTCCTACACTTCTGCATTAACATAGAACTACGTTACCTCCTCGAGATAGGTATGCGAGTATTCCAAAGTCAGAAAGGCCTTAAGACCTGACTTTTCTAACATCTCAGCAATCTTCTTCACTAGGGTTTCATCAGAACCCTGCTTCACCATTCCTTTGAAATCCACTGACGATCCTGAGTGGATTTGCTTCGATAGCTTGACAAAATCTAACTTAGGTGCCATTTCCAGAGATTTTCACCGATTAAAACTTGACAAACTTGCTTGAGGACACTTAGGGTTTTTGAGGGAGAAAAAGCTTGCTTTCTTTTTTCTTGAAGATGAACAATTTTTGAATGAGAGAGAGAAAACTGGAAAAAAATGAATATATAAGGGTTATGAAAGGACATGACTTCAGATTTTGAAATTTTGATCAAGATCAATAGTTCAGATTTAGCACGTTAAACTGCATTTAATTTCTCGCATTTAATGCGGCAGCATTTATATCCAATCATATGCTTACTGTGCAGCGTTTTACTGTACCCGTCATTATTATGCTGACGTCATCCTTAAAAACATTCCCGCTCATTAAAAACGAATGCATTTTTGTCACTTAGCTCATAAATGACTCAGCTTATATCAAAAATGACTTAACTCTGTTCTCTCCTTTCTTTAAGCGACTCTGCTGTCAGCTAACTCGATACAACTGACTTTCCGACATAGATGTTTCACATGGTTGATTCGTGAAACTTGTTTAATTTTCATCTTCTCATCTTCCATCTCTTCTGGTTGAGTCTTCTGAGTGTCAGCTCAGCTCAATTAACCCTAGTTCATTCTTAAGCTCTTCAAATATTGACTCACATAGGGGTTTAGTGAATATATCAGCTAACTGCTTATCGGTTGAGATATATTCCAAAGTGATGTCTTTCTTTTCAACATAATCTCTTATGAAATGATATCTGACATCAATGTGCTTTGTTCTTGAATGCAACACAGGATTCTGAGTGATTGCAATAACACTTGTGTTATCACACATAATTGGAATCTCTTTTTCTTCAATCTCATAGTCTCTCAAATTTCTTTGTCTCATCCATAAGACTTGGGCACAACACGCCCTGCAACTATGTACTGTTTCACCGTGGATGTGGCTATTGAGTTTTGCTTCTTGCTAAACCAGAAACTAATCTATTTCCAAGCATTTGACATGTACCAAGTACTCTTCCCCGTCAACTCTACATCCAACGATAGTCTGAGTCTGAGTAACCAATAAGCTTGAATCCACCTTCCTTTGGATACCATAAGCCAACTTCCTGGCATCCCTTCAAATACCTTAGGATTCTCTTAGCTGCAGTCATGTGGCTTTCCTTTGGTGCAGATTGAAATCTTGCACATACACCTACTGCAAAGGTGATGTCTGGTCTGCTGGCTGTTAAGTAGAGAAGTGATCCAATGAGTGCTCTATATCTTGTTTGATCTACAGCCTTACAATCTGCATCCATGTCCATCTTCACTTATGTATTCATTGGTATTTTCACAGAAGACTTCTCTTCCATACCAATTTTTTTCATTAAATCTCTGGTGTACTTTGTTTGACTTATGAAAGTTCCATCCTTCAGTTGCTTAACTTGAAGTCCTAAGAAGAAAGTCAGCTCTCCCATCATGCTCATTTCAAATTTTCCTTGCATGAGATTTGAGAACTTATCACACAACTCTTTATTTGTGGATCCAAAGATGATATCATCCACATATATTTGAACGATCAGTATACTCTCTCCATCTTGAATTCTGAAGAGTGTTCTGTCCACTTTGCCCTTGGTGAATCCATTATCAGTTAGAAATAGAGATAATGTATCATACCATGCTCTTGGTGCTTGTTTCAATCCATATAGTGCTTTCTTGAGCTTGTACACCTTATCTCCAATAGTCTTCTGCTCAAAACCTGGAGGTTGTTCAACATAGACTTCTTCCTCTAACACTCCATTTAGAAATGCACTTTTCACATCCATTTGATATACAGTGAAGTTTTTGTGTGCAGCATAGGCAAGAAACATCCTTATTGCTTCCAATCTAGCAACAGGAGCAAATGTTTCATCAAAATCTATTCCCTCTTCTTGGCAATACCCTTTGGCTACCAGTATTGCTTTGTTTCTTACCACAGATCCTTCCTCATTCATCTTGTTTCTGAAAACCCATTTTGTGCCAATGACATTTTGATGGGTTGGTCTATGCACCAATTCCCATACTTTGTTCCTTTCAAACTGATTCAGCTCTTCTTGCATGGCTTGAATCCAATGTGTGTCATCCAATGCTTGAGACACATCTTTTGGCTCTATTTGGGAAATAAAACAAGTGAACATTGCTTCTTCTTTGAGCTCTGGATCTGGTTCTCACACCATCTCTAACATCTCCAATAACTAGCTCTGGTGGATGGTCCCTTAGCCATCTCACATCAGGTTGGAGCAAGTTAGTTGGATTCAGTCATCTCGTAGCTAAGTTGTCTTGAACAGATTCTTCATCATCATTCAGTTGTGGACTTTCCAGCTGTCTTTGAGATTCAACTATCTCATCTTCATCTGGGTTGATTGCTCTTACTTCAGCTTCAACATAAGGACTCTTCTGCATAGTTGGATGATTCAGCTTATCAGCTAACTCTTCAATGTCTTCTCCACTCATATTAGGTTCATCCAAAACCACATGAATAGACTCTTCTGTGACCATAGTCCTCTTCTTCAGCACTCTATAGGCTGTGCTCTCAGCTGAGTATCCCAACAAGATACCTTCATCAGCTTTAGTATCGAAAGCCTTCAAATTATCGAAAGCCTTCAAATTATCCAAATATCCTGAAGTACCCAACAAGACGTAGGGAGTATTGGTCAATTTCCTGTTAATCATGAACTTATTTTGAGTGTAGCATGCTGTGTTAATTACTTCAGCCCAAAATCTCTTAGGCAATCCAACTTCAACTAACATGGTTCTTGTAGCTTCCTTGAGAGTTCTGTTTCTTCTTTCAGTACTCCATTCTGCTGTGGAGTTCTTGCTGCTGATAACTCATGAGCAATACCATTTTCAACACAATACTGAGTAATTATCCCATTGACAAATTCAGTTCCTCTATCAGATCTTATCTTTATAATGGTTTGACTCTTTTCATTTTGAACTCTTTTCATCAGCTGAGGTAACCTCTGCAAGGTTTCCTTCTTTTTGCACATGAAGATTGTCCATGTATATCTTGAAAAATCATCTACTACCACTAAGGTGTATTTCTTTCCACTTATGTTGGCTGGTTCAACTGGACCAAATAGATCCATATGCAACAGATGCAATATCCTTGTTGAAGAAGGACTAAGCTTATCCTTAAATGAAGATTTGATTTGCTTCCCCATCTGGCATGCATCACATACACTTTCTTTCTTGAACACTGAGTCTGGCAATCCTTCCACAAGATGACTCCTTGCAAGCTTGTTGATTGTCTTAAAGTCCAGATGACTCAGCTTCTTGTGCCACAACCAACTTGATTCTACTGCTTTTTGCTAGCGACAAGTGCTTGGTGTAGCAAAGAGACCAATCTACCACATACATATTCTTATGTCTTGATCCTAGCAGCACTATTTCATTTGATTCAGCATCTTTGATCTGGCACACTCCCATATTGAATCGAACATTGTAGCCCTTGTCACAGAGTTGGCTGATGCTTAACAGGTTGAAGTTGAGGCCTTCAACATAAACAACATATATGATTTCCAATACATTTTTCTTGATAGATCCTGCGCCTTTGATTTCCCTTGTAGCTTCGTTTCCTCCAAATATGACTTTTGCACCTCTAATCTCCTTGAATCTTGACAGGTTTTTTGTTTTCCATGTCATGTGTCTGGAACATCCACTATCCATGTACCAGGTGTTCCTTGAACCTGCAAACAAGGAAATTGGTTTTTAGGTACCCATACTTGTCTGAGTCCTAAGGGGTTAGTGCTGTAAGATGATCCAACCAACCTATAGCCAAATGACTTGACTCTAAGAGGTTTCCATCTATCAGTGCCACAATCATAGTGCACATTAGCAAATTGCTTGGGTGTTTTAGGTTCATACAACTGTCTCTTTTGTCTATATGCCTGTGTGTGTGTTTTAGCAATTGCTTTCTTGGTGTAGTTGTGAAATTTCTGAGTGTAGTGCATGGGAGCATATGTGTGCTGATAATAGCTCTTTTACCTTTGGAATGACCTTTGGTGAGGTTTAGGTCTTTGCCATCTAGGCTTGTATTCCATTGGTCTTTGCTGATATTTCACATTGTTCCAATTAGCTTGGCTTGGTTAGTTTCTACCATTCCCATCACATGTGTTTCTCTGACGAAACTTCTGGGGTTTTTGGTAGCTCTGTTTATTCTTCACATAGTACTTTTTATTTGGCGTTTGGTGAAGAACTTTGCTGGATTTCTTCTCAGTTGTCCTATTAGCATACTCAACTGGTTGTTTCCCTTTCCCTTTATATCCCAGGCCAGTTTGTTTGTCATTGTGCTTTGGGATGAATGTGGGTGCAACATTTGGTGTTTTGGATTTCTGAGATGCTTCATTGCTTGAAGATCCTTTTAACAAAATCACTCTAGGAGTTTGACTATGTACAAAGGAGTTGAATCCTATGCATGTATTATCTCCACATTCTTTTTGACTCATGATTATATCATCCAATGATTTGGATGCCTTTGTAAATGAGGCAATCACATTTTAAGATCAATTTCTCTATTTTCTACAGCAGCTATCTCTGGTAATAGTTTAGCATTCTAAGCCTTCAGCTCGGTGTTCTCATCAGTTATGTGACTTAGAGTACTCAGCTCCTTAGTCAGCTGTGAGTTTTGGCTTTTGAGCTGGATGTTTCCTCATTTAGAAGTGTGTGTGAGGATTTAATGTGCTCAAAGTCTTTCATCATTTTGCCTAATGAATCATAAAGATCAGTGGGTCATGAAGTGTGTGTCACAATCGCTATCACCTGAATCTGAATGGGATGAGTTAGAGTGTACCTCATCTTCTTGGTCTAGATGTTCTTGTTCTTTAGCCATAAGACAAATCAACGCTTCTTCTTCAGAATCACTTGAGTAGTCAGCTTCACTACTCTCTGAGTCTGCTGCTTCATTAGAATGGACTGTCTCAGCAGTCTCCGCAACTAACATAGCGTTTTTCTTTTCCTATCTTCTTTCTCTGAAGACCTTTCTTTCTTCTTCATTCCTGTATTTATTGACTGGTGGATAGGAACAGTCAATTGCAAAATGTCCTGGTTGTCTGCAATTCCAACACAGGTTCTCAGCCCTTTGATCAGCTCTTTCTGTCCTTGGGTTATCAGCTCTCTGATATTCAACCCTTTGATGCTAAGCTCTCTTGGGTGGCCTATCTTCCCTTGACTTAGAGGGTGTTGAATGTCTCCTAGAGGTTTCACCCATGTTTCTTTTGTAGTTCTTATTGAAGAACTTGTTCGATCTTTTAACCATTAGGGCTATTTCCTCCTGTTCTATGCCTTCCTTGGGTTCAACTCTCTTTCCATCCTCGACTATCAATGCAGCTGTCTTAGGTACAACTGTCTCCTCTTGATCTTTTCTTCTCAGCTCAAACTCATAGGCTTTGAGGTCTGAGAATAGCTCATGATTGGTTGTTTTTGATAGGTCCATTGAATGTCTTAGAGCCATAGTCTTCATTTCCCATTCAGCTGGGAGGCTCCTAAGGATCTTCATACACATGTCTTTTTGTGTGTATTCCTTCCCAAGAGCTGAAAGCTCATTTGTGATCTCAGTGAATCTTGCATCCAGTTGATCCATAGATTCTCCTGCAAACATTTTGAAATTTTCAAATTTTTGAACGGCAACAGATAATTTATTTTCTTTAATTTGCTCTGATCCTTCACAAATTAAAGTTAGTTTATCCCAGATTTCTTTTGTTGTTTTGCAGGATTTGACTTTATTGAACATTGCTTTGTCCAAAGTCTTGTAGAGTATGTCCTTGGCCATGTTGTCCAAGTTGTATCTCTTTCTATCATCGTTTGTCCACTCAGTCCTTGGTTTTTCAACCAGGGTTGGTCTTTCTTCAGCAGCAGCTTATTCCCCTTCAGTTGCAGCTGCTCTCCTTACAGCTGTATTCACTTTCAATATTTGCAGTGGCCCATACTCTATCACAAGCCACATTTCATCGTGTAGAGCAGATAGATGAGCCTGCATACGAATTTTCCAGTCATCACATTCCTCCACAGTGAACATAGGAATGCTTGTCAAATTTGCTTCCATGATAATAAATTTGCTAAAAATGAAAGATTTTGAAAATACAAGTGTTTGAAACCTTTTAGAAAAAATAGAGATCTAGTTCAGTAACCAGTGCGGAAGGCTCAATGAACCAACCGCTCTGATACCAACCGCTCTAATAAACCTTACCAAATTTTCGATTTTACAGAGTTAACACAAACAGCTAAGTCCTTGAGGGACAGCTAAGTTGGTTATTCAGCAGAGTTAGCCACTCAATAGACTCGATAGAGCTGTTGATAGAAAAACTCAGTTGTTTAACCTGAACATTAACTTGGTTGTGTTGGTTTTATCAGCAGAAGACTTAACACCCTTTGATTTGTTTTAAACTTGTTTTAACACTTGATTTTAGTTCTAGGTTATTAATCAGTTGGATAGCAAATAAGTTTATCAGCAGATATGAAGTAAATTTGCAGAAATATAAATGTGCTGAAAAATAAATGACACAATTAATTTTTATAGAGGTTCGAAGATGGGGTAATTCTTCTAATCCTCTCTTCTCCAACTCCTCGAGGAATCCACTATGTAAAATATCTATTTACAAAATGGTCAACACTCTAGAGACAGCCTTGGTCACACAGCTGGCTTCTCTTCTGACTCAGCTTCTTCACAGGGCAGCTAGTTCAGCTCACTTTCTCAAGCTTTTGGATTTGATCACAAAGCCCTCCAATAACTTGATATTGGTTCGACCTTGAACCTTCCTACAATCCTCCTTGGAAAGTAGACCCCTTTTGATTCTTCAAAAGTTTCCTCTTCAACAGGTTTGAAGTTGTCTTTCCTTCACAACTTATGTTGGATCAATTTCCTTCGAGTTTCAGGCTTGAGGATTTGCTTGAATATCTTTGAAAATATTTGCAGGTTAATAGTTTGAATATTACTTGCTTATTCATGGTTCAGGTAACCTTTTCTCAATGAATTTCCTCAGCCGTTTATAGTGAACTTTCAAAAATCTGCATGTTTAAGAGATAGGCTGATTTTCAAAAGTCACTTTTGTTCGTTGGCTTGTCTTTTCTTGGTCCTCAATCTTGAGATGTAGACCTTTCCTCGTATTAAATGAATGTGCAGCTTTTCAGGTTCTGACACGAGATGCAGTGCTTCCTATTGGTTTATTCCTTTTGCACGCTTCTGGGACAAGCACTTTAAGACCTGGCAGCATGGAAGTATTACTTATCTAAGTAATGTTCTTGACTTACGTAAACGGATTCATTTCGATTATCTCTGTTGGGTCTTTTCCTTTTCCCCAGGTGACTTGAGTCTGCTCCAATCATTGGAAGACTCATCTGTCACTTCAACTTGAGACTTGACTTCTTGAGTTGACTTTGACTAACCTTTTACGCATATGTTCCTCAGCTGATACACCTTCAGTCGAGTTCTTGTTCTTCTATCTTGGCCATACTCAGCTGTTCCACAGTGGAGTCTTCACTTCAGTCTTCAATTGACTTCTTGTATTTCCAGGCATAGCTGACTAGACTCAGCTTTTCAGCCCTATCTATTACAATGAAAATTACAAGGAAAATGGGGTGCCAACTTTGTAGTTTAAGTTTTACATGGCATTCATCAAAATCTATAAAATAAATTTCCCAACATTGCATATCTTTTTCTTCCGGTTTAGCAGTGACGTTTCACAAAACCTCATACCTAAATTGAGTTTTGGCTCGAGAATATCTGGAATAAGGTGAATTGGGAGATTTAGGATTTTGTTTATTCATTGTTGCTATTTGCTAAAAATCGTTTCATGGTTCTTGGGATATAGCAACCCTCAATATATTTAGCAACATGATTGTGTTTAGTTAAAAAGAATTTCAATAATTTTCAGTGATTCTAGATTGATTGACAGTCGTAGGACATTTTAGGCCATATAACTTCGAAAGAAATCAACCAAATTGGCATTTAACTTGTTATCTATGTTATGCTTAAACTTTAAGCCATTAATGATTTCAATTAATGTCAACTTGCAGTTGAAAGCAACTGTATTGAAGATATTTGACAGTGTAACCATGATGTTGTTTATGATCCGGGTATGTGCGGATCTGTTATGGACTTTTAATTTGTGAGCTTCTTGTTTGGTTGTTAGGACTTTATTAGTTAAATTAACAAACACTTGTTGTCTAGTTGAAAGGCAAAGCAGCTATGATGTTGGAGATTATTTGTCATATTGAAGGCATACGATCGTTGTGATTTTCTATTTATACATTATTTGTTTTGTTACTGAAGAGGTGATTTTAGAAGATTCCTTGAATGAGAAATCTTGTTTACAAGTGCTAAGGATATTGATGGACAAAGCAGATAAAGAAATCCTTTAACTTGAAGAAATATAGTTGTGTACGTAAACTCGATTGTGATGCTGCAGTTGAATTCGAGGTCTGTTGCAGTTTCCCTTCACAATGATGTTCAGCAGGAAAAAAAAATGACTTGCCACTTAATCACAATGAATATTTTCCCACTCTTTTACAGTTTACGGGTAGGTATTCTCTTTTGTAAATAGTTTTATCCATGTTATACTAATTTAAGAAGTGTTTAGAATTTTACACTCTTAAAACTTCTGTTCCGCTGATTTTATTTGGTTTTCGTGATAGTACTGATTACTATGGTTTTAGGACTAAGGATGCAAACAAAGAAAAAAGCAGAGGAGTGCTCTGTTTAATTTCATTCCTTTTCATATTCCCCTACTTATAAGAATTCATGGGTTCATGATAATTTCTGTACAACTTGTTTTGAAGAATATATGATTATTGTATCAAGATTTTTATTGTTCAGCTGCTGGGATTGTTTATTAAACATTTGGATCGTGTATAGTAATTGCAAATCTTCTTATACTTAAATGTTAAGCTATTGGTAAACAAATTATATGAGTACTGGGAGGAGAACTTAAATGTAGGATTTGTCATGATGAAGGTAACTGATTGTTATTATTCCACCTCCATCATACCAGAACTCTCTTGCCTTGTTTGAAGTTGTTGTTCTTTTTCTTGAAGAAGGGTGGGCCGAGACCATTCTGCTCAGGCACAGATCTTGTTGCACTGTATCGGACGGTCAATGAAGGTTGGTTCCTGTTTTTGTGTTTCTATTACAGTATTTTGAACTTTCTGAACTGAGCCTTGAAGAATGATTGTGAATTTCATTTGGTATTATACGGTTGATTCTTTCAATTGGTAAATTAGTTTGCTAACATTCTTAAGTGAACCTTTTATACACAGGAACTAGTATCATGTCCATTATAGTGAATTCAATTCAACATGTATGTCTTGCAATTTCCTACTCGTGTTGGTAGGATTTCTTGAATATAAGTTCTTATTGTTTATGAAATTATCAAGTGATTTTTCCAGCAAGAAATGAATAAGATTTTTCGTGTACCATTTATTAGAGTATGGGGAAGTTTACACAAGTATTTTTATAGAGGTTCGAAGATGGGGTAATTCTTCTAGTCCTCTCTTCTCCAACTCTTGGAGGAATCCACTAAGTAACAGATCAGTTTACAAAGTAGTTATCAGTCTGGGGATATCCTTGATCACACAGTTGGCTTCTCTTGCGACTCAGCTTTTTCATGAGGCAGCTGCCTAGCTACTTCAGCTCACTTATCAAGTTCTTAGATTTGATCACGAAGCCCTCCAACAAACTTGATACTTGGTTCGACCTTGAATCTTTCTACAATCCTTCAACTTGGAAAGTAAACCCTTTTTGTTTCTTCAAATGTTTCCTCGTCAACTGGTTGAAGTTATCTCTCCTTCACAACTTGTGTTGGATCGAGTTTCTTCGAGTTTTAGGCTTGAGGAATAGCTTGTAATGCTTTGAGAATTTGCAGGTTAATTGCTTTTATAGTGCACATTTGAAATTTTCCCGTTGAAGAGATATGCTAGTTTCAAATGTCATTTTGTGTTCGTTGGCTTGTCTTGTCTTGGTCTGCAGCCTTTGTGATGTTTACCTTTCCTCGTATTAAATGGCATTCCAGCTTTGCAGGTTCTGACACAAAGTGCAGTGTTTCCCATTGGTTCATTCTTTTTGCACATTTCTAGGTCAAACACTTTTAGACCTGGTAGCTTGACATATTACTATATCGAGTAATATTCTTGACTTTATTCCAATGGATCTAAGTCAGTTGTCTTCACTTGACTGCGGCCTTTACCCCAGGTGACTTGAGTCAGCTCCAATCATAAGATTGACCAACTATCACTTCAACTGATGGACTTGGCTCTTTGAGTTGACTTCACTGACACTTCTCACAACTATTCCTCAGTTGACTCTCCTTTAGTCGAGTCCTTGACTTCCTTCTAGGCCATACGCAGTTGACACACAGCAGAGTCTTCATTCTAGTCCGCAATTGACTTCTTGTAATCTTGACTTAGCTGACTTAACTCAGCTCTTCCAGTCATATCTATTACAATACACAATTACAAGGAAAATGAGGTGCTAACTTCCTGTTCTAAGTTTTACATGGTATCATCAAAATCTAACAAATTAATTTCCTAACACAAACATGACCATGCCTTCTTCTTGTAGCTTGATGTTTGCAAAAACGTCTCTCCTCCCGGTCATATGGCGTGAACACCTGCTGTCAACGGGCCATTTTGAATCTTTCGGAACCTACAAATGGCCCCTAGCACCTACAAATAAATCATTTTTAGATACCAAATGTTGGAAAATTTATTTTATAGATTTCGATGAATGCCATGTAAAACTTAAACTAGAAAGTTGGCACCCCATTTTCCTTGTAATTTTCATTGTAATAGATAGGGCTGGAAAAGCTGAGTCTAGTCAGTTATGCCTGGATATACAAGAAGTCAACTAAAGTCTGAAGTGAAGACTCCGCTGTGGAACAGCTGAGTATGGCCAAGATAGAAGAACAAGAACTCGACTGAAGGTGTATCAGTTGAGGAACAACTGTGTAAAAAGTCAGTCAAAGTTAACTCAAGAAGCCAAGTCTCAAGTTGAAGTGACATATGAGTCTTCCAATGATTGGAGAGACTCAAGTCACTTGGGGAAAAAGGCAGCAGCCAAGAGTAGACAACTGAAATGAATCTGTTGCACAGAAGTCAAGAACATTACTTAAATAAGTAATACTTCCATGCTGCCAGGTTTTAAAGTTCTTGTCCCAGAAGCGTGCAAAAGGAATAAACCAATAGGAAGCACTGCATCTCATGTCAGAACCTGAAAAGCTGCACATTCATTTAATACGAGGAAAGGTCTACATCTCAAGATTGAGGACCAAGAAAAGACAAGCCAACGAACACAAGTGACTTTTGAAAATCAGCCTATCTCTTCAACGGGCAGATTTTTAAAAGTTCACTATAAAAGGCTGAGGAAATTCATTGAGAAAAGGTTACCTGAACCACGAATAAGCAAGCAATATTCAAGCTATTAACCTGCAAATATTCTCAAAGATATTCAAGCAAATCCTCAAGCCTAAAACTCGAAGGAAATCGATCAAACACAAGTTGTGAAGGAAAGACAACTTCAAACCTATTGAAGAGGAAACTTTTGAAGAATCAAAAGGGGTCTACTTTCCAAGGGGGATTGTAGGAAGGTTCAAGGTCGAACCAGTATCAAGTTATTGGAGGGCTTCGTGATCAAATCCAAAAGCTTGAGAAAATGAGATGAAGTAGCAAGGCAGCTGCCCTGTGAAGAAGCTGAGTCGGAAGAGAAGCCAGGAGGCTATCTCTAGACTGTTGAACACTTTGTAAACAGATCTTTTACATAGTGGATTCCTCCAGGAGTTGGAGAAGAGAGGATTAGAAGAATTACCCCATCTTCGAACCTCTATAAAAATTAACCGTGTCATTTATTTTTCAGCACATTTATATTTCTGCACATTTACTTCATATCTGCTGATAAACTTATTTGCTATCCAACTGATTAATAACCTAGAACTAAAATCAAGTGTTAAAACAAGTTTAAAACAAATCAAAGGGTGTTAAGTCCTTCGCTGATAAAAACAACACAGCCAAGTTAAGGTTCAGGTTAAATAGCTGAGTTATTCTATCAACAGCTCTATCGAGTCTGTTGAGTGGCTAACTCTGCTGAATAACCAACTTAGTTGTCCCTCAAGGACTTAGTTGTTTGTGTTAACTCTGTAATATTTTAAAAGGACTAAAATCAAAAAGTTGGTAAGGTTTATTCAACCCCCCCTTCTAAACCTTACTCACACCCCTTGGGACCTACAAGTGGTATCTGAGCGGTTGGTTCATTGAGCCTTCCGCACTGGTTACTGAACTAGATATCTATCATTTTTAGCAAAGTTATTATCATGGAAACAAATTTGACACGCATTCCTATGTTCACTGTGGAGGAATTTGATGACTGGAAAATTCATATGAAATCTTCTCTACACGATGAAATGTGGCATGTGAAGATCTTGCAAATATTGAAAGTGAACACAAAAGAAAGAAGAGAGCATAAATCAATGGGAAGAAGTTGAAAGACCTATGGCTCTTGAAAAACCAATTGACCTATCAAATGATGATAGAAAGAGAGATACAACTTGGACAAC
Organism: Rehmannia glutinosa; assembly: GCA_016081115.2. Taxonomy (NCBI): domain Eukaryota; kingdom Viridiplantae; phylum Streptophyta; class Magnoliopsida; order Lamiales; family Orobanchaceae; genus Rehmannia; species Rehmannia glutinosa. The sequence goes on along the minus strand of CM071937.1, from coordinate 59,422,154 downwards.
GTGGCTATTCTCATACTCAAAGACTTTGGACAAAGCAATGTTCAATAAAGTCAAATTGTGCAAAACAAAAAAGAAATCTAGGATAAACTAACTTTAAATTGTGAAGGATCGAGCAAATTAAAGAAAATAAATTATCTTTGTCGTTCAAAAATTTGAAAATTTCAAAATGGAAAGAGAATCTATGGATCACCGGATGCAAGATTCACCGAGATCACAAATGAGCTTTCCTCTTGGGAATGAATACACACGAATGAGATGTAAAAGATCTCAAGAGCCTCTTCAATGGGAAATGAAGACTATGGCAAAATTCAATTGACCTATCAAAAACATCCAATCATGAGCTATTCTCAGACCTCAAAGTCTATGAGTTTGAGCTGAGAAGAAAAGATCAAGAAGAGACAGATGTACCCAAGACAGCTGCATTAATAGTCAAGGATGGAAAGAGACCTGAACCCAAGGAAGCCATAGTCCACGAAGAAATAGCCCTAATGGTTAAAAGATTCAACAAGTTCTTCAATAAGAACTACAAAATAAACAAGAGTGAAACCTCCTGGAGACATTCAGCACCCTCTAAGTCAAGGGAAGATAGGTCACCCAAGAGAGCTGAGCATCAAAGGGTTAAATATCAGAGAGCTGATAACCCAAGGACAGAAAGAGCTGATCAAAGGGCTGAGAACCTGTGTTGGAATTGCAGACAACCAGGACATTTTGCAATTGATTGTTCCTATCCACCAGTCAATAAATACAGGAATGAAGAAGAAAGAAAGGTCTTCAGAGAAAGAAGACAGGAAAAGAAAAAGGCTATGTTAGCTGCGGAGACTGCTGAGACAATCAAGTCTAATGAAGCAGCAAACTCAGAGAGTAGTGAAGCTGACTACTCAAGTGATTCTGAAGAAGGAGCCTTGATTTATCTTATGGCTAAAGAACAACCAGACCAAGAAGAAGAGGTACACTCTAACTCATCTCATTCAGATTCAGGTGATAGCGATTGTGACACACAACTTCATCACCCACTGATCTTTATGATTTATTAGGCAAAATGATGAAAGACTTTGAGCACATTAAATCCTCACACACACTTCTAAATGAGGAAAACAGTCAGCTCAAAAGCCAAAACTCACAGCTGACTAAGGAGCTGAGTACTCTAAGTCACATAGCTGATGAGAACACCAAGCTGAAGGTTAAGAATGCTAAACTATTAGTAGAGATAGTCTTGTAGAGAATAGAGAAAATGATCTTAAAAATGTGATTGCCTCATTTAGAAACACATCCAAATCATTGGATGATCTAATCATGAGTCCAAAAAGAATGTGGAGCTAAGACAGGTATAGGCTTCAACTCCTTTGTACATAATCAAACTCCTAGAGTGATTTTGGAAAAAGGATCTTCAAGCAATGAAGCATCTCAGAAATCCAAAACACCAAATGTTGCACCCACATTCATCCTAAAGCACAATCACAAACAAACTGGCCTTGGATATAAAGGGAAAGGGAAACATCCAGTTGCGTATGCTGAGAGGACAGCTGAGATGAAATCCAGCAAAGTTCCTCAGCAAACTCCAAATGGAAAGTACTCTATGAAGAATAAACAGAGCTACCAAAAACCCCAGAAGTTTCATCAGAGAAACACCTATGATAGGAATGGTAGAAACTATCCAAGCCAAGTTCATTGGAACAATGTGAAATATCATAAAATACCAAGGGAATACAAGCCTAGATGGCAAAGACCTAAACCTCAGCAAAGGTCATTCCAAAGGCAAAAGAGCTATTATCAGCACACATATGCTCCCAGGCACTACACTCAGAAATATCACAATTACACCAAGAAAGCAATTGCTAAAATACACACACAGGCATACAGACAAAAGAGACAGATGTATGAACCTAAAACACCCAAGCAATTTGCTAATGTGCACTATGATTATGGCACTGATAGATGGCAACCTCTTAGAGTCAAGTCATTTGGCTATAGGTTGGTTGGATCATCTTACAGCACTAACCTCTCAGGACCCAGGCAAGTATGGGTACCTAAAAACTAATTTCTTTGTTTGCAGGTTCAAGGAATAGTTGAGTGCCAAGGAACCTGGTACATGGATAGTGGATGTTCCAGACACATGACATGGAACACGAAAAACCTGTCAAGATTCAAGGAGATTAGAGGTGCAAAAGTCATATTTGGAGGAAATGAAGCTACAGGGGAAATCAAAGGCGCAGGATCTATCAAGAAAAATGTATTGGAAATCATATATGTTGCTTATGTTGAAGGCCTCAACTTCAACCTGTTAAGCATCAACCAACTCTGTGACAAGGGCTACAATGTTGGATTCAATATGGGAGTGTGCCAGATCAAAGATGCTGAATCAAATGAAATAGTGCTGTAAGGATCAAGACAGAAGAATATGTATGTGGTAGATTGGTCTACTGCTACACCAAGCACTTGTCTCCTAGCAAAGAGCACAACTGAATCAAGTTGGTTGTGGCACAAGAAGCTGAGTCATCTGAACTTCAACACAATCAACAAGTTTGCAAGGAGTCATCTTGTGGAAGGATTGCCAGACTCAGTGTACAAGAAAGAAAGTGTATGTGATGCATGCCAGATGGGGAAGAAAATCAATCCTTCATTCAAGGATAAGCCTAGTCCTTCTTAAACAAGGATATTGCATCTGTTGCATATGGATCTATTTGGTCAAGATGAACCAGCCATCATAAGTGGAAAAAAATACACCTTAGTGGTAGTAGATGATTATTCAAGATATACATGGACAATCTTCTTGTGCAAAAAGAACGAAACCTTGCAGAGGTTACCTCAGTTGATGAAAAGAGTTCAAAATTAAAAGAGCCAAACCATTATAAAGATAAGATCTGATAGAGGAACTGAATTTGTCAATGGGATAATTACTCAGTATTGTGTTGAAAATGGTATTGCTCATGAGTTTTCAGCAGCAAGAACTCCACAACAGAATGAAGTAGCTAAAAGAAGAAACGGAACTCTCAAGGAAGCTGCAAGAACCATGTTAGCTGAAGCTGGATTGCCTAAGAGATTTTGGGCTGAAGCCATTAACACAGCATGCTACACTCAAAATAGGTGCATGATTAACAGGCAATTAACCAAGACTCCCTATGAAATCTGGACGGGGAGAAAGCCAAATGTTGGGTACTTCAGGATATTTGGATATAAATGCTTCATCCACAACAATGGCAAAGATAATTTGAAGGATTTCGATGCTAAAGGTGATGAAGGTATCTTTTTGGGATACTCAACTGAGAGCAAAGCCTATAGAGTGTTCAACAAGAGGACTATGGTCACATAAGAGTCTATTCATGTGATTTTTGATGAACATAATGTGAGTGGAGAAGACATTGAAGAGTTAGCTGATAAGCTGAATCAACCAACTATGCAGAAGAGTCCTTATGTTAAAGCTGAAGTAAGAGCAATCAACCCAGATGAAGATGAGATAGTTGAATCTCAAAGACAGCTAGAAAGTCCACAACTGAATGATGATGAAGAAGCTGTTCAAGACAACTTAGCTACGAGATGACTGAATCCAACTAACTTGCTCCAACCTGATGTGAGATGGCTAAGGGACCATCCACCAGAGCTAGTTATTGGAGATGTTAGAGATGGTGTGAGAACCAGATCCAGAGCTCAGCAAGAAGCAATGTTCACTTGTTTTATTTCCCAAATAGAGCCAAAAGATGTGTCTCAAGCATTGGATGACACACATTGGATTCAAGCCATGCAAGAAGAGCTGAATCAGTTTGAAAGGAACAAAGTATGGGAATTGGTGCATAGACCAACCCATCAAAATGTCATTGGCACAAAATGGGTTTTCAGAAACAAGATGAATGAGGAAGGATCTGTGGTAAGAAACAAAGCAATACTGGTAGCCAAAGGGTATTGCCAAGAAGAGGGAATAGATTTTGATGAAACATTTGCTCCTGTTGCTAGATTGGAAGCAATAAGGATGTTTCTTGCCTATGCTGCACACAAAAACTTCACTGTATATCAAATGGATGTGAAAAGTGCATTTCTAAATGGACTGTTAGAGGAAGAAGTCTATGTTGAACAACCTCCAGGTTTTGAGCAGAAGATTATTGGAGATAAGGTGTACAAGCTCAAGAAAGCACTATATGGATTGAAACAAGCACCAAGAGCACGGTATGATACATTGTCTCTATTTCTAACTGATAATGGATTCACCGAAGGCAAAGTGGACAAAACACTCTTCAGAATTCAAGATGGAGAGAGTATACTGCTCGTTCAAATATATGTGGATGATATCATCTTTGGATCCACAAATAAAGAGTTGTGTGATAAGTTCTCAAATCTCATGCAATGCAAATTTGAAATGAGCATGATGGGAGAGCTGACTTTCTTCCTAAGACTTCAAGTTAAGCAACTGAAGGATGGAACTTTCATAAGTCAAACAAAGTACACCAGAGATTTAATGAAAAAATTTGGTATGGAAGAGAAGTCTTCTGTGAAAATACCAATGAATACATCAGTCAAGATGGACATGGATGCAGATGGTAAGGCTTTAGATCAAACAAGATATAGAGCACTCATTGGATCACTGCTCTACTTAACAGCTAGCAGACCAGACATCACCTTTGCAGTAGATGTATGTGCAAGATTTCAATCTGCACCAAAGGAAAGCCACATGACTGCAGCTAAGAGAATCCTAAGGTATTTGAAGGGATGCCAGGAAGTTGGGTTATGGTATCCAGAGGAAGGTGGATTCAAGCTTATTGGTTACTCAGACTCTGACTATGCTGGATGTAGAGTTGACAGGAAGAGTACTTCAGGTACATGTCAAATGCTTGGAAATAGATTAGTTTCCTGGTTTAGCAAGAAGCAAAACTCATAGCCACATCCATAGCTAAAGCAGAGTACATAGCTGCGGGCAGCTGTTGTGCCCAAGTCTTATTGATGAGACAACAGCTGAGAGACTATGAGATTGAAGAAAAAGAGATTCCAATTATGTGTGATAACACAAGTGCTATTGCAATCACTCAGAATCCTATGTTGCATTCAAGAACAAAGCACATTGATGTCAGATATCATTTCATAAGAGATCATGTTGAAAACAAAGACATCACTTTGGAATATATCTCAATTGATAAGCAGTTAGCTGATATATTTACTAAACCCTTATGTGACTCAAGATTTGAAGAGCTTAAGAATGAACTAGGGTTAATTGAGTTGAGTTGACACCCAGAAGACTCAACCAGAAGAGATGGAAGATGAGAAGATGAAAACTAAACAAGTTTCACGAATCAACCATGTGAAACAGCTATGTCAGAAAGTCAGCTATATCGAGTTAGCTGACAGCAGAGTCGCTTAAATAAAGGAGAGAACCAGAGTTAAGTCATGTTTGATATAAGCTGAGTCATTTATGATCTATGTGACGAAAACGCAGTCGTTTTTAATGAGCGGGAATGTTTTTAAGGATGATGTCAGCATAATAATGACGGGTACAGTAAAAAGCTGCACAGTAAGCATATGATTGGATATAAATGTTGTCGCATTAAATGCGAGAAATTAAATACGGTTTAACGTGTGCTAAATCTAAACCGTTGATATTGATCAAAATTTCAAAATCCGAAGACATGTCCTTTCATAACCCTTATATATTCATTTTTTTTCCAGTTTTCTCTCTCTCATTTGAAAACTGTTCATCTTCAAGCAAAAAGAAAGCAAGCTTTTTCTCTCTCGAAAACCCTAAGTGTCCTCAAGCAAGTTCGTCAAGTTTTAATCAGTGAAAATCTCTGAAAATGACACCTAAGTTTGATTTCATCAAGCTATCGATGCAAATCCACTCAGGATCGTCAATGGATTTCGAAGGTATGGTGAAGCAGGGTTCTGATGAAACCCTAATGAAGAAGATTGCTGAGATGTTAGGAAAGTCGGTTCTTAAGGCCTTTCTGACTTTAGAATACTCGCATACCTATCTCGAGGAGGTAGCGCAATTTTATGTTAGTGCAGAAGTGCAGGACGAAGGAATCAAGTCTTCTGTCCACCGCAAGGATATTTTGATAAATGCTAAGGACCTTGCGGAGCACTGTTTATTGCCGTCTGATGGCATGAAGGAGATAAATGAAGCTGATGTTGATTTTGTTGCTGCGTGGAAAGAGGTAGCCAAACCAGAGTGCGCTGCTAAGATGATTTACACAGCTGAGAAGAAATTGTTAAAGGTCGACTATCATAAGTTGATGGATGTCGTCTCCAAGTGTGTGGACATGAAGTTTGGAAGCTTTAATCAGTTGTCCAAGACTAAGCTGATCGTCATGGCTGCGATCATGCAGGGCAAGAAAGTGTTGAATAAGACGCTCAAGGATGACGGATCCTTTGGAGGATCTCTTGGATATGGCCTGGTGATTGGCCACTTGATGGAAGTGAAGGGCATTCCCCTTCGACATGGAAACCCTTCCATGTCAACCAGAAAATGTTCAGGGCTAACCTCTCTGGAGCCCAGAAGAGAGCCCACGCGAAGAAAGCGGACACAAGTGAGGGGGAATCAACTGAACCCGAGGACACAGCTGCTACCTCTAAATTTAGTAACGCTAAAAAAAATGCATTTCGAAAAGTAGGGCGTTACAACCTCAAATTTAGAGATGTTAAACGGGTCGTGTCCCGTTAGTCTGGACCATTTAAACCGTAAAAAAGAGGGTTAGGGCCGAATTATTTTGGCCCATTTAAATCTGAGACCTTTTTAGCCCGGGTTGTTTAGGCCGAGGCCCGTTAGGGCTAGCCCGTAGGTTAACTGGGCTAGCCTACTAGCCGACCAATTGTGTTTTTTTTAAAAAATACATATAATTAGAATATTATAAATCTATTTTATTACATATTACCTATTACTAAATATATTTTTTCAAGCTCACATCTTCTCATCTTTAATAGGTTTAAATATATAATTCTTAAAACTATGACTTATAATCACATGATTTTTTTTTAAAGTCTTATTGTTTTTTATTTTATATTGGTATATATTATATAATGCTATCTTTTATTATTATAGTTTTATTTTAAAATTTTAGATCGTGGAATATTTAAATTTTATAATTCTGTGAATGCAATGTAATTATAAACTATGCAAGATTTTTGTAATGAATACTTTAACTTAACATGTTAAACTTAAATGTTATATATGTTCGAGTTTAAAATTTTAGATTTAAATATATTATTTTTTATTTTTTTGACTTCTAGCCCAATAGTGGCCCATTTAGCCCGAAGCCCGCTAGGGTTAGGCTTAGGTTCGCAATATTCTAGCTCGTTTAATAGTGGACCGTTTAGCCCGAAGCCCGTTAGGACTGGCCCTATAGGCTAGGGCCAGCCGTTTAACATCTATACTCAATTTCATTTGCTTAGTGGCAGGTTTCACTCATATTTGACCCTAATATGCTCTCTTCTCTCTCCTCTCTTGTGAACCCGAACGGACATCCAATTTGATTATTCTGTTCATCTTCTCCGGCAATGACATGTCAGGCTCTTTCATTGGCCTCACGTCAAACTTCGATCCGCCTAATTCTAGAAACAATCCTCAGTTTTTTCGATCGGACCAACCTAACCTGAACTCCACGTTTCAGTCATCTTCCTCAATTAATCATGGTGGTACGTTGCATGACTCCCTCAGCACGGTGACACGGCGTTCTCACGGATAATCACTCTGCACGACCCCCTTTCCCGTCCACCGTCGTTGGGTTGCTATAGTTTCATACCTTCCAACTTTGTGCCACACCAACACCAAACACCCAAAGCTTCGTCCCAAAACCCTAGTTTGGGTTTGATTCCCACTGCTGCTTACATGGATGTCCGGTCCGCACAACTCCTACACCTATGCCCATTTCACCTCCTTCAGCGGGTTCTACTAAGCCGCCGGCCACTGGGGGTCCCCACCCCCCAGAGATCTCTCCACCTGTTGTTATTACCCCCATGGTTGATGTCCATGGGGGGTCGGTCCCATGTTCTCTGTAGTTGGGGGACCGTCTGGGAGACAGTCCACTCTTATTGCCTCCCCCCAAGAGGGTGATAGCCCCCGGGTTCATGGTGCTCTCTTTTCCCAGGTGTTAACAAAACCCTGTAATGACGGTCTCAATCTTATAGGATATTCTATGCATGTCAATATGGTCTGTGGCACTTCTTCAAATCATGGTGTGCATGCAATTTCACACGCGAACATGCAACATTCGGCTCATTATGGGCCAAATTCATACCCACTTGTGGAATCTACTTTTGCGACAATGGTTTCTGGTAATCCTCTGACACTATACCTCCCCACCAGACCCAGGTTATCTTCCATCTTTTACTGAAATTGTTTCTGGTCCTCCTAATCCTATCCCTGAGCCTATTAAAAAAGGTGAATATTACTCCGTTGTTATGGATGAAAATGTGTATCAACAACAACTTGCTAAATTTCAATATGCCTTAATTGGTCGTGTTATTCTCGGCAAAGGTACTAAACCTTGGCCCATTTTGCCTCTTCACAAAAGGCTTTCGGAATTATGGGGGGTTAAAACTAATTGGAAGTTAATACGATTGGGAAAAGGTTATTTTTGTGTTAAATTTTCTAACACTTATGATTGTTCCCGTGCTCAAGCTCGGGTCACTTAGTCTCTTAATCTGGGTTCCATTCGTTTATACCCTTCACTTCTGGATTTCAATCCTTATAAGGTCAATACATCAACTGCTAGTGTTTGGGTACGAATATTTGAATTGAATATAGAATATTGGGATCCCAGTTACATTATGGGTCTAGCCAAGGCCATTGGTACCCCAGTGCAGGTTGACGAACGGTCTTTGGATGGTTCTCTATGACATTTTGTTCGTATTTTGGTGGATGTAGACCTTGCTAAACCTCTTTAGGATCACAATATGGTTGAAAGAAGGGGTTATTGTTCGTTTGCTTCTATTGGGTATGAAAAACTCCCTTTATTCTGTGGAACTTATGGTATTACGGGACATTCGGCTGCGTCTTGCCGATGGTTCGAAAACAATGTCAACTTGTAGGAGCCTCAGGGACGACCCACTTCCTAATGTGGACGTTCCCAGGTTTGCTTGGTTTATTGTTCGGCTCATAATTACTCGGATAAGGGCAAGGCCATTGATAACTCAGTGGATGATACGACTTTGCCCATGCGACCGGGTTCTCTTCCTGTGCTATCGTCACAGTTTTTACAGGTATTATTCTGGATAATGCCTTTTCTGCTTTGGATTCTGAGGACACTAACATGCATACCTCCGATGATGTGCCTCCTCCCGTGGCTACCCGTACTTTTATCCCTAAACCTCCTATTCTTCGAAGTGATCAATCGTTCTCTACCTCTGATATTCATCATAAGCCTCTCACGGTGCAATATCCGTTGGATAAACCAATTCGCCCGTTGTATAAGGCTATATGTGCCAAATCGGTTGACGCCAAACAAAGATTACTTTAATTGGTTACGCAGGGTAACATGTCGGTTGCACATCAGTTGAGATCCATGATGATGAAAAGGGGACTAACAATTTAAAAAGGGTGCTTACAGAAGCATTGGGCAGATTATGTGGATGACGACAATATTTCTGGGGTTGATATGTCGGCGCCCACACACTCTGGAGCATCTACCCTGATACACTCACCTGCTCATTCTCATTGAATTGTATTTTTTGGAACATACGGGGGATTGGGAATATTGCTTCTCGCAATATTCTTAAGAAGATATGTCAACATCACAAGCCTTCTTTGGTTTCTATTGTCGAACCTAAAGTGGACTTGCATACTATTTTTTATTATTATTGGGCCAGTCTGGGTTTACAGTTTGTGGCGCAGAACTTTTGGGTTTCGGGGAGGTCGGATATCTGGATCTTCAAGTGCTCGGACATCACGGTTATTCAACAGGTTCTTATTTCAGATCAATGTATTTTTCTCAAGGTCCAATTTTCTAATTACATCTTTCATGTGGGGTTTGTTCATGCGATTTGCAATCATGTGATTCGTAGACAACTTTGGTCGGATATTGTCGCCCTGGATATTGATTATATTATTTTAATGGGGGATTTTAATGCTATTCTCGGGAATCATGAGCGTACTGGTCAGGGGGTAGCCTCTCTGGCTTCTTGCAAGGATTTTCGGGATTTTTTTGATAATGGGGGGGGTGATGGCTATTCCCACGGCTGGTAATTTCTTTACTTGGTGCAGCACGCGTCCTCATCAGATTCTCATTCATGCTAGGCTTGATCGAGTTATAGCCAGTCCACGGTTTGTTAATCTTTGGCAGCGGGCAGAAGTTTTTGTTATTCCTCGCGTTTGCTCGGACCATCACCCTCTTTTGCTATCTTGTGCGACCACTGCTCATAAGGGTCCGTCTCCATTTCGTTTTCAACGTATTTGGACTAAACATCCAGGTTTTCAGTCGATTATTGCTTCTTCATGGGAGTCGAATTACGCCGGCTCTAACACTTTGATTCGATTGATGATTAAATTGAAAAGGTTGCGTCCAGTGCTCTGTTCATGGAATTCAGAGGTTTTTTGGGATGTCAATCGTAGGGTTGATGATAAGTTAGAGAAATTGAGACAGATTCAGCCAAACATTGAGACATTGGGATATAGTATCGTTCATCGGGACCAGGAGCTTGATGCCCAAAACTCTCTAAATCCGCTTCTCCTCCAATGTGAATTTATTTGCCAGAAATCTCGGGCTACTTGGTTGGTTGATGGAGACCGCAACACTTCATTTTTTCACCGTTGTTGTCAGACTAAGGCCACTCGGGCTTGTATTCATGGTCTGATGATTAATGGTATGCTTTCCACGGATCCGTCGATCATCCGTAGTCACATTATTCAGTTCTTTGAGGACTTGTTCACGGCGCCTACTGGTCTGATTCCAGATTTTTCTTCTATTGATCAAGTGATTAATCCAGTGGTGTTAGATGTGGAGAATAATTGCTTAACCGTTTTGTCGTCGAACTTAGAGATCCAGGATGCGGTTTTTGATCTCGGCTTAGACAGTTTTCCGGTCCCGGATTGCTTCAATGGATCCTTTTATCAGAACTATTGGGACATTAACTCTACTGATGTCACTAATGCGGTGCGTCACTTCTTTCAGTCTGGATCCTTGCCAGCTGGGCTCAATTCCAGCTTTATGGTTCTCATCCCTAAAAGCAAATATGCGAATGTTGTGGATAAATTTAGGTTTATTGTCATGAGCAATTTCATCTTCAAAATTATCACAAAGATTCTAACTACTCGATTTGGCAGCATTGTCAGTCGCATTTTGTCCCCTACACAGTTTGGTTTTATCTCGGGCCATCACATTCATGATTGTATTGCTCTGGTCTCGAAGGGTTTCAACATTTTACATAATCGAAGTGACAGTAATATGATTATCAAAATCGATATCCGTAAGGCTTTTGACACCCTCAGTTGGGATTTTCTTTTATATGTGTTGCGCAGATTTGGCTTTTCGAAGATATTTGTTGCTTGGATTTTGGTGATTTTGAAATTGGCCCATATCTCGATTCTTCTTAATGGCTCTCCAGTGGGTTATTTTGCTTGCACGAGAGGGGTACGGCAGGGTGATCCCCTTTCACCTCTTCTCTTTTGCATTGCCGAAGAAGTCCTAGGGAAGCTTATCTTTCGTTTGGTGTCATCCATCTTCTCAAGCTTCCCTTTGGTGTCATCCCATCTTCTCACGCCTTTTGTGGCTCCACGCAATATCATTTTTCCATCCACCATGTTGTATGCGTATGACATTGTTATTCTTTGTGCGGCAACCTTTGTCAACGCTCGCCATATCTTTGATACCCTTGGGCATTATGCTTCTATTTCAGGGCAGGTGTTCAACCCAGCCAAATCGAAGGTGTTTTTTTGGTACTCGGGTTTCGCAGTATATTAGAAACCTCATATAGACAGTTATGGGTTTGTCGGTTGGTTCGTTTCCCACTACTTATCTTGGGGTTCCCATCTTCAAGGGTACTCCCAAGCATGGTGTGTTGCAGCCTTTGTTTGATAAGATTATGGTCAAATTTAAAAGTTGGAAAGGCTCTTCTCTTTCTTTGGCGAGTTGAGTCTTTTTGGTTAATTACATCATTGCGAGCTCCTTGGTTCACAGTATGCTTATCTACAAATGGCATATTGTGATGCTTAAGTAGTTGGAGAAGGCTATGCGTAATTTCATTTGGTCTGGTGATGTTCATCAGAAGGGTTCTGTGGTGGTTAATTGGACACGTAGTTTCAGCCCTATGAATGAGGGAGGTCTTGGCGTTCGGTCCCTCATTTCTGCTAACTGGGCTTTTATTATGAAAATGGACTGGAAAGTTCTTAAGCTTTTATTATGAAAATATGCTGGAAAGTTCTTACTTCGGATTCGGTGGTCTTTGATACTCTCCGTAGACGTTTTCTGCTGGCTAACGGTACTATGAGACACTCTTTCTTGCCTTCTTCAATCTGGGCAGGGTTACGTCCAATTGTGAAGGATTGCCAGACTGATTCGAGATGGATCCCTAGGGCGCACTCTTCGATTGATTTTTGGACAGATAACTAGCTTGTACATCATTGCAGATCAGATTGGTATCCCAAACGAGTTTCTGGCTAACTTTTGGAATCCTATTTTGGACTTCTTTTTTAATAACACTTGCCATCTTACTATGTCATTTGTGGAGGCTTACTTGGACATTGTTCGGGATACTGTCCGTTGCCCGATTGATCCAGATTCTTTGGCAAAAAGGGTGTGGACTCACTCTATGGATGGGATGTTGTCGTCTAAATCAGCATATGCCTTTTATGTCCATCATTTCCCACTGTTAAATGGGGATCTTAGATCTGGTCCCTCCACATCCCCAAAAGGTGCACGATCGTGGTCTGGCAGGCTATGTATGGATGACTGGTTGTTATGGACGTCCGCCGCCACAGAGGATTTATCGGTCCTACTGCTTGTAGCCTTTGGTATTCTCACTCAGAATCGATTGATCACATTTTTGTTTCTTGTAATTTTGCAGGAGCTCTCTAGGGACTGGATTACTGCATCATTTCTTGTGGCTTTTCGTAACGTCTATAGCTTCAATGAATTTCTGGTTCATCTAATGTAATTTCATTTCAGTGAGCAGTTTGCTTTTCTCTGGAAGGTGGCGACCGTTTCTTGCATTTGGCTTATAGGGCACATCAAAAATGACATGGTTTTCAATGACAAGAAATGGACTACCAATGCAACTCTAGTTCAGTTGAGAGAAATGATTATAGAGTTTGATTCGTTAGACAAGGGGTGTGCGCAACACATATGGTTGCGCAACCGGAGCTCTAGGGCATATTACGGCGGTGGCGGTTTACCACACTTATCGAAGCCTTTTTCGTGGTTGCTTTGTGGAACAATGCGGAACGGGCTATGCATTCGAGGTCGAATTAGTTGTAGCCATGAGCGCAATTTCTTATGCTTTTCATAAGAGTTGGACTAATCTTTGGTTGGAATCTGACTCTACATATATTGTCGACCTTTTCAGATCTCGGCTTGGTTCAATCCTGTGGCGTCTACTTTATCAGTGGAGTTATTCTCTCTTTATGATTTCCCAGATGAGCTTTGTGGTTTCTCACATCTATCGGGAAGGTAATCGAGTCGCGGACCAGCTTAGCAAACCCATGTGTGATTCCACTTGGTGGGACGATCCTCTGGAGGATATTATCTCCCTGCTCACAGATGACTATGTCGGACGAGCGCACATATAGATTTGTTAGATAGTTTGGTGTTCTATTTTATGTTTTGTTTGTATGGCTTTCCCTTTTCTAGTCGAGGTACTCTTTTCCTACTAAGGTTTTTCCCACAAGGGTGGGTTTTACCTTGATAGATTTTTAACGAGGCCCCAAACTTTACGCTGCCTAGTCGGCTTGTGACTAGGATCTTTCTTTTCTTATTATAATTTCGATCTTTGTTTAAAAAAGGTCTCACTCATATTTTTACATTCTTCATGGGGACCTTCTGTCCATATTTTAACAAAGAGTTCCCAAGCTAAAGGGTATGAGCATTTCCAATAGTAAATTGTATTTTTGTGTGTGTTTATAATGGAAAAATCCTAGTAGGGAACCATTCTCGTTGGTACACGATTAAATGGGACGGAGAATCCCCGATTAATTTGAGGATGGGATGAGAATGGGGATTCTCCGCTTCTCTAGAACCTAGGATGGGATGAGGATGGTATTTGTATTTTCCATCCCATCCCCGCCTTCATCGCATCCCTATTTAGATAAAACGGGGATTTCCCTTCCGAATCCCCATTTCCCCCGAATATATATATTAAATTTATTTATTATTAAAATCAATTTAATTTCTAATATTTTATTTTATTAATTCTTAAGTCTTTATAATTTTACTAGTTCTCATTATTTCTTTTTACAAATGTGAAGCCCCTCCATTTTCAATCTTGTACAAGCGTGAAACTGACGTCATTAGACAACTTTGTATATTCGCGACTACTTTTAACGCATCATTTTGACGGATCACTATTAACAATAATTTCACACCATATTATCATCTTATTTATATGATCAACTACTTGTTTAATTATTGGTCATTTTATTTTTGTTTTTGAATTCTATGTTTATGAATCACTTAATTGATCATTTTTGCTACTACTTTGAGAAATTAATAGACACCTTCGAATTTTAGGAGACCTATTTCACTAAGTGATTTATATCATATAGAAATAAGAAATTGATTTAGAATAAGTGATTATGAGACTCATAACTTATTGTGGTAATTGATATTTTACACTAACTATCATCATTGTTGGACACAAAAAAATATATAAATACCATATATTATATTGAGTTGGACGGCAATGTGCTATTTTGGGTATAGAATTTCATCTCCATCCTTAAACACATACACAACATTACACAAAACCAATACCAAATATCTTACACAAATTTTAAATTCACTTTTCACCCACAAATTCCCACTCACACCAACATTCCCCTCAAACTCCCCCCATTCTTCCACTCACTAATTAACCCCATACCTTTGACCATTCCCTTGTCCCCCATACAAACAATAATTCACAAGACTTCAAAACAAAAATCATCATCCTTTTCCTCCCATTGTGTTCGGCCATTAGCTTGAGTGACAGAGCAAAACTTAATTTTTCATCCTTCACAATTCTCTCAAAGTCTCCCAACTCTCTTTACACACTCAACCTTCTTCTTCTTCTAATACTTAGCCAAAAACACAAGAATCCCTCCCATTTTTCTCCAAAAAAATTCGAACCACATCACTACAAGGTAAGAAATTTCTTCTTTCATCTTCAATCTATTTCCTTGAAACCTCTAAGCCTATCTCCTTCCTTTTTGAACACTACAAGAAAACATTGAAATTCCAACAGCCGTTGGAATTGTTGATTCCAATGGAAATTCCAACAAAAAATGAGTCCATGTTAAAATGGCCGTTGGAATGCCAAAATTCCAATGGAAAAATATTCCAACGGTAGTTCCAACGGTATTTATCCATTGGAATATCCAATTGTTGGAAAACAATCCAATGGTAATTCCAATAGAGTTATATTGTTCGAATAGTCCAACGGTAATTCTAATGGTACTATTCCGTTGGAATATATAATCATTGGAATAAACACCAACGATTATTTCAATGTTATGTCCAACGACATTATATCATTGGAATTAATTCAAATGATAATTCCAACAATATATTTCATTGAAATATAAGAAAAATTCCAACGTTTTTTTTTTGTTGGAAAATATCCAACAACAATTCCAACGGATTTTTTCTGTTGGAATGTTTCTATATATATTTTTGACCCTTTAAAATAGTTGATCTGATAACGACAACATGCAAATATAATATCGTAAAAAGTCGATATCAAATGTTTCCAATATACGATATAATTTGTCCAACACAAGACAAACAAATCAACAATCCTAAAAGTAATAATATCATCAACGACCCCCAAATGCTTCAACAAAAAAATATAGTCAACACAAGCAAATCAACAGTCTCCATAATCATCATAGTTCCCCGCATCTTCATCAACTCCAAAATCCGCATTAGCATCATTAAGCATACCATTCTCAAAATTTTCATCATGAACGGCGGGTTGCACCCTTGAAGAAGAGGCATCATGGCTAGAGGAAGGGCGTGATACGCCCATGAGCTTCTCCAGAAGGCTACGGATGGAATCTAATTCACTTTCTAAATGCTGCTCAATAGTACTCATACGGTCGCATAGCTTTTGAATATGAGTAGATTGATATAATATGAAACCAAACATGGGATACTTATATAAATGATTTCAGCTTTAGAATTCGTCCACTTGCCAGTTTTCTCATCATAATGATACACCTTGGAAATGGTGGCTTCCCTCCCAAACTCCAATCCCTAAATGAAAAACAAAATATACACGTCATATAATCCTAATAAATATATATGATACTTGGAAGAAATAATTTTGTTAAAGACAAATCAAATGATACATGTTGCAAAAACTAACTCCTCATATGGATATGAAAACACATAATAATTTATGAAATGACCTTTTAAAACTTAGTGGGACATAAAGAAAATTTTAATTCTAAAGATTTGTTAAATTATTTACTCAATAATGGAGGAATCTGAAACACGAAGCTAAAACTTCGTACTAAGAGCCATCACAGATTAATATAACTAATTCATAAACCTATTGAGTTGTTTATCTATTTAGTTTTTTGGTAAGGCCAAATAAGAAAATTTTCTATATACATATATATACACACAATATATATAGATCCCCAAATTTCATCAATTTCAGCTCTTCCCTACACCACAAATTCTAAATGTTTTGAATATATATGAATTCATCATCATCTAATCTACTCCCAATCCAAATATATACACATACACGAATATAAATATATACATAAACACACATATTCATAGTTCAAAATATAATTATAAGCTTATAATTAGCTTAACATCAAGTTAATAATAAAAGATATATAACAGACTATTTTTAGATTGCATTATAATGTTGTTTTCTGTTGTAGGAATCCACCTGAATTAACTAAGGGATCAATGAAGATAAGAAATAAGAATAGATTAAGGATTCAGACAATATATAAAACAAAAACAGACTTAATAAGATGTCTGCCTACAAATATATATACACATTACCTACTTATGATGTTATCTAAAGTTTTTCGTTTTATTTACTACATTGAATAGTATCCCATTATTGTTCTGCTATTAACTAAGGGATTCATTTACTAGTTCATTTTTTTTCTTCTTTTATTTTATTCACTGGGATTACTCGATAATGAACTCATGTAGTGTTTCTAAATTGAAAAAGAATAAATAAGATAAAGCAGAAAAGCAATTATGGAGATGAAATTAATGTGATGCATTTTTCATGCCTCTGATTCATTTTCCGGTCTAAGCTTATTAACCATGTACTTTATATGCGTGTAAGTAATATAGTATCTAGTACAAATATGTGAGAGAGATTTACATGTCTTCTCTTATGCTCAGAAATAGAGATTGCGCCGCCTCGATTTACAAAGACATCCTTATTGGTGGCTATGTTCTTCTTATTTTGCTCAGATAGTTGCTTGAAATGAGAGTCTGTGTCCAACCTGTGCGGAAGCGCCTCTCGCACTGTATTAGACATCCATTTTCCAGCTAACTTGCATCTATGATTGTCAGCCAAACTTAAACGAATTATGTTTGAACATTTACGTTTACATATCCACTCAATTTGTTGGTTATGCTTAGAATCCCATCTATAATATTTCTGCACAATTTATTGCAAGTAAAAGAAAGCATCATATACTCAAGACAGCAGATTGGGCCAACACAATTCCACTACATAGAATAATTAGAAACAAAACCACATCATAGATTAAACCATTCTTGCAAAGTGCAGATTAATGACTGTAAACCCCAATGTATTTCATGCCATTTTTTTACATTTTTACAATATGTGTTTCATTCTAAAAAAAATGATATCTAAAAAAACACTTGCATAAGTTTGTGATATTACCTTAAACTCTCCAAACCACATGTCCTTACATTTTGAGGGATTTCACTCCATGCAGTCCATGGTTGTTCATATTTTAACTTAATGATAGTTGAAAGTTTTCCAACTACCTCCGTAGGAAAGAACCTATTATAGAATATGCAAATAAATAAATTTTTTTGTTAAATATATAGGAAAAGTATTAAAAGTAAACCATGAAGAATAATTTAAAAATGTATGTGGTTTAAAAGTCATACTCATCTCCATTTGGTTCTATCTTTAACTTACTGGCAGTTGACCCACACTCTGATGAATTGGCTGCTGGCGTAGATGAGGAACAATGAGTGGATGGTAAAAGGGACTGCTCTATTGGGTTATTTGCAGATCGTGAGCCATCTTAATTATCTGTTGGTGCAGAATAAGTAGGACGAGCGATCAGATGTGTGCCTCTACCTCTATCCCTACCTCTAGCTCCGCCTCTGCCTCGCAAACCACCACGATCACCTTTACTTCACATCTGTGGAAAAAATATCAAAAAGATATACACTACACATAATTTGTAACATAGAAGATATTACTTATAATGAATGAAATCATTTCCTATTCGAAAATTGAAGAAATCATAAATAAGAACATTAACAATCAATCACTATAAACATAATAATCAGTAGAAGTGTCTTCTTCAGATTCTGTTTCTTCACTATTATCCAATAATTGTTCTTTTTTAACATGTTCTTCAATAGAAAGGGTGTTTGTAATGTCATTAACGTCACCTCTTCTATCATTGAAATCTAGATGTAACATCTATTTCATCTTCAAAAGATACTTCATTCAAGTGAGAACCATCATCATCTTGGAATGAAGCATTTAGTGATTGAACTGTGTGCCTTGACTTGGTTTTAATCACCACAAGCCAATCTCTTCTATTATAAGTTGGATTAGGATACGGTGTAAAATATAATTGCTCAGCTTGTTGAGCAAATATAAATGTATCTGTTAGCAAATATGGGTGAAAACAGAATCACATATTTATACATATAAGGTGGATCGAGTATTACATATTTGCAGCGAAAGTGTCGATCCACATAGCTAGGATTTAGCTCGTCTACAAGCCTCCTATTGATCCATGATTAATCAAGTTACAAGCTCTTGATTGAATCGCGAGCAACGAACATATCCCGTAGATTGGTTGAACCATGAACTAACTACGAACAAGATCACGAACCATCTTTCTTGTTGGTGTAAATAATTACTAGAATTATTTAATTTGATGTGCACATCTTAAACCCTTGAAGAACTTTGGTGATGCTCCAAGAAGAAAACCGTATAGAAAAATTTTAGGAGAGAGATTATTATTTCTTATGTGGGAGACGATATTTTCAATTAGAGTGATATTGTGGGGAGAGATATCAATATATATATCTCAATCTCATATCTCAGTTAGAGTCCTAATGGGAGAGGTTTCTAGACAAACCTCATCTAAATAGGACTCCCTATTATCTCAAATATGGATGTAACCTAATTGCACCCAATATCTGTCACTCATACATATTTGACTCGATTGATTCGAATCACATCCTCATAGTTTTCATCTCACGTCTCTTATTTCATACAGGGAATAAGGGGTGCGACCAAGCGAGAAAGTAAAGGTGAGGAGAGTTATATTAAGTCATCACCAAACTAACATAACCATACAACTCAGTAACTCGCTATGTACCCCAAACCAAGTGGTTGCACCCAGTCAAGCATCTCTAGATCCTTCAATGAAATAAATAGAGCATGCTCGACTCACTCAAATATGTTTATATATTCATGACTAGTCAAACACATTTCGACATAGTCGCCCAGGCTATGAATCATAGAACATAAGTGCGTTACCAACTTAATTCTTACTTTGTCCTCACATGCCAATTAGTTTGGTCTTGACAGCTTTCCTAGACATGCTCCGACAGACCAAATCACACATGGCCATTAGATACATGCTAATGTAGCATCATCAAGCTTACACCTCATGACATGGTCCAAAGTCCCAAAGGGTACAAGAAAATAATATGGCTCACACAGTGACAAAGCAGGGACCCATTCAGTCACTTTTCCATAGGCGGTCGCCTCAAAGCACATGTAGTATGAATACATGCTATGATTGAGCTCCCACTCAATTTAGGCATGTCACGCTCTAGAAATCATACAAATCTTGGTCTAGTCGCTATTCAAGCACACGACCTGCGTACTACTCGTAGTCACTCCCAAAGTGTCATACAATAGTTCGTACATTCGGCTACAAACAAGCGTTTATGAAGTTTGGACATGCTTCATAATCGATCAACTCGGATCTCATCTTAACCTCTAGTTAAGGCGACTGTTAATTATGCTTAATAACCTTCCTCACTGCTCTAGCGTGAAGATGATCATTCGCAAACCTTCTTATACGACACAATATTTTAAGTCTCATCCTTCTCGCTCTCTTAGCGCCAGGGCGATGGCCCATATGAGAGGGCCAATCAAAGCCTGGTGACAAATCACAAATCAGTACCAAACACATAATGAGAATCCAACATATCTCATTAATCACGATATGTTCTCATAGGCCACATACTCAATTCTAATTAATCCCTAATGACTCACATGCCTTTGGAGCATTTCTCCAAACAAAGGCTCATAAAAGGGATGAGCACCCACACCGCTCGTAGAAGTATGTCTGAGAATAATATTAACTATGCGCAATAACTCTTAAGTGAAGTAAAACCTTGAGTAAGTATGTTGGTCTATCTGCCACGTTTGGCGCCCAAACCATACACCAAATTGGTTTTACTATCACAAAGACAACAAAATACATCATGGATGTGCGCGCAATGCGCATTATTTCAAGATGTCAAATTTGCCTTTAGCAAATCATAGACCAATTTGTTAAGATATCTATGTATCCACATGTCGGCATCACAATATCGTATGGATCACTTTGTTATCCACTCACCAATCACACTTATAAGTACAAGACTTACTGAGTACGCACATAGCGCACATCAAACATTCGACAATGTTTACTTAAATTAGCTAGCATTTCTTTTCATCTTCCAAAGATACCGTTTCTTGACTAAGAATATGATCTTTGACCATGGAGCGTAAAGACAGCCAAAACTTAGTGGCGATAACTCCATGTTTTTTCCAGTCATCACATTTTTGCCATATACAATAAGATAAAACTCTTACATATGTTCAGTGAATTAATTTACCATCGCATGCCTATCAAAATGATAGCTTGATAAAATCAATGATGACTCAAGTCACAACTGGAGCTTCTTGATCAGCAATCAATGCGCTCTTACTGCACTTTTTGAAATCATCGGGTGATCCACATAGATCTCATGATTCAAGTTTCACTGAACTATGTGAACATCAATCATCCAAGACAAACCTAGACGAAAGTGGTAATAATAGATAACATATCAGGAGAATTGAGGCAATCTCACCACTTAGGGAGAACATCTCAAAACATTTATGCTCTTCTAACAGTAGTAAACATTTTATCCTTAGTCGAGCTACACACATGTTAATCAACCAATCTATATTGCACTTGACCTTCCAAAACAACATGTTTCAAATGGTCTTGCATCTAAACAGAAGATTAACAAGCTCTTAGACTTTATTCGTAGTCATTCGACTCATCTTCTCTTTCGCAACAACTATCAACTTAGGGCATCAAGTGAAGTCACATATTCTGTCGACTCATCAACATCCACAAAAGTAATTGTGAAGGATACCCACTCAATCTCATATAGATGATGGGGAATATTTCATATTCACTTCTTTTTACTAGTGGAATGTGAGAATCATTTTCGTGTGAGACACTAGCTCCCACTGACTTAGTGTCGCTCCCACTATTCCAATAATTACTAGATGAGTATAAAATACAATATCCTTGCTAGAGAAACGAGTGCCTCCTAAAGATCTTGCAACTCACATAGTTTTAAGATCTCTTTAGACTTCACATATGCTCAAGAAAATCCTTTAAGGGGAAACCTTAACCGTGCGACTTGATTCTCCACTTTAGAATACATATTCTCGAACTTAAATGAGCAGACCCACTAATTTGGGCTTGTTATCAAACTAAAGCTCATTGAAGAATCACTTGGAGACACATATTATATGATGTAGGCAGAAACAAGATACACAAATCAACTTGCGCCATCATAAATCAACTATTTTGAAGTGATTGCCCTTCTTCGCAAGCTTATATAGCTGCAAAGTGTTTAGAACCATCATTCAACTTGCAACTTTATTTCCTTCAACTGTGTGTCCAAACTAATTAGACATGTTATTCCCGCTCCCTACTAGCACATGTCCATATGTTAAAAATCGCTCAAAACAATTTGGCGCTTCTACTAATGAGAGTGAAAATGTACTAACTTATAGCGTAAATAGCAATGGAAGAAAATATAATGCATTAATTTGTGCCTCACACCCATAAGTCTGCACTCAAATTAGCGGACTTAGCTTTAAAGGAAAAGTAGTCATCTTTCATTCTTCTAGCAAGCTTATCCCGCTGGAAAAAAAATTATGCAGAGAGAGATTGACCTTTGCGAGATAGACAATAAAGCCTTCTCGAGCTAATACAGTCGTCCTCCTAACCTCATGTACCACGATATCATTAGAAGATCTAAAAGAAATACTATCTAAAGCCAAGAATCACATAGAAAATATAGACAAGTCTTTTCACTCAACAAATATCTTACAAGTGCATTTATCCGAGTAAGACTATATGGACTCAAGTTGCTCATACCAACTGTTGAGCTTGAGGTGACTCTTTTTAGCCTCTTCTTGTGCGCTCTATAGTTGCACAACCCGATAATAGTCATACACAGTTGCTCAATCTAAAAACCACATGCTAAGTCAACCAATATCTACAATCCACCCATGAAGAGATTTAGAAATATTAGCCAAAAATAAGAGAGCAAGTAAATAGTCAAACTTCATCTCAGTACAACTACGAGCGAAGTTACCAATCTCATAAGTGCACTTAATATTTGTTGATACTTAATTGCCTCATTTAATGCAGTGACAAGACTTCTTGTCACGTTATGGATCAATTTATAGTTCTAGTTTTAGCTTCTGCTCTCGTCAAGCTACATTATGTTTGTTCCAATATTCACCCGAGTTAGTTTATGTCGGTCAGCACCAGCGACAAGTGCACTCACTTGTGTATTTCTCAACTTTTTATAATCAGCCTCCAGATAGGCTTAATTCTTGATCCATAAGTATATCATCGGCATCTCAACTGCGATTATTTCGGGCAATTAAGTTCTTACAAATAAAGCGCAAATACTTTCTTTAGTCCACAAAAATATTGTCCGCGTCTAAGTCGCGACAATACTGGATACTTTGTCGATTTTGATGCTAAATTGGCTAGACTAAAGTTGGTGAGTTTGGTCTAAACACATTTCAATAAATTGCGCAAACAATTAGGTACTGATCTAAAAAAATTATTCTGGATCCAAGTAATATTTATTATTTTCTTCAATTCAATGAGATCGAAAATTTTCCACCAAGGCTAGTAATCATGTACCACCGAATGGAAGATCATAATAAAAATTACTGATCCATGAATAAAATTATCGATGTCCATAAATAAATCATGCATGCAACCATGCAATATAAGTAATTACAAAAAAAA
This sequence comes from Rehmannia glutinosa, assembly GCA_016081115.2. Lineage (NCBI taxonomy): Eukaryota > Viridiplantae > Streptophyta > Magnoliopsida > Lamiales > Orobanchaceae > Rehmannia > Rehmannia glutinosa. Next base: position 59,398,516 of record CM071937.1, on the reverse strand, counting down.
ATATAGCCCCCATGGCTGACATTGACATATAGTGCATCACGTGGAGATAATTTAGACCTATGGTGGTAAAACAAAAAAATATCCTCGTAAAATTGATGTTACATAGCCTCCAAAAAAAATGGCTCAATAAATACATTCCTCAAAAAATAAAAAAATTACATAGCTTCAAGGCCTACTACATCAATCTAGAAAAAGTGAAAAACATAAATGAGGACACCGAATTACCACCATTGTCAAAAATTAACTCCCACAAATAATATTAATATTAAACAATAAACACTCATGTGAAGCCCCGATTTTTCCGAGCTACTAATTGATCCTTATTGTCGTCTATACTTTTGATCGACTATTTTACCGCGTCATTTTGACGAGTAATCATTAATAATATATACATTTTGTATTTTATTTCATTTTATTTATTTACTTGTGATCATGATCTTTATTAATTCTATTCCTCATTTATGATCACTTGATTGATCATTATTACTATTTTTGAATTTATTAGTTAAGAGACTATTTATTTTAGAGACTTTTACCTTATAGAATTAAGATTTTGATTTAGATTAAGTAATCATGAGACTTACAAGTGATCAAGGAAATCACTAATTATTTTGCAGATTGATATATTTCATCTATTATCATCAAATTTGGGACAAAAAAAAATATATGGAATTACCGCCCTCATAGTGGACGGCCATGGTGGTATTTTTGGAGTAAAAATATCATCCAACTCTTGTACACCTACACCATATATTAGTCATCTTGTGTATAATTATATCATTAATTCAAACATTATACACATCATCTTATACACCAATTCTTTATTACTATTTTTCCCAACTTATTCCCACTTTATCCAACATTCTTCTCAATATTCCCCAACACCATTCAAGCCCATGCTTTGACTTGCACTTTGTCTCCCATGCAAGAAGCAAATTACAAGCTTGAAAAATTTTCTCCTTCTCTCTCTCCCTAGTACACAGCCACAAGGCCAATTTTTTCAAAAATTTGGATCAAAAATTTCACCAACACATTTGATCTTCTAAATCAATTCTCCTCCTTCTCTCTAAAAACTCCCAACTTCTCTCTATTCTTCCTCTCACTTTCTTCTTCCATACTTAGAAAATTTTCAACATTTTCCTCCTTATTCTTCACAAAAATCGAACCAAACTATACCAAGGTAAGAAATTTTATCTTCAATCCATTTTTGATACCACATTGTTCATCTCTTCCACCTTCTTAACTTAAGTTTGAATTTGGTTTGGAGGTACATTTAGAAGAACTTGAAGATTAGAGCTTGACAACATTTTGGAAGAAGGACTTCAAATTTGAAGAGAAACTAGTAGAGCAATTTGGACTACAAGGTAAGAATTGAGTACTAGACCCCTTCTTTCCTCTTCTTTCTAATTTTTTCAAATTTTAACACCCCTTTTTCATTTTTGAGAAATAGGGGCTGACCTTAGGTGATTTTGGAGTTGAACGAAAATTTCCAATTTTCAAGCTTCAACTAGTCTCCAAACACCTACTACACAAGGTAAAGTGTAGTCCTTCTCATTTCCTTATTTCCTTCTTTTTTATCCTTAATTTTTCTCTCATTTTTCTAACTTCAAATTTTTTATATTTCTTGACTTAGGGGCTGACCTAAGAAGCCTCATCCAAAAATTGTGAAATTATCCTTTTATTTCACAATTTCCAATTTTAAGGTGGGTGGAAAAATATTTTCCAACTTTTAGGTGTTTTGATTAAATGCATGTAGAAAATTTGATCATGAGCCTTGAGATATATATAATCTATGTATTGCATGTCAATTTTATGTAACAAGTCATGAAAATTCTCAAGAGTTGCTCAAAATTTCTATTTATTGAATTTTAGGTGCATGCATGTATACTTTAATGTTCTATTTGATGAATTCTTGTATGTATTGGACATGCATGTGTATGATCTTTAAAATCTATGTTTTGTATGCCTTATAACCTGGAAAAGTCGAGCATAATTGATTAAATTTCAATTTTGGACTTAAAAATGTAAAAATAGAAAGTTGGTGGACTAAATTGCAAGAAAATAAAAGTTAAAGGACCCCTCTGCAAATTTCGAAATTTGGGACTGTACTCAGATTCAAAAATGACTTTTGGACATTTTAATAAAGTTTTAAGAGTTTTAAGATAAATAAAATCAACCTTTAAAAGCCCAAGGACTAGATTGTAAAATTTTGAAAGTTTAAGGGCTACTTTGCAATTTTTAAAACTGTACCAGACCTTAACTTTAAAATTTGAAATTATTACTCTTAAGGTACTGGGAATTACATATTTTAAAAGTATTCCAAAAATCCAAGTGGTTAGGGCTTGGAAAACATTTTTTCTAAAATTGAGGGACTAATGTGTAAAATACTAAACTTGAGGACCCAAATGAAATATCCAGGACTTATGCAGCCCATGCACCTGGAAATACTAACTTAACTATAACTTAATTATATTTTGGACCCAAGGTTCAAATTTCATAACAATTGGACCCCTAAAACCTTAAAGGCAATTATTTCAAAATGGGACAAAAATGATATTTTCAAACGTTAAAGGACCTACACATATTTCTTTTAAAAACTGCTTTTGTCCCAATATCCTACTAACCTTAGTGACATTTTCCAACTGGAATCACATTAAAAGCCCTTCCGGATTGTGAGTTCCGAAATTTTAAAACTTAAGGTCCGAATTGGCAATTTTTACAAATTTGGGGCCAATGTGAGAATTTTACAATATCTCGACTTCAAAATTTTTAAAACCTGAATCTCTGGACAATTTGGAGAATTTAGGAACTGACCTCTTAATTTTTCAAAGTCGGGATATTTATTTATTCAATTTTTAACCCCAAAAGTGTTAGTTTTTACAAAACGGGGCTAAATTACAATTTTTCTTTTATAAAGGACCTAACTCAAATTATTTCCCCTTTTACTAAAATAGCCCTGGACCCTCTGAATTTGAGATTTAATTAAAGTATTTTACTTTCCCAAAAACCCTTGACTTATTGGATCAATTTGACCGATTAATACCCGATCGCGGTGCGACTTCCTCGCCTTGCGATTTTGAATCTATAACGGGACTTATGTTCCACCTAATCTTTCAAGATATCGAAGATTGCTTATCCTTCCGATGATCGTCTTCATCCAAAAACTCCACCAACGCCATAATTACCACTCGCGCTTTTCAAAAATTTTCCTAAAACTGCTTCCCTGAATCAATAATACTCGACTGCCTGGTTGACTGCCTGTACTTGTAATTACTTTCCTGCCTGAGTCAACTTGGTGTGTCGAGCTCATAGTCGGAATGGATACGTCGGGGATGGAACCGGGCAGCTCGGCTGCTATTCCACTCTTCCGGCCCCATCGTCCTAATCCCGCAACTGAGGGACGGAGTTTGTCCAAGGGAAGCGGGTCGTAGTACTTGAGGTATAATCATGATTATGACGAATCCGAGCCTTGCAAGCTCCACTGTGGATTTTGTCTTTGCCTACGGAGCGATAAGGTGTCGGTCTTGGACCATACTGACTGGGGAGTTACAAGGAAGAACGAAGGAATCGCTGTCTGATCCACACGATTCCGGAGTTATCGGACCCATTTTGGTTGGCGTTACATTTCCATACGCAACCGCTACCTGTTTTGCATTGGTTGGCGCTACAAATCCGTACACAACCATTATTTGCCTAGCATTGGGATTGGCGTTACACTTCCGTATGCAATCCTACCTGTCTTGACTGAATCACATAGTGCATGTGTGACCATGAACTGTTTCTTGAACTGTATAAGTATATTATTTAAATATTTTATCACGACACTTGCGAACTGTGTGTGAATCCATGCATCATACTCACGCGTTTTCATGTAACTGTTTTCTCACATTAACTATATTGCGCCACACTTGCACACGATCACCCCATCCACTGAGATTTCTGTCTCATCCCTACCTATTTTCTAACCTTAGATGAGGATTTCGTTGAGGATGCGGAACCGGCTCGGGATTGAGACCTTGTACTACGCTTGTTGGATTCGTTACTTCTTCTTGTTGTTGATTGGACTCTTATCTTATGTTGTTGTCGGACTTTTGTATTTCTTTGTATTCGGGTTTGTAACTAAAGGGCGTAGGACCCTTTGACTTTAAGTTACTATATTTTGTTGACTTTCGGGTTGTAATTTGGATGATGGATTGTAGACTTTAAGTTGTACTTGTACTTGTTATTTAATTATTCATTGCTATTTGCTCTGTCTCATTGGGTTCTCGTTGATATTTGTCCGGACTATTTGGTTATTGTATTTAAGTTGTGGATCGTTAAATCGCGTCCCGTTTGGGGCGTGATGATTAGAGTGTGGTATCGAGCTCGGCTAGTAAGATGGAAACTTACACCGAGTGACCCCAGATAGGACCCTCGATGCCGTGTTTTGGGTATTACCGCGACTTGACTAATTAAGTGTGAAATCGATTTCAAATTGTCATAGAACCGTCTTATTGATATTTGAACTAAGTTAGAACGCATATTTTGAGGTTCCATAGTCATACTTGTCTTGACTTAGTTTCTTCTTAACCCGACCTTCTTTGTGCATTCTTTCCTTATTCTCTCCTTATCTTTCCTTTACCTTTGGTGATCCGCCTTAGTTTTGTTGTTACTTTCCTGCGATATCACTTGCTTTACGCGAATAATTATTGTATTCATTTACTCGCGAATCGCAACTAACGCTTCAAGATACGAGAATCACGAACATCGAGGACGTGGGAGACCTCGTCGCGTTCCACGAGGAGACGATGATGTACCCGGGATTGGGTACCCTCTCCTCGAATTACCACCACCTCCTCCACCACCAGGAGACAATCTGATCGCATGCAAGCCTATAGCAAATATGGTTTTTATGAGGCAACAGTGCGAGCCTCAACCCCGTGCTCCCGAACCCGCCGAGAGGCGAACGATCGCACGTTGGAGCGATTCTGCGTTCGACCCACCAACCTTCTTGGGAGAGCCGGACGATGTGAAAGCGAGAAGAATGGATAGAGAAGTGGAGAATATCTTCAATGCTCTTCAATACTCCGACGAGCAGAGAGTCACACTCGTTGTATTTCATCTAGAATCGGTTGCTAGAGATCGGTGGAGGGCAAAAAGAGATGGGAATAGACCGAGTAATCGTAACATGGGAAATTTCTTGGGCCGAGTTCAATGAACAGTATATTCCACAAAGGTTGTGAAGGAAGCACGCCGAGATGAATTTCACAGATTGAGGCTAGGGAATCTGACGTAGCTCAAGATGAGTCCAATTTCACCGATTGTCCAAGTATGCTCTGGGGACAATCGATCAAGAGGATAAGCTTTACAAGTTCACTCGAGGATTGAAACGGAACTTGAAAGCTTGATTGTTGATCGTTGAATCGCAACCTACTCACCGCGGTAAAGCGCACTCTCCGCATTAGTCGGGATCAACCGTATTGGACAGATTCGTTCAGAGAATAGGCCATCGAATGTCTTAAGAGGACAAATGGGGACAGCCATCTAAACCGCTAAGTTTCGAAGGGACCAGATTAATAAAATGACAAAGGAAAGAGACCAAAGTGCAAGAAAAGCCGGGTTAAGAGTGTGCACATTGCCGTAAACCGGGGACATACGCCAACGATCACATGCGTAAACAAGAAAGGTGTTTGTCTTTGTGTAGTAATCAAGACCACCAGCAAGATTGCCAAAGTACGATGAAACTAAAAGACGCAACCGCAGGCGAAATGGCCAGGGTAATCGGGCAAGGATGCCCGCTCGAGCATTTGCACTAGCCGGACAGAGAGGCTCCGGAGGCAACGGATGTGGTGGAAGGTACGCTTCTAGTATCTAACCACTACGCTAAAATATTGTTCGACCCTGGATCAACGCATTCATTTGTTGCACCGCATTTTGTACACAAACCGCATGCATGCATGGAACATATGCCTATATGTTTAGAAGTGTCAACTCCTATGGGTGCAAGTCGATAATGAGATATTATCTATAATGCATGCAAAGTTAAGATTGTTGAGATAAACCTTTCCGCCGATTTGATCTTATTACCTATATCCGAATACGACGTGATATTGGGAATGAATCAAGTTATCTCGCACACCATGCACAAATAGACGCCATAGCAAGTCCATTAAGCTATGTGAACCCGAAAACCCGAAGTGGAGATTTCGGAAGGGCACGAGTTAAGATTGCCCCAATCATTTCAGCAATGAAAGCAAGGAAGGCGATCACTAGAGGGGCTCAAGGGTACCTGGCGTTTGTAATTAACAAACCGAAGGTTGAGTCACAAATCAACCAAGTACCTATAGTATCAGCATATACGGATGTATTTCCACAAGAACTCACCACCGTCCCCTCCGGATAGGGAAGTCGAGTTCACCATCGGTGTTGCCGGGATCGCCCCGATTGCGAACACCATATAGAATGGCTCTCTTGAGTTACAGGAGTTGAAAACGCAATTACAAAAACTGATGGATGTGGGATTTATCCGACCGAGTACGTCTCCGTGGGGAGCACCTGTGCTGTTCGTCAAAAAGAAGGATGGCACATTAAAACTATGTATAGATTATCGTGGTCTTAATAGTGTGACCATCAAGAACAAATATCCCCTCCCGAGGATAGACGAACTATTTGATCAACTCCAAGGAGCAACGGTGTACTCGAAGTTTGATTTACAACAAGGATATTACCAACTGAAGATCCGCGAAGGAGACATTTCCAAAACTGCATTTCAAACTCGATATGGACACTACAAGTTTGTAGAGATGCCTTTCGGCCTGACGAATGCACCAGCAGCATTTACGGATCTGATGCATCGAGTCTTCCAACCTTATTTGGATCAATTCGTAGTGATATTCATTGATGACATACTCGTATACTCTAAGTCTAGAGAAGAGCACGAACGTCATCCGAAAATCGTTTTAGAGACACTACGAGAACATAAGTTGTATGCCAAATTCAAAGCAAGTGCGAATTTTGGCTTAGTGAAGTCGCGTTCTTGGGACATATAGTATCCGATCCGGGGATTGCGGTAGATCCTTCAAGGTACGATAAAGGTGGTTGAATGGAAACAACCCGAGTCCAGAACGAAATCGAGTTTCCTATGACTAGTGGATATTATCGAAGATTTATCCAGGACTTCTCCAAGATAGCCGGACCACTCACTCGACTAACCCAAAAGCAACTCAAGTTTGAGTGGAATGACAAGTGCGAGGCGAGTTTCCAAGAGCTGAAGAAACGACTTACTACAGCTCCAGTCTTAGCCCTTCCAAAGGGAACAGAGAACTTTGTCGTCTACAGTGATGCATCAAAAGAAGGACTAGGAGCAGTGCTCATGCAGGAAGGAAAAGTTATCGCTTATGCATCACGAAAGCTCAAGCCGTATGAAGCCAACTATCCAACGCATGACTTGGAATTGGCAGCAATAGTTTTCGCGTTGAAGAAATGGAGACAATATCTCTACGGAGCAACATTCACGGTTTTCACGGATCATAAGAGCTTGAAGTACCTATTCTCTCAGAAAGACCTCAATCTGAGGCAACGGAGATGGATGGAATTGATTGAGGACTATCACTTTGATATTCAATACCATCCCGGGAAAGCTAACGTCATAGCAGGCGCTAAAACAAAAAGCGAAGCCGCGGACTTATGATTCGAGAGTGGGAATCATTAAAAGAGCTGAGCAATTGGAATCTGACGAGAACCAATACTCAGATTTCATGTGCTAACATTTCAGTTACACCCAATCTGCTGAATGAGATCAAAGAAGCACAAGAGAAAGATACACATCTTCAAAAACTGAAGGAGAAGATACTTAATTAGAAAGATCAGAATTCTCGGTACCTGAAGATGGAGTTATCGTTCAAATCGAGTGTGTGTACCAAATGATGAGCGATTAGGAATAGAATCCTAGCAGAGGCACACCGTTCAAAATACACTATACATCCTGGAGGAAACAAGATGTATAAGGATTTGAAACGGTTATTGGTGGGTAAACATGAAGAACCAGGTAGCGAGTTCGTTGCGAGATGTTTGACTTGTCAACGAGTAAAAGCGAGAACACACCAACGACCAAGGACCGAGAGAGGCCATGATGCTATTTGGGTAGTTGTAGACCGACTCACGAAATCGCACACTTTTTACCCATCAAGAAAACCGATAGCTTGCGAAAACTTGCACTGACTTATATCCGAGAAATCATTCGATTTGCATGGAGTACCGTCGATATAGTATCCGACAGAGACCCGAGGTTTGTCTCCAGTTTTTGGAAGTGCTTGCACGAGAAATTGGGTACCTCACTAAGTTTCAAAGACAAAGAAGACATCCACAAACCGATGGACAGATCGAGCGAACAATTCAAACCCTTGAAGATATGTTGCGAGCCCGCACTGGATTTTCAAGGAAGTTGGGATTCGCACCTACCATTAGCCGAGTTCGCCTACAATAACAGCTTATCGTGCCACGATTGGGATGGCACCCTACGAGGCATTGTATGGGCGAAATGTAGATCCCCACTACACTCGGAGATTGATGACCAATGGACTCCGAAAGAGAAACGAAAGTCGCTCTCGATTCCAAAGGTCGACTTAGTTCGAGAGGCCATGGAGAAGGTCAAGCGATCAAGGAGCGGATTCGCACGACTTAGAGCCGCCAAAAGAGTTACGCAGACAAGAGAAGAAAGGATTTGGAATTTGAAGTCGGTGATGAAGTATTTCTCGGACTCTCACCACGGAAATGATTGATCAATCCAAGAAAGGAGGCAAGTTGAGTCCGAGATATGTTGGACCTTACAAGATTTTTACGAGAGGATCGGGAAGTTAGCCTACGGACTCGAGTTACCAAAGACCATATGCGGGAATGCACGATGTATTCCACGTATCGAGATTGAAGAAGTATCAACCGGATCCCGAGCATATCATCACCGAGATACTCCTCCTCTAATGGAAAACCTATCCTACACCGAGAGGCCGATCCGGATCATTGATCGGCGAGGTGCGGCATTGCGTAAGAGAGAAATTCCGATGGTTAAAGTGGTGTGGCGGAACCACAACCGAGACGAAGATGCAACGTGGGAGATGGAAGAAGACATGAGGAATCAATATCCAGAACTATTCTGAAGAGAATTTGGGGACCAAATTCTTTTAAGGAGGGGAGGATGTGAAGCCCCGATTTTTCCGAGCTATTAATTGATCCTTATTGTTGTCTATACTTTTGATCGACTATTTTACCACGTCATTTTGACGAGTAATCATTAATAATATATACATTTTGTATTTTATTTCATTTTATTTATTTACTTGTGATCATGATCTTTATTAATTCTATTCCTCATTTATGATCACTTGATTGATCATTATTACTATTTTTGTATTTATTAGTCACCTTAGAATTTTAAGAGACTATTTATTTTAGAGACTTTTACCTTATAGAATTAAGATTTTGATTTAGATTAAGTAATCATGAGACTTACAAGTGATCAAGGAAATCATTAATTATTTTGGAGATTGATATATTTCATCTATTATCATCAAATTTGGGACAAAAACAATATATGGAATTACCATATTGCCCTCATAGTGGACGGCCATGGTGGTATTTTTGGAGTAAAAATATCATCCAACTCTTGTACACCTACACCATATATTAGTCATCTTGTGTATAATTATATCATTAATTCAAACATGGTGGAATTACCAATCGCTGTCTGATCCACACCATTCCAGAGTTATCGGACCCGTTTTGGTTGGCGTTACATTTTCGTACGCAACCGCTACCTGTTTTGCATTGGTTGGCGCTACAAATCCGTACGCAACCATTATTTGCCTTGCATTGGGATTGGCGTTACACTTCCGTACGCAATCCCACCTGTCTTGACTGAATCACATAGTGCCTGTGTGACCATGAACTGTTTCTTGAACTGTATAAGTATATTATTTAAATATTTTATCACGGCGCTTGCAAACTGTGTGTGAATCCATGCATCATACTCACGCGTTTTCATATAACTGTTTTCTCACATTAACTATATTGCGCCACACTTGCACACGATCACCCCATCCACTGAGATTTATGTCTCATCCCCACCTATTTTCTAACCTTAGATGAGGATTTCGTTGAGGATGCGGAACCGGCTCGGGATTGAGACCTTGTACTACGCTTGTTGGATTCGTTACTTCTTCTTGTTGTTGATTGGACTCTTATCTTATGTTGTTGTCGGACTTTTGTATTTCTTTCTATTCGGGTTTGTAACTAAAGGGCGTAGGACCCTTTGACTTTAAGTTACTATATTTTGTTGACTTTCGGGTTGTAATTTGGATGATGGATTGTAGACTTTAAGTTGTACTTGTACTTGTTATTTAATTATTCCGCTGCTATTTAGACTATGTCGCATTGGGTTCTCATTGATATTTGTCTGGACTGTTTGGTTATTGTATTTAAGTTGTGGATCGTTCGTCGCGTCCCGTTTGGGGCGTGACAATTCAAATACATGAGCACCCGTATGTCAATGTTCATTCATTCCCAAAACATGATAATTCATATCAGATCAACAACAAAAAACTGCAGCACAAAAAAATTGCATACACATAAGCAATTATTAAAACATGCACCCGTATGTCAATTCCTGATTAGTTATACTTATCCTTCACTGTCGTTTTCCACTTATATTTGTTTGATAAACCTTAGTTGTGTTTTGACCAGGAATGGATCCCGAAATCCCGACATGGCCCATGATTTGGGAGGTGCGTGCTGAGAGGGACTATTTTGAGGAGATGGCGACCTATTGGCTTAAAGAGTTCATAAGGGTTAACTCCGAGCTGCAATTGGAACATAACCACACACATGACCTAGAGATCATGTTAGCACAATGCCAGGAAGAAAATAATGTCTTATTCTACAAAGTCGGGGACCACGAGAGAACCATTTGCGCCTGGGAGGACCAGATTGGGGTACTACAGGAATGCATCGACAACATGCTCCAGGGGATGCGACGCACCAGCGACATCAAACTTAAGTGGAAAACGGAGGTCCACATGCTAAGGGATAACGTCGACCGCTACGAACAAACCCTACTCAAGCAACTTGATACCATCCAGGACCTCACCCAAGTTGTATTTCAAAGGGACCAAGCCTCAAAATCGCCAATGTGGCAAAAGACCCGGCACAACCACAACCCGAGGCGGCACCAAAAGCGAACCCCGAAGAAGAACCCAAAGAGGATCCCAAAAAAGAACCCGAAGAGGATCCGAGGAAGATGAGGAACCTAAATAAGAATAGGATGAGGCTCCCATGGACATCGTGCAGGAGCTCGAGGAATAGTCAGAACAGAAACCCGTGGAGATCATAAACGTCAATGATGACAGCGATGTGGATAGCACGATTACTGATTAGATAAGACTTGTATTTCTTACAGTTAGTTGTACCTTGATTTATATATTTGGATGTTGTATTTATTTTAGAATTTGACGTATTGTAGTGTTGTATGATTTTCCAGCTCATTCCAAGCATCGCATTTATATATTAATGGTTACTACTTCTTGTCTCGTGTTAATTTTATGTCTTGGTTATAATTATTATTATTGGCATATAATCGCTTGTGATACATTTTGATCACTAATTAAATTTATTAAAGTTATGAATAGCAAATAACATTTTGTGATACAGAATGGCTAACCATCATGAAAATGGAAGACCCTGTATTATGCCAAGAGGGGACGCTAACCCCTCAAGAAGTCGGACACCTTCATCGGACCTGCCGCCACCACCTCTGTAGGTCCCAAGGAGTGATGTGCAAGGTTTAGAAGGGGGGTTGAATAAATCTTACCAACTTTTCAATTTTAGTCCTTTTAAATAATTTCAGAGTTAACTCAAATCAGCTAAGTCCTTGAGGGACAACTAGGTTGGCTTACACAAAACGTTACCCACTGAACAGACTCGACTGAAATGTTGATAGTATGACTTAGTTGTCTTCAGCTAACACTTAGAGAAGATCAGTTGATTTGATTTTACCAGCGGAAGACTTTTCACCCTATGTGTTTTAAGTTTGTTTTTCAACACTTGTTTTAGCAATGGTTATTATCAGCAGACTTAAGCAAGTTTAACTTATCAGCAGGTATAAAATAAAGTTAGAAATAAAGTATGTTGAAAAGTAAATAGACACAAGCAGTTTTATTGTGGTTCGAGGATGGGGTAATTCCTCTAGTCAACTCATCTCCAACTCCTGGAGGAATCCACTAAGTAACTTCGACTTGGTTACAAATCAGTTATACAGTCCGAGTCAACTTTGATCACACAGCCTGCTGCTCCTATAGGACTCTGCTTCTTCACAAGACAGTTGTCCTGTTACTTCACCTCATTCAAATCCTTAGACTTGAACACTTATCCCTTCAATAGGTTCAAAGCACCGGTTCGATTTGGAACATCACTACTTCTCCTTCAACATTGGAGAGTAGACCCTTTTGTTCTTGAAAACAGTTTTTCCTCTTCAACTAATGAAGTAGTTTTTCCTTCACTTAGTGCGTTAGATTGAGTTCCTTCGAAGTTAGGCTTGAGGATTTCTTTGTAAAGTTTGAGAGATGTTTGCAGGTTATTGCTTGATTGCTTGTATGCTTGTTCATAGATTGTGTCACCTTCTCTCACTTGATTCCTCAGCCTTTTAGCTGTCAGTCAGCTGACTGAGACAACTTTTCTTTCACTTGAATGAGTCTTCACTTCATTCACTTAGCTGACACACAACTAGGTCTTCACTTCATCTTTAGTCGAGTCTTGTAATCTTCAACTTGGCTGACTTCAACTCAGCTCATAGAACTCTATCTATTACAAGTTGAATTACATAGAAAATTGGGTTTAGTTTTTCCTCTCATGAAAGATCGAATCTCTTAGAAATTCAAACTCTTGTTTAGTTTTTAAGGAGAAAATTAGATATACTGTTTATCACTAATTTGTTTGTATTATGAGTTTATAAACGTGATCTTGTTTTAGCTTTTTCTTTTTGAGATTCATACTAGTGTGTTAAAACATCAAAATTTCTTACTGTTGATTTTATTCACTCAAGATGAAATTTAAAACAAATAGATTTGAAAAGGCCCTTTCCTGAGTAAAGACAAGAAACAGTTGGTCAAATAATTTTTTGTCACTTTCTCTAAATGCATCAAGTAACCACAAGAAGATAACATTGCTGAAGAATCTAATTAATGGCATGAAATAACATAAATTTGAGCAATGATCCTTAATAATCTGATTATTGACATTAGAAATAGTTAGTGTTGCAGCAAGATGCTATAAAAGCTCAAAATTTGAGGTTAACACGATATCTGTCTGCCTTAAAGAATCACCAAGCAAGGATATCAGTAGCAGCAAGGAACCAAGTGTAGTTCCTACACTGATAACTGGTGTCGCCAGATTCTAAATGATTTCATTACATCATTTTTAATGGAGATAGAAAAACTATTTGTTCATTACTGTGAATACAACATGTAGACCCACCTAACTAACTTTTTCCCTTGAAATCTTGGTCCATATCCATTGATTTCTGATCATCATTAACAAATGCAGTCCGTAATAAGTTTAGCTATCTTCAGCTATCCTTGTGGACTAAGCCAATTCTAACTCATTGTTTCATTGATGAATAATTGCTACATTCACCAGTAGGGGTCCAAAAAGAGAAATTAAGTTTCACTCGATGTTTTAACTTGTTCTTAGAGAAGAATTAATTAGATAATCCCATATTTTTATATGAACTCGTCGTTTGGTGTAATATCATGTTTTTTTATGATATGAAACTTTTTAGTAGTTATTGATTCATTTACAACATTTACCAGAATTAAAGTCATGTTGGTGGGATCATGTGAATGTACCGTCATATTCTTAATTTCCTTATAATTCTAACTTAATCTTACATGCCCATTAATGGGCCTTGCAAACTCTTGCTTCTTGGTCTAGGATTCTCCTGCTATGAACTTTTTGCCAGCATAATGAATGGTCTTTGGCTTACTCAGTGTCTTTTAGTGATGCTCAAATATATTACCAGTTAGCAACGAGAGTTGATGAGTACACCAGCAGATCCAAAACGATTAGTAATTAGAAGTTACAGGACTAAAACTCTAGTGTATTGATCTAAAGATTTGATCAAATTGGGCACTTCAGCTTAGCTTGTTATTTCGTTTTTCTACAATGAAACCATTGTTTTGTATGTCAAGGCATGTGGACTGTCATGATGCATTAGATTTTTCCTTTGTTTATAAGAACGAGAAATATGGAAGAGATATTAGTACATAGACATGAAAAATACTATGCCAAGTGATAGAAAATCTAGATTGTATCATCATGCTTTACATGAAGTAATTTTATCTTCCAACTCAGTCTTGTGTTACTTGTGCATTTTGATATGTTTATTATGACTTATTTTTCGACGGTGCAGCAAACTTGACCTGCTTTTTTCTCTGTGCCATCAATATTTATTACTAAAAATATGATTTTTTTTCAGAAATTTCTGGGGTACTATGAGTTTAAGAGCAAAACCCACCAAGACGAATACAGTCCAGAAGGGTTATGTCAAGCTACAATGTTTGCTATGGTTGTCGAGGAAGAGCTTGGATCATGGCCAGAGGAGAGCACTCGAAGTAGACAGTGGTTAATTATATCTGAAGCAGCAAACAGTTGTCGGTATCCGATCATGGATGAGAGTAGAATGTCCGACGTTCCAATTAGATTGAATTTTATTCTACTTGGAAATTACAATAATATAAATGCATTTCTTTATCTTATATTATTTTGCATTTATAACATATTTGCATATATGATAAAGTCCTTAGATCAATTTAAGCTATGAGGCATGGTCGCGCATTTGATGGCGATCATGGAGCATGCCTCTAAGGCTTTGATCTTAAATTTGTTCCAAGTCGATGAGTTATTCAAGATAGGACATTAAATAACCCCGTAAGACTTGTACGTATGGTGCATGCTCATGAGACGAGGATGTTGTATTACATTAACATCAGTGTTTAGACACAAATGCACATATGTGGGTGTTTGTTAGCGAACAAGTTCACTGAACATGACCCAATGAAAATTCTTAAATAGAAGCTTTGTTTGTCAAATAAGAATTTTCATATTGCAATAGTACATGATTAATCCTCGTACTTGAGGCACGACTATACCTTGTGTATATCCTACAATACTTTGATTTATCTTTTGACTGCTTGACAATCACAAAGAAGTATTTTGGGTATTGCAGTAATATGCATGGAGGTTTGTGTGTGGCCAACATAGAATTCGACACTTGTCATTTAATAAGGGAATTTCCTGTGTTTTCATAGTTTATGGTTCAAAGATCTTGGCCAAGGCACGATGAATTTTGATTCATAAAAGAATCATAAGAACTTGAAATGGAATCACAATTATTAAATCAATTGGGTTCGACTTATAAATCTATGCCCAGGATTTAATCGGAAAATTAGTTGTCGAAAGGATCGTACATGTATACAATTGCAATTGAAATAGGTTTACTCGCTATTTCACCTAATACTAGGTAATCATGCTACTTGCTAGGTGTTACCATGATTTGTAGGTTCTTGAAATTAAAGAGTTAATTTCAAGTATATTTGTTAATTGGATTAATAAATAGAATAAATTGTTATTTGAAAGTTGCAAAAGTTGTAAGCCTATTATTAGTATTAGTCGTGAACCTAAAAGAATCACACATAATTTTGGATGTTGACATTTTGAGATTGAAAAATCCAATGGTTGGATGCAATTAATTGATATAGATTAATTAATTGGGTTTTAAATTTAATTTCCTAGTAGAATTAAATATTTAATTAATTAATTTGATTATTTAATTAAATTTGATTAGAGAACCAGATAATTTGAATAGAATGAATTAATCAGTATTTGAATTGATTAATTGAGATTTAATTTAATTAATTAGTAAAATTAATTAATTGAGTTTTAAAGTCCAATCCAATATTGTAATCTAGTAGGCCTAATTGTAGAATCCCACTAGATAATTGAAAAAAAATAAATAAATGAGATTTATTTTAATATATACATATATATATATATATAAAAATATTAGGATATATATATATACATAATGAAGAGAGATTATAAAAAGAAAAAAAAGAAAAAAAAAAGTTGGCCAAAAGTATTTGATTCCCGTAAGCTTTTTCTTGAGCCATTAAACATTAATAGGATAATGGTTATCTTACCTAATCATGTTTCCATTAAACATGGCCTAATCATTTATTAAAGAGGAAGGCAAAGGTAATCTTATTTTGGCTGTCAAAGTTTTAAGCTCTAATAAAAAAAGGGCAGAAGCAATATTTCCTCTCGGAGGGTTGGTTTTTGAAAGTTCTTGTTTTTCCTATTCATCTCTCTGTATACAATGTTTTCTCTTCAAAAGAAAATTTTGGTAGAGAATAATTAACCAATAATTATTCATCTACAAGATTTAACAATAGTTGATTGTGGGAATAAAATTCTATTCTGTTTTTTAATTTCGAAAACGCAATAAACTCTACTAGCGAAGAATTTATTCCGGTGTCACAACCAAGAGGTGGACTCAATTAGAGGGGAGGCGTTTGAATCTCTATTGGCGAGTTTACGAGGATTTACCCTGTTGTGAGGAATTTAGATTCTTTCTACATCATCTTCAAAATGAAGCATTTTATGTAAGATCCTAAATCTTATTTTACCACTTGTATAAACGCGCGATCGTTAAATCGCTACGAGAATCCACTACAACATAAATGACATTAGGTAACACTCAAAAAATGTTACCTAATGGCCATAAAATGTTACTATAGACAATAGGTAGCACTTTTATGGTGCTGCACTTGCCCGGGTTACCTATAGTCTAAGGTATCACTTTTATTAGCTTTTAGTAACACTTTTTCTAAGTGTTACATTAAGTTTTCTATTGGTAACACTTTGAAGTAATATTTCTAAAGTGTTACATATGAATCTTATGTAACACTTTTTTGTAACACTTTTTTTATTTGTAACACTTTTAAAAAAATACTTCTAAAGTGTTACATATGAATCTTATGTAACACTCTTTTTGTAGCACTTCGTAGAAATACTATTTTTTGCCACCAAGTAGATTCGAACCCACGACCTGTTATGTATGGAAGTGGCAATTTGCCACTAAGCTAAGTTGATTCTTATTATAATTTTTGCTTTGTTTTATATATACACATACACACACACACACATATATATATTATATGTATATATAATATATTTTATATAATAAAGATTATATTTTATAATATATGTATTAAATTATATTATACACTGTATATATCAAATTTTATATTGTATAGTATATAGTTTGAAAATCATATTATATTATATATTAAAAGGACACAACAAATTAAAAATATCAAAAATATATAAAATAAATTTACCGATCGATAAATATTCAATCGGTAAAAATAAAAAATATATAAAAGATAAAATTAATTTACCGAATAATAAAAAGTTCTAACAAAAAAAATTAAATAATAAAGAAAATAACAAAAAATAATTTACCGACGGAAAAAATTCCTAAGTAATTACCGACAATGTCAATTTTCATTGGTAATTTTTTTAAAAAAATAAAAAAAAATAAATAAAAAGGTTTAACGATAAAATTGATCTCCGTTAGTAAAAATTAAAAAATAAATAAATAATAATAATAAAATATATACATGCGCATTTTTCGTCGGTGTTAATACGGAATTAATTGCTTTCGTAAAAAATAAAAAAATAAAAGCAAAACTAAAATACTTTGTAAAAAGAAAACAAAAATTCAGTTAAAAAAAAACAGAGTACATGATATCTACAATTTTTAGGTTTGGTGACATCAATTAATTAAAAAGATATTTGACATGATTTAATGATACTTATATAATTTTGTGTTACTAAAATATAGCTTAAAAAGTGTTACAATCAGTAAAATATAGTGTTGCCAAGAGTGTTTTTTTAAATAAAGTGATACCTATTTGCGTTACAAAAGAAATAACAAAAACAAAGTGATATTTAAAAAGTGTTACTTATATAAAAGTGTTACATATAAGCGTTACATATTGATAAAAGTGTTACTTATTTGCGTTACAAAAGAAATAACAAAAAAAAGTGATACTTAAAAAGTGTTACTTATATAAAAGTGTTACATATAAGTGTTACATATTGATAAAGTGCTACAAAAGTGTTACATAAATATTGTAGTGTAAAAAGTGTTACAAACATGTGTTACATATGTACCTTATGTCAAAAGTGCTACAAAATTTGTGTTACCTAATGTCATTTATGTTGTAGTGATCGGGGGCTTTATTTTATGTATAATTGTATGCATGATTTTATCTCCAATTGGCATGATGAATCGACGAGTAAAAGCTTATAGGTGCAAATATTCCCTTAGTTTATCACCAAGGAGGATTTTGTGTGGTTGTTGATTGAGTGTATGGTGAAAATCTAGTGCTGTAATTCCAGCTTGTTTTGATGGTACTGAGCTCTCCACTCTCATTCATTTAAAGACAACATGTCAAAACTTGTTGATTTTGGTAAATTGCAGTAAATATGAGTTTTATGCATCTGTTTGTTTTGTTATTACCTCTCACTGTTTGTGCTCTTTAAAAGAAACAGATAAATAATTTTCAGTAGCTATGGTTGCATTGGGTACTACCCAGTTGGTAGTTGGTACAAAGACGTTGGATCATACATGATGGCATTAATAAGATATTATGTACACATCCAACAATTCATGCTTCGGACAATACCACAGGGAAAGATGTCCAAAGTTGTATTTTCTTTGTCAATTAGGGAGTCTAGACAAAACCTCTGAAAGACGGTCTAATGGGGCCAAAATTCGTTAAGACGGATCCCAAAATCGATTCGATGGCGTTTTTATATTATTACAATGGCATTTTTGCAATATCTAACGACCGATATTAGCAATCCCTCTAAAAAGTATTGTATACATTTCAATTGAAAGTATTAATATTGGACGGTGATTTAGTATCAACAAAGCTCTAAAAAGTATTAGTTTTGTAATATTGGACGTTGATATAGTATCACCAGAGCGCTACAAGTTTTTTATCTAGAGAGTATTAATACGCGCAGCCGGGAGTTCATCTCATTGCATCTCATCGCATCTCATTTCATCTCATTCACTTGAAAATATTATATAGTCCCCTTAAAAAGTAGTAGTGTTTTCTCATCTTGACCTCAAAAGTATTAGTCTCATCTCGGCGTCCGAAAAAAAAAAAAAAAAAATCATCGTATTAGTTGGTCCCCTGAAACATATTAGTTTTTTCCTAAAAGATTTTTAGTAATTCCCCTGTTATTCTAATAAAAAGTATTAGTAGTCACGCTGAAAAGTATTTGTATATTCCCTAAATATATTAGATATTCCTAGCCGGGTCATTGGGTTGGTACAAAGACGTCTCATCATCATTGGTCGTTGTGGTTGGGCTAATTAAAGTCTAGGGGGCCAAAATCGATACCGAATAAATCCCAAAATGGGTTTGTGGGTCGAGTATATCTATTAGGCTAGATCTATCTAGCCGTTAGACCATGTAACAAGAAACTACCCAAAAAGTCTATAATAACAAGGGATAAAAACAGTTTACCCCCTAAACTATACCACTTTTTACACTTTGCCCTATGAACTTTAATAGTGACACTTTTACACCCTGAAAATGAAAATTCTTGCACTTTGTCGAAAGGTCCGAAAAAGTGCCCGAAAATTCCAAAATGACCCTTATGGATACCATAGTTTGTTTTGCAGTTCTCTGAACTTTAAAGTTGTTGCACTTTACCTCATATTTATTAAAACTAGTAAAGTACACGTACGTTGCACGTGAACCATATAATTTGGTTAATTTAATTAAACATAAGTTATAATCAAATATAATATAATTATATTATAACCATTGTTAGTATCGTACTATACAATTTGGCTTGAAAAAGGAATTTGCTAGATTAAAAATAAAGTGTCGTAGATTGTATTTAACAGATAATCTTTATTTAAGATAGATGTAAAGGACTCTCACATTGTGTAATACGTAACTCATTTTATTAATCTCAAATCTACATCTTAAGAAATAAAATAAAACGTGAACTCATTGCAACACTAAATTATTATGCCTTTCGTTTATTCTGGAAATCTTTATTTAAAGATAACTTCAAATTTTGGATATCGTATGACAAACAACTTAAATAATGCATTAGAATTAAAATTAAATTCTTTCATACCATGATTGTTTCCTAAATCTGTAGAATAAACAACTTCAAGAATACATTAGAATTATAATTGCATATTCATTCTTTCTTACCACTGAAATTGTAGAAAACAAGGGATAGCACCCCATATTGGGGTTGTGACAAGGCAAGGTCCGCAGGACACAAGTATTGTCTCTATTTTCAACCTTATCTTCTGTGTAAGTGGCGTCACTATCACCATGGGAATCACAGAACAGACTTCACATTCCATTTTCTATACTTATGTTTGCATGAAGCACCTACCATAACACCAACTATGTAAAACATAAAAAATCCTCTTACCTTCCCAAGTCAAAATTGAAACCGTCTGCGTTGATGTAGTCAATTTTTTCAAAATTCAAACAAATCAATACAAACTATTTCAAAACAAAGCCGAAAATACACGATTAACATGAAGATGTCCAAAGAAAATCAAATTTCAATTATAGTTTTAGATCGAAAACTCCAATTTCTAATAATTTTGAACTAATTTTGTCCTTTCACAAATCTAAAGTTGGAACTAACCTATTATTTTATAAGAGACTTTGTCATATATCCAATCTCATCTTCTTGACCAATACTAATATTTCACCAAAAAACCAATTTTATTATTAACATTATTTGACAATCTACTATCTACTTCTACTACTATCTTAAAAAATTGAATATTTCTGTAAAAATATAGTTAGACTAAAATACCCTTAATTAAAGTATTAAGTGAATTAATTCTATTCTAAATGGTAAAAATGTAATTCCCATGGAAACCAATGGGCAGTGTCTTTTCGTTCCCTCAATCTTCTATATCATTCACGATGTACATAAGTAGTTTTTTATTCCTTTCTCTATCTTCTCTCATTTGCTTACTTTGATGGATGTTCAATGAAATTCATGATATCATCCTAAAAGGGACCTCCAGGCTGCGAAGAGGCATGGGCATCGAAAAGACAAAAATGAAAAATAGACTGAACGGGCGCAAAGAGCCAAATCGAGCGAACAACTTCAAAGGGAGTGTAATGCTTTCTATTGCATCTATCATTTAATTCTACAAAGACGGGGAAGAAAATTGTGAAGAGATACGGTGGGAGCAGAATTTAGCGCCGGGAGTGAAAGAGTAGTTGAAGAAATCGGTGGCGGACAACAAAGTGGTAACGGGTCAAGCCCAACGTGGGCTTCTTGAGGGCCGAAAAATCTAGTTTGGGAGTCGCGTCAGTGAAGACGGAGGCAACGAGTATGTATATATATTTGTTTGTTGTGTGCTTTTTTGGGCTCTTTTTCTTGTAATCAATTGGTCTGAATCTGAAGTGTTATGTGTTTGTTTTGCATTTTGAGTGTCATGGAAATGGTTTAAGGCTCCAATGGTTGGATGAATTTGAAGGAATTTGGGTAGTAATAGCTTAGAGATATTTGATGATGATCAAAATTGAATGTGTTTCTCTATTATTGTTGCGCCAATCTTCTAACGAGATACATCTCAAAACTTTTTCATTCTTGAGGTTCATGTACGGGTTGGGGACGTGGTCACTAATTAAACAGTTTTCATTTCTAATATTGCGATTTAGTGCTGCCAAGACAACATGAAATTTTCAGATAGTTGAAGAAACGTTTTTGGAAAATGTGTGGGTGGTGTTTGTTAGGAGTTAGGTATTTATTCTGCTACCATGCTCAATAGATTTGGAAGGGGTACTGTATGGTGTCTTCACTTGTTGGATGCATTTATGAAAAGGCATTCCTTTTCATCACATAATTAGTGTGAAAAGGTGTCTTCACCCTTAGAATTTTATCTTATTTTAACATAAAAACCCAGAAAACAAATTCAGGCGAGGGATTTCAAAGGCACAAATAAACTAACGGGAATCTTTAAATCTAATCATTCTCAACGGGGAACGATGTCAACTAATGGAATTTCTCATATTTCCTAATCGGGATTCGTCTATCAGGTCTATTCTTGGTCATAACCCATTTCTAAGTCCCTCTATTTGCTTGAAAATTATAACTTGGAAGCTCCATTTCGAATTCCCTCTATTTGCTTGAAAATTATAACTTGGAAGCTCTTTGTATTAGTTTTTAAATTTTTAGAAATAATTATAAAGATAGTGATTCTTTTGAATTTAAAACCCTTGTGCATCAAATCCTATCAAATGTGTATGTATATTATATATAGATTCGTTTGCATATCAATATCATGTTAATAATAAACTAGACATCATGCCCACGTTTGACTTGCCTTAGACCATAAAAAAGTACCATGTATGGTGTACACTATGTAGAGAAAGTCAATGAGTGAAATAGTTGGGATCATTAGTAATGATGATTTAGTTTGTCTTTGGATGATTATACTTTGGAAGAAACCTAATTTGGTTTTCATGTTATTGATTTGGGGCCTGGAACCACTAAGACTCTACCAATATACAGTTAAATCTAGGCATATATTGTGTGGCTGGAATTATTGGACATAAGCCTAGGGAGATGGAATGTTTTCTGGCATCCAGTGGAATTATGTCTTTGCAAGACTATTTTAGTCTTACCACCAAAAGAAATAGGATACTAAATGGCATCTCTTAGTGATTCAATCTCATCATTTCATGAACTTTTGCAACTTTTGAATGAATTGAGTACTACTGTTTTCTCACTTTCAAAGTTCATTAAGTGTTTAAGTCTTATTGTTCTTATTGGAATTGGTTATTTTAGCCCAAGATATTTCACTTCCAAAACGTAATAGTTCGGGAAGATTCAATTGGCGAAATGCATTTATCTGACTTAAATTTCTTTCTGCATTGCCTAAGTTTTTAAGTAGTTTTAATCATTTTTTGTTTCGAGGTTCACTGTGGATTAAGGGGCAGTCTCAAACTTGCCCACAATGCAGTTGGCTTTATTGATTGAATTCTTCTCGGTGAAAGCATTTGTATCAATATCCTGTATATAGAGAACATAGGTTGTTATCTTTTTTTCATCTTTTTTGGATTGGTGTTTCATATCAGAAGCATCCAGGCCAAGCTGCAACTTTTGTTGTACATATACAGAAGGGGGTTGAGATCGCGGTCGATGATGACGTTATTTCTTTTCTTTAGTGGGGGTGAGACTAGGAAGGATGCGGGCCCGCTAAGTGAAGCGCAGAGTTATTGGATTGTGGCCAAGGCGAAACAATGGATTGGTGAGTGAGTACATGCTTTTATCTTATTGGTTTTGTTAAATTCTTTGGAATGCTTTAATGTTATGGAAATTATTCTTCGTCAAGAAAGATGGATATTAATGAATGAGACTAAATGATGTTTCTTGATGACTATTTTTGTTATTTGTTTATGTTGATATGTCTGTGAGTCTTTTAGTTGCTGAACTGTTTTTTTCTCAAATAATTACAAAGATCCGATTCTTCCAGATTTTTGAATAATAATATAATATATGCGATTTTTTCACCCTCTAAGATACGAGTTGTCACTAGGCTTCATGTCTTGTTTTTGTTGGATGCAATCTACTTCAGGCTGTTGATTGCATGAATTGATACTTTTAGCGTTTTTCGTGGACTTATTGAACATTTTTGGGTTGGTGCTTTAAGGGATCTCTGAATAGTTTCGATTTCCTGATCTTTGTGGGAATGCTGAAAAATGCAAACTTGAAACCAATCCACGTCTGGAAAAATTCTTGCCTTCTTTGGACTGTGCTTCTTGATCACGTAGCTGCAACATTTACATACTTGTCAAATACTGAAGTATTACACCTGATATGAGTACTTTGTAGAATTGTGATAGAGCAGCCATGTCAACTTTAGGGATCAGATGTTGAGTCTGATGTGGTTATGTTTATGTCTTGAGTTCAAGTAGCTTTGTTTGATGTTATTTCGAAATCATGCTTTACTCAAAGTATTATCTACTACTATCATAAAAAGGTGAATATTTCTGTAAAAAAAATGGATTGCCTAAAATATCCCTGTAGTCTATTAATTGTAACAGTAATTAAAATTAAAATGTGTCAAATTGGAATTATCCATGCAGTCTATTTGTTTTAACAGAATTAAAATGGTAAAATTGGAATTTTATAAAAAATTAGATTACCCGTAAGTTGTAAAGCCCTTTATTCTAGAGGCATCCTGGGCATAGAAGACGCAGAGGCAAAAAGGAAAAATAGACTTAAATCTGAACGCCAGAAGTGGAATCACAAAGAGGAAAACCGAGCTAGCTTCACAGGTAGAAATCAATTGCCTAGCAGGCTTCAAAGGGAGTTTATTATTTTCTTTCCTGTATATCGTTTAATGCGTATTGTACTTCATCCAAATCTTTTGAAGTTAATTAACAATGGCTTTCAGGTCACATGAGATGATGAAGAAAATTGGCGGTGAGCATAATTTAGCGTCGGAAGTGAAGGCAGTTGAAAGAAAATGGTGCAAGATAGCAACATGGTAATTGCTCGAGCCCAATGTGGGCTTTTTGCGGGCCAACATATCCACCCGAAAGGTCGCGTGAGTGAAGACGGAGGCAACAAATGCAATCATATATTTGCTTGTTGTTTTTTGTTTTTTTGCTCTTTCTCTTGTAATATTGTGTGTATTTTGCAATTTCAATGTTATGGGAATAGTTTAAGGCTCGAGTGATTGAATGAATTTGAAGAAATTTAGCTAGTAATATCTGATAGATATTTGATGATAATAAAAATGGAATGTGTGTTTAATAAAATTTGGATTCAATTTTTCTATTAGCGATGACAATCTTATAATGAGATGCAGCAATTCAAAACCTTTTCATCCTTGAGAGTTGAGATAAAGGGTATAGGTTGAGGGGGTGGTCCTAATCAGCTCTTGATTTTCTTTATAAGGTTATAAGCTTGGGAGTGTAAATGTTGTGGAAATTTCATAAAATGTGTCCCTATTACTTTTGTCATTTGTCTCATTTAGTTAACTCTTTGAACATGTGTAGTAACATGAAGTGGATATTTTGGTTTAAAGTTAGGTTGATTGTGGTGTATTAAACCGTGGAAGAACAGTAAAAAAATAATTCCTTTATAATGTTGCGAGTTAATCATGCCAAGATAGCATAAAAGTTTTAGAAAGTTGAAGGTTTTTGGAAATGTGTGTGTGGTGTTTGTTAGGAGTTACTGCTATGCTACTGTGCTCTATAGATTTGGAAGGGGTGTTGCATGCTATCTTCACTTTATTATTTTGTCGATTCATGGAGATTGTCAAGTTTCGGATAGACTTGTGTGCTCATCGAATGAGTGGTAATGGTTGTAGGAAGATCACAGTTGCTTAAATCGTTCTTTTTGGTTTCATTTTTAAGTCTTGTCTAACCTTTGTGTTTATTTATATGTAGTTCCATTTTAGATGTAGTGTTGGTGTCTACGTGGTTAAAGTGTGAATCATGTTGATAGTCCGAGATGCACTTTGAGTGTATTTGGTTTTGCCTACAATTAAATGGAATTTTATGTAAAATCAATGTGTTTTCTTATGTTGTTAAATTGGTGTTCTTATTATCTATATTTTGAGAAATTTTGTGTTTTGTCTACATGCATATTCTCTTGAGCATATTTTTATTGTCGATTCAATATCTATGTGCTTTCTGTACTTTTTGGTTTTGCGATGTCCGAGTTACCCAAAAATAGGTTACTCTATTGAGCAATTAAACATACTTCAAAGTAATAAAATATTAGTAAACTCAATATTGGTTAGAGGATACTAATATGTTGAGAAATTAAACATATTAGTAAACTCAATCAATTGGTTAGAGGATAGTAAATGTTTTCTTCTCCTTGCGTGAGTTAATTTGATAGATCGATGATTGTCTCTAATGTCACTTGCGTTGGGTGATCGACATGGTAGATTTGTAGATGTGAATGGAGCTATACTTGGAATCATGGTCGTGCTAATGGTGTAGAGCTCAACAAACTATTCAAAGTAATACTTTTAAGTTTCTTTGTTCAAGAATTGGTCTTTCCATTTTGGCCACCTTATTGCACTTATTGGCCCAAATTGTTTGTCAAAGACGTAAGTGTGTTTTGCCTACTTATTATTTTATTTTTTGACAAAACATTTTGCCTACTGAATGGTCTTAGCTAGCAATAATGCTTTGGTTGTTTTGATTACTTTGAGCATTGTGGAAATTTGATTAGTATTATCTTTCAAATTACTGGTGGCGGTTAAAATTATTTGAGTATTTTTAGATGTTCTTAGGATCTTCCCCACTTTATTTAAATTTAGGCACTAGTTTTGTAATTTTGTAAATGAATAGAATGATAGCTTTATCCATAAATGTTGCTAACATAAATGCTTTCTAGGTTTTTGGCATTAGTTTACTAAGTTATAATATGATTGAATTTTTACGGATTCTCAATTTCGCTTATGGAAAAAATGTTGGAAACGGTGGGTTTTATCTTCTTCACAGGATACGATTTTTATATTCTCTCTTCGGCTGTAAATCTCCAAAGCACAAAATTCTTAACGGATGAAAGGAAGGAAATCACCAAACCGAATATTTTGACGAGCGACATTCATGGAAATATTGTTTTGATGATGTTTATAATTGATTGTTTTCATGATTTTCTCCGTATTCGGTTTACTTGATTTTATTTTTGTCTCCAACTTTTTTTCTCTCATTATCAATAGAAACTACATTAATTATTGATTTTTGTGTACTATAGTTAAACTGAACAGAATAGGAAGAGAGAAATGAGTAGGTTTTTAAGTCTTTTTGATTCATATTTAAGACAAAACTAGAAATTCCAATCAGCAGATTTAACAAGAGTTGCGGTTACCAACTTACCTAGGGATTAGGCAATTGACAGGTTAAATTTTGGTCAGTTATGGGACAAGAATATTGGTAGAGATGATACGTATCATCCTGAACCCAAAGGCCCATGAACAAATCTCGTGAACTCTGGTAGACACCAAACATTGGTCTCATGTGCATTATGGTTATGTTGGTTCCTCAAACCAACCAACACCACTGCCATACATAAAGCAATAAAGTGAAATGAAGATGGAGAACATTTGGAGTGCCATGAAGGGAATGTTGATTAACTTATGGTAAAACAATTAAAAGGAAGATATATATATATATACACCAAATCCCTTTCTCTCTCCCTATATATGTGGGGTATATAAAATTCATAGGTGTTGGTTTTTTGGCTGCCAAAGGGATTTTTGGATCTTAAACTGCATATGTTCTTGTGCCCAACGATATTCCCAGAACACGTGAATTTCTCCTACGTAGTTAAGTTTTAGAAATATGGAACATCTTTATGTGATGCAATATGTCGATACATTTTTGAGCTCTCTATAAATTTCCTGCACTTTTCTGTTGTCGGAGTTTTATTTCCTTTCTTTAAATTTTTTTCCTGTATGTCGAAAATGTGGTGCATCGTCCTTTTTTCTTCTAATTAACCTTTATTGTTTGGCGGAAAATAGCAATATGTCAACGACACTACATCAATTTGAGAAGGAAAAATATTTCCTCATGTTAATTTGAGGACTATTTTAGATAAACTTTACTATCCTAATGTTTCATTATCTTCCAAATGTTTGCTTTCCCCACGCATGCAACTTTGACGCTCAAGTTTATTTAGTTTTTTTTTTTTTTTGTTTTCTACAACATATATAAAGGTAAATTAATTATTGCAAATGACACACAATTGATTGACTACTATGTGTTGTAGACATACACGTTACGATACACGGAGTGTTTATACATGTGTCAATTATTCATCCCCTTAATTAGAAATCTCGAAAAATAGAAAATACAAATGAAATTATCTATATCTATTTAGCGTTTTTGGCTACTTTTTATTTTATTTTTTGAAAAAGCATTTTGCTTACTGAATGGACTTAGCTAGCAAGAATGCTTGGTTGTTTTGATTACTTTGAGTATTATGGAAATTTGATTAGTATTATCCGTTGCGAATAAAATATTTGAGTATTTTTAGATGTTCTTAGGGTCTTCCCCACTCTATTTAAATTTAGGCACTAGCTTTGTAATTTAGTAAATGAATAGAATGGTAGCTTTCTTCACAAGTGGTACTAGCAGAAATGTTTTCCAGATTTTTGGCTTTAGTTTTCTGAGTTATAATATGATCGAGTTTTTATGGATTCTCAATTTTACTTATGGGAATAAATGTTATTTTTTAAAAAACAAAATCAAAAACAGTAGGGTTTATCTTCTTCACAGGATATGGCTTCCATATTTCTCTCTTCAGCTGTAAATCTCCAAAACACAA
Organism: Rehmannia glutinosa; assembly: GCA_016081115.2. Lineage (NCBI taxonomy): Eukaryota > Viridiplantae > Streptophyta > Magnoliopsida > Lamiales > Orobanchaceae > Rehmannia > Rehmannia glutinosa. The sequence goes on along the minus strand of CM071937.1, from coordinate 59,370,061 downwards.
AATTCTTAACGGATGAAGGGAAGAAAATCACCAAACCAGAAAATTCAGGACGAGCGGCAATTCATGGAAATATTGTTTTGAGTGATGTTTATAATTGATTGTTTACATGCTTGCGCTAATTTTAGAAATATTTATTAAACGTTCATGAAGCTTCGAAATTGCCTAGGGAAATCACATGAAAAACAACTTATAAGCATAATTTAGAATTATGAATACATTCTTTTACGTCATAGTTGTTGGTCAGATATGAATTTTATAAAACAAAATGAGGATATGTCCCTAAAGGAATGAACGTACTTGAAAGTAATGAAATTTGTTGCACAAATTCAAGTTGTGTTAAATATTCTCTTGCTTAATTTTGGAAAATGACATTGTCTTTTTCTTTCTTGAATTCGACAATCTATTTCTATCCTTATTTTGGATACTTTGTGATTCGCTTCATTATCACTGGGGTCGAGAAATGGAAGCAGTGGAAAAGAGAATTTGTGTGACGACTATGTTGGTAAAGATTATAAAACATTTATGTTAACATGTTTTGAGATTTTTGTGCCACCGGTTCAGTTTGATGTCTGAATGTACTTTGTTGTTGTTTTATTGTATTTTCCTACTCGACAATGCTTTGTTATATTTTGGTATATTCAATATTATTACAATGGGTAAATTTTGACCTTATCTTTCGTAAACTTGCACTGACAGTTAATTGTCTGATAAAATATTTTTATCATCCGCTTGTATTATTAATATGAGAAGTACTCATGTTTCCAGTGGTAAATCCACTTTTTGTCGTATGGCTATTATTCATCATGTTTAATACCCATGTACCATATAACATTGCACCATAATTCAATAGTTGGAATAATTAATTCAATATAATGATACGCCACTCACAAGTGCTCTTGGTATTACATAGTTTTCATGCTTGCTAGTGGCATATTAAGTACAAGAATTATTTTAGTAAAAATCAAGAAAAGACATTTCCAATATTAATCTAGGTTTAAGAGAAATACGACTCCAATTTTTTCCTAGACATGACCTTCTACTTCATTTTTCTCTTTCATGATGTTTTTAATACAATGAATAATTCAGAGAAAAGGAGATTTGATGAACATTCTTCTGTTGAAAACTTCTGCCAGCATCTCCTAAATCACTTTTGGCTGAGACAAGAACTTTCAGATTGTCCATATATATATGGGTACATCAGTATCTCCGAGGAAAAAGAAATACTTATAAGATTTATTTATTGTATATTATATATGTGAAGCCCCGATTTTTCCGAAGTTATTAATTGATCCTTATTGTTGTTTAAACATTTGATCGACTATTTTATCGCGTCATTTTGACGGGTAATTAATAATAATATATACATTTTGTATTTTATTTCATTTTATTTAATTATTTGTGATCATGATCTTATTTAATTCTATCCCTCATTTATGATCACTTGATTGATCATTACTACTATTTTTGTATTTATTAGCCACCTTAGAATTTTAAGAGACTATTTAATTTAGAGACTTTTACCTTATAGAATTAAGATTTTGATTTAGATTAAGTGATCATGAGACTTACAAGTGATCAAGGAAATCACTAAATATTTTGGAGATTGATATATTTCATCTATTATCATCAAATTTGGGACAAAAAAATATGGAATTACCAATTTGCCCTCAAAGTGGACGGCCATGGTGGTATTTTTGGGATAAAAATATCATCCAACTCTTGTACACCTACACCATATATTAGTCATCTTGTATATAATTATATCATTAATTCAAACATTATACACATCATCTTATACACCAATTCTTTATTATTTTTTTTCCCAACTTATTCCATTCTTCCCAACATTCTTCTTATTCCTCTCAAATTCCAATTGACCCACACTTTGACTTGCATTTTTGTCTCCATGCAAGAGAAATTACAAGACATAATTTGATCAAAATCCTCTCCCCCTCTCTCCATGAAGTGGACGGCCATATGGCCTAATTTTGTCAAAAAAATTCATCTCATTTCATCTAACACATCTATCCTCTAACAAAAATCCTCCTCCTTCTCTCTAAACTCCCAACTTCTCTCTATTCTTCCTTTCACCATCTTCTTCTATACTTAGAAAAAATTTCAACATTTTCCTCCCTATTCTTCATAAATATCGAACCATCATCGTACAAGGTAAGAAATTTTATCTTCAATCCATTTTTTGATATCACATTGTTCATCTCTTCCACCTTCTTAACTTAAGTTTGAAATTGGTTTTGGAGGTACATTTAGAAGACCTTGAAGGTTAGAGCTTGACAACATTTTGAAGAAAGACCTCAAGCTTGAAGAAGAAAATAGTAGAGAAAACTAGACTACAAGGTAAGAATTGTGTGCTAGACCCCTTCTTCCCTACTCTTCTTTTTTTTTTCAAATTTTAACACCCCTTTTTCATTTTTGAGAAATAGGGGCTGACCTTAGGAGATTTTGGAGTTGAGCCAAAATTTCCAATTTTTGAGCTTCAACTAGTCTCCAAACATCTACTACACAAGGTAAAGTGTAGTCATTTTCATTTCCTTATTTCCTTCTTTTTCTCCTTAATTTTTCTCTCATTTTTCTAACTCCAAATTTTGATATTTTCTTGACTTAGGGGCTGACCTAAGAAGCCTCATCCAAAAATTGTGAAATTACCCTTTTATTTCACAATTTCCAAATTTAAGGTGGGTGGAAAAATTATTTTTCCAACTTTTAGGTGTTTTGATTAAATGCATGTAGAGACTTTAATCATGAGCCTTGAGATATATATAATTATATATTGCATGTCAATTTTATATATCAAATCATGAAAATTCTCAAGAGTTGCTCAAAATTATTATTTATTGAATTTTAGGTGCATGCATGTACACTTTAATGTCTTAATTGATGAAATTTTGTATGTATTGGACATGCATGTGTATGATCTTTAAAATCTATGTTTTGGATGACTTATAACCTGGAAAAGTCGAGCATGATTGATTAAATTTCAATTTTGGACTTAAAAATGCAAAAATGGAAAGTTGGTGGACTAAATTGCAAGAAAATAAAAGTTAAAGGACCCTCTGCAAATTTTGAAATTTGGGACTGTACTCAGGTTCAAAAATGACTTTTGGACATTTTAATAAAGTTTTAAGAGTTTTAAGATAAATAAAATCAACCTTTAAGAGCCCAAGGACTAGATTGTAAAATTTTGAAAGTTTGAGGGCTACTTTGCAGTTTTTAAAACTGTACCAGACCTAAACTTTAAAAATTGAAAATTTTACTCTTAAGTTACTGGGAATGACACATTTTAAAAGTATTCCAAAAATCCAAGTGGTTAGGGCTTGGAAAACAATTTTTCTAAAATTGAGGGACTAATGTGTAAAATATTAAACTTGAGGACCCAAATGAAATTTCCAGGACTTATGCAGCCCATGCACCTGGAAATACTAACTTAACTATAACTTAATTATATTTTGGACCCAAGGTTCAAATTACATAACAATTGGACCCCTAAAAACCTTAAAGGCAATTATTTTAAAATGGGACAAAAATGATATTTTCAAAAGTTGAAGGACCTATACATATTGCTTTTAAAAACTGCTTTTGTCCCAATATCCTACCAACCTTAGTGACATTTTCCAACTGGAATCACATTAAAAGCCCTTCCGGTTTGTGAGTTCCGAATTTTTAAAACTTAAGGTCCGAATTGACAATTTTTACAAATTTGGGGCCAATGTGAGATTTTTATAAAAACTCGACCATAAAACTTTAAAAACCTGAATCTATGGACAATTTGGAGAATTTAGGAACTGACCTCATAATTTTTCAAGGTCGGGATATTTAATTATTCAATTTTTAACCCCAAAAGTGTTAGTTTTTACAAAACGGGGCTAAATTACAATTTTTCTTTTATAAAGGACCTAACTCAAATTATTTTCTCTTTTACTAAAATAGCCCTGAACTCTCTGACATGGAGATTTAATTTAAATATTTTACTTTCCCAAAAACCCCGGATCAATTTGATCCCGATCGGATCAATTGAATCTTATTATGTCCTCTTTCAAGATATCGATTTCTTATCCTTCCGATAATCATCTTCATCCAAAAACTCCACCAACGCCATAATTGCCACTCGCATTTTCAAAATTTTTCCTAAACGCTTTCCTGAATCAATAATACTCGATTGCACCGGTTGATCACTGTAATTGTAATTACTTTCCTACCCGAGTCAACTTGGTGTGTCGAGCTCACATCGGAATGGATACGTCGGGGATGGAACCGGCAGCTCGGCTGCTATTCCACTCTTCCTACCCCATCGTCCTAATCCCGCAATCGAGGGACGGAGTTTGTCCAAGGGAAGCGGGTCGTAGTACTAAGGTATAATCATGATTATGACGGATCCGAGCCTCGCCCGGCTCCATTTGGATTTTGTTTTGCCCTACGGAGCGATAAGGTGCGGTCTTGGACCATCTTGACCGGGAGTTACAAGGAAGAACGAAGGAATCATTGTCGATCCACACGATTCCGAGTTATCGTCCTATTTTGGTTGGCGTTACATTTCCGTGCGCAACCGCTACATTTTTGCATTGGTTGGCGCTACAAATCCGTGACGCAACCATTATTTGCCTTGCATAGGATTGGCGTTACACTTCCGTACGCAATCCTACTGTCTTGATTTCACATAGTGCTGTGTGACCATGAATCTGTTTTTCTTGAATCGTATAAATATACTATCGTATTATTTTATCACGACGCTTGTGGTCTATGGGTGAAATCATGCATCATACTCACGCGCGTTTTCATATAACTATTTTCTCACATTAACTATATTGCGCCACACTGCACACGATCACCCCATCCACTGAGATTTTTGTCTCATCCCCACCGCTGTTTTTCTAACCTTAGATGAGGATTTCGTTGGAGATGTTGAACCGGCTCGGATTGAGACCTTGTACTATCTTTGGTTGGATTTACGGACTTCTTGCTTTGTTGATTGGACTCTTTTCTTATATTGTTGTCGGACTTTTGTTTTTCATTCCATTCGGGTTTGTAATTGAGGGCATATGACCTTTGACTTTAAGATGTTATATTTTGTTGATTTTCGGGTTGTAACTTGGATGATGGATTGTAGATCGTAGTAAGATTTATTCGTACTTGTTATTTTATTCATTGCTATTTAGACTCTGTCTTATTGGGTTCTCATTGATATTTGTCTGGACTGTTGGTTCATTGTATTTAAGTTGTGGATCGTTCGTCGCGTCCCGTTTGGGGCTTGACAGCAAGAGTGGTATCAGAGCTCGGCTAGTAAGATGGAAACTTACACCGAGCTGACCCAGGATAGGACCCTCGGTCTGTATTTTGGGTATTACCGCGACTTGACTAATTAAGTGTGAAATCTATTTCAAATTGGCATAGAACCGTCTTATTGATATCTGAACTAAGTTAGAACGCATATTTTGAGATTTCATAGTCATACTTGTTTTGACTTAGTTGATTCTTGACTGATTTCCCTTATTCATTCTTCCTTATTCTCTTCTTATCTTTCCTCTACCTTTGACTGATCCGCCTTAGTTTTGTTTGATCGGGGATGGAGCCGACGCCGCCTACATGGTGGGATGTATTCCATGTCCGTCTTTGGCCGGGGGAATATTACCGCAAGGCACTTGATGATTCATTGGCATCGGGAAAGTGAACGTGCGACCCACGAGAACTAGCCCGGGAGCGCCAACGGAATAGGAACGACTCGGCGCTGGCGATGAGCCAAGATGAGAAGAACGAATCGACCATCATCATCAAGGACCGCGATAACACCATAAGAGCGCGGGAGGACCAAATCTGAGTATCCGGAGCGCTGGATAACATGCGGGAGAAAATGAAGAGGACAAGCGGCGGTCGCCCGAATCGGGAGATTGACGCCCGCCTATCCCGTAGCACGACCGCGATCGCTTGGAGAGACCCTCATCAAGCGGATGACATCGTGAGGACCTTACCCAGGCCCTAGCTCATAAAGAGACGCCGCACTAGAGGTCGCTTTAGCGGCTAATGCTCGGCCATTGCCACCGCCGAGGCGAGCCTATACTTGATGCCGAGGAGGATCCCGAGGAGGATCCGATCGACATTGGAGAGCGGAGGCTGCTCCACTCGATGAGGCTCGGGATTCGGCGGTGATTGGACTTTGTGGATTGGCCCGAGGTTGAGCGCCACCTCGGCCCGACCGGCCCGATTATAGACATAGGCTGCGGCGATGATGATGGCGATCTCACCGATTATCTAGTAGATTGTCGGTTTGTATTTTTGTTGTTGTAGCCGTATAATCCAAAGTGTTGTACCTTACATTATTGTACTAGATTCGGATGTATTTTGATTCCATGTATCGACTTAGTATTCTCATTTGTTGTACTTTGGGTGTATTCAAATTTTATATTAATGATATGCCTTTTGCTATTTATCCGATTGTCTTGTGTTGATGTTACTTTCCTGTGATATCACTTGCTTTACGCGAATCATTATTGTATTCATTTACTCGCGAATCGCAACTAACGCTCCAAGATACGAGAATGGCGAACATCGAGGGCGTGGGAGACCTCGTCGCGTTCCGATGAGAGGCGATGATGTACCCGGGGATCGGGTACCCTCTCCGGAATTACCACCACCTCCTCCACTGCTGCAGAGACAATCTGACCGCACAAGCCTTGCAGCAAATATTGGTGTTTATGAGGCAACGGCGAGCCTCAACCCCGTGCTCGAACCCGCTCGAAGAGGCGAACGATCGCACATTGGAGCGATTCTCGCGGTTCGACCCACCAACCTTCTTGGGAGAGCCGGACGATGTGAAAGCGGAAGAATGGATAGAGAAGCTGAGAATATCTTCAATGCTCTTCAATACTCCAACGAGCGAGAGAGTCACACTCGCTGTATTTCGTTTGGAATCGGCCGCCGAGAGACTGTGGAGGGCGAGTTGAAAGGAGATGGGAACAGGACCAGAGTAATCGAAACATGGGGAAATTTCTTGGCTGAATTCAATGAACAATATATTCCCAGTCGTGAAGGAAGCACGCCGGGATGAATTCCATAGATTGAGGAAAGGGAACTGACCGTGGCTCGATCTGAGTTTGAATTTCACCGATTGTCCAAGTATGCTCTGGGGACAATCGATCTTGAAGAGGATAAGCTTTACAAGTTCACTCGAGGATTAAAATCGAACTTGAGCTTGATTGTTGTTGATCGTTGAACCGGCAACCTACTCGGCCGCGGTAAAGCGACTCTCCGCATTGAGTCGGGGGGATCAACCGTATTGGACAGATTTAGTAGAATAGGCCATCGAACAGTCTTAAGAGGACAGGGCGTGGGGCACCATCTAAACCGCTGCTAAGTTTCGAAGGACGATTAACGAAACAGACAAATGAAAGAGACCAGTGCAAGGAAAGTCGGGTCATGAGTGTGCACATTGCCAGAAACCGGGACATACTGCCGACAACTGTTGGCGTAAACAAGGAAGGTGTTTGTCTTGTGGTAGTAATGTCGACACCGGTAGCAAGATTGCCCGAAGTACAATGACCGAACCAAACAGACGCAACCACAGAAGCCGGGAAATGGCCAGGGGAATCGGGCAAGGATGCCCGCTCGAGCATTTGCACTAGCCGGACAGGAGGCTCCGGAGGCAACAGACGTGGTGGAAGGTACGCTTCTAGTATCTAACCACTACGCTAAAATATTGTTCGACCCTGGATCAACGCATTCATTTGTTGCACCGCATTTTGTACACAAACTGCATGCATGCATGGAACATATGCCTATATGCTTAGAAGTGTCAACTCCTATGGGTGCAAGTCAGATAACAGATATTATCTATAATGCATGCGAAGTTAAGATTGCTGAGATAAACTTTCCTGCCGATTTGATCTTATTACCTATATCCGAATACGACGTGATATTGGGAATGAACTGGTTATCTGCACACCATGCACAAATGGACTGCCATAACAAGTCCATTAAGCTATGTGAACCCGGAAAACCCGAAGTGGAGATTTCGGGAAGGGCACGAGTTAAGATTGCCCCAATCATTTCAGCAATGAAAGCGAGAAGGGCGATCACTAGAGGGGCTCATGGGTACTTGGCGTTTGTAATTAACAAACCCAAGGTTGAGACACAAATCAACCAAGTACCTATAGTATCAGCATATACGGATGTATTTCCACAAGAACTCACCACTGTCCCTCCCGATAGGGAAGTCGAGTTCACCATCAAGGTGTTGCCAGAGACTGCCCCGATTGCCAGAACACCGTATAGAATGGCTCCTCTTGAGTTACAAGAGTTGAAAATGCAATTACATAAACTGATGGATGTGGGATTTATCCGACCGAGTACATCTCCGTGGGGAGCACTGTGTCTTTGTTCGTCAAAAAAGAAGGATGGCACATTAAGACTATGTATAGATTATCGTGGTCTCAATAGTGTGACCATCAAGAACAAATATCCCCTCCCGAGGATAGACGAACTATTTGATCAACTTCAAGGAGCGACGGTGTACTCGAAGTTTGATTTACAACAAGGATATTACCAACTGAAGATCCGCGAAGGAGACATTTCCAAAACTGCATTTCAAACCCGATATGGGCACTATGAGTTTGTAGTAATGCCTTTCGGTCTGACGAATGCACCAGCAGCATTTATGGACCTAATGCATCGAGTTTTTCAACCTTATTTGGATCAATTCGTAGTGATATTCATTGATGACATACTCGTATACTCTAAGTCTAGAGAAGAACACGAACGCGTCATCGAAGATCGTTTTAGAGACACTACGAGCATAAGTTGTACGCCAATTTCAGCAAGTGCGAATTTTGGCTTAGTGAAGTCGCGTTCTTGGGACATATAGTATCCTAAGACCTGGGATTGCATTAGATCCTTCGAAGGTACGAGGCGGTGGTAGAATGGAATCAACCCGAGTGCAGAACGCGAAATCGAAGTTTCTAGGACTAGTGGATATTATCGAAGATTTATCCAGGACTTCTCCAAGATAGCCGGACCACTCACTCGACTAACCCAGAAGCAAGTCAAGTTTGAGTGGAATAACAAATGCGAGGCGAGTTTCAAGAGTCAAGAAACGACTTACTACGGCTCGATCTTAGCCCTTCCAAAGGGAACCGAAAACTTTGTCGCTCTGATAATGCATCAAAAGAAGGACTAGGAGCAGTGCTCATGCAGGAAGGAAAGGTTATCGCTTATGCATCATGAAAACTCAAACCGTATGAAGCCAATTATCCAACGCATGACTTGGAATTGGTAGCGATAGTTTTCGCGTTGAAGAAATGGAGACACTATCTCTACGGAGCAACATTCACGGTTTTCACGGATCATAAGAGCTTGAAGTATCTATTCTCCCGAAAAGACCTCAATGAGACAACGGAGATGGATGGAGTTGATTGAGGACTATCACTTTGATATTCAATACCATCCGGAAAGCTAACATCGTAGCGTAGCACGCTCTAAGCGAGAAAGCGAGCTTAGCGGACTTATGATTCGAGAGTGGGAATCATTAAAAGAGCCGAGCAATTGGAATCTAACAAGAACCAATACTCGATTTCATGTGCCAACATTTGATTACACCCAATCTTTTGAATGAGATCAAAGAAACACAAGAGAAAGACACACATCTTCAAAAACTAAATGAGAAGATACTTAAAGGAGAAAGATCGAGAATTCTCGGTACTGAAGATGGAGTTATCGGGTTCCCGAGAATCGAGTATGTGTACTAAATGACGAAGCGATTAGGAATAAAATCCTAGCGGAGGCACACCGCTCGAAATACACTATACATCCTGGAGGAAACAAGATGTATAAGGATTTGAAACGGAGTTATTGGTGGGTAAACATGAAGAACCAGGAGCGCGAGTTCGTTGCGAGATGTTTGACTTGTCAACAAGTAAAAGCGAACACCAACGACCTTCCTGTTTGCTACAACCGTTGAGAATTCCCAGTGGAAATGGGAACATATAACGATGGACTTCGTGACGGATCTACCAAGTACCGAGAATAGGCCATGATGCTATTTAGGTGGTTGTAGATCGACTCACGAAATCGCACACTTTTTATCCATCAAGAAAACGATAGCTTGCATAAACTTGCATGCATTTATATCAGAAATCATTCGACCGCATGGAGTACCGGTCGATATAGTATCCGAAACAGAGACCCGAGGTTTGTCTCCAGTTTTGGAAGTGCTTGCACGAGGAATTGGGTACCTCACTAAGTTTCAAAGACAAAGACACATCGACAAACCGATGGACGATCCGAGCGAACAATTCAAACCCTTGAAGATATGTTGCGAGCCTGCACCTGGATTTTCAAGGAAGTTGGGATTCGCACTTACCATTAGCCGAGTTCGCCTACAATAACAGATTATCAAGTCACGATTGGGATGGCACCTACGAGGCATTGTATGGGCGAAAATGTAGATCCCCACTACACTGGGAGATTGATGACCAATGGACTCCGAAAGAGAAACGAAAGTCGCCCTCGATTCCAAAGGTCGACTTAGTTTAGGAGGCCATGGAGAAGGTCAAGCTGATCAAGGAGCGGATTCGCACAGCTCAGAGCCGCCAAAAGAGTTACGCGGACAAGAGAAGAAAGGATTTGGAATTTGAAGTCGGTGATGAAGTATTTCTCAGACTCTCACCACGGAAAGGACTGATTAATCCGAAGAAAGGAGGCAAGTTGAGTCCGAGATATGTTGGACCTTACAAGATTTTACAGAGAATCGGGAAGTTAGCCTACAGACTTGAGTTACCAGCACCATATGCGGGAATGCACGATGTATTCCACGTCTCGAGATTAAAGAAGTATCAACCGGATCCTGAGCATATCATCACTCGAGATACTCCTCCTCTAATGGAAAACCTATCCTACACCGAGAGGCCAATCCGGATCATTGATCAGCAGATACGACAGTTACATAAGAGAGAAATCCCGATGGTTAAAGTGGTGTGGCAGAACCACAACCGAGACGAAGACGCAACGTGGGAAATGGAAGAAGACATAAGGAATCAATATCCAGAACTATTCTGAAGAGAATTTGGGGACCAAATTCTTTTAAGGAGGGGAGGATGTGAAGCCCCGATTTTTCCGAAGTTATTAATTGATCCTTATTGTTGTTTAAACATTTGATCGACTATTTTATCGCGTCATTTTGATGGGTAATTAATAATAATATATACATTTTGTATTTTATTTCATTTTATTTAATTATTTGTGATCATGATCTTATTTAATTCTATCCTCATTTATGATCACTTGATTGATCATTACTACTATTTTTGTATTTATTAGCCACCTTAGAATTTTAAGAGACTATTTAATTTAGAGACTTTTACCTTATAGAATTAAGATTTTGATTTAGATTAAGTGATCATGAGACTTACAAGTGATCAAGGAAATCACTAAATATTTTGGAGATTGATATATTTCATCTATTATCATCAAATTTGGGACAAAACAAAAAATGGAATTACCAATTTTCCCTCAAAGTGGACGGACATGGTGGTATTTTTGGGATAAAAATATCATCCAACTCTTGTACACCTACACCATATATTAGTCATCTTGTGTATAATTATATCATTAATTCAAACATTATACACATCATCTTATACACTAATTCTTTATTATTATTTTTCCCAACTTATTCCATTCTTCCCAACATTCTTCTTATTCCTCTCAAATTCCAATTGACCCACACTTTGACTTGCATTTTTGTCTCCATGCAAGAGACAAATTACAAGACACAATTTGATCAAAATCCTCTCCCCCTCTCTCCATGAAGTGGACGGCCATATGGCCTAATTTTGTCAAAACAAATTCATCTCATTTCATCTAACACATCTATCCTCTAACAAAAATCCTCCTCCTTCTCTCTAAACTCCCAACTTCTCTCTATTCTTCCTTTCACCTTCTTCTTCTATACTTAGAAAAATTTCAACATTTTCCTCTCTATTCTTCATAAAAATCGAACCATCATCATACAAGGTAAGAAATTTTAGCTTCAATCCATTTTTTGATATCACATTGTTCATCTCTTCCACCTTCTTAACTTAAGTTTGAAATTGGTTTTGGAGGTACATTTAGAAGACCTTGAAGGTTAGAGCTTGACAACATTTTGAAGAAAGACCTCAAGCTTGAAGAAGAAAATAGTAGAGAAAACTAGACTACAAGGTAAGAATTGTGTGCTAGACCCCTTCTTCCCTACTCTTCCTTTTTTTTTTTTTCAAATTTTAACACCCCTTTTTCATTTTTGAGAAATAGGGGCTGACCTTAGGAGATTTTGGAGTTGAGCCAAAATTTCCAATTTTTGAGCTTCAACTAGTCTCCAAACATCTACTACACAAGGTAAAGTGTAGTCCTTTTCATTTCCTTATTTCCTTCTTTTTCTCCTTAATTTTTCTCTCATTTTTCTAACTCCAAATTTTGATATTTTCTTGACTTAGGGGCTGACCTAAGAAGCCTCATCCAAAAATTGTGAAATTACCCTTTTATTTCACAATTTCCAAATTTAAGGTGGGTGGAAAAATTATTTTTCCAACTTTTAGGTGTTTTGATTAAATGCATGTAGAGACTTTAATCATGAGCCTTGAGATATATATAATTATATATTGCATGTCAATTTTATATATCAAATCATGAAAATTCTCAAGAGTTGCTCAAAATTATTATTTATTGAATTTTAGGTGCATGCATGTACACTTTAATGTTTTAATTGATGAAATTTTGTATGTATTGGACATGCATGTGTATGATCTTTAAAATCTATATTTTGGATGACTTATAACCTGGAAAAGTCGAGCATGATTGATTAAATTTCAATTTTGGACTTAAAAATGCAAAAATAGAAAGTTGGTGGACTAAATTGCAAGAAAATAAAAGTTAAAGGACCCCTCTGCAAATTTCGAAATTTGGGACTGTACTCAGGTTCAAAAATGACTTTTGGACATTTTAATAAAGTTTTAAGAGTTTTAAGATAAATAAAATCAACCTTTAAGAGCCCAAGGACTAGATTGTAAAATTTTGAAAGTTTGAGGGCTACTTTGCAGTTTTTAAAACTGTACCAGACCTAAACTTTAAAAATTGAAAATTTTACTCTTAAGTTACTGGGAATGACACATTTTAAAAGTATTCCAAAAATCCAAGTGGTTAGGGCTTGGAAAACAATTTTTCTAAAATTGAGGGACTAATGTGTAAAATATTAAACTTGAGGACCCAAATGAAATTTCCAGGACTTATGCAGCCCATGCACCTGGAAATACTAACTTAACTATAAATTAATTATATTTTGGACCCAAGGTTCAAATTACATAACAATTGGACCCCTAAAAGCCTTAAAGGCAATTATTTTAAAATGGGACAAAAATGATATTTTCAAAAGTTGAAGGACCTATACATATTGCTTTTAAAAACTGCTTTTGTCCCAATATCCTACCAACCTTAGTGACATTTTCCAACTGGAATCACATTAAAAGCCCTTCCGGTTTGTGAGTTCCGAATTTTTAAAACTTAAGGTCCGAATTGACAATTTTTACAAATTTTGGGGCCAATGTGAGATTTTTATAAAACCTCGACCATAAAACTTTAAAAACCTGAATCTCTGGACAATATGGAGAATTTAGGAACTGACCTCATAATTTTTCAAGGTCGGGATATTTAATTATTCAATTTTTAACCCCAAAAGTGTTAGTTTTTACAAAACGGGGCTAAATTACAATTTTTCTTTTATAAAGGACCTAACTCAAATTATTTTCTCTTTTACTAAAATAGCCCTGAACTCTCTGACATGGAGATTTAATTTAAATATTTTACTTTCCCAAAACCCCGACTTATCGGATCAATTTGACAGATTAATACCCGATCGCGGAGCTTCCCGCTCGCCTTGCTAATTGAATCTATAACTTGGACTTATGTCCCACCCAATCTTTCAAGATATCGAAGGTTGCTTATCCTTCCGATAATCATCTTCATCCAAAAACTCCACCAACGCCATAATTGTCACTCGCATTTTCAAAATATTTCCTAAACTGCTTCCCTGAATCAATAATACTCGATTGCACAGTTGTTTGCTGTAATTGTAATTACTTTCTGCTGAGTCAACTTGGTGTGTCGAGCTCACGATCGGAATGGATACGTCGGGGATGGAACCGGGCAGCTCGGCTACTATTCCACTCTTCCGCCCCATCGTCCTAATCCAATGGCGAGGGACGGAGTTTGTCCAAGGGAAGCGGGTCATATCTAAGGTATAATCATGATTATGACAGATCCAAGCCTCGCCACTCTATTTGGATTTTGTCTTTGCCTACGGAGCGATAAGGTGCCGGTCTTGGACCATCTTGACCGGGAGTTACAAGAAAAAAGAAGGAATCGTTATCGATCCACACGATTCCGGAGTTATCGTCCCGTTTTGGTTGGCGTTACATTTCCGTGCGCAACCGCTTTACTGTTTTGCATTGGTTGGCGCTACAAATTAAACGCAAACCATTATTTGCCTTGCATAGATTGGCGTTACACTTCCGCACGCAATCCTACCTGTCTTGGATCGATTCACATAGTGCTGTGTGACCATGAATCTTTTTCTTGAATCGTATAAATATACTATCGTATTATTTTATCACAACGCTTGTGGTCTACATGGGTGAAATCATGCATCATACTCACGCGTTTTCATATAATCTGTTTCTCACATTAACTATATTGCGCCACACTCGCATTACGATCACCCCATCCACCGAGATTTTTGTCTCATCCCCACCTGTTTTCTAACCTTAGATGAGGATTTCGTTGGAGATGTTGAACCGCTCTGGATTGAGTCCTTGTACTATCTTTGGTTGGATTTACGACTTCTTGCTTTGTTGATTGGACTCTTTTCTTATATTGTTGTCGGACTTTTGTTTTTCATTCCATTCGGGTTTGTAATTGAGGGCATATGACCTTTGACTTTAAGATGCTATATTTTGTTGATTTTCGGGTTGTAACTTGGATGATGGATTGTAGATCGTAAAGATTTATTCGTACATGTTATTTTATTCACTATTTAGACTCTGTCTTATTGGGTTCTCATTGATATTTGTCTGCGGACTTTGTTGGTTCATTGTATTTAAGTTGTGGATCGTTCGTCGCGTCCCGTTTGGGGCGTGACAATAAATATCATTTCATCTTAATATGCAAAACAATGGAAAAATATTGCATAGTGTCTTGATCTAAATTCGATTGTTTTTGTCTCTAAGATTACACTAAAAAAATGCATAGATAATCTCTTTTAAGTTCTAATTGTTCATAATAAGATGATTTTTTTATTTTATTGAAGATGTCCTTAACACTATAACAATTGAATTATTGATTATTCAATGAATGAACATTGTAAAGAAAATGACCCGCAACGAAATCATATACAAGCAAGGTACACAAGATGAGGTACAACTATCATTTATACATATTTTTAATTATGACCTTGTGCATTTTTCTTTAATTATTATTATAATAGTTTTTTTTTCAAAAAAAATTCAAAATATTAAATTATTATCTATTAATTTATTAGCAAAATTAATTTATTTCTTTAGTTAACCTTATTAATTAGTTTTATCTTAACAAATTTCTATTTACAGGGATATATATAATTGTTTCGGATGAGTTGTTTGAAAGAGTTGAAAATAAGTTCCTTATGGTATGACATTGCGAAAGATGTGATGCTTCAGTTTTAAAAAAATAAGTTGTTGAAACAATACTAAGGTATTAATTGAATTTACAATGCTTAAATGAGTTATTCAACATAAAATATTAAGCATTATTTCATGAATTATAGATATGATCTTTTATAAGTTATAGATATAAGTTGATGGATTATTTTACTGTTTGATGAGGCAACAACTCTATGTATTGCATGTCCAGTGTGTCAATATTTAAAACTAATTGAACATGTTAAATCATTTTATTTATGTATGAATTCTAAATTATTACTAAAATTTAATTAATGGAGGTGAACATTAGTAAAAATACTATGTACCGAGGGCTAAGCTTGCAAGCATGAACCAAATTGTGTTTTCTGATTGCCCAAAACAAAAAACTATTAAGTGTTGAATGTAAATTGAATATAGTAGCTAGGCAATTGAAAATATACAACCCACTTTGAAGAAGAGGAGAGTGAGAATGACATTAAGTATGTCTGATTTTCGAGTGATAATGAAGACACAATTCAAAGTATCAAAAATAAATATGTAAAGGAATAATCAAATTCAAGTAAGACAAATTCTTTTCATTTGTAGACATCCATAGGATACAACTTGACTACCACAAGAAGAATTAATGCCTCTTGACCTTATGCATCAACTTATTTTCGTTTTTAGACATCCATCGGATATAGTTTTATGACAAATTCATATCAATTCATTTGCATGGGCATTTGGGTCCACAATATATTCACTATATTCACTTATTAAATTTTATTTCATAAAATAATCTTGCAAACTCCTTTCAAGTCAAACTACATTTATGAAATGATTGATACATATAATAAAACCAACCTAATTTATGTTTTAATAATAAATTATTTTAAATTAATTTACTAAAATTATAGGATTCACGTGCAACGCACGTGCACCTTACTAGTATAATAAAAGTGTGAAACAGAGGCAGGGCTGTTTTTTGGCATATTCTTTCGTATATCTACTTTTCACAGATGTGAAATAGATAAAAACCATAGATATAATATATATGAACTCTAAGATAACTCATGGATTGTTATCAGTATCTCTCTCCATCACCAAATGAAAAAACAACTATCTAATCCACACACACCAAAAAAAACTCAAGTCGCATACAGAAACCTCTTTCTGAATCCCCCATTAGGAATGAAATAATGGAAGGGTGGGAACTTACTGTCACTTGTGCGGTTGCCGATGGAAAGTATGAGGAACGTTCGGATTAGGAGGATAGTTGGGGGAGAAAAATCCAACTCTCAAGTTTGTTATATTCTTCCTTCTTAAATCTATTATATAAAATAGTTGTCATGAGAAATAAACTACAAACGAGCTGTAAAGGTTTTTCCCATAAAGAAATTACTAATTCCCACAATAAGACTTTATAAAGTTTGTGAAACAGTTGTAGCAATTGAAGTAAGAACAATTAGATTTCTTTAATAAAGAATTATAAGAAAGAAATTAAATCAGAAAAGGCACAACATCTAACACTCAGAAAAATTCTTTAGCAAACTTACACTGAAAAGAAGAGATAGAGAATCAGTGTTTGAGAAGAAACCATAAACCAATATTAATCCTCCAGCAGTCCAAAGATGAATCTTTTAACACATGGTTACATGCGATCCAAGTAGGTGAATCTTTAGTTGCATGTGGACACAACGTCATCCACAGTTGGGTCAAACATTCAAGAAGCAGTTCTCCGCCCAGCCATCTCTCATTTACGTCACGCGGAAGGAACCTATGGAGGGGTGACCAGTGCACGTCATAATTCTGCTACAGCTGGGATTCAAACCTTCAATACTTTGTTGTTTCACCCTCTTGCTTACCGCTCAGCCATGCCCGTGGGGGCTTGAAGGGTGTATCTTGCATCTAAAACCTCTTGTGCTTGGCAATTGAAAGGAAATCAAGTTATAAAATTGATTTCCTCAAAAAAAGAATTTGTCTCATAAAGTTGTCATTTTTCTCCCTAACAAAAACAACTATTTATTTATTTGAAATATATAATGCATGATACTCGTCATCAAACATCAAAAGCTATATATCACTAATGCATATTCATGGTTATTCCAAAACAAAAGCATGTGTCTGCACAACCATGAAAGCTGAATATTGGACTTTTGCATCTTTTTGTTGTAAGTATTTTTGGTAGTGAACTTCATTCTCTTTGCATGTCACCTCCACAAATTTTCTATGATGAAATTAGTATTATGTATCTCTTTGTTAATTGGTTTTCCACACAAGGATCAAGCATATCACCGAGTATCATGTTTTTGTGAATATATTTTTTAGGGTCCTTTAAGGTGTTTCACATGATCTATGCAAAAATCACCATGTAAATTTTTCTAATGCCAAAAATCTAATATAATTGATCTCTCGTCATGTATATTTTTCATTTAAACATAATACAGAAACACCTATGAGTATACAATTATTTGATGTGTCACCCATATATATAGCTCACTTGCGGTATTTTTCAATCAATGAGTGTATGTTCTTGATCTCAGCCATTTCTAATATGTCATTTGATTTGGATGGGTCAAAAAACCGCCTACATTTACAAGGTTAACTAAGTTCATGAACAAAATTGAGTGTGAGTGCAAATCCACAAACCACAAACCAAATGGCGATAAGTTGATTCTTGAGCTTTCCCGTGAGTTGCTTTCATTAGCATATTATGCACTTGTCTTTGAGAGAAACAGAAATACGTCTGAGTATACCCATATGAATCAGTAACTTATAGTCATCTCAAAATCAACAACGAACATTTCTATTATTTTCTCTGTACAACATACTAAATTAAAGATCATAATAAAAAGAAGAAAGGAAAAGTGATTAAAAGAAGATATTTGTTCATAGAAGGTTGCATCCATCAATAACTAAACAAATCCAATCTCAAAAGTTCCAAAAAACAAACACCAGGCAAGTCAAAAACCATTTTAAACAAGTCCAGTAATATAATAAAGAAAACTTATGTGTTACGGTTCATAACCAAAAAATTCTAATGGGAACAAATAAAAAACCAGCAAGCTTCAAGAGAAAAGCACAACCACCAGAATGACCCAAACGGCCAAAAATTGAGCCAAGTGCTTAAATTTACACTTCCTTCCACAACCAATCAGATTTCGAAAAGAAGAGAAATACAGAAACATAAAATAGAGAGAGAACGAAGGATACCATAGATCAGATTTCCTTGATTGTTCACATGTTGATCAGATAGGAGGACACCCACAATAAACATAAAGACTAACGGAACAGGTTAAGGAAGAAGGATAAAAAAAAGAGAAGAAACTCATTCTTTCCCTTGAGTTCAGAGTAGACTTCTTACCTCTCCTTGAGTCTCTTTTCTCACTAACGAATGATGGAACAGGTTAAAGAATAAGCACCCAAAAAGATAAGTTCTGATTTCTTGCCTATCTTTCCATTATGTGGTTTTTTGCAATTTCTTCTGTATATATCTGATTGGCTATACGATTATACTTTTGCTACTGGTTTCTTGTCTCCTGTGGTATTAATTCCTATTCTTTCGCTAATCATGAATTGTAGTCATGATTAATATTTTTTCTCTAATCATGGTATTAATTTCTCTAATCACTGTATTCCATGAGG
Organism: Rehmannia glutinosa; assembly: GCA_016081115.2. Taxonomy (NCBI): domain Eukaryota; kingdom Viridiplantae; phylum Streptophyta; class Magnoliopsida; order Lamiales; family Orobanchaceae; genus Rehmannia; species Rehmannia glutinosa. The sequence continues at coordinate 59,350,730 of CM071937.1, read as the reverse complement.
GTTTGCAGTTAATTTCTCTAGTCATGATTAATATTTTTCTTTCTCTAATCATCAATTGTAGTTGCATTCCGTCGGATTCTTTGATCTTCTATCAGTTCTATAGATTTCTCACTTTCTTCTTATATCTGATCGCCTACAGGGTTATATTGTTTGCTTCTATCTCCTCTCCAGGGCTATTAAATTTTCTTCTTTCTCTAATCACGAAATAAGACTTGAAAATTAGGATTAAACATAAGAACATTGATCGAGGAAAAGTACAACTATCAGGCAAAATAGTCCTTACCCAATCTACAGCTACTCTACTCCTTGTTCTGTTATACCACAATAAATTAATGGTCTAAACAAGATGGACAAAAATTGACTAATATCTATCCAAATATAATCCATTGATGACTTGCCTGAAAGACATAATGAAATATGGAGTTTAAAAACATTTTTGTGAACTCGTAACACTTCGATTTTTAAAATTTAAAGGGAAACATGACTTCTTCCGTATTTCTTATTAATTTAGGCTAATTTCAAACAGGAATTAAATTTTCTCCTAATTTATTCTCACTGGAATTCTGATCCATCAATTTTCAAGGTAAAAAAAGGTTATTTTCCATCTTCCATATTCTGTTCAGTCTATTCTCTCCAAAACTCAACAATAATTTATTTCAGCTCTTCCAAGAAAATTGTTCCAAAAAATTATTCGATCTTCTGATGCATCAACAATTGAATTCCCTGTAATAAGTGAATCCCCCATACCATAAATAAAACTAACAAAAAAGTTTAAAAATCAAAACAAAAAAAAAACCACATACATGGTCACTCTGCATGGTTCCTCAACTGGTGAAGTCATTCAGAGCCTCATGGGGATGATTTCACTAACCAAAGCACAGATTTGAAAGAAGACTTAAGGGTGGAGAAGACATGTCTCCAAATACCGATTGGTTGTTGGCCCTAAAGCCAACCACATCTTTTCGCTGCCATCTCTAGTGTTATTTAATTATCATTTTCTCCGATCACATGATTGTTGATGCCTTCTCTCGCATTCTTGATCGTTCCCAGTTCGATGAATTTTCCCTTTCATCTTTATATCTGCTCGACTGTAGGGTCTATTGATTCTTTTCGTATTCTCTTTCGAAACTCAGCAAAATACATTTATAAGTTATCATAGAATTACATTTTTACCTCTAATGTTAATGTTTGAGAGGGGTGTTTTAGTCTAAACAAAATTTGACAGAAATATTCATGCTTTTAGAGTAGTATAGATATAGATCATTACATCTTTTATATTTACTCCTACTGGATTTTGTGATCCTTAAAATTGGTATCAGAGCCTAGATTTATTAAGAACTTTAAGTTATATTTATTACATTTATGTAAATAACAATTGGTGAGGACAATTTTCTCCAAGAAAATGGATCTGGACAATTATCCAAAATGTATACCTTACAGGAGATATCGTCAAATTTTGAGAATGTATGCACAAGAACACCAGGATAAGATAACATATTGGAACAATCAATATGTTGAAAAAGAACTCGCAGGAGCTGATAGGAAACCTTGAGACAATGCGATAAACAAGCAGCATATTATCTGAGTTTCCTTACAGTAAATCAGATATTATATGTAGATCTGATGATTCGTCAGGAAGAAGCCCATCAAAATCATGAGTATTGATGGAATACCAGAATGGAACGAGATACTTCCAGACACATCTAAGTTCTCAAAGGATCTTAGAGAAATCCAGAAGATGGTGCAGAGTTATGGCAACCGCCATAATCATCTACCAACACAAGTTCATCAGATCCAAAACCAGATGGAGACAATGGTGAAATATCAGAAGGAAACTCTTGAAATCCTTCTTGATATTCAGAAACAAGTCAAGAATTTGGAGGACAGACCAACTTCATCCAGAGAAAAGAAACGTATTGATTTCGGGACAGTACCTTATTTACACCAAAATGGGAAACCAACCGAAGTTGTACAAAAAATGATAGACGATGAAAATCTATTTGATATAATCAAAGGAAAATCCGTTACAAACACTAAAAGGTGATTGATATGATGAAGATTAATCTTAAAGATCTACATGTCCTTGCAGAATCCTTCGCATGATTAGGAATTGTAGATTTAAAGATGAATGCAGGAGATGGACCAGCTTTGGTTACTCGTGACCAACATCAAAGACCATCTCCACCACCGCCGCTTGACCCCAACATTGTAGAAAATATAGGTTAACATCATGGAGATGAACCAATGTTGCACTGCCGGAGATTTTGCCACAAGGGGAGATCCTATTATTTCGGAACTTGACAATATTCCAAAAGGCCAAATCTTTATAATATGCCTTATGGAAAATCGCAGTCAATCCGATCCATCCATATGGATTGATGTTAAATTTGGATATCCCAAATTTTGAAAATCAAGAAGCCCAAAAGAATGTCTTTCCTAAAGGCCAAGTTATCTGAATAGTACCACCAAAGACTTTCTGAGAACTATAAGAAACTACGAGGAATTAATAAAACGGTTCCTCTATGTTGCGAAGATGATAACATCCCTACGGTTGTGGAGGTCAACCACAGGCATAAGAAAAAGAAGCAAAGAAGCCATCCACACAGGTAGTAGGAGTAGCGAAGAAAAAGAGTAAGTCTTCATGGAGACCTAGAAGGTTTTGGTCAAAACAAAATGCCCAGAGTTACAAATCAGGGCAAAGGCCAACACCAAGGAGTAGAGTCTCTTCATCAAGTTCTAACCAAGGGAATACCAGCAGAACCCCGGGAAGAAGAAGAACTTTCAGACGGGCTCACACTAGAGCTAATGAAAGTTCCAAAGATTGTAATTGCTGGTTTTGGTAGGAATATCAAGCAAATTGGTAGAAACTTATTACAAAACAAGGGATACATCCGGAAGAACAAAGATTGACATTTTTGGAACATATCCAAGAGTGTGGATGTTACCAAACTCCAATCCATACGAGGTTAAGCGGTGGTATGAATTTGGAGCCCTGGGTTCAATCTATACTACCTCCCCTATTTTCCCACAGATAAAACTATTACCCAAATGGATCTAGGAAGCAGTTTACGAGTGTTGGTCTAACAATGAGAGCCTAAGATGTGGTGATACCTTGGAACTGTATTTTATTAGTGCAACCCCAGAACCCGTGGAAAAAGGTAATCATGAAGCCTTTCATTATATTAGGTTTCGAAGACTAGATGAACGAGCTTTCAAAACTATCAAGGAAGTAAGTTCAGAAGAAGTCACCATGGTTACATCTTTCACAGAAGATCAAATTTCAACAAGACAAGCATGGAGTTTATGGGTATGTATTATAAAGTTGGACAAAGTCAAGTTTACGTTCAAGTTTTATCAGAATTCAGTGAACAGATTATTCCTGTTAAATACCATGACATATAAAACTACAAGATTTACAGAAGACCTGTTCGAGAAAAAGAGAAGTCTTCTTTGGGAAAACAAGTTATCAAGGAGTAAAGAAACTCGTCGAAAATATTGCAATATGGCTCATATTGGCCATTGGAAAAATCGTGTTTGCCCAGAATGTCCAAATCAAAAGGAGTAAGAATTGGGTAAAGGATTCCAACTAAAAATTGATCGGAGACGTCCCGAAAATGGAGAAGAAAAGTCACAAAAATTGTCAAAGTATCCAATAGTTCGAGGACCACCAAAAAGTAGATTCCCCGACAGACTTGGTTGAGACATGTGACTCCATACACAAGGAGACCCTCTTTTCAAAAAGACAAAAGGTGGGGCAAAATAGGTGATAAAAATATTTCTTCCAATTCATTAAAAGATAAAGGAAACAGGTCAGCATGCTTTGAAGCCTTATCAGAATGCCTTGGATACCAGACAAGAATGGGTCCCAAGCCATTTGTAGCTGATAAAACATCCACTACTCTCAGCAAGTGGGAGGAAGAATTCAAAGAGATAGAGGTATCAATTACCTCTATATATATCTAAGGTTTTCATGAGGCTAAGGGCATCGAGCAACATCCCTAGTCTTCCAAAATAAAATTTCCTTTTGTAAAAATAGTTGAGTGTTTAAATTTTCATAGTATTTTAAGTTTTTGTTTATGTATTTTCAAGTCGCAAGTCTCATTAAAGAGAGGCTAAATAAGTATTTTCCGCTAAAAAGATTCTGATGTAATAAATATTTCTTCAAGTTCTTAATAAAAAGAGACTTTTGCTTCAACATGTGTTCATAATGTTCTATTAATTTATCCCTTTGAAGAATTATCTTATACGCCTGGAGTAGAAAACGAACCAAGGCTGTGATGAGTTGTTGCTGAAGGAGTTGATTAACTTGTAGACCACCTTCCTTGTTGGAGAGGTTGGACAAAGACGTTTCAAAAAAGGTCTGAGGTAATAATTTATCGACTGGTGGATTTGCAAATCATCTCACCCGGTGCAGTTTCGGTCAAAGAAAGGTATGAATTTTAATGGATATTTTAATTTTACGGAAACATGTTGGGCCTGATATGGTCGTAATGCACTATAACCAATTTTAAATCAAAAAATCCAATTTGGTTCTCATGACTGATAAATTCAGGACCAAGCTATTTTGGAGTTAAACTAATATTATTAAATAATGTGATAATTTTATATATTTTGAGGTCGATGCAACAAATTAGAGCTAGATTAATTTCTAAAACTATAAAAATAAAGGCAAAAAACTTATATGAGACCGTCTCACGGATCTAAATCGTGAGACGAATCATATGCCCATACCCATACCCATTTACATATCCAAGCCCATCTCAACGGACGGTGGTATTTTTAGATATTATGATAAAATTAGAGGATAGGTTTGTAATAAAGAAAAAAACTTGCACTGCGGAAGAAGCAACACGGTTTTTCGTGTCGCTGCACCTTTCTTTCTCTCTCTCACAAAAGGAACCACACAATTTCATCTTCTACAAGCACATTAAATTTTGAGTTTTTCTTGTGAGAAATTCTAATATAGGAGCAGATTTGAAAGATCATGTTGTTGTTGTTTGTTGTTGTTGCCGTCTCCTACAACTCCGAGTCCTCCGTTGTCGCCACCTACAACTCCGGTCCTCCTCCGCTGCCGCTTGTATTCCGCTAGAAGTCAGACTACTGGTTTTGGTTATTTCAAGGTCATCTAGTCATTAAGGTGATTCTTGTGAAGGTGTTTAGTTGTATATTTTAAATTGAATGATTTTTTTGTATTTTGCTTCAATGATTCTTGTGAATGTGTCAAAGGTCTAGATTGATCCAAACTTTGTACTGTATGATGACATACTTCTAAACTTTATTTGTGATGAGCAAAACTAAATTTATGTTTGTTATCTTCTCTTGTTTTGTGTAAATATGATAAATCTATTTTTAAATCAGCTGCTTTGGTACACACTATGAATTGCACCTTTCATGATTTTTGTATTTTTTTCTTATGGCCTCTGAAAATATCACAATCACAAACTCACAAATAGCACTCAATCGTTGGGCACATCTGTTTTGATGGAGTATTCTTTTCGGAGAATTGTTGTTCAGGTATCGATATCGCGGTGTTTGATGATATATGCAATTTTGTTGATTAAAACGACGAGTTGAGTTTCTATTATTACTTTGTAGAATATCAATATTCAAAGAATTTGTTTCCTTTTCTTTTCTGGCTTAATGGATGTGAAATTTTTGAGAATTTGTAGTTGTATTAGTTTTAGCTAGGTGATATTTTTTGTCATAATTTGGATTGATGATTAACATAATTTGCTATTCTTGAATCTTGAACAAGGCCTAGTTGTTCATTTCTTGGTTATGGAGCAATGGAGAAGCTTGGACCATTTCGAGTTCACAGTGATGACAAAACACTCTACAAGAATAAATTCTCATGAAACCATGGTCGATAACTTGTTCAATTTACTTCATATGTCTTTTGCTTTCCATTAGGCATAATTTTTATAGAAATCATGTGTTTGATGAGTAGAAGAAAAAAAGGCATAGCTAGTTTAACAATTCAGTTTGTTGAATAGTTGAATAGTTGGTGATGTGTGTGGACGATTATTGATGTCCTTAATGAGGAATTAATTTATTTTTTTGTTTTTTTGTTGTCGTACACACAACAGAATGTTGCAGAAGGTAAGTTTGGAGGTATATTTTTGACGAATTATGTATATGATTTTGAGTTGTGGTATATTTGAAATTAGTTATTTATTATTTTTCTGAAAATTTTTCTTTTTTTCAATTGAGAAGTATTACTTTTGAAAAAAATCACTTTTTAATAGAAAACACCACTTTCTATTTCTTGTAAAAAGATTGTTTTCAATAGAAAAGTATTCACATCTATCAAGATTAAAACATTTACTGGCTAGATATTATTATTTTCCACTTGAAAAGTATCACTTTTAATAGAAAAATTATTACTTTATATTTCATGTACGATAATTTTTTAATATAAAATATTATATAAACTATCATTTTATAGTCGAAATCATTTTTAATATAAAGTACTACTTTATATTTCTTGTAAAATAATTTTTTATAAAATATATTGGCAAGTATCATCACAAGAATAGAGAAAATAAACCACTAGATATCATGGTGGCATGGAATTAATTTATTATTTTTTCTTTTGACCACTAGAATATCTTCATTTAATAGAAAAGTATCATTTTCCACCCGAAAAGTATCATTTTTAATAGAAAAGTATTACTTTCATTTTTTCAATAAAATAGTTTCTTTTTGATAGAGAAATATTACAAGTATCATCTTCGGTCAGAAAAGTATCACCTTTAATAGAAAAGTATTACATTATTTTTTACGTAAGAATAATTTCATTTTAATGAAAACTATTACAGAGTATCATCACAAGATTAGAAAAAGAAGCCAAATACACTAGATATTATGATGGCACTTAGAATCAGTTTATAGTTTATTTATCCTTTCTAGATATTTTGTTTTAGAATTGAAAAGTATTACTTTTATTAAAAGATATCACTTTTTGATAAATGCTGTCACTTTATATTACGTGTAGAATAGTTACTTTTAATAGAAAAATATTACAAGTATCACTTTTGT